>CM042689.1:342588262-343325762 GCA_023614405.1 Avena insularis | reverse complement strand
ACAAGGTGGCTCACTCGGACACTAAGGTGCTACGATCAAGTGTGAGAAGCAAGGATGTCCATGGGTTGTTCGCGTACGACCATTGAGGGGCGGGCCACAATGGATCATTGTAAGTTGTCAGTCCATTCATATGTTTGATGACAAGTTTATCAAGGATGCCAAAGTTGTGAAGGATGACCATCGGCAGCTGACCTCCTATTACATCGCCTATAGAGTTGCAAATAACATAAGGTCTCTCCCAACATATACTATTAAGGGTGTCATAGATTTGGTTAAAGAAGTATTCAGTTATAAAGTGAAGTATGGTAAGGCGTGGAAGGCCAAACAAGCCGCATTTAAGATGTTGTATGGTGATTGGGAAGAAGCATACAACCGCCTCCCTAGGTTGTTGGGAGCAATGGCCGCAAGGAACCCAGGAATGTATTATGTGGTGGAGCCTCTTGGGTCAGTGACTAGGTTGTACAATGGTGCCACTGTCCGAGTATTTGGCCGTGCATTTTGGACATTTGGACCATGCATCAGGGGATTCAAGCATTGTCTGACCGTTATGTCCGTGGATGGCACATTTTTGACTGGCAAGTTCAAGGGAACACTATTAACTGCCATATGCCACGACGCAAACAACCGGGTTTTACCTTTGGCTTTTGCCTTGGTTTCGGTGGAGAACAACGACAACTGGGAGTGGTTTTTCCATATATTGAGGACCAAGGTTATAGAACCTGATAGAGGGGTTTGCATCATCTCGGATCGCCATCACGGAGTAAAACATTCACTGCACTTTTCTATAATGTTTCTTGTGTAAAACCCCTTAAGGGCGCAACGCCATGTATTCCGTAAACATTCACTCCACTTTCTATAATGCTTCTTGTGTCAATAGACCTGTGTGTAATGTCAATTTTCTGGAATGTTGCCACATAGGAACTAGCCCCAACTAATGAGAATGCATGTGCATGGCGCCCTCTCCCAAAACGCCATGCTTCGTGGAGGGCGCCATGTTACCATGGCGTTGTGGGCCATCTATGGCGCGCTGGGACACAGAGCCCGCGCGAGTGAAGAAAATCCACGCCAGAAAATCGGCTAAGTCAGGAGCATGGCGCCCTCTCCCAAAACGCCATGCTAGGAAGCATGGCGCTTTCGTGGAGGGCGCCATGGTACCATGGCGCTGTGGTCCATCTATGGCGCGCTGGGACACAGATCCCGCGCGAGCGAAGAAAATCCATGCCAGAAAATCAGCTAAGTCAGGAGCATGGCGCCCTCTCCCAAAACACCATGCTAGGAAGCATGGCGCTTTCGTGGAGGGCGCCATGGTACCATATCGCTTTTTCAGGGGGCGCTATTCTACGTTGCATGGCGTTGTGATGAAAAACACCATGCTTTTAAGCACATTTAGTTTTTAATAGATGAACACATCAAACAAACCAACAGATAAGGTTTTTAACAGATCAACACACCAACAAGTTCAAGTTTTTAACACATCAACATATCAAGTTTTTAACAGATCAACACACCAAGAAGTTCAAGTTTTTCCTCACATCAACACATCGAAACATCCAAACATCAACAAGCATCCAGTTTTTCCTTACATCAACACACCAACAAGTTCAAAACGACGACACCAAACAGCAAGTTTAAACTACAAGTTCATAATGACCACAAGAACTAGTTGAAGCTACGACTTCACTTTCTCCCTTTCCCCCTTTTTGCCACCCGATCCTCATTCGCCTTGCTCCATCCCTCCTGCCTCCTAGCCCTCCGCGGAGGATCGGAGTCTTCCTCCTCGCAGCTAGGATCACGGTGTGACACCTGTGCCCGACGCTTGTTCTCCCATTCACTTGGCGTGTATGGATTCCTCGGTAGCCTCCTCCTCATCCGCGACCGTTGACTAGACTACGGGGCGTCGTGTAATTGAGACATGCCTATTTCCTCCTGGTCATCCTCGTTCTCACCATCTTCCTCCTCATCCTCATCCTGGCCTGCTTCCTCCTCCTCATACTCGCCTCTTCCTCATGTTCATCTTTTGCATCATCTTCTAGGCTGGAAGACCTAACTAGCGATGCGGCGTCGACGGTGCGGCAACCAAGCAAGACACCTAATCCACGGCCCCAACGCTTGGTACGCTATGACATTGACGAATATGTTAGAACATTTCAACACACATAAAAATACAATAGAACTAGGAATGGTATGAACACATACCTCCACAAATGCTCGAAGGGCTGACTCAGACTTCTTGCCAGGAAGATGTTTAAGTGCTTCCTCGGCCTCATCCACGTGTTTCGAGATCTCCTCGCGCTAGCAAAAGAGCAAATAGTCAATTTTATTTCGCTATAATCGCATATAACAGTCCCCAGGACAATGCTTATCACAAACGGACAACCCCCGCTGAATTTGCACCCCTGCCGCCTCGGACAAGTCTGTTGTACTCTAGCTGGCTCAGATCGTCCAAAGCAAGATAAGGATCCTACACTATGTCAAAAGCAGGATCAGGATCCTCCACTAAGTATCTGGTCGATCAAGCATATGTACTACTGCCATGCAATATATATGGTTTATTACCTGTCGATACAAGTAAGCAAGTGCCGCCGAAGCCCAGCTGTGCATATAGCCCCATTCCGCAAATAGAGTGATCCACATGAATGAAGCGTTCCTTCCAGTGCCATCTGAGAAAAGTGTCCTACTAATGGCATACCATAAGTATGCACGGTCATACATCCGGATCACCTCCTCATCGGCGTCCTCGGGGCACTTGCTGAAATTTTCTTGTATCCATTTGTAAGTAGCACCGGCAGACATCTTCTCTTGCGTTGGCGCCTTACCAATTAAGCCAATCATCACTTCATGCCACTTACCCGAATCTAAGCTCATACACACAGGCTGTCCTTTGATGGGAAGCACAAAAATCATGGAGACGTCCTGCAGAGTGACCGTCATCTCACCACAAGGGAGGTGAAAACTGTGTGTCTCCGGTCTCCATCTATCAACAAGCACTGTGATCAAACAAGGGTTCATATGCGGCGTCGAACGCGAGACAAGCTGGATGAAAGGGAGAAGTCCAGTCCGCTCAACATATGGCATCTTCTTGCTATGCACCTCCTTGGACCTTAGGTGCAACCACTTGAAGACATGCTTATTCTCCGCGATGTACCGCCCACGGTGCCATTGATCATAATGCCCATTCAAAATAGATTGTCCTTCCATCCTACAAGTGGTTTATAAAAAAACAAGTGAATACACCATCCACCACAATATGCATATATGAATACATATATGAGTACATTCATGAATACACCATGCATTCCATATCAACAATAGTCAAACAATTGCCATATAAGCCATATATGTCAAGAATAGCCCAACTATATATTATCCTATAAGCCATATATGCCAACAATAGCCCAACAATAATCCATATATTAATACATTGATTCCATATCATCTACACAAAGCCATATATGCCAACAATGGCCCATCTAATTTCTTCAAACAAATTAGACACTACCACACTAATTTCTAGGGTTAGGAGGAAGAGGACCATGTGATGATTTCTAGGGTTAGGATTAGACATTCTACCACACTATCATTCTACCACACTAATTTCTTCAAACAAATTAGACATTGCACGATATACATGCATCATTACACAAGAACTAGGGTTAGGAGGAAGAGGACCATGTGATGATTTCAACCAATAAAACAAGCAAAACTGAAGGAGAATAACCTCAAGTGGGGGGAGAGGAAGAAATTCCACCAGAGAATCAGTTCAGATATGAGGGGGGAGCATGTGGATTTGAGGGGGATTAGGGGGAGGAGCCGCCGCCGCTGCTGTCTGTCTGCTGGGAGGGTATGGCGCAGGGGGGTATGGCGCTGGGAGGGGTGGGGGAGGGCGCCCGAGCCGTTTTCTAGGTTAAGGACCATGGCGCTTTTCGCAAAAGCGCGGTGCCTAGTAGCATGGCGTCCCCGTAGAAAGCGCCAAACATTAAAACGGGCCCGCGCGGTCCACGACGGCCGCCACGTCGGACGGGACCATGACGTTTTTGGAGGGAGCGCCATGGATGCATGGCGCTTTTGCTGGGAGCGCCGTGCTACTGACCATGGCGTCCTCGGGTAAAGCGTCATGAAAACATGTCAGATCGGAATATCTTCAAAAAAGTAGGTCATTTTATGAGATCTTTCGTTAATTAGGTCAAAACAATGATTTTTGCCGCGGCAGATTATGGGTCTGTTCCGAAAGGGCGTGGGTTCAAATCCCACTCTCAACATAATAATCAATCTTTTTTTTATAAAGCAATATCTTAAATACGCGATGCACTGTTTTTTTTTTCCTTCGAGGAGAGATAGCTAAGCAAGCGTGATTCAGTTTAGGCCCAGTTACTTTTCCTTGCTTCTGCGTGCATGCTATTGTCCAAAACCGGAGATAACCTATTAGGCCGGCCCATTAATAGCATTAGTTAGTGGCCAGAGAATCGCAGGATAAAAAATGTTGCTACGTCCTTTTCTTTCCTTTTTGGTCTTTCGATCTGCTCGGTTTAGAATTCAAAATCTCCTTTTGTGGTCAACATCTTCGTAACCACATGATATGTGATTAACGCGTCTTGAATCATGTTCCATGTGTTGATAGTATATCATGTTCCATGTGTTAGATCGGCACTTCAAAGTTTCAAAATAATTTAGAACAAACCCTAGATGAAGTCAATGATGTATTCTACCGCCTTGCAAAAAATCAATAGGAAAACTTTATATTCTAGGCTGTACAAAAAATGACAAAAAAGGTTAGGATCTAAGAGTGGTGAGCATTGCAATTTTTCAAACCTCAAATATTTTAAGATTTTATTACAGTATTTTCATGTAGCTCAAAATATAAGGTACTTCACGTCAAGATTTTACACTATGATAGATTATGTCATTGACTATATCAAGGATTATTTTCAGAATCATTGAAATTTTAAAATATCAAGTTCTTCTATTTATATATAAAAGCGACCTACAAGTACCCTGAGCTCTAAAACGAAATTTTGTAGTGGAGTGCTACAAGTAGGACAACTCAAATTCTATCGGTCCAACCGGCGCTGTCCGAAAGTGTGCAAGCATTCACATGTGCATTCACATCAGCACATCATATAAACTGGATTACTGCAATTGGCTGGCTAGTGATGTAAGTGGATCAATATTAGAGTTAGAGTATCCCCTATTCTCTTTTGTGATACCATCATTATTTTAAAAATGTTATTTATTTTTAAAACTAAAGAGGATAAAGGGTACCCTGACTTGCATCAATATGTCTGGTCTTCATGTCCCACACTTTTAGCCCTTTAACCTGCAACATCCCTAAAAGAATGCAGTAGTTTCTTTTTACAATAATATCATTTTCATTTTTACTCCGTTTGTTTAAAAATATAAGATATTTATTTTTTTTGAAGGAAAAAAAATAAGATATTTAGTTTTTTTAAAACACATGTATCTAGACATTTTTAATATGTAAGTTCACTCATTTTACTACAAAACTACACACTAGAAGACGTTAACATATATATATATTTTTAAATAAATATTAGAATAATAGAGAAGAACGAATGCATTGTGGAGCGTTCGCCACTTATGTAGTAGCCTGACATTTGCGTTGTGGATATTTTTTTTTGGGAGGAATGGGCCATTCCAGCAAATTGTCAGACATTATTTTTCGAGAGCATCCCAACTAAGATTGAAAACAGCATGAAAACTTTCCGTCCGCTTCCCAACAAAAATAAAATAAAGCGCTAAAAAGGAAAACAGAAATAGCAGTTTATAGAAAATAGAACGGAAACAGAATATTCTAAATGAAAACGGAAAGGAAATGAGAGAGCCCATTTTTAATGGAAACAGAAATGATAAGCAAATTTCAGATAAATAAATATGGATTTGTTTAAAGTATAACCGGTCAGGTTTCCCATGTACGAAATAGTACTTTGCATCGTTGATATCTCTTGCTCTTGTCGGTCCATAGAATATATATATAGGATCTATGTAATACATGCAACCGGTATAGATTACATACTAATCAAGTGAGTATCTTAGTATTTATACGAAACTATTTATATGACCTTATGTGCTCGTCGAAGTGTTGAAACATGTGTGTTACTTTATATTCAATTATCACTTGTTCAAGTTGTGAGCTATTCTTTGTCTGTTATATGTTTTTTTTTGTATACGGACCATGATATTATGTCACTATTATATTTTGATAATGTATATTTACGTATCATATTCGTACCGTATCCATTCCATATTCTTCTTCGATGATTTCTGATTTTATGTTTGTTTTCGTAGTTTCGTTTCATTTCCGATTCCGGTGACGAAACAAAAATGATAACACATGTTCTAATCCATTTTCGTTCCGTTTTCAATCCTAATCCCAACAGCGTGGCTATTTCGAACACCAAATGTGCCTAAACTTTTCCATTTGGGGCAACCGAGGCCGCGGTCCGTGGTGTCCTCCCTTGTTCGCGTGTGCGCCTAACTGGGGAGCATTTTTGGGAGCATTTCTCCCGCCAACTTTGGCTACTCCCCTAATTCGGGCGCAGATATGCGCGCGTGGCCACACAGACCATTTTCAAAGCTTTGACTTTAAAAATGAACCATTTTTGAAGTTTTCTTCCATATTCAAAATAAAAATATGTGAATATACGATAAGTCAATGTACGATATCTCAACATTAATACGTCGGAAACGTATCTATAATTTTTGATAGTTCATGCTTGTTTAGTATCTGCTTTGCTTTGTTTTGTCCATACTTTGAGGTGCTTTTCATATGTTTTTTGCTACTAACCTATTAACAAGTTGCCACAGTGCCAGTTGTCTGTTTTCTGCTGTTTTTCTTTCCAGAAAAGCTAGTAAGGAAATATTCTCGGAATTGGACGGGACAAAAGTCAAAGTCAATATTTCACCGAGGAGAACACAAAGTCCAGGGGAGAGACGCAGGGGCGCTACACGGCGTCTGCACCCCCAGGTGCGGGCCCACCCTGGGCCACGCCTGGGCAGGGTGTGGGCCCCCTGGCCGCCTCCCAGCCTCGCCTCTTCGCCTATAAGAAGCTCCCGATGCCTAAACCCTAGCACCCGATCAATATTCCATGAAAACGTATGTAGCCGCCGCCATCATCGTCCCTATATCGTGGGGATCTGAAACTCTTCCCGGCACCCTGCCGGAGGGGAGATCATCCCGGAGGACTTCTTCTTCATCATGTCAACCTCCGGTATGAAGCGTGAGTAGTTCCACCTTGGACTACAAGTCCATGTAGTAGTTAGATGGTTGTATCTCCTCCTTGTGCTTTCATGTCTAGATCTTGTGAGCTCCGTTCATGATCAAGATCTTATCTATTTTTAATCATGCATGTTGTGTTTGCGGGGATCCGATGGATATTGAGATTACTGTGTCAGATTGATTAATGGTTTTGTCTTATTGATTCTATCATTTATGTGTTGTTTGTGATCTTGCATGCTCTGCGTTGTTAGTAGCTATCTTGGCCAAATAGTTGGTAGTGACTCCAAGAGGGGGTATTTATGCTCGATACTGGGTTCATGCCTGTCACATCCCAAAATTTTCCAAATTTTGTAATGTGAAAAATAATTAAACAAAATAAAAATTTGTTAAAATTTAGGGTGAGAAGAAACTTTTTGATTCCAAATGGAAACATCAAAACCTATTTTGATCAAATAAAATCCTAAAGGGATCTAAAAAGATAAACAAATAATAAATAAAGTTATAATAGTTGGAATCACTATTTTTGGATCTTTAAATAAAAAGATATGGTTTTTATAAAGCAAAGGTAGAAATATAAATAAGGACTATTTTAAAGAGCCAAATTAATCTTGGACAAGCATTTAAAATAAAATATTTCTTTTTGATAAAAAGGGTAAAGGCTTATTTAAATAAAATAATAAGGATTTATTAATATCCAATTTTATTTAAGTAAAGGGTTTTCCATTTTAAATAAACACTAAAACTTATTAAAGTATTTTAAATAAAAATTTAAGGTGTTTTATATTTTCAAATGAAACCTACTAAAAAGGTTTTGGTATTGTTTAGATTTCAAATAGAATTTTAAAATAAATTAAATTCTATTTGAAATAAAGACTAATGTTTATTTATTTAATTATTAATAGATCCTAAAAGAATAAAAGAATTATTTTATTTTGGACTTTGGAATATGTTGTTAAACAGAATTAAAATATACCCAAAGTTTGGTGTGGTTTCAATTGATTTGGAGTTTGAATTGTTTGAATAAAAATCAAATCAGTAAATTCAAAACAGAAAAAGAAAAAGCAATCAGTATAAAAAAATAGAAACTAGCCTAACCCATCTGGCCCAACCCAACTAAAGCCCAGCAGCCCACTCTCACTCCTCCCGAAGTGTTTTCTTTTACTCGCGAACGAACCCGCAAGGTCGCTGACGGTTGGACCCCACCTCCCCTCTCTCTCTCTCTCTCGCTAACGCCAGGCCCCACTGCCACCTCATCGTCGTCCTCACCCGCGGTGACCGCGCCTCCCCTCCTCGACCGTTTTTGGCGAAAATTGTCAGCATCAATTCACATTAACGTAGCAGTTAATCTCCCCTGCGACCACGCCTTCTTTACCGCCTGCCCCTCCTCTCCATTTCCCCTCTCTCGCCCCTCACTTTTCGCCTCCAGGCCGCCCCAATTCATCTCCATACCGCCACTGCCTCCGACGCCTTCCGGCGACGACACGCCAAACCCGCCCGCGCCGCCTCGACCACACGAGCACACTCCCCATCGCCAGGCACATCTCTCGGTACCTCCCTCTCGCCCGCACATGCCCTGTATCCTCGGCAGCATCATCGATTGAGCTCCGCCACCGTCTGCTCGAACTCCGGTGATTCCTCCAGGTAGTATCTGACCACCCCCATACCTCTCGTTGATGCACACATGATCCCCGGCCTCGTGCGCAGCTAACGTAGCTCTCATCTTGTCTTAGCATGGTCTAAAACATCGCCCACGACGATAACCAGAGGAGCCCGACGCGGACACGAACTCCGGCGAACGATTCGAGCCAGCTCCGTGCGCCCCTCGAGTAGCCGACCCCACCTCGAGCTTCAGCAAGTATCTGCGAGCCTGGTAAGCCTCGCCAACCTCTCCCTCTCTTACTACTTCGCCGGTGACACCACTGACAGAGTGCGCGCCGCCACTCGCCGCCGCCAGTGCCGCCACTTATTGGTTGTTTGATTATCAGCCGTTAGATTTAGATCGCAAGGCTACGAATAGATGACTGAAGCGAACCGTTATGTTTAATCTGTGCCGCACGATTCAGTTAGATCCAACGCCCCACACAGCACGATCCGCACGAACCGTTTTCGACGAATCAAAACAGCCCACGTGGCCCTGCCTATTGTTATAAAAACAGATTTGTTCTATTAGTTGTTCAATTTTGTAAAATTCATAACTTTCAAACCACACGTCTAAATTTTACAAACTTTATATCAATGGAATCAGCAAGACAAATCCTACCCAACCATGCACTTTGTTTAGTAAATTGCTTCTGTTAAATTGGTTGTTTTTGCAGTAACTTGTGTAGGTATATTTAGAATATAAAATTTGTTCTAAAATTATTTTTGTGATAAAACCTTTGGCAAATGGATTTTTTTGAACCTAATGACCTTAGAAACCAACTCATGGATTTGAAAATGTATTTGTTAAAGCTAAAGAGTAAATCTTTGATTTAAAGCATTTCTAGTCAAATAAAAATAATGTTTATTTATTAAAAATGATTTTTGGAGGAAACCTTTGGAAAATGTTTTAGTTCAAACTCTCTGACCCTAAACACAAGGTGTTATGATTTAAAAATATATTTTGAAGAACCCTATAGATTATCACTTTGGTAAAGACATTTTCAACCACATAAAATATTGATTTGGTTTAAAATGGTTTATAAGTAAAATCTTTTGCAAATGATTTTGCCACTTATATAAAATGACCTATAGGTGTTTTAGAATGTTTATAACCATTAGAAACCACTTTTCCAAATAAACCATCTTTTGCATGATTGCAAGCATTGTTTTGTTTCTATTATTTTATGTGATGTTTGCTTGAATGGTAGATTGAATTTGTGCCTTGCTTGATTGAATTGTAGTGATTTGAAGAGTGTGAATATTGCAAGATCAAGGAGTGAACTTATATTCTCTACCAAAAAGGCAAGTGATGCTTCATACTTTTGTCCCAATATTTTCACTATGCATTAGTGATATTTCTAAGTAGGACTTGCATGGAATTTTTGCTAAGTATAAACTATGCCATGGGAAATCCTAGTAGATGAAACCTTAGTAGAAATTTCCTAAGTTAAGATTCCTACTACTATCATGCTTAGCTTAGCTAGTAGAAAACAAGGGTGGATTATATTCATGCTATGGAATATTTCTAAGTCAAGGACTTGTGTTTTGTTTAGTAAAACAACTAAGTGAATGAATCACCTGGGTGGAATGGAAGGAATGGTTTGTGTTGAGTGGTTACACAAGGCCCATTTCTATGGTTTACCTTGTGTATCTCACTTGTGGATGGCCACCCAGGAACAAAGAGATTTGAGATGTCAAATGTTGAGAAGCTTCAAGTGCAGCCACTTGGCATTATGGGCTCTGCCTGGATCATATAGGTTGCAATAACTTAGCCAAATGGACAGTTGGTGGTAGGGGATGATAGGTTGGAACGCATCCATTCTGGTCTAAGGGAAGGCTTCTGAAAGATCTTGTCTTGGTGAAACCAAGTCTTGTGGGGAAAGTGCACAACCTCTGTAGAGTGAAAAATCTAAGTACTTAGCCATGTCCCTGGTAAAGGACAATTTGAGAATCAAGACATGGAAGCTATCAAGAATCTCCTCATCCAAATTTCTAAGTTAAAACTTTGTGGTTGAACAAGGGTTAAAGGATCACCAATTTCTATTGGGAGATGCCTTGGGTGATTTCGTCAAAACAAAAACTTAGTGTTTTACAAATGATAAGGAAAATCTATTTTGAGCAATGCAAGCCTAAGCTCCATCTAGCCAAATGCATATAGATGATAGCACTACAAGAGATCTAATATATTGTGACAAGCTCAAAACATCATGCAATAACAAATAACGTCACAAAAAACCCATGTGTGATAGACTCCACTATACTACCATAGATTACTATGTTCCGTGACGTTACATACCACCGTCACGAGGATTTTCTTCATAGTATGTAAGATCTTTTTTAGATGATAGACTCCACTATAATACCATAGTATCACTTGCCAATACAATTCAAATGTATTGACCCTTGTGGCTGTAACTTATTATGTTGCAGGTTTGTTTGATGTTAGTGAAGTTTATGGATTAGGATTACAAGTCTACAACCAACATGACTGCCTGTGACACTTTGAAGATGAAGGAACCCATGCTATTGTTATATTCTGCTGCATTGTAATGAGATAGCCAAATGAGCTATGTAAGATGTAATAAATTATTTTATTCCTGGTTATAAAGTTGTATTATGACCTTTGTTTCTTGATATTACATCTTAACTATGGATGCTAGCTATTGATCCAGGGACTAGCATTGTAAACACAGGGATCTCTACCTTATTAAAGGTTGGGAATCTTACAATGCCTCTATTTAATCAAGGGAAGTGACAAAAATCTCTAAGGTTGTATATGTGTTGTTGCCACTAGGGACAAAACAACGATCTCTTGTTCATGGAACAAGTGGATTGTTTACCTTACACACTTTGCTTAAAGCAGTTGTTTGTTGCTTGCAACTTAATACTGGAGGGGGTTCGGATAATAATCCAAAGGTGGACTTCTAGTCATAGATGCAGTTGGATGGCGGTCTATGTATCTTGTTGTATTGCCCAATCGAATCTCATAGGATCTTTATGTCTAGTATTGCATTGTTATGCCTTACTCAGTCCTATCAATTGCCCTGCTGTAATTTGTTTACCCAGCATGCCATGTTTGTTTATCTAAGGAGAATGCCTCTAGTGAACTATGGACCCCGGTCCAATATTTACCATTGATACATCTTCCACTGTTATAGTTTAATTGCTGCAAACCATCATCACCTTCCATGCCATACAGTTAATCCTTTGTTACAGCAACCGGTGAGATTGACAATCTCACTTTTAGTTGGGGCAAAGTCTTGAGTTTGTGTTGTACAGGTTTCCACGTTGCTTGCAACACCTTTGAGACGTTTTCCTTCCTCCTACTGGTTTTATAACCTTGGTTTTTTACTGAGGGAAGACTTGTTGCTGTGCTGCATCATACCTTGCTCTTGGGGTTTCCCGACGAAGCGCTCCATGTTGACGCAGCGCCATCAAGATTTTCTGGCACCGTTGCCGGGGAGGCTAAGGACGTATTCACAAAAGGAGTCCTCCTATACCTTTATCTTTACTTTGTTGTTAGTTTGCTTAGTTTCTTTTGCTTGGTTTTGTTTGCCTCTTTTTATCAAAAACTCCAAAAAAATTAGTTTTGTTTGGTTTGCTTTCTCTTATCAAAAACACAAAAAAATTAGTTTCTGCCCTAGTTGCTACCATGTCTGGTTTTGGTCCAATCTCTATGACATCTATGGAAAAGATCTTTACTTTCAAGAAAAAAAGTGAAGAGAGTTTTAAAGAAGCTTGGTCTAGAATCTCTGCTTTACAAAGGGAAACTGAGCCTAAGATGAGTCTTAGCTTGGTTATTAATAGTTTCTACCACGGTGTTGCTCTTTGTTATAGATATGCTTTGGATGCTGTGGCTGAGAAAGATATTTTTCGATGTACTAAGGATGAAGCTTTTGATGCCATAAAGAAATTGATTATAATTTATAGTATGCCTCGCAAATCTGATTCCTCTTTTATAGACATTTTTACTAGGTTGAACACTCTTGAGTCCAGTACCGCTGCTTTGAACAGTTGCTATCACACACTTAGGGAGTACCATGATTATGTTCCAATAAATTCTGAGCCTTCAAAGTGGTTTCCCACAATAAAAGTCTCTATAAATAGTGCAACTTTTGATGCTCGTTGTGATATCATGTCTAAATGTTGCCTTATGCCTACAGATATTTATGAGTCTTTGAGTCTTTGGGGACTTTATAAAGGAGGAGAAGAAATATCTCTTAACAATAATGCAACTTTATTACCCATTGGAATAGCTGAAGGTGTGTTTACAAAAATTCAGGGAAAATGGTGTCTACTGATTATCTTGTTATTGAATGTGTAGGCACAGGACAGATTACACTCGGAAGATCCCTGCTGAAACACCTTGGAGCAATAATAGATGTGGGAAAAGGAATTATGAATTTTGCTCCTCCAGTAAGCAATCATATTTTCCCTAAAGAGAATAAGAAAGGTAAGAAATATAGGAGCAAGAGAGTTGATGTTAATGCTTCTTCATTTGAAAATACTTGATTTCTTGCTTCTTGTGCCTAACTTAAATGCGTTAAAGAGAAATACTTGTTGGGAGATGACCCAAGAGTTTTCTTGAGTCTTAGAAGTTATTACTTCAGTAATGACCTCTCCTTATCCTTTTTGTTTGCTTTTTGTGCCAAGAATGATCTCTAATGAGAGGGAAGTAAGATTTGGAGAGTTGCTGTCCCGAAACAGATTTCTGTCCTCTAGCATAAAAATTCGTGAGGAGTCTCTGTAAGTCGGATTGAGATGAAAATTTACGAATAAATCCTCCAATATGTTATCTAACTTTTTTTAGTTCAACACTTTTTGATTTGAGCAACAGAAAGTCTTCGAACAAATTGTTTTCTACCTACTGGTCTGTTTTGACAGATTTCTGCCATTATTTGCATGTGCTTCTTATTGATTCCTTTTTGGGTTATTTTTCTAAAATTGAGCTTTTTGAAGGAGTTGCTACAGTAGCTTGTGTTTTTAGTGAAAGTTTTGCTATTCTAAAGCTAAACCCAAGGGTCTATTATATTTTGAATACACTAATGTTGCTAATGAAGATTGTGTGAAGTTTTGTATGAAGGAAAATTTCAGGTGTAGAGAGAGAATGATGTAATGAGATGAAGAATGGACAAAAGATCAAGCTTGGGGATTCCACACTGGTGTCACCCCAAGAAATATCCAAGAGGTACAAGAGTCAAAGCTTGGTGATGCCCAAGGCATCCCCTTCTTCATCAATAAAAAGCTCAGGTCTGTCTAGACACTTCGTTTTTATTATTTCATGCATAGTTATGTTGTTTTTGGAGCGTCTTAGTTTTCATTTGCTTTGCTTAGTTTGTTTAGTTTTCTTGATTAAAGTAGTTTGGACCCCCGTTCTTGCTGTGTTGTTTCAATCAGTTGATTGGTGTTGGAAAGGAGTAGAAAGTTCTTTCTTGAAAGTGCAAGAGGAGCTTGCATTGACTATGACTTAGACTTTGGCATTTCATGCTAGGTGTTGTTTTGACCTTATGCTTAGTGATTATTGCTGGAGCATGACTTATTCCAAACAGTTGGGATTGCTTAGTGTGCCTTGAAGGAATCATGCGTTGTTTTATCATGCAAAAGCGTAGTATTGTGGTATTCTCCTTTGATGTTTTGTTTGGGTTGACTTGGCACATGCTCACACCATGTTATGACTATGAACAAGTCACATATCCTCTATGATCATTTAGTCCTTGACTTGTAGTACCACTCTATGCTTTGATTAGTAATGTTTTGTCGCTCTGCATGATTATGGCCATTATTGCTCTCTTAGTAGGTTGCTCTCAGTCTTTTGCTAGCCTCCGCTTGTATGAGTAATATCTACTCATGCTTCCAACTCCCAAGAAACCAAGTTATTCCAAAGTGTCCACTATAAATTCCTATGCATGGTGTGTTACACCATTCCAAGTATATTCTTGTTTTCAGCTATCTTCCAATTAAAAAGTATTTTGTTATGTGAAAACTTAGTGATTAAAGCTCTCACGAACTTGATGGAACACTTTATATTCCTTTCCCCTAATAAACTTGAACCATTTTGTTATCTATGTTGTATATGCTTGCACTTATACGTTGGAATTAGCAGAACCATGTTGTCATGGGTAACGTTTTCAACATTGCACTTGCACTTTGTACACAGTTGATATCATGCTGTTTTGTCTATGGATGTCGCCGGTGTGAACTAAAAAGGGAGCTTATAAGTCCATGGAGTTATGTAGTTTGTGTTAGAGAAACGCCTGGGCCGCTAGCCTAAGCCATGCCTAATCATGGCGGAAACTTGCAGCATCACCACAATGAGCAATATGTGAAGCATCCTCAATAAAAACCTATGCAAATAGCAAATAAAAAGATCACTCGGATGCTCATTGTCTGCTTGCCTTGTCATTTTGGTTATGGGATAGCTCCTGTACCATGTGCAAGGGTACCTCGTTCGCGGTTCTCTATGATACACATGTAGTTACTATGACAAGAACTTACAGGTGACTAAAGTTGAGTAGCATGAGGTGCGGCCATCGTATTCAAGGGACATGAGATTGCCAACTTATACTTTGTCAAGCATATACTCCATAGTTTGTTCACTTTAACCTTAATCACTTCAAGATGCTTATGATAGGGGCAATGAGGGCTGAAAGCTAACCAGTGCCATAATTTTTGGAAGCTCCTTTTCAAACTTGAAATCCCTACTTCCCTTTATGAAGGGCCTTTCTTCCACTATTATATTGAGTCTCCACTTTCTACCTATAGGCACCAGTTAAGAGAGCATAGTTACCATTCTTAGTTCTATGTGCAGTGCTGATTAGCACTTCGTTGGAAACCCCAAGAGAAAGGCGTGAAGCAGCAAGCAACAAGTCTTCCCTCAGTAGAGACCGAGGTTATCGAACCAGAAGGAGGAAGGAAACGTCACACAGGTGTTGCTAGCAACACGGAGACCTGCACAACACAAACTCAAGACTTTGACCCAACGAATCAGTCAGGTTGTCAAGCTCACCGGTTTGCTGTAACAAAGGATTAAATGTATGGTGTGGAAGGCAATGGTTTGCAGCAAGTAAACAAGTAACAGTGGAAGATGTATCAATGGTAAAGATTGGACCGGGGTCCATAGTTGACTAGAGGTGCTCTCCTTAGATAAACAACATGGCATGAAGGGTAAACAAATTACAGCAGGGCAATTGACAGGAACTGAGCAAGGCATAACAATGCAATTACTAGTCAGAAAGATCCTATGAGATTTGATTGGGAAATACAACAATATACATAGACCTCCATCCAACTTCATCTATGACTAGAAGTCAAGCTTCAGGTTATCATCCGAACCCCCTCTATTATTAAGTTGCAAGCAACAGACAACTGCTTTAAGCAAAGTGTGTAAGGTAAACAGTCCACATGTTCCATGAACAAGAGACCGTTGTTTTCTCCCTAGTGGCAACAACACATCTACAACCGAAGAGATTTCTGTCACTTCCCTTGGAAACTAGAGGCATCAACCCACTATCGAGCATAAATACCTCCTCTTGGAGTCACTAGAAACTACTTGGCCAAGATAGCTAGTAACAACGGAAAGCATGTAAGATCACGAACAACATAGACATGATAGAATCATAAAGACAAAACCATTAATCAAACCAACATAATAATATCAATATCCATCAGATCTCCGCAAACACAACATGCATGATTACAAATATATTAGATCTTGATCATGAACGGAGCTCACAAGATCTATACATTAAAGCACAAATGAGGAGATATAACCATATAGCTACTACATGGACCCATAGTCCAAGGTGGAACTACTCGCGCATCATACCGTAGAGAAGGCCTCCGGGATGATCTCCCCTCCGGCAGGGTGCCGGGAAGAACTTCGGATCCCCCCCGATCTAGGGACGATGGTGGCGGCGGCTACAGACGGTTTCGTGGATATTTGATTGGGTCTCAGGGTTTCTGCATCGGGGGCTTCTTATGGGCAAAGGGGGAGGCCGAGGCGGCGAGGCTGGGCCCACCCGCGCCTGGGGTGGGTCTGGCCCCCCTGGCTGGCCCCTCCGACTCCCCTCTGTACTTCTTGTTCCCCACGGAAAGTAATTGACTTTTCTGTTTGTCCCGTCCAATTCCGAGAATATTTCTTTACTAACTTTTCTGAAACTAAAAACAGCAGAAAACAGGCATCTAGCACTGTTGCAACTTGTTAATAGGTTAGTACCACAAAACATGTAAAAAGCACCTCAAAGTGTGGACAAGTAAATCAAAGTAGATACTAAATAAGCATGGAGCATCAAAAATTATAGATACGTTTCCAACGACAAGATCCCCTAAGCTTAACTCCTGCCGTCTCGGTAGGTAAGTGATAAACAGAATAATTTTTGAGATGACATGCACCCTCACAATAAAGATCCAACCATTTGCAAGCATTGAAAGCTGGGATCAAAGAACTCTAAACATGTGCATGAAAGACGGAGTTCTAACAATAGGACATAGTAACTATGCATGCAACATGGCAAGCTACAAACAAAGATCATGAATAACATGCATTGAAAAACGTTTGTTTGTTTCACATGCAGAAAACATGGCATAGTGGCAATAAGCTTGTCCCTCATAGAGTAGCAAATAGATGCATAGGACACCTGCAAAGTTCACAAGGGTGACTAGAAACAAATAGCACAAGAATAAGTAATATCACAATATGCATCAATTAATAAGCTTTGGAACACTGCACACAGAATAACAACTATGCTCTCTTAATGGTGCCTAAAGGTAGAAGGTGGAGACTCAATAGTGGTGGAAGAAAGGCCTTTTTTATAAAGGAAGCAGGGATTTCAAGTTTCAAAAAGATCTTCCAAAAATTATGGTACTTGTTAGCTTTCAGCCCTCATTGCCCCTATCATAAGCATCTTGAAGTGGTTAAGGTTAAAGTGGCAAAGCTGGAGTATATGCTTGACAAAGTATAAGTTGACAATCTCAAGTCCCTTGAATATGAGGGCCACACCTCATGCATACTCAACTTTGGGTCCAGGTAAGCTCTTGTCATTATAAGTATTTGCATATCATTGAAAGCTCTTCTCAGCATCTCAGCAATCTTCTTATGTACCATGAACTTTGGGTCCAACTTTGGGGTACCCCTTGCACATGGTACATGAGATTTCCCATAACCAAAATGAAAGGCAAACAAACAATGAGCATCTCAGCAATCTTCTTATGTACCATGGGAATATGGTGCTTTTTTCTCTCTTTCCTCTTTTCTCAATGTGTCTCTTTTTTTAAAAGAAGAATGCTTCATAGATGTCATTATGGTGATGTTGCAAGTTTACACCATGATTAGGCATGGCTTAGGCTAGCGGCCCAGGCATTTCTCTAACACAGGATACAAACTCCATGGACTTACAAGTTCCCTCTTTATTTCACACCGGTGACATCCATAGACAAAAGAACATGATATCAACTGAGTACAAAGTACAAGTGCAATGTTGAAAATGTTCCCCATGAAAGCACAGTTCTGCTAATTCCAACTTATAAGTGCAAGAATATACAACAAAGTTGTCATAATGGTTCAAGTTTATTAGGAGCAAAGAATAAAGTGTGCCATCAAGTTCGTGAGGGCTTTAATCACTAAGTTTTCACATAACAAAATAGTTTTAAATTGGAAGATAGTTGAAAACAAGAATATACTTGGAATGGTGTAACACACCATGCATAGGAGTTTGTAGTGAACACTTTGGAATAACTTGGTTTCTTGGGAGTTGGAAGCATGAGTAGAACTTACTCATACAAGTGGAGGCTAGCAAAAGATTGGGAGCAACCAACTAAGAGAGCATAATGGCCATAAACATGCAGTGCAACAAAGCATACTAATCAAAGCAAAGAGTGGTACTACAAGTCAAGGACTAAATGATCATAGAGGCTAATGATGACTTGTCATAGTCATAACATGGTGTGAGCATGTGCCAAGTCAACCCAAGGAAAGCATCAAAGGAGAATACCATAATACTATGCTTTTGCATGCTAAAACAACACATAATTTCTTCAAGGCACACTAAGAAATCCCAATTGTTTGGAACAAGACATGATACAGCAATAATCACTAAGCATAATGCTAAAACAACACCTAACATGTCATGCTAAAGTCTAAGTCACAGTTAATGCAAGTTCCTCTTGCACTTCAAGCAAAAACTTACTACTCCTTTCCAAACACCAAGCAAACTTATTTGCAAAACAACACAGCGATAATGGGGGTCCAAACTACTCAAGCAACTAAACAAACTAAGCAAAGCAAACGAAAACTAAGACTCTCCAATAACAACTTAACTGTGCATGAAACAATAAAAACGAAGTGTCTAGACAGACCTGAGCTTCTTATTGATGAAGAAGGGGATGCCTTGGGAATCCCCAAGCTTTGATGCTTGTACCTCTTGGATATTTCTTGGGGTGACACCATGGTGGCATCCCCAAGCTTGAGATTTTGTCCATTCTTCATCTCATTGCATCATTCTCTCTCTACACCTGAATTTTTTTCCTTCATACAAAACTTCACACAATCTTCATTAGCAACGTTAGTGTATTCAAAAGATATTAGACCACTGGCAAAGCTTTGGAACAGCAAGGCTTTTCACTAAAAACACAAGATACTGTAGTAACTCCTTCAAAAATCTCAATTCACCTAAAGAGAACTCAAAAAGGAATCAATAAGAAGCAAATGCAAATAATGGTAGAAAATTGTCAAAACAGACCAGCAGGTAGAAACCGATTTTTTCGAAGACCTTCTGTTGCTCAAATAAAAAAGTGTTGAACTAACAAAAGTTAGCTAACATACTGGGAGATTTATTTATAAATTTTGAGCTCAATCCGAGTTACAGAGCCCCCTCACAAATTTTTTTGGTGGAGGAAAGAAATCTGTTTCGGGACAGCAACTCCCCAAATCTTACTTTCCTCTCATTAGAGGTCATTCTTGGCACAAAAAGCAAACAAAAAGGATAAGGAGAGTTCATTACTGAAGTAATAACTTCCAAGACTAAAGGAAACTCTTGGGTTATCTCCCAACAAATACTTTTCTTTAACGCCTTTAAGTTAGGCACAAGAAGCAAGAAGAGTCAAGTATTTTAAAATGAAGAAGCATTAACATCAAAGCTTGCTTTCAAAGGAGGAGAAAAAAGAAAATTCTCTCTCCTCATAGGGAAGTGTTCAATTCCTTTCTTGAATGGAAAATGATATTTAATGGTGCCTTCTTTCATATCAATGATGGCACCAACTGTTCCAAGAAAAGGTCTTCCCAAAGTAATAGGACAAGAAGCATTGTATTCAACATCCAAAACATAGAAATCAACAGGGACATAAGCATTATTAACCATGATGAGAACATCATTAATACTCCTCATGAGTTTCTTCTTAGCATTATCATTGAGTGGGACATCCAAATAACAATCTTCCAAATGTGGCAAATCAAGCATTTCATAAATCTTCCTAGGCATAATAGAGACACTAGAACCAAGATCACATGAAGCTTTGAGATCAAAGTCATTCACTTGCATATTAATAATGGGTTCCCAACTATCTTCTACTTTCCTAGGAATAGAAGCTTTGTGTTTTAGCTTCTCTTCCTTAATTTTCACAAGAGCATCTGTAATATGTTCAGTGAAAGCAACATGCATATCACTAGCATCAGGACTTCTAGCAAGCTTTTGCAAGAACATAATTACTTTATAAATATTGAAACCATCAATATCATAATCAAACTTAGCATCACTAGTAGTAGGATCAATAGGCTTAGGCATAGTAGGAGTAGGAATATGGACTACTTGTGGTTTAGTGGTGATAGTGCACACACTATTGTTTCTATCAATTTCAGCTTCCCTTTCCCACTTAGCATGAAGTTGAGCTAACAGCCTAACATTTTCATCAATAGTAACTTGTATGGCATGAGCAGTAGCAAAGGTGTTTTCCATAGTTTCAGGGTTAGCAGCCATTTTATTAATCAAGGAAGACTGAGCTTCAGACAAACAGGATATATTTTTGTCAGCACTTAAATTTTTTGACGGTAAACTAGGAATTTCCCTATTCAGATTCTCAAGCTGATGGATAATATTTTTCAAGATGATAGACTGTTCCTCCATAGTTTTAGTGAAAATCTTATTTTGCTCATATTGCATCTGCATAAAATTCTTAGTGGATCTTTCTACTTCTAGAATCTTTTCTTCACTAGGCATTCCAGATCTACCATGATAAGCATTCCCACTAGGAGGATAAGGCCTATAATTACCATAAGAATTGTTGTTGAAATTGTTGTTTCTAATGAAGTTCACATCAACTTGCTCTTCTTGAGCAACCAAAGAGGCTAAGGGAACATTATTAGGATCTAAAGGAGCTTTCCCATGAACAAGCATAGCCATAATCACATCAATCTTTTCACTCAAAGTGGAAGTTTACTCAATAGAATTTACCTTCTTACCATGTGGAGCTCTCTCAACATGCCATTCAGAATAGTTAACCATCATATTATCAAGGATCCTTGTTGCAGCACCCAAAGTGAGGCCCATAAAGGTACCTCCAGCAGCTGAATCCAACAGATTTCTTGAGAATAAGTTCAAACCTGCATAAAAAGTCTGAATAATCATCCAAGCAGTGAGTCCATGAGTAGGGCAATTCTTAACCAAAGATTTCATTCTTTCCCAAGCTGGAGCAACATGTTCACTATCAAGTTGTTTAAATTTCATAATATCACTTCTCATAGATATAATCTTAGCAGGAGGATAGTACTTTCCAATAAAAGCATCTTTGCACTTAGTCCAAGAATCAATACTACTTTTAGGCAAATAAAGCAACCATTCTTTAGCTTTTCCCCTCAAGGAGAAAGGAAAAAAGTTTGAGCTTAATAATATCTCCATCTACATCCTTATACTCTTGCATCTCACAAAGTTCAACAAAGCTATTAAGATGAGCAGCAGGATCATCAGAACCAGCACCAGAAAATTGCTCTCTCATCACAAGATTCAGCAAAGCGGGCTTAATTTCATAAAAGGTAGCATCAGGAGAAGGTGGAGCAATAAGAGTGCTAAGGAAATCATTGTTGTTGGTGCTATTAAAGTCACACAACTTGGTGTTCTCATCAGATTTCATTTTGGCAAAGGTGGGCAAGCCAAAAACAGCAGCAGCAGCTAGAGCAGAAACTAATTTTTGTGTGTTTTTTAAACTAGACTAATTTTTTGGGGGTTTTTTGTAAAGAGTAAAAAAAACCAAGCAAAAGAAACAAAGTAAAGAGAAAGGAAGTGGAGGACTCCCCTTGTGAAGACGTCCTTAGCCTCCCCGGCAACGGCGCTAGAAAACTTGTTGATGGTGTTGATTAGCACTTCGTTGGAAACCCCAAGAGCAAGGTGTGAAGCAGCAAGCAGCAAGTCTTCCCTCAGTAGAGACCGAGGTTATCGAACCAGAAGGAGGAAGGAAACGTCACACAGGTGTTGCTAGCAACACGGAGACCTGCACAACACAAACTCAAGACTTTGCCCCAACGAATCAGTGAGGTTGTCAAGCTCACCGGTTTGCTATAACAAAGGATTAAACGTATGGTGTGGAAGGCAATGGTTTGCAGCAAGTAAACAAGTAACAGTGGAAGACGTATCAATGGTAAAGATTGGACCGGGGTCCATATTTTACTAGAGGTGCTCTCCTTAGATAAATAACATGGCATGAAGGGTAAACAAATTACAACAGGGCAATTGATAGGAACTGAGCAAGGCATAACAATGCAATTACTAGACAGAAAGATTGTAAGATCCCTCCTTTATAAAGGAAAAGGATCCCTGTGATTGCAATGCTAGTCCCTGGATCAATGCTAGCATCCACAGTTTAAGATGAAGTACACAGATACAAAGGTCATTTATTACATCCATTCCAGAGATAAACATAGTCTTTACAACTCAAAGGCCATAGGCCTATTACAAGAGTTTGAATAAGTAAATAAATATAAGTCTTCATCTTCATGTGCCACAGGCAAACATGTTGAGTGTAGACTCATGACACCTAATCCTCATCAGAGTAACCTGCAACATCATAAGTTACAGCCATCGTGGGTCAATACTTTGGAATAGTATTGGCAAGTGATACCTTAGTATATTTTAAGTGGACTAGATACTATATGCAAATTTGGCTAAGTGTAGCTTGGCTTGCTTTGCTCAAAATAGGTTTTGCCTATTAGTTGAAATCACTAAGTTTTTCTTTGTCAAAACTTTTCCCAAGGAACCACCAATAGACATTGAGGTCCTTCACCCTTGTTCACCCACAAGTTTTACTTTAGAAATTGGGATGATGAGATTCTTGATAGCTTCCATGCCTTGATGCTCAAGTTGTCCATTGCCATGGACTTGGCTAAGTACTTAGATTTTTCCATCTGTAGAGGTTGTGCACTTTCCCCACCAGACTTGTTTTCACCAAGACAGGACCTTTTAGAAGCCTTCCCTTAGACCAAATGGACGCGTTCCAACCTATCATTCCCACTACCACCAACTGTCCAAATGGCTAAGTTCTAGCAACCTATATGGTCCAGGCAGAGCCCATAATGCCAAGTGGCTGCACTAGAAGCTTCTTAACACTTTGCCTCTAAAATCTCTTTGTTCCTGGGTGGCTTACCACAAGTGTGATACACAAGGTAAACCATAGAAATGGGCCTTGTGTAACCACTCAACATAAACCAGTCTTTCCCTTTCCACCCAGGTGATTCATTGACTTAGTTGTTTTATTAAGTAAAACAAGTCCAAAGACTTAGAAATATATTCATCATAGCATGTATATTTCACCAATCCTTGTTTGCTACTAGCTAGGCTAAGCATGGCATAGATAGTAACTTAACTTAGAAATTTCCTAGCAATTCTACAACTACTTAGGATTTCCCATCATGGCATATAGGCAAAATAATAACATGCAAGACTTAGCAAAATATTTCTAATGCTTAGCATAAAATATAGGGATAGAATTATTCATGAAGTACCACTTGCCTTGGTAGTTGGGAGAGTAGCACTCTTCACAATCACAATCACTAGCACCAAAGTCTACACAAAGAATGGTAGCAACAAATTACACACATAACATATACAACCAAACAAAATATATGCATGCATGCAAAATACTAAGTGATGATTTTTCAAACTCAACCAATCAAGTGCATAGTACTGAATCTTAAACAAGTCAAAAACTTGTCAATCCAAATATATTTAACACTAAAAACAATTTCTAAACATTTCATATACTCATATAAGCCCTACACATGTTTCTGCAAATAAAACCTTTTTAACAGAAACTAAACATTAAACACATTGCATAATCTGATAGAGCTTGATCTCCTGATTCCAACGGTATAAAATTTGCCAAAATCTGACGTGGGAATCAAAAGTTACAAACAAAACAAATTTGAACTATAATCTGATTCAAAATCTATTTTAAATCTATTTGAATTCAAATCTTTTCAGGATTTTTGCAGTGTGCAACAGTCACAATTCTAGGCATAAAACCATGTGGTCATTTTGAATTGGCTTGGTCATATTTGGAAAAATAAAATAAACAATGACATAGCACTTGTTTCATATTGGTTTTGAAATTGGTTTTCAAATTGTATTTGCTTTGAAATTTTGGTTTAAACCTTAGCAATCTAGCAACTCATTCTGAAAGCAATAAGGCACAAGATTTGGTTTCATGAACAACAACCTCTCATAGAAGGAGTAGCACTTGTTTCAAATGATGATCACATAAAATAATGAGCTCATATGCTCCTGTTTTTGAATTGTTTTGTTTGAAATGAACTCTATATGATCATGGATGCATGGATGATATGCATGAGTTTGAAACATGATTTTAGGGATGTTACAAATCTAACCCCCTTAAGGTGAATCTCGCCCTCGAGATTCGGTTTGGCTAGCAAATAGGTGAGGGTGGTCTTTCTGAAGATCATCTTCTCTTTCCCATGTTGCTTCCTCTTCGGAATAATGATTCCACTGCACTTTGCAGAACTTGATAGTCTTAGTCCTTGTAACTCTTTCTGCAGTCTCAAGAATCTTGATAGGTTTCTCTTCATAAGTGAGATCACTTTCCAGTTGAACCTCCTCCAAAGGTATAGTATCCTTCAAAGAAGTTTCTTCCATTTCTGGATGACATTTCTTAAGTTGACTCACATGAAACACATTATGAACAGCTGACAGAGATTCTGGCAATTCTATTTCATAGGCAACTTCTCCTTTGGTAAGGCCATTCACAAAAACCTTACGACTTAGAGCATCTGCTACAACATTTGCTTTACCGGGGTGGTATTGCAAACTTAAGTCATAGTCCTTGATGAGTTCTAGCCATCTTCTTTGCCTCATATTAATTTCCTTCTGGGTGAAGATATACTTCAAACTCTTGTGATCTGTGAACACTTCACAACGCTTTCCCAAAAGATAGTGTCTCCATGTTTTAAGTGCATGGACAACAGAGGCTAACTCTAAATCATGAGTAGGATAGTTCACTTCATGAGTTTTGAGTTGTCTCGAGGCATAAGCTACAACTTTACCGTCTTGCATAAGTACTGCACCCAAACCTTGATGAGATGCATCACAATATACTTGGAAATCTTTTTCCAAATCATGCGGAACAAGACTGGTGCTGCCACAAGTCTCTTCTTCAATTCCTGAAAGCTGAGTTCACAACCTTCAGACCAAGCAAACTTCTTGTCTTTCTTTAGCAATTCTGTCATAGGCTTAGCAACCTTAGAGAAATTCTCAATGAACCTTCTGTAGTAACCTGCTAAGCCAAGGAAACTACAAACTTCTTTCATGGACTTGGGAGATTCCCATTCAGTCACAGCTGAAACTTTAGCAGGATCAACTGCTACACCATCCTTTGTCATAACATGTCCAAGAAAACCAACTTCATTCAACCAGAATTCACACTTGCTGAATTTGGCATAAAGTTTATGCTCTCTTAACTTCTCAAGTATCAAACGCAAATGTCCTTCATGCTCTTCTTTGCTCTTGGAGTAGACTAAAATGTCATCGATAAAAACGACAACAAACTTGTCAAGGAATTCCATGAACACTTTGTTCATCATATTCATGAAGTATGCTGGAGCATTGGTCAACCCAAAAGGCATTACGGTATACTCATACAATCCATACCTTGTAGTGAACGCTGTCTTAGGTATGTCTTGTTCTCTTATCTTAAGTTGAAAATAGCCTGACCGGAGATTAATCTTTGAGAACACACAAGCTCCTTCTAGTTGATCAAATAAGTCATTGATTCTAGGCAAAGGGTATTTGTTCTTGATAGTCACCTCGTTGAATGAACGGTAATCTATGCATAACCTTTGACTTCTATCTTTCTTCTCCACGAACAAAACTGGGGCTCCCCAAGATGAAGAACTTGGTTGAATAAATCCTTTCTGCAACTGTTCTCCAAGTTGTTTCTTGAGTTCTTTCAGTTCATCAACTGACATTTTATAAGGTCTCTTTGCTATTGGTCCAGATCCTGGTACCAAATCTATAAGAAACTCCACATCTCTATCTAGTGGCATTCCCGGCAATTCTTCCGGAAACACATCCGGATACTCA
Source organism: Avena insularis (assembly GCA_023614405.1). Taxonomy (NCBI): domain Eukaryota; kingdom Viridiplantae; phylum Streptophyta; class Magnoliopsida; order Poales; family Poaceae; genus Avena; species Avena insularis. The sequence goes on along the minus strand of CM042689.1, from coordinate 343,299,314 downwards.
CTCACAATTGGCACACTGTCCATGCTAACCCCCTTAAGAGAATTAAGCATACTCCTTTTTGCTTCAAAGTTGGTCTTGAATCTGATCCTTTTATTTTTTGGAGTTGTGAGTGAGACAGTATGGTTGGCACAATCTATCACTCCTTTGTACTTAGTCATCCAGTCCATTCCCAGAATGACATCCAATCCTTGGGAGTTTAGAATTATCAAGTTAACGGGAAACTTATACTTCCCAAACTCTATGACTAGATCATGACATCTTGAATTCACTATCATTTCTCCACCAGGAGAACTTACTTTTATAGGACACCCAATAGTTTCTACCGGTAGTTCATTTCTTTCAACAAATGCTCTTGATATGAATGAATGAGATGCACCAGTATCAAAGAGTACAAATGCTGGAATAGAATTGAGTCTGAACTTACCAACAGCATCGTGCTCCTCATAGACCTCCTCCACATTGATGTGGTTTACTTGTCCCTTCCGAAAAGGTTGGGCTTGTTGGGTCCTTCAACTTTCTTTTACAGGGCCATTTGCATAATGCCCCATCTTCTTGCATTTGAAGCATTCAACCTGACTAATGTCTCGCTTAACAGGCTGACTTGCACTTCCACTTCCATTACCACCGTGGTGACTCTTGTATCCACCCTTGTGGTTCTTGTATTTGTCATTGTCATGACTACGGTGATGCTTGTTGTCATGACGGTTGTGGTTGTGGTGCTTGTTGAATTTCCCATGCTTGTGGGATCCTGAGCTTCCACTGTCATCATAATGGGAACGTTTGTGAGACGATCCCGAGCTGTGCTTGTCCGAGTGCTTTCTCTTCCTGCTTTCAACTTGCTTCATTTTGTTCTCCAAAATAGCAGCCTTGTCACAAAGAGACTGATAAGTGGGAACATAGGCCACAGCCAATTGCAGATTCAGCTCATCATTCAAGCCTTCAAGAAATTTTTCCTTTCTCTTGGCATCAGTGTTAACTTCATCCGGTGCATAACGCGCTAGATTGTTGAACTCCTCAATATATTCAGCCACGCTGGCGGTGGCTTGAAAGTTATGGAACTCCTTCTTTTTCAGACTCATCACTCCTGATGAGATATGAGTAGTACGAAAGCCATCCTCAAAGAAAGTCCATGTCACATCTTCGATGGGAGTGGTGATCTGGAAGTTGTCCCACCAAGTGGCGGCTGGTCCTTCCAGCAGATGTGCTGCAAATCTGACCTTTTCAGCACCAGTACAACCCACTGTTACCAAGTCCTTGTTTACTGAGCGTAGCCAGTCATTGGCCACCATGGGATTAGTCATTCCTGAGAACTTTGCTGGCCTCAATCTCAAGAACCTGGTAAGCATGTCAAAACCCAGTGGGTTGTTGTTGTTATTGTTGTTATTGTTGTTGTTGTTGTTTTGGTTCTGGATGAACGTCGTCATCATCTGCATTAGCTGAGTTTGAGCAGTCATCATTTGTTGCATTTCTGGAGTGATGTTGTTGTTGTTGTTGTTGGGGTTGGGGTTTGCACGACGGGGAGGCATCTGTGGTTTGTTCAAATAGAGATAAGAATGAGATACCCATAGATGCTTTCATGCACATTACATCACATAAGCAAACACATAGCATGCAACATAAAGATAAAAGATTCAACAACAAGATAACAAGTTCACAAAGTAAAAACACACAAGTGGCAAGCCATCCACATGTCGGATGGTCAAATAACAAGTTCTCAAATAACAAGTACGATAATAAAAGATAATCGAGTAGTCAATCTACTCATCAGCATCAATCTCCTCCTCGACAAAGGTAAGACCTGCGTTCTCCATCGCGGTCTTGTATTCCTCGACGCTAGTGGTCAAGGTCTCTATCTTGGCCTTGAGAGCCCTCTTCTGGGAACGAAGCCTCTCTATCACTGTCTGCTGCTGCTCGAGCTCGAAATCCTTGGACCGCAGTTCTTCAGTCATGTCCCGGATCTTCTTGTTCCTATCCTGGACACGCTTCTCCTGACTCTTGAACTTCCTGTACTGGGTCTCGAACTTCGCCTCCATTTCCTTGACTATCTCGTTTTGCTCCGTGAAGAGCTTGTCCTTCTCGCGAAGCTGCACCTGGAGCTCGTCATTGCTGAGCATGACATTGGTCCTATCAGTGTCCACGTGCCTAATGGGAGACTCTAAGTCCTGGAGGTACAGGCGTATCGGCTCTGCTGCGTCCCTCGAATCGTCCTCGAAGTCGATGGACTCTCCATCCTCATCACGTCTTCCGAAGACGTGGAAGTGGGTACCTCTAACCTGTCGGGAGTGTCGCCCTAGCAGACGTCCTATCAGATCCTGCATAACTACCTCAAGGCCTCTCTCCCTGTCATCGTGCATGAGCTTGAAGACAATGGCCTCCGTGGTAGGCTCTGTCTGGCGTCCGGGCTGGTTGACCTTGAAGCCCCAGAGGTCCTTCCTCTCAAACTTGGTGAGGGGATGCACCATGATGGTGGGAAGAGGGAGATTGAGCAAAGTAGTAAGCTCAACGATACGAGGACCAAAGTGGGTAACCTGGAACTCCTCAACAGTGCTGATGGTAATAGGCATCTATTTATAAGATAGAAAAGTTAGGACAACACAAATCAAGATAAAACAAAAGACAAAACATCACATACATATCCTTGGAAAGCAAAACACACAAGTCATGCATACATGAAACCATTACAACAACCAAGGTTCAATCTCATTTTAAAGCAACATTTTGGAAAATAAGGTGATAGGTGGTGGTCCAACTAACGAAGCACGTTTACAATCCTATCTCACTGGATCTGTTGGCTAACACAATGTTTCTAGAAGCAATCAGCCTATCTTGCTCACATGATTCCATCACTAAGTCTATAATGTCTCCTCTTAAGGTTTGGTTGGTAGCTTCCAACTCTTGGGTATGTTCCTTTTCTTTCCTTAGATCATTTTGGAGGTTGAGCATTCTGCACTTGACTCTATCACCAAGTTCTTTGATGGTCTTCCAAGCTGCATCCTTTGCTGATTCAAAGAATGTAGTGTGCACCACTGAATTGGTGAACATACAGAATCCTTTTTCCTGATGGTTGTCTTCCTTGTTTTTATACAAGTGAAGTTTCACCCACCAGTATTCCACTCCTTCATCCATCACAGGAAAACCTTTGTACATAGCTGCACCTTGTATCTCTAATGCATCCATGAGGTCCTTGAGAGCCTTGGGGAATTCTGTCTCACACTCCAAAGTCATTGTCATGAGTGGTCCTTTCCTCACGGCTTCGTTGATGGAGTTCATCTACAAATAGAGATGAGAGAGAAGATTAGAAAAGTTTTACGAGAAGAATAGACAAGTGTAGAAGTTGAAATTTTTTCCTTAGTGGTTTCCAATCCTAGGGTCATAATCCTACAGGCAACACAGTGCTCTGATACCATCTGTAAGATCCCTCCTTTATAAAGGAAAAGGATCCCTATGATTGCAATGCTAGTCCCTGGATCAATGCTAGCATCCACAGTTTAAGATGAAGTACACAGATACAAAGGTCATTTATTACATCCATTCCAGAGATAAACATAGTCTTTACAACTCAAAGGCCACATGCCTATTACAAGAGTTTGAATAAGTAAATAAATATAAGTCTTCATCTTCATGTGCCACAGGCAAACATGTTGAGTGTAGACTCATGACACCTAATCCTCATCAAAGTAACCTACAACATCACAAGTTACAGCCACAGTGGGTCAATACTTTGGAATAGTATTGGCAAGTGATACCTTAGTATATTTTAAGTGGACTAGATACTATATGCAAATTTGGCTAAGTGTAGCTTGGCTTGCTTTGCTCAAAATAGGTTTTGCCTATTAGTTGAAATCACTAAGTTTTTCTTTGTCAAAACTTTTCCCAAGGAACCACCAATAGACATTGAGGTCCTTCACCCTTGTTCACCCACAAGTTTTACTTTAGAAATTGGGATGATGAGATTCTTGATAGCTTCCATGCCTTGATGCTCAAGTTGTCCATTGCCATGGACTTGGCTAAGTACTTAGATTTTTCCATCTGTAGAGGTTGTGCACTTTCCCCACCAGACTTGTTTTCACCAAGACAGGACCTTTTAGAAGCCTTCCCTTAGACCAAATGGACGCGTTCCAACCTATCATTCCCACTACCACCAACTGTCCAAATGGCTAAGTTCTAGCAACCTATATGGTCCAGGCAGAGCCCATAATGCCAAGTGGCTGCACTAGAAGCTTCTTAACACTTGGCCTCTAAAATCTCTTTGTTCCTGGGTGGCTTACCACAAGTGTGATACACAAGGTAAACCATAGAAATGGGCCTTGTGTAACCACTCAACATAAACCATTCTTTCCCTTTCCACCCAGGTGATTCATTGACTTAGTTGTTTTACTAAGTAAAACAAGTCCAAAGACTTAGAAATATTTTCATCATAGCATGTATATTTCACCAACCCTTGTTTGCTACTAGCTAGGCTAAGCATGGCATAGATAGTAACTTAACTTAGAAATTTCCTAGCAATTCTACAACTACTTAGGATTTCCCATCATGGCATATAGGCAAAATAATAACATGCAAGACTTAGCAAAATATTTCTAATGCTTAGTATAAAATATAGGGATAGAATTATTCATGAAGTACCACTTGCCTTGGTAGTTGGGAGAGTATCACTCTTCACAATCACAATCACTAGCACCAAAGTCTACACAAAGAATGGTAGCAACAAATTACACACATAACATATACAAACAAACAAAATATATGCATGCATGCAAAATGCTAAGTGATGATTTTTAAAACTCAACCAAGCAAGTGCATAGTACTGAATCTTAAACAAGTCAAAAACTTGCCAATACAAATTTATTTAACACTAAAAACAATTTCTAAACATTTCATATACTCATATAAGCCCTACACATGTTTCTGCAAATAAAACCTTTTTAACAGAAACTAAACATTAAACACATTGCATAATCTGATAGAGCTTGCTCTCCTGATTCCAACGGTATAAAATTTGCCAAAATCTAACGTGGGAATCAAAAGTTACAAACAAAACAAATTTGAACTATAATCTGATTCAATATCTGTTTTAAATCTAAACTACTGCCACGCGGCGCTATCCTATTGGCCGGTACCGTTTCGCTCAGGATCACGCTTCCGCGCCGTCGGACCAAGTTAGATCCAACGCGCCAGATCTAAAGAAAACGCTTCGCTCCAGATCTAATCTAGTCCCTACGATAAAGATCTAACGACTGTCGTTGCTCTGACCAAAGTCGAGCGGCGCTAGCGCGGCGGCGAGCGGCGGAGCGCTCTGTCAGTGGTGGTGTCGGCGTTCTAGGTCGCCCGGGGAGGGGAGAGGATGCTCACCAGAACCGCCGTGACGAGGTGAAGCTCAACACGTCTCTGGTTGGCGAAGGGGCGCTCGGAGTCGTCAGGGATTCCTCGCCGGAGTTCACGAATGCGTTGGGTACGGCTGCTCGTCGACGTTGGCGAAGATACAGATCACGCCAAGGCAAAATAAGCAGTGCGTCAGATGCGCGGAGTGATGCTGGTCATGCGAGTGTCAAAGAGAGAACAAGGCACGATCAGAACTAACCAGGAAGGTTCGCCGGAGTTGGAGACGGTGTCGGATTCTCTCGGTGCTCGTCGAAGTCGAAGCTCTGGATCACAATCAGACGGGCAAAGGGGATCAGGAGGTGCGCAAGGAAGTTGCGAAGCTGCTCGTATGAACCAGAGAGGAAGGGGCGCACGAGGTTTACCAGAATTGGTCGCCGGAGTAGGTCCTGTCTGTGGCGGTGCAAGGGCGAATACTGGCAGCCTGGTGGCGAGAAGAGTGTGCAGTGTGGGGGGAAATGACCGCGAGGGGGAGAGGTTCTTATAGTCGGAGCTGGGCGTGGAGTTACTCATGAATCAACGCAGCGAGGATCAAGCGAGTAAAGCGGCGCGATGCAATGCGTGATTGACAAAGACGACGACGGGGTCACGGGTCCACTTGTCAGCGAAATAAACAGAGGAGATGTGGGGTCCGGGCGTCAGTGACTCTGCGGGTGCATCTGCGCGTGAGAGAGAGGGGGGAACCCGGGTGGGCTAGATGGGCTGGATTTGCTGATGGGCTAAATTCCTGGCGCTGGCCCTTTTCTTTTTCATAAATCCTTTTCTATTTCTGATTTGATTTTCTGGAATGATTTTCAAATGAATTCAAACTCTATTTGAATTCAAATCTTTTCAGGATTTTTGCAGTGTGCAACAGTCACAATTCTAGGCATAAAACCATGTGGTCACTTTGAATTGGCTTGGTCATTTTTGGAAAAATAAAATAAACAGTGACATAGCACTTGTTTCATATTGGTTTTGAAATTGGTTTTAAAATTGTATTTGCTTTGAAATTTTGGTTTAAACCTTAGCAATCTAGCAACTCATTCTGAAAGCAATAAGGCACAAGATTTGGTTTCATGAACAACAACCTCTCATAGAAGGAGTAGCATTTGTTTCAAATGATGATCACATAAAATAATGAGCTCCTATGCTCCTGTTTTTGAATTGTTTTGTTTGAAATGAACTCTATATGATCATGGATGCATGGATGATATGCATGAGTTTGAAACATGATTTTAGGGATGTTACAAAGATCCTAGGAGATTCGATTGGGCAATACAACAATATACATATACCGCCATCCAACTGCATCTCTAGCTAGAAGTCCACCTTCAGGTTATCATCCAAACCCCCTCTAGTATTAAGCTACAAGCAACAAAAAACTGCTTTAAGCAAAGTGTGCAAGGTAAACAGTCCACATGTTCCATGAACAAGAGACCGTTGTTTTCTCCCTAGTGGCAACTGAAGGGAATATGCCCTGAGAGGCAATAATAAAGTGTTTATTATGTGTATTCCAAGTATATGATAGATGTTTATTTTGCATGATATAATTATATTAATACAGAAATGTTAATACATGTGTGTTTAATAAACAAACAGAGAGTTCCTAGTTATGCCTCTCTCATAAAATAGCTCATTGATTAACAAGATGATCATAGTTTCCTGATCATAGACATTGGGTGTTGTTAACAACGAGATCACAACATTAGTGTAATTATGTCATGAACATTCAACCGAAGTATAACATTACGATCAAAGTCATTGAGTTTATATTGCTATAAACAACTTACGAAGTGATCCTAATCCTTAGACCATGAGATCATGTCAATCACTAACACCGGAAGAGTTTCTTGATGACATCAAACGTCACACCGTAACTGGGTGATTATAAAGATGGCTTCAAAACTACTAAAGTGTTATGTTGAGGCTCATGGATCAAGAGTGGAATTTGTTCATCCCAATGACGGATAAATATACTTTGGTCCCTTTCGGTGATATCACATTGGTTAGCTTGCAAGCAAGTGATTTGATCACTAGAATGTTATATCATGGGAACAAGAAAAGAGTGCAGGTCGGTAACAAGATCAAACTAGGTATGGAGGTACCGATGATTGAATCTCGGACATGTAATATATCGTGAAACAAAGGGATTAAGATACTAGCATAAAAGGTTCCGACGATCACAAGAAAGTCATCGTTGAATGTGTGGGAGTCAGTATGGGTCTCTAGATACCGCTTCTGATTATTGATCCGAGAGGGGTCTCGATCATGGCCGCATTATTCGCAAACCGTAGGGTGACACACTTAATGGACACTGACATCCAATTGGAGCAAAAGTTTCATGCCAGAAAGAATAACAAGCGCAGGAATTTATTTCACTAGATACCGAAACAGGTTTTCGGGTGAAATTGCAGAAAGTGTTTTTGCATGTGAAATGGAATTCTAGCAAAGGGTTATATGTGAATGTTTGTCATTAAAGTAATTGACAAAATTGTGAATAAATAAAAAGAGTTTTATTTAATGAGAGTTTGCATTAAATTTGGTGGAAATTTAATAGCAATTTTGAGTGGGATTTTGAGTGGAGGGAATTTAAAGGAATTTTGTGAGTGGAGTGTTCGCCCACATGAATGAGGGGAGGGCAAGGGGCAGCCCCATGCGCCGGCCACCCCCTTGGGGTTCCCCCCTCTCCTATAAAAGGCACCCCTCTCCATTTCTCTCACTCACACCTCCTCGTGAAGGATCTCTCTCTCCCTCTAGAATTTATCCCCTATGGTCTCGGACTAGCGAGATACATGTTCCCGGTGGCTATTCGGCAAGAAAGTGTTGTGCTTCCGCTGCATCGCTGGAGCGAGGAGGCGGAGGTTGCTCGGTGTCTTGTACGTGTGTGCGAGCACGGATGCGCTGCTGCTTTGTGGCGCTAGGACTTCCTCTCGATCTTGAGATCGACAAGAGATCGTCTACATCAACCACGAGTTCAAATCGTTAAGCTTTGTCAGTGAAAGGATACGGATGTCGCCTAGAGGGGGTGAATAGGCGATTAAAACTTTTCCGAGAGTGGCTCGACAAAGGCGGAATTAAACTAGCATTTACTTTGTCAAGCACAACCTAGAACAACTATGGTTCACCTATGTGAACCAACAACTTATGCTAAGCAATACAAGAAACAATGTGATAGCAAGATATATATTACTTCAAGCACGAAGGCTATCACAATGTAAAGTGCATAAGTAAAGAGCTCGGGTATAGAGATAACCGAGGCACGCGGGGACGATGATATTTTACCGAGTTCCTCCCAACATGGAGTACGTATCGTTTGGAGAGGGGGTGGTATCTAACCACCTACACCACAAAAGGCCTCCCTTACTCTCCGGTGAATCTCACCCCAATGGGACCGGTCCACGCTTCCACTATCGGTGCACTTGTCGGTAGCAACCGGAACCTCTCACAAGGTTGGGGCACTTCTCCAAAACTTAATTGGAGGCTCCCAACAAACGCCACCAAGGTCTCAACAAACGCCACCAAGGCCACAAAACCGTCTAGGGTTCCAAGAACCCAAGAGGGACAAGCTCCAATGAGTCACACGAACCAAATCCTCTGAGGAGAACTCAAACCGATGCACCAAATGCAAATGGCAAGAAAACCACAGAAGTGCTCAAATCCTTCTCTCCCAAATTCCACCAAAGCTACAAAAACTTATGGGGGAATAAGAGAGGAAGAACAATGGAGGAAATCCACAAAAGACCCCAAGATCTAGATCCCAATATCTTCCCTCACTTAGAGGAGTTATTGATTGGTGGGATTGTAGATATAGATCTCCTCTTTCAAATCCCTCAAGAATATGCAAGAACCATAGTAGGGATTGAGAGGAAGCAAGCTCAAGAAGGTCAACAATGAAGGGGAAAACTTGCAAGAATGGTTGGGGAACCATTAGGGAAGAAGGCCCCTTAAATAGGTCCCCCTAAAATCCAACTGTTGAAGCCCAAAAACGCGAATCCCGGTACTACCGGACATTCCCTGGGGATCCCAGGTCGCCAAATGCACCTTATTCAGTACCACCCGGTACTAAGGGGTGGTACTACCGGACCCTGGTCCGGTACTACCGGTCATCCCTAAACGAAAACGGCCATAACTTTTGCATCCGGACTCCGATTTTGATGATCTTGGGCTTGTTTCGAAGAGGACAACAAGCTCTAAAATATCATGCAAATAAACATCATAGTCCAGCAAGGGAGGATAGTTCCAAATGACTAAAGGTTTAACCTCTCTTAAAAAGACGAACCGATAAAACCTCCAACATCGAAAACGTAATAGAAAATGCATATGCAATCCGTTTTCAATGAACTAGAGCTTGTCATGGAGATTAACACAAGCTCTAAATCCTCACATGAGTAAGAACTAAATAATGGAAGGTTTTACCTTTCTCTAAAATACAAAATGGTAAAACCTCCTAGATCAAAACACAATAAGATATAAAAGGGAAATCCGGTTTTGATGACCTAGAGCTTGTTATGGAGATTACCACAAGCTCTATATCCTCACATGGATAAGACCAAATAACAACCAAATATGATGATGCAAGTATGCAAAGGTTTGAGCTCTCTCCGAACGATGTGATCGAGTTACTCATTCGAGAGCCCCTCTTGATAATATGGTTATCTAACCTAAACCCGGCCTCCCACACACAACATGAGACCGGCAAAAGGGAAAACCTATCAAGATTATACCTTTGCCTTGAGCATTCCACTTGATCTCGATGTAGACGAACTTGACCTTCTCAAGATGGAACGCCTTACTTGATTCCTCATCATCGATCCATGATCACCGAGGATGGCAAGCATCAAACATGAGATCTTCTATAGACATGATAGAATCATAAATACAAAACCATTAATCAAACCAACATAATAATCTTAATATCCATCGGATCCCCACAAACACAACATGCATGATTACAAATAGATTAGATCTTGATCATGAACAGAGCTCACAAGATCTATACATGAAAGCACAAAGGAGGAGATACAACCATCTAGCTACTACATGGACCCATAGTCCAAGGTGGAACTACTCACACATCATACCGGGGAGAAGGCCTCCGGGATGATCTCCCCTCCGGCAGGGTGCCGGGAAGAACTTCAAATCCCCTCCCCCCGATCTAGGGATGATGGTGGCGGCGGCTACAGACGGTTTCGTGGATATTTTATCGGGTCTCAGGGTTTCTGCATCAGGGGCTTCTTATAGGCGAAGGGGGGGGCGAGGCGGCAGCCAGGGTCGCCAAACCCTAGCCAGTCGCGGGGCTGGGCCCACCCACGCATGGGATGGGTCTAGCCCCCTGGATGGCCCCTCCGGCTCCCCTCTGGACTTCTTGTTCCCCACGGAAATTAATTGAGTTGTCGTTTGTCATGTCCAATTCTGAGAATATTTCTTTACTAGCCAAAAATAGCAGAAAACAGGCATTTGGCACTGTTGCAACTTGTTAATAGGTTAGTACCAGAAAACATGTAAAAAGCACCTCAAAGTGTGGACAAGTAAAGCAAAGTAGATACTAAACAAGCATGGAGCATCAAAAATTATAGATGCGTTTCCAACGTATCAAGTGTCCCAAAACTTATTGATTGATGCATATTGTTGATATTGCTTGTTCTTGTGCTATTTGTATCTAGTCACTCCTATGAACTTTGATGGTGTCCTATGCATCTATTTGCTACTCCATGAGGGACAAGCTGAATGACACTATGCCATGTTTTCTATATGTGAAACAAACAAATGTTTTTCAATGCATGTTATTCATGATCTTTGTTTGTAGCCTTTCATGTTGCATGCATAGTTACTTTGTCTTATGATACGCCCAATTTGCATCACCATTCTATATCATATTTTACCTCTATTCATTGATATTTGTCTTATTATGAGGTATTACTTATGGTTTTTCATCTGTTTATGCCTTTTGGATGATTCCTGGAGGATGGACTGCCGGAGTCTAGATTCTAATGGAAAAGAAGGCATTTCGGTGCAATTTCGCGAAGATCATAAAAATACCAGAAAAATATGGAAACATATTATTTTACCAAAAGACGAAGAAAGCCAGAAGGAGGGACGGAGTTGGGACTCAAGAGGCCCACACCCCCTAGGCGCGGGCCCACCTGACCCCGCACCTAGGGCAGGTGTGGCCCACATGCCCGGCCTCCGACTCCGCCCTTTCACCAATATCTTCCCTACAGAACCCTAATACCAGGAGGGCGACCACAGATAGATTTTCGCCGCCTCTGGGGGTGGAAAACGCCGAGAGAGAAAGATCTCTCCGCCAGACAGATTTCTGCTAGGGAAATTCCTTCCCGGAGAGGGGAGACCGTCGCCATCAACACCGTCATCAAGCTAGGCTTCATCGGGATCATCATCATCATCCACACCATCATCTCCACCAGCACCATCACCACCACTACGTCCTGCTGTAACAGTTGTGTTGGATATTGCTTTAGTTCGTTAGGGGAAACTTTCCCGATGTTAATTACTATTGTAGTTGATGCTTGTGAGTGGAACTACTGGATTATTGTTTATGTTCAGATTGTTATCCATTATCATATCATCTTTGATCTTGATCCATATGATGTCTTGTGAGTAGTTCGTTTAGTTCTTGAGGACATGGGAGAAGTCATGTTGTTAGTAGTGAATCTGTGATGAGTTATTCTTCTAGTGGTGTCATGTGAACGTCGACTACATGATACTTCACCATTTATGGGCCTAGGGGAATGCATTGTGTATTTGGATACTAATCGTGGGGTTGCCGGAGTGACAGAAACCTGAACCCCCGTTAGGACACCTTTGCACAAGGGAGTGTATGATCTCAGAGTTTAAGGCTGTGGTTAGATTTATATCTTAATTACTTTCCTGTAGTTATGGATGTTTGCAGGGGGTTTAATCACAAGTATGTATTAGTCCTAGGAAGGGCAGTATGTTAGCATAGGTTCACCCACACAACACTTACAAACACCAAAGAAGAGTACTCAGCTATTTGAAGCGAAAGCACTTGACAGAATTCCCATGTGTCCTCGAGAATGTCTGGTCCTTATAAGTATTTCCACCGGCTTGTATTTGCTAAGAAAGGATTAGGCCACTTGCTCTGTTTGTTCGTTACTTCTGTTACTTGCTCTTTGTTTTGTTGCCTTGTTAGAAAACCACTAAAAATCCGTTTGCTAAGTATTCACAGGGATTTCCTGCTCCATACCACTATTCAGCACCTTCTGATCCTTGTTGGGATCGACACTCCTATTTATCGAAAGTACTGCGATACCCCCCCTATACTTGTGGGTCATCAAGACTATTTTCTGGCACCATTGCCGGGGAGTGAAGTGTTGTTGAAGAGTGGAACTAGTAAAAGAAACTTTTACTGTGAGTATTGCTTTTGTTACTTCTTGTTACTTTGTTTCCAATATGGATAACCCACTTGGTTTTCTGTTTGGGAAAACTACTACCACTAGTAGGGTAGTAGATGACTTTCTCCATCGGGATCTCTTAGACCATATTCCGTGATATTCGCAATAAGTTTGGTCTTGATTCCCAAAGTATTGCCAGCTATTTTAAGGCCTTTGCCTCTTACATAGAAATTCCCAAGAAGAAGTACGATAAGTACCATGCTCCTTATAAAGATGTTGTTAATCATGCTCCAGTTAGAAGTACTCAAGTTTGCACTACTAATCATATTGTGCCTGAACCCCATGTTGAGAAAATGCCTTTCCCATCTAAGGTAAAGGAGTATTCTATGATTATTAGTGCAAATAACAAGGGTACAATGGAAACTGTGGAGCCTGGTAAGCATTTGAGTGATGAAACTGTGGTAGCTATTGTGGAGGACACTATCACTAGAAATATAGAGGATGAACATATTGTCTTTTGTGAAGACGCTTCTAATATTTTATCTCATCCTGGTAAATTTAGAAAAGCTAGTGTTCTTGTGCTTTCTATTAAAATTGGTGATCATTTCTACTATGGTTTATGTGATATTGGTGCTAGTTCTAGTGTTATTCCTAATGAGCTTTACAGGGAAATTATGCATGAGATTGGTCCTTGTGAGCTTGAGGACATTGATGTGGTTATTCACCTTGCTAACAAGGAGACCATTTTTCCCATTGGTATTGTAAGAGATGTGGAGGTTCTCTGTGGTAAGATTAAATATCCTGTTAATTTTCTAGTGCTTAATTCAGCAGCTAGCAAAACTTGTCCTATCATTTTTGGTAGACCTTTCTTGAATACTTGTGGAGCCATTATTGATTGTAAGAAGTAAAAAGTTTTAACTAAGTTTGATGGAGATTCTTATGAGTTTAACTTTTCCAAATTTGCTAAAGCTCCTCGTGAAAATAGCTTGCCTAATAAATATTTCAGGATGGAACAACTTGCTTAAATTGATCCAGTCTATGACCTTGGACCTCTTTTTGATGACTGTAAGTATGCTTATTCTGATGATAAAGTTGTTTCCAGTGACAGTTATATTGTCAACTTTATTCAAAGTGCTACTGAAAGTTATTTTGAGAGAGGAAAACATGGTTTTATGCATCTCAATGATGTTAAGTTTCCCTGTTTTATGTTGCGAGCTTTAAAGTTGCATCTGTTTTGTTTTCCTATGCTTGTGACCTTTTGTTTCAACAATTTGTTTTCCCATGATACCCCCATGCATAGGAAGTGGGTTAGACTCAAGTGTGTTGGTTATTTGCTTCTTGATTCTCTCTTTCACTCCAGATATATATATATATCCTATGTGAGCATCTTTGGAAGTTTCAAGCCTAACTTAAAGGCATTAAAGAAAAGTACTTGTTGGGAGATAACCCAAGAGTTTTGCCGAGTCTTGGAAGTTATTAACTCTGTAATAACCGCTCCTTATCCTTTTTGTTTTGGTTTTTGTGTCAAGTTCAACTACTTTTGTGAAGTAGAGGAGTTGTGGAAAGTGGCTGTCATGGGACAGATTTTTGTGCTGCATTGTAAAAATTAGTGAGGAATCTCAGTACTTCGGTTGGAGCTGCATTTTTATGAGCTTGTTCTCCAAGTTATTACCCAACTTTCATCAGTTCTGCACTTTTTGATTTGGGCAACAAAAGTTCTTCGAAAAAAATCAATCTTCACCTGCTGGTCTGTTTTGACAGATTTCTGTCGTCTTTTGCATTTGCCTCTTATTGAAGCTTTTGTGTTGATGGGTTTTCAGTTGAAGTGTGTACCAAAGTTTTATTGTTTTTTCTTACACTAATGTTGTCATTGAGTTTGTGCAAAAGTTGTGTATGGAGGAAATTCTCAGGAGAAAGAGGAAAGGAATATGTAGAGTTCGTCTTTGAATAGGTAAAAGTGGTACAAACAGAAGGTTCATGAAACACCAATCTTTTTATATTTTTGATGTTTTTAATACATAAGGGAAGTTACGAGACGAAATTTAAGAGGAAATGAAGCCCAGGGTGGACAAACCCACCCCAGGCGCGGGCCCAGCCTGGCCGCGCCTGGAGGGGGTCTGACTCCCCCGAACTCCGTCTCTGCTTCATTTATGTGTCAAAACTTTCCTTATGCATTGAATCTTCGTAATATATAACCCCTGGATCCCTCGAGGTTCGTGCATTGTGTTCTCATTGTGTTTTCGTTTCGATCTGTTTCTGTTAGGAAATCTTCTCAAGTTTAGAGCACCATGGCCTCCGCCAACGACGAAGGCAAGAAGCCCGAGAAAGAAGAACCTCAAGTTTCCAAGGAGGAAGAGATCTAGGAAGGATATGAAGGTGACATGGAGGAGGACAAGCAACCAGACACCCGTGCTACTATCGCAAGCATTGGTTTGGTGGCACTACCGGCCAAGATTAAGAAGACAGCACGGATGTCTATAGGAGGGAAACCTCCACGTCTCTTCTACAATCCGCAGCCATCTCCTCCACGTAACAAGAGACCCTTCCGTACACTTATACATGAATATCAATATCAACATGTGCCCAATGGAAACTTGCCTTTAGTTTGGGATATGCGTCGTTCTAACAATGCAGAGAAGGATCATGCTAGGGATGAAGAGTGGGGAAAGAACAACAAGAACTGGGATTTTCAGACTGCCATGATCATGAACCGTATAGAGCAAAACTCGGAGCTAATCCATACTCTTACTTTTCACTTCGAGGAGTTGAAGAAACTTATTGAGGATCTTATCAAGATAACACCCACACCACTGAAGGAGTAATTCGTCATCAGGTTCGGCATCCCCTTGGCTTGTTCCAAGCTTGGGGGAGTGTCGCGGTATCACCACCACTATCTATTATATTTTACCTTTTTAGTGGATTCATATCTGTGGTAGAGTATTATCTTATAGTTTGGTTTGCATGTGGAAGTATCTCTCCTTTAGTTGATTATCTATGTATCCCTTGGTGTGAGTGCCTTTATTTGCATATTAATGAGAAGTCTCATCTTTACCTTTTGCACTTCTTATTTTAGTTTGCAATCTCTATTATATGATGGATCTTGTTGTTCAGTATTGGCACCACTCTGGGATCATCAAGTGGATCTAAATTGGTTTTGACAAACCGAGTTCTGGTCAGTGGCATTAATTTGAAAGAAAAGGAAAGAAAGAAATAAAAAGCTTACAGGTATTTGGTATCATTTGTTTTCTTTCTTGTTGGCTCATAAGCTTGGTATTATTTATTTAAGATTCTTTTGTGTCTTCAAGGAAGATTGCATGTTTGGCTTTATTACTTGTATGTTGCTTGTTTATTTCAACTCTCTTGCTTGCTACCCAGCCTTGCTAGCCAAAAACCTGTTTTGAGAAGGCATACTTCTCATGTTTCCAAAATCCTTTGAACCCAAAACTTTTGCCATTTGTGTCCACCATATCTACCTAGTAGATTTTTCTATTCCTAGCAAATTCTGATGCTTCATCTATCTTTCAAATTAAAAAGTATTTTGTTATGTGAAAACTAGTTAGTAAAGCTCTCACGAACTTGATGGCACACTTTATTACTTGTCCCCAATAGACTTGAACCATTGTGAACATCGAAGTTGTATATGCTTGCATCTATACGTTGGAATTAGCAGAACCATGCTGTCACAGGGAATGTTTTCAACATTGCACTTGTACTCTGTACATAGTTGATATCGTGTTCTTTTGTCTATGGATGCCACCGGTGTGAAATAAAGAGGGAACTTGTAAGTCCATGGAGTTTGTATTCTGTGTTAAAGAAATGCCGGGATGCTAGCCTAAGCCATGCCTAATCATGGTGGAAACTTGCAGCATCACCATAGTGAGTCATCTATGAAGCATCCTCAATAAAAAGCTATGCATATGGTAAATAAAAAAATTGTTGAGATGCTCATTGTCCGCTTGCCTTGTCATTTTGGTTATGGTAAAGCTCCTGTACCATGTGCAAGGGGTACCCCATTGGCGGTTCTCAATGATGTGCAAATACTTACAATGACAAGAACTTACCTGGACCAAAAGTTGAGTATGCATGAGGAGTGGCCCTCGTATTCAAGGGACATGAGATTGCCAACTTATATTTCATCAAGCATATACTCCATCTTTGTTAACTTTAACCTTAATCATCTCAAGATGCTTATGGTAGGGGCAAATGAGGTCTCAAAGCTAGTAAGTACCATGATATTTTGGAAGCTCTTTATGACTTGTAATCCCTGCTACCCTCTAAGAAGGGACCTTTCTCCCAGTTACCAGTTTGAGTCAGTAAACCTACTTCCTCTCTTTCTCCAGCAAGCTTTTGAGTTGTTGTGTTTCAAGCGTTCATATGGTGATTTATTCAATCATGTTCTTCATCTTCCTTGTTTTCACAAAACTCTTATCTATTGATTATTACTTTGAAATCCTTCATTTGTGAAAAACCTTTTTGAGCAAAGAGTGCTCCTGTTTTGAAACTTCTATAAAAATATTTTGTGAAACTGTTTGCCAGGTGTTTTCTAACCAAGAACAAGTTTGCCAATTCCAATTATGATTTATCTTTATGCATCTCTATTGTGACTGTTGTACTTGTGTCACATCCCAAGATTTTCCAAATCTTGTAATGTGAAAAATAAATGAATAAAATAAAACTTTGTTGATTTTCAGGGTGAGAAGAAACTTTTGAATCCAATTGGAAACTTTCAAAACCCATTTGGATCAAAAAGAAATCCTAAAGGGATTTAAAAAGTTAAATAAACAATAAAAGCTAAAAATATTTGGAAATACTATTTTGAATCTTTTAATAAAAAGATTTGGTTTTCAAATGAAAAGAATTATAAATAAGGAATTATTTTATAAGCCAAATTAGAAACTTGGCCAAGACTTTTAAATGAAATATTTCTATTTGATAAAAATGGTAAAGGTTTATTTAAAATAAAATAATAAGGATTTGATATCCAAAGTTTATTAAAAATAAAGGTTTTACTATTTTAATTAAAAACTAAAACTTGTTATTTTATTTAAAACAAGTTTTCCAAGTATTTTTTTTGTTTTCAAATAAAACCTACTGATTTGGTTTTGAAAATATTTGGATTTCAAATGGAGATTTTAAATAAATCAAATCCTATTTTGATTTAATAAACAAGGTCTATTTATTTAATTAATAATGGACCCTAAAATAAAAATATTATTGTTGTTTTTGGGACTTTGGTTTATGTTGTTAAACAGAACCAAATTCAATTGCAAAGTGTGATGAATGTTTGAATTGTTTTGAATGTTTGTTTGTTGTTTGAATTTCAAAACAGAAAATAGAATCAAAAAAGGAAAAAGCATTCAGAAGAAAAAATATAGAAATGGACTCAGCCCAACTGGCCAAGCCCAACGAGCCCAGCTAGCCCAGCTTCTCTCCCCCACGCGCGAAGCGTTTTCTACCTAAACGCACACCCACAGAGCAACTGACAAGTGGACCCTCTTTCCCTCTCATTTCCACGCTGACGCCCGGACCCCACGCAGCCAGCTCACTTCCTTCTTCCTCGCGCCGATTACTCCCTGCCGTTGCAGCCATTACTCCGGCGATCAATACACATTGATTCCGCGACCGTTACTCGCCGTGACTATTATGCCTGGCCTCCTCTCCATTTTCCCTCACGCGCCTCCCTCTCTCTGCCCCCAGGCCGGACGAATTTCTCCGCGCACCCTCACTACTCCGACCACCGTCCCCAGCCAATTCCGGCGACTCTACGCCACCCCTTGCCTCCCCAAGCACACGGACACCTTCCCCAGATCCTTGCGCACCCGCCCGTGTCATCCGTTCACTCGCGGGCGCCCCTGAGCGTCGACTTCGACAACCACTGACCGCGCCGCCGCGTCTGCCTCTCTCCGGCGAAGTTCCCTGGTAAGAACCGACCACCCCGCACCCTCTCCTTCACACTCGCAGCTTCGCCTTGATCCTGCGCATCTAACCATGTCCTCGTTTTGCTTCGGGGTGAACCATAGCGTCGCCTCCGACCACGACCAGAGCCGCCCGACGCCGTTCCCCACTCCGGCGAGACATTTCACGCCGCAGTGCCCCTCGACCAACCGACCACGCCTCGAGCATCACCACGTCCCTGCGATCACGGTGAGCATCCTTGTTTCCTCTATTGCTTCCTGTAACTGCCGTAGCGCCACCGCCTGAGCGTCGCCGCCAGTCGCCGCCGCGCAGCGCCGCCAGTTCTTGGTTGAGTTGCTGTGGACCGTAGGATTTAGATCCAAGCGTTGCGATAGATTGACTAAACGAAGGGGTATCGTATGCTCAGAGCCGCACGATGTTATTTAGATCCAACGCACCGCATCAGTCGATCCGTGCGAACCGGTACCGCCCAATAAAAATGCGACGCGTGTCACCTGTTTGTTTAAAATAGAAATTTGAAATCAGATTTAGATGCAAATTTGAAACCCTTGTAACTTTCGATCCACACGTCCAAAAATTACAAACTTTATATCAATGGAATCAGTGGAACAAGCCCTAGCCAACCATGCAATTTGTTTAGTAAAAAGCCTCTGGTAAAATATTTGTTTTTGCAGAAACATTTGTATGCTTGTTTAGGTTATAAAAATTGTTCCAAAATGTTTTTAGGGTTCAAATCTTTGCAAATTGGTTTGTGGTGAACCTACTGAACTTAGGAAACAACTTGTGGTTTTAAAATTGGATTTGGTGAAGATTAGGATTGAAAAATTGAATTAGCCTATTTCTAGCCAAATAAAAATATTGTTTTTGTTATGAAAATGATTTTGGAATAAAAAACTTTGGGAAAATGATTTGAATCAAACCTACTGACCCTAAACACCAAGTTTTGAGAATTAACAACTTATTTGGTGAACAACATAAAGTTTTTGCTTGGATAAAAACATTTTCACCACATAAAATAATGATTGGATTTTAAAAATGGTTTATAGATAAAACCCATTTGCAAATGACTTTGCCACTTTGGAAAATGTCCACCTTGAGCCTTACAATGTGTAGAGCCTAGTAGAAACCACCTTTGCAAATAAAACTATCTTTGCATGCTTGCATGCATGACTTAGTTCCTATTATTTTATGTGTGTTTGATTGTTTGATTATTGGTTGGAATGCTAGTTGATATTGTGTTTGCTTGATTGAATTGTAGTGAAGTTAGAAAAGTGTGAAACTAGCAAGATCAAGAAGTGAACCAACATTCCCTACCAAAAGAAAGGCAAGTGACACTATCATCTAAAGTCCTACTATTTTCATTATACTTAGTGGATTTTGAAAACATGCATGAAAAGAATTTCTATACTATATGCTATGCTAAATCCTAATAGGATATCCTTATACATTCCTTAGTGAAAACAATGTAGTTGTAAAATGCTTAGCCAAGCTAGATATTTTTGAGAAGAGATACATGTTGAGATTTATGAAGTTGAGAAAAGATTTATGTTTTATATAATAAAACAAGGACTCAATGAACCACCTGGGTGGAAAAGGATACTTTGAGTTTTGATAAGGTGGCAACAAAAGGAACCATGTCTATGGCAATCTCTTTGTGTTGTGCACCCAAAAGAAAACCACCCAGGAACTTAGAGATTGAACATGTTTCTCCAATTAAGCTTTGTGTATGCATACATGCTACATATGGCTCTGGCTTGGTCAACTACATTGGGAAGACCCATGCATTGCCTTCAGGTTACTGAAAATGAGGGAACTTGGAATCCCGCATGGGTACTGAAGACAAGCTAGCAATGGTGTATGGGAGGACCCTATGGAAAGACTTCGTCACACTCTCAGTCTGCCAGTACTCCATCTTGGTGAGTACTAATCCAGCGGCCACTGGTGGCAACAAGATGAGAGTATGACATGTGGGTAAAGTGTACAACTTCTGCAGAAGAAAATAAAATCTAAGTACTTAGCCGTGTCCCCGGTTATGGACAATATTGAGCAACTAAAGCTTGAAGCTATGGGAAATCTCGACACTCCAATTTCTAAAAGAATTTTTTTAAAGAGACAACAAAAGACTTGATGCACTTGGGGGTACCAAGGAGCTCAAGAGATTTGGATAAAAACTTGAAGCACTTGGGGATTTACCAAGGAGCTCAAGAGATTTTGACCAAGACTTGAACACTTGGGGATTTACCAAGGAGTTCAGAAAGATTTGACAAAAGAACAAAACCATTTTAAAAAGATAGGATAAACTATTGCTTTCTGCAAATGAGCCTTAAACCCTACTTAGCCAAAAATGCATGTAATGATAGGATCCACTTATATTCAACATAGTAGTGAAACTTGCCAATACAATTCAAATGTATTGACCCTTGTGGCTGTAACTTGTAATGTTGCAGGTTTGATTGTTTTAGAGAAGATTGATTGATTAGGATTACAAAGTCTACAACCAACATGTCTGCCTGTGGCACTTTGAAGATGAAGGACCCCATGCTTATAGATTTCTGCTGCAATGTAATGTAATAGCCAAATGAGCTATGTAAGATGTAATAAAATTATGTTATTCCTGGTTATAAAGTTGTATTATGACCTTTGTTTCTTGATATTACATCTTGACTGTGGATGCTAGCTATTGATCCAGGGACTAGCATTGTAAACACAGGGGACTCTACCTTATTTAAAGGTTGGTACCCTTACAGATGGTATCAGAGCATTGTGTTGCCTGTAGGATTTGTAAACCTAGGATTGGACAAAAACCCTTAGAAAAATAGGAGTTGAATTTGTTCCAAAACTTATTTACAAACAATCTTGTAAACTCTTTCCTCAACCATTTTGGTTTTGACTCTACATCTCATCTATTTCAACTTGATGGAAAAACCTACCCCATGACCAAAGACTTCACCATGTGCAAAGGACCTCTTCAACTCTAATGACTTCAACTTCTTCAACTCTAATGACTTCAACATCTTCAGCATATTCACCAAGGACTTCCAACTTGGATACTACTAAGGACTACAAGTGAGACAAGGAAATCTTGCTCAAGATATGGAGACTAAGGAAATGCAAAATTAGAAGGAGTTCACTTCACTTGAAGTATTGTAACCAAGAGTTTTCCTCAAGGAAACCATGATCTCATGCAAGAAGAATCAACCAAGAAGGAAGGAAAGATCACAAGTGAACCATATAGATGGACCACCATATTTTAGTTAAGTCAAACCCACCAACTTATGTGGTGTAACAAAAATATTTTGTTGCCTAATTATGTGCTTGAACTTTATTGTTTGAGTGAAAAGTTGTTTGTGATTGATTGCACCTTGTTTGTGTGAATTGTGATGTGTGTGATTAGGATTATTTCCTTAGAAAATATCTTGCCTATTCTAATCTCCATCTACCCAAACAGATGACTACTCCAAGAAACTCCAAGGTTGATGACACCAACACCAACCAAGAGAACAACATGAGAGAACTCATATCAACCCAAAACCAGTTGAACCAAATGACAACTCAGTTTATAGCCAACACCAGTGGGGAAGATCCAACCCTGCAAGGATTTTTGGAAAACCAAGCTCAAATGTTGCTTAAAGTGACAGACCAAATGCTCAACATGGAAAGCAACTTTTCCAAAGGAGACAAAGGTGTTATTCTAAAAGGAGCCAAAGCTTGCAACATTTGTGGAGACAAGGATCACACTTCTAAGGAGCATGGAGATCAATGCCCCAACTGTGAAGAGAAACATCCAGTAGGCCAATGTCCCACCTCTCAAGCTACTTGCTACCTATGTGAAGGAAACAACCATGTCCCTATTCAATGCCCCATCTATTCCATTGTTGAACAAAGGAAACAAGGTGGAGTGCAACAAATGATTGCAAACTATCCAGAAGGATCCAAGTCTACCAAGAAGAATGATGACAAAGGAAAAGGTCCACTTATACCTCCATGCAATATAACCCAATTCAAAGGACCAAAGAAGAGGCATATGAATTTTCCAAAGAGCAATAGAAGGTCCAAGAAGCATGTAGACATTCCTACCTACCATATAACATATGAACAACATGAACTAGATGCACTCCTAGCTTTGGAGAAGCCCAAAAAGCAAAAGAAGGACAAAAGCCATGTGCAATGTCATCATTGTAAAGAAATGGGACACTATTCCAGTGAATGCCCAGAGAAACAGAAGTATAAGGAGATTGGCCAAGTATGGTGCAACAATTGCAAAGGACTAGGCCATTATGTAGCAACTTGTCCACAAGAGACACGTGAAGAACTCAAAGCTATCATGTGTTTCAATTGCAAAGGACCAGGACATTATGCAAGCAATTGTCCAGAAAAGATGAAGAACAAGTTAAACAAGCCTATGAAGGATCTCAACCTTGGCCCATGAGTCAAGTGTGGAAACAAAGGACACTAAGCAGATGTTTTCCCACAGAAGTTTCCTCAAGATCCCAAGCAAGCCAACATGTAATTTAGTTTGAAAATTTTTAAGGGTGGTAGTACCCTAGATGCTTTTGAGCCTACTTGTAACCCTAGCCTTCCCAAATCTCGGGACGATATTTATTTTAAGGGTGGTAGCCTGTCACATCCCAAGATTTTCCAAATCTTGTAATGTGAAAAATAAATGAATAAAATAAAACTTTGTTGATTTTCAGGGTGAGAAGAAACTTTTGAATCCAATTGGAAACTTTCAAAACCCATTTGGATCAAAAAGAAATCCTAAAGGGATTTAAAAAGTTAAATAAACAATAAAAGCTAAAAATATTTGGAAATACTATTTTGAATCTTTTAATAAAAAGATTTGGTTTTCAAATGAAAAGAATTATAAATAAGGAATTATTTTATAAGCCAAATTAGAAACTTGGCCAAGACTTTTAAATGAAATATTTCTATTTGATAAAAATGGTAAAGGTTTATTTAAAATAAAATAATAAGGATTTGATATCCAAAGTTTATTAAAAATAAAGGTTTTACTATTTTAATTAAACACTAAAACTTGTTATTTTATTTAAAACAAGTTTTCCAAGTATTTTTTTTGTTTTCAAATAAAACCTACTGATTTGGTTTTGAAAATATTTGGATTTCAAATGGAGATTTTAAATAAATCAAATCCTATTTTGATTTAATAAACAAGGTCTATTTATTTAATTAATAATGGACCCTAAAATAAAAATATTATTGTTGTTTTTGGGACTTTGGTTTATGTTGTTAAACAGAACCAAATTCAATTGCAAAGTGTGATGAATGTTTGAATTGTTTTGAATGTTTGTTTGTTGTTTGAATTTCAAAACAGAAAATAGAATCAAAAAAGGAAAAAGCATTCAGAAGAAAAAATATAAAAATGGACTCAGCCCAACTGGCCAAGCCCATGAGCCCTAGCCCAGCTTCTTCTCCCCACGCCAAGCATTTCTACCTAAACACACACCCGCAGAGCAACTGATAAGTGGACCCTCTTTCCCTCTCATTTCCACGCTGACGCCCGGACCCCACGCAGCCAGCTCACTTCCTTCTTCCTCGCGCCGATTACTCCCTGCCGTTGCAGCCATTACTCCGGCGATCAATACACGTTGATTCCGCGACCGTTACTCGCCGTGACTGCGCCCTATTAACCGCCCTGGCTTCCTCTCCATTTTCCCTCACGCGCCTCCCTCTCTCTGCCCCTAGGCCGGACGAATTTCTCCGCGCACCCTCACTGCTCCGACCACCGTCCCCAGCCAATTCCGGCGACTCTACGCCACCCCTTGCCTCCCCAAGCACACGAACACCTTCCCCAGATCCTTGCGCACCTGCCCGTGTCATCCGTTCACTCGCGGGCGCCCTGAAGTCGACTTGACAACCCGACGCCGCCGTCTGCGGCGCTCTCTCCGGCGAAGTTCCCTGGTAAGAACCGACCACCCCGCACCCTCTCCTTCACACTCGCAGCTTCGCCTTGATCCTGCGCATCTAACCATGTCCTCATTTTGCTTCGGGGTGTACCACAACGTCGCCTCCGACCACGACCAGAGCCGCCCGACGCCGTTCCCCACTCCGGCGAGCGATTACTTCCACGCCAGTGCGCCCCTCGACCAACCGACCACGCCTCGAGCATCACCACGTCCCTGCGATCATGGTGAGCATCCTTGTTTCCTCTATTGCTTCCTGTAACTGCCGTAGCGCCACCGCCTGAGCGTCGCCGCCAGTCGCCGCCGCGCAGCATCGCCAGTTCTTGGTTGAGTTGTTGTGGACCGTAGGATTTAGATCCAAGCGTTGCGATAGATTGACTAAACGAAGGGGTATCGTATGCTCAGAGCCGCACGATGTTATTTAGATCCAACGCACCGCATCACGATTCGATCCGTGAACCGGTACCAATAAAAAAAAAATGTGTCACCTGTTTGTTTAAAACAGAAATTTGAAATCAGATTTAGATGCAAATTTGAAACCCTTGTAACTTTCGATCCACACGTCCAAAAATTACAAACTTTATATCAATGGAATCAGTGGAACAATCCCTAGCCAACCATACAATTTGTTTAGTAAAAAGCCTCTGGTAAAATGTTTGTTTTTGTAGAAACATTTGTATGCTTGTTTAGGTTATAAAAATTGTTCCAAAATGTTTTTAGGGTTGAAATCTTTGCAAATTGGTTTGTGGTGAACCTACTGACCTTAGGAAACAACTTGTGGTTTTAAAAATGGATTTGGTGAAGATTAGGATTGAAAAATTGAATTAGCCTATTTCTAGCCAAATAAAAATATTGTTTTTGTTATGAAAATGATTTTGGAATAAAAAACTTTGGGAAAATGATTTGAATCAAACCTACTGACCCTAAACACCAAGTTTTGAGAATTAACAACTTATTTGGTGAACAACATAAAGTTTTTGCTTGGATAAAAACATTTTCACCACATAAAATAATGATTGGATTTTAAAAATGGTTTATAGATAAAACCCATTTACAAATGACTTTGCCACTTTGGAAAATGTCCACCTTGAGCCTTACAATGTGTAGAGCCTAGTAGAAACCACCTTTGCAAATAAAACTATCTTTGCATGCTTGCATGCATGACTTAGTTCCTATTATTTTATGTGTGTTTGATTGTTTGATTATTGGTTGGAATGCTAGTTGATATTGTGTTTGCTTGATTAAATTGTAGTGAAGTTAGAAAAGTGTGAAACTAGCAAGATCAAGAAGTGAACCAACATTCCCTACCAAAATAAAGGCAAGTGACACTATCATCTAAAGTCCTACTATTTTCATTATACTTAGTGGATTTTGAAAACATGCATGAAAAGAATGTCTATACTATATGCTATGCTAAATCCTAATAGGATACCCTTATACATTCCTTAGTGAAAACAATGTAGTTGTAAAATGCTTAGCCAAGCTAGATATTTTTGAGAAGAGATACATGTTGAGATTTTATGAAGTTGAGAAAAGATTTATGTTTTATATAATAAAACAAGGACTCAATGAACCACCTGGGTGGACAAGGATACTTTGAGTTTTGATAAGGTGGCAACAAAAGGAACCACGTCTATGGCAATCTCTTTGTGTTGTGCACCCAAAAGAAAACCACCCAGGAACTTAGAGATTGAACATGTTTCTCCAATTATG
The DNA here is from genome assembly GCA_023614405.1 of Avena insularis. Taxonomy (NCBI): domain Eukaryota; kingdom Viridiplantae; phylum Streptophyta; class Magnoliopsida; order Poales; family Poaceae; genus Avena; species Avena insularis. Next base: position 343,273,030 of record CM042689.1, on the reverse strand, counting down.
GCTTTCGTGTGCAACCACATGCTACATATGGCTCTGGCTTGGTCAACTACATTGGGAAGACCCATGCATTGCCTTCAGGTTACTGAAAATGAGGGAACTTGGAATACCACATGGGTACTGAAGACAAGCTAGCAATGGTGTATGGGAGGACCCTATGGAAAGACTTCGTCATATTCTCAGTCTGCCAGTACTCCATCTTGGTGAGTACTAATCCAGCGGCCACTGGTGGCAACAAGATGAGAGTGTGACATGTGGGTAAAGTGTACAACTTCTGCAGAAGAAAATAAAATCTAAGTACTTAGCCGTGTCCCCGGTTATGGACAATACTGAGCAACTAAAGCTTGAAGCTATGGGAAATCTCGACACTCCAATTTCTAAAAGAATTTTTTTAAAGAGACAACAAAAGACTTGATGCACTTGGGGGTACCAAGGAGCTCAAGAGATTTGGATAAAAACTTGAAGCACTTGGGGATTTACCAAGGAGCTCAAGAGATTTTGACCAAGACTTGAACACTTGGGGATTTACCAAGGAGTTCAGAAAGATTTGACAAAAGAACAAAACCATTTTAAAAAGATAGGATAAACTATTGCTTTCTGCAAATGAGCCTTAAACCCTACTTAGCCAAAAATGCATGTAATGATAGGATCCACTTATATTCAACATAGTAGTGAAACTTGCCAATACAATTCAAATGTATTGACCCTTGTGGCTGTAACTTGTAATGTTGTAGGTTTGATTGTTTTAGAGAAGATTGATTGATTAGGATTACAAAGTCTACAACCAACATGTCTGCCTGTGGCACTTTGAAGATGAAGGACCCCATGCTTATAGATTTCTGCGGCAATGTAATGTAATAGCCAAATGAGCTATGTAAGATGTAATAAAATTATGTTATTCCTGGTTATAAAGTTGTATTATGACCTTTGTTTCTTGATATTACATCTTGACTGTGGATGCTAGCTATTGATCCAGGGACTAGCATTGTAAACACAGGGGACTCTACCTTATTTAAAGGTTGGGACCCTTACAACTTGGTTGCAAGCTAAGTTATGTAATGGTGAGTTGCTCTCTTCTATGAGTTGTGCAATGGTAAGTGTGATGCTTCTTGTTCGTATTCTTTATATCGACACTTCACTCCATAAACCTGTGGACATGTTTACTGAGCTCAGTATTCGCTTGGGGACAAGCGAAGTCTAAGCTTGGGGGAGTTGATACGCCCAATTTGCATCACCATTCTATATCATAATTTACCTCTATTCATTGATATTTGTGTTATTATGAGGTATTACTTATGGCTTTTCATCTGTTTATGCATGTTGGATGATTCCTGGAGGATGGACTGTCGGAGTCTGGATTTTGATGGAAAAGAAGGCGTTTCGGTGCAATTTCGCGAAGATCAGAAAAATACCAGAAAAATATGGAAACATATTATTTTACCAGAAGACGAAGGAAGCCAGAAGGAGGGACGGAGTTGGGCCTCAGGGGGACCACACCCCCTAGGCGCGGGCCCACCTGACCCCACGCCTAGGGTAGGTGTGGCCCACCTGCCCAGCCTCCGACTCCGCCCTTTCACCTATATCTTCCCTACGGAACCCTAATACCAGGAGGGCGACCACAGATAGATTTCCGCCGCCTCTAGGGGGGCGGAAAACACCGAGAGATAAAGATCTCTGCGGCAGATAGATTTCTGCCCGGGGAATTCCTTCCCGGAGAGGGGAGACCGTCTCCATCAACACCGTCATCAAGCTATGCTTCATCGGGATCATCATCATCCACACCATCATCTCCACCAGCACCATCACCACCACTCCGTCCCGCTGTAACAATTGCATTGAATATTGCTTTAGTTCGTTAGGGGAAACTTTCCCGGGGTTAATTACTACTATAATTGATGCTTGTGAGTGGAACTATTAGATTATTTTTTATGTTCAGATTGTTATCCATTATCATGTCATCTTTGATATTGATCCATATGATGTCTTGTGAGTAGTTCGTTTAGTTCTTGAGGACATGGGAGAAGTCATGTTATTAGTAGTGAATCTGTGATGAGTTATTATTCAATGGTTTAGTATTTAAGTTGTGGTGTTATTCTTCTAGTGGTGTCATGTGAACGTCAACTACATGATACTTCACCATTTATGGGCCTAGGGGAATGCATTGTGTATTTGGCTACTAATCGCGGGGTTGCCGGAGTGACAGAAACCTGAACCCCCGTTAGGACCCCTTTGCACAAGGGAGTGTAGGATCTCAGAGTTTAATGTTGTGGTTAGATTTATATCTTAATTACTTTCCTTTAGTTACAGATGTTTGCAGGGGGTTTAATCACAAGTATGTATTAGTCCTAGGAAGGGCAGTATGTTAGCATAGGTTCACCCACACAACACTTACAAACACCAAAGAAGAGTACTCAGCTATTTGAAGCGAAAGCACTTGACAGAATTCCCATGTGTCCTCGAGAGCGTTTGCCAGCCTCCGGTATGAAGCGTGAGTAGTTCCACCTTGGACTATGGGTCCATGTAGTAGATAGATGGTTGTATCTCCTCCTTCTGCTTTCATGTCTAGATCTTGTGAGCTCCGTTCTGTAGGGCTTTGTAGCATGGAAAACAAAAAAATTCTACCGCATACAAACAAACAAGCCAAGATCTATCTACTAGATTGTAGCAACGAGTCGATAGAGGAACTCACCCTCGAAGATTCCAAAGCGGTTAACGAGAGCAGATTCTCGTGGGTGATGTAGTCGTACTCTTGCCGATCTCAAGATCGTGTAGATGATCCTTCCGACGCTGCGTTCCGGCAGCGCTTCCACAGTCGGTCACACGTTCGGTACTCGATGAAGACCTTCCTCTCCCTTGTTCCAGCAGGCAGTGGAGGTTGTAGCACTCTCCTCGCGATTCCGGCAGCACGACGGCGTGGTACCGAAAGTAGTGGGGAGATCTCGCAGGGCTTCGCCTTAAGCCGAAGAGAGTATGGTGTACTATGAGAGAGGCCTTGGCGATCTAGGGTGTATAAGGCACCAAGGGGAGAGTGTAGCCGGTGGATAGGGTTTGGGATCACCCCAACTCGGCGAGTTGGTGGTGCCCTAGGCGGCGGCAGCAGCAGGGGTGGTGGCGCCGGCAGCTTAGGGATAGGGTTTTGGTGGTGTTGGGTGTGAGGGAGAGGGGAAACCCTGCCCCTCCTTTTATAGGTGGGAGGGCGCGGCTTGGGAGGAGGGATTCCTCCCCCAAGTCGAACTCCTTGGCCGACGGGTGGAGGGAGAGGAACTCCTCCCCAAGTAGGTTTCCTACTCTCCCTCCACCAAGCAAACTTGTCATTTGACTTTTTCAAACTGACGTTTGACTTTCAAATTAGGATTTGATTTCTCCCTTTATTTTGCTCAGCCATGTTACCTAGTACATGATGCAACCATTCCATATTGTTATTGTTGGGGTTCGTAGCTTGGAAAACAAAAAAATTCTACCGCATGCAAACAAACAATCCAAGATCTATCTACTAGATTGTAGCAACGAGTCGATAGAGAAACTCACCCTCGAAGATTCCAAAGTGTTTAACGAGAGCAGATTCTCGTGGGTGATGTAGTCGTACTCTTTCCGATCTCAAGATCGCGTAGACGATCCTTCCGGCTGCGTTAAAGCGGCAGTTCCGCATCGGTAACACATCGAAGACCTTCCTCTCCTTGTTCCAAAGAAAGCAGAGGTTGTAGCACTCTCTCACGTAATTCCGAGCAAACGGCGTGGTACCGGAAGTAGAGGGGAGATCTCGCAGGGCTTCGCCTTAAGCCGGAGCGAGTATGGTGGACTATGAGAGAGGCCTTGGCGATCTAGGGTTTAGAGGCACCAAGGAGAGAGGGCTAGGCCGGCGGATAGGTCAAGGGGAGGGCCCCAACTTGGCGGCTAGGGCAAACCCTAGGGCGGCGGCTGCAGGAGGGCCGGCGGCTAGGGTTAGGGTTTTGGTGGGGCAAGGTGTAGGCTTAGAGGGGCACCCCTGCCCCTCCTTTTATAGGTGGGAGGGCGCCGGCCAAGGAGAGGGAGTCCTCCCCCAAGTCGGCCTCCTTGGCCGGCGGGTGGAGGGAGAGGAACTCCTCCCCAAGTAGGTTTCCTACTCTCCCTCCACCAAACAAAACTGTCGTTTGACTTTTCAAATTGGCGTTTGACTTTTCAAACTAGTATTTGATTTATCCCTTTATTTTTTCCCAGCCATGATACCTAGTACATGATGCAACCATTCCACATTTTCATGACACATTCATGTACCCTTCCCCTCCGGAGTGCCGGACCTTCCGGAACCTTCTAGAACATTCCCGATGAAAACACCGGAATCATTCCCCAACTCCGAAACAGGACTTTCCTTATATGAATCTTATTCTCCGGACCATTCCGGATCTCCTCGTGATATCCTGGATCCCATCCGAGACTCCGAACAACATTCAGTCAGTTACTCATCATTCATAACTACTTAACAACATCGAATCCTTAAGTGTGTCTCCCTACGGTTCGTGAATTATGCGGACATGATCGAGACACTTCTCCGATCAATAACCAATAGAGGAATCTGGAAATTCATATGGCTCCCACATATTTCAACGATTAATTTGCGATCGAATGAATCACTTACATACGATACCAATTTCCCTTTGTCTCACGATAGTTTACTTATCCGAGGTTTTGATCGTCGGTATCTCTACATACCTAGTTCAACCTCGTTACTGATAAGTACTATTTTCTTGTTCCCGTGGAATGTGATCCCTTGTGAGCCAGTCACATGCTTGCAAGCTAATTGGATGACATTCCACTGAGAGGGCCCAGAGTATATCTATCCGTCATATGGATGGACAAATCCCACTCTTGATCCATGTGTCTCAACCAATACTTTCCGAACACTCAATGCCACCTTTATATCCACCCAGTTACGGTGTGGTGTTTGATGTCATCAAAGCATCCTTCCGGTGATGGTGATAAACATGATCTCATGGCCGAAGGAATTAGTTTACTATGTATCAGAAAGCTTATAGCAATTGAACTAATAAAATGACTTGATCTTTATGCTACGCTTATCTATAGGAGTATGTCCATCATACCATTCTCCTAATGATATGATCTTGTTGTTAATAACATCTCAATGTTCATGATAGGGAAACCACAATCATCTATTAACCAACAAGCTAGTATTATGAAGAGTCTTTACTAGGGACACTAATTTAGTTTACAAACCACACAAGTATTAATGTTTCCTCGTTAATACTATTATAGCATGAATGTAAACATTTATCATAAACACAAAGATATAATAATAACTACATTTATTATTGCCTCTAGGGCATATCTCCAAAAGTCTCCCACTTGCACTAGAGTCAACTAATCTAGATTACATGGTAATATACCGAACACCCATGGCAGTTTGGTGCTGGTCATGTTTTGCCCTCGGGAGAGGTTTAGTCAACGAATCCTCCACATTCAGATCTGTGTGTACTTTGCAAATCTTTATGTCACCATCTTGGACATGTTCTCGAATAGCGTGAAAACATAGCTTGATGTGCTTCAGCTTCTTGTGTGACCTTGGTTCTTGCGCATTGGCTATGGCGCCCATGTTATCACAGTAGATAGACATTGGGTCCAGCGCACTTGGAACCACACGGAGCTCTGTAATGAACTCCTTCATCCATATCGCTTCTTGTGAACCCTCCGAAGCAGCTATGTATTCCGATTCAGTTGAAGATCTCGCCACAACTCTTTGCTTTGCACTCCTCTAGCTAACTGCTGCACCATTCAAAGTAAATACGTATCCAGATTGAGATTTAGAATCATCCGGATCGGTGTTCCAACTAGCATCGGTGTAACCATTAACAACGAGCTGTTCATCACCTCCATAAGAAAGAACCATATCCTTAGTTCTTCTCAAGTACTTAAGGATGTTTTTGACCGCTATCCAATGATCCACTCCTGGATCACTTTGATATCTGCTAGTCAAACTAACAGCATATGCAATGTTGGGTCTAGTACATAGCATGGCATACATTAGAGATCCTATGGCTGAGGCATAGGGAGTCTTACTCATCCTTTCTCTATCTTCTGCCATTGCTGGACTTTGAGTTTTACTCAAGGTCGTATTGGGCAACATGGGCAAGAACCATGTCTTGCTAGCTTCCATTCCAAACCTCTTTAGAACTTTGTCCAAATATGTACTTTGTGACAATGATATTAGGCGTCTTGATCTATCTCTATAAATCTTTATGCCTAATATGTAAGCTGCTTCGCCAAGATCCTTCATTGAAAAACTATTATTCAAATATTCCTTGACACTATTAAGAAGGTCTACATCATTCCCAGTCAACAATATGTCATCTACATATAGTATTAAGAATGCTATAGAGCTCCCACTCACTTTCTTGTAAATACAAGCTTCTCCATAAGTTTGTATAAAACCAAAACTTTTGATTACCTTATCAAAACGTTGATTCCAACTTCGGGATGCCTGCTTCAATCCATATATGGACCGTTGAAGTTTGCATACCTTGTTAGCATCTTTAGGATCGACAAAACCTTTGGGTTGCATCATATACAACTCTTCATCAATGTCTCCATTGAGGAACGCTGTTTTGACATCCATCTACCATATCTCATAATAAAAATATGCAGCGATTGCTAACATAATCCTCACAGACTTTAGCTTCGCTACAGGTGAGAAAGTCTCATCGTAGTAAACTCCTTGAATTTGTCGAAACCCTTTTGCGACAAGTCGAGCTTTATAGACAGTAACATTACCATCAGCATCTGTTTTCTTCTTAAAAATCCATTTATTCTCGACTGCCTTCCGGCCATCCGGTAAGTCCACCAAAGTCCATACTTGGTTTTCGTACATGGATCCAATCTCGGATTTCATGGCATCTTGCCATTTATTGGAATCCGGGCTCATCATCGCTTCCTCATATGTCGCAGGGTCATCGGTGTTGTCCCCCAACATGACGCTCATAACGGGATCATACCAATCAGGAATGGTACGAGTCCTCGTTGACGTGCGAGGTTCTGTAGCAACTTCAACCGAAGTTTCATGATCATCATCATTAGCTTCCTCTCTTACAGGTGTAGGTGCCACAGGAACTACTTCCGATGTTGCGCTACTCGCAAGTTCGAGAGAAGGTTCAACAACCTCGTCGAGTTCTACTTTCCTTCCAGTCACTTCTTTCGAGAGAAATTCCTTCTCTAGAAAGTATCCATTCTTGGCAACGAAGATTTTGCCCTCGGATCTATGATAGAAGGTATACCCAATAGTTTCCTTCGGGTATCCTATGAAGACGCACTTTTCCGCTTTGGGTTCAAGCTTGTCCGGCTGTAACTTCTTTACATAGGCTTCGCAACCCCAAACTTTAAGGAACGACAATTTAGGTTTCTTCCCAAACCATAATTCATACGGTGTCGTTTCAATGGATTTAGATGGTGCCCTATTTAAAGTGAATGCGGCTGTTTCTAATGCATAACCCCAAAATGATAGCGGTAAATCTGTAAGTGACATCATAGAACGAACCATATCTAAGAGAGTTCGATTACGACGTTCGGACACACCATTACGCTGTGGTGTTCCCGGCGGTGTCAATTGTGAAAGTATTCCGCATTTCTTCAAATGCTCGCCAAACTCGTAACTTAGATATTCACCTCCACGATCAGAACGCAGAAATTTAATCTTCTTGTTACGTTGATTCTCAACCTCACTTTGAAATTCCTTAAACTTCTCGAAAGTTTCGGACTTATGTTTCATGAAATAGATATACCCATATCTACTCAAGTCATCCGTGAAGGTAAGAAAATAACGATAACCACCGCGCGATGCTACACTCATTGGACCACACACATTGGTATGTATGATTTCCAACAAGTCTGTAGCTCGCTCCATCATACCAGAAAATGGAGTCTTAGTCATTTTACCCATCAGACATGCTTCGCATCTTTCAAGTGATTCGAAATCAAGTGATTCAAGAAGTCCATCAGAATGGATTTTCTTCATACGCTTCACTCCAATGTGACCAAGGCAGCGATTGCCACATATAGGTCGAGTTATCGCTCAATTTCAAACGTTTAGCTTCAATGTTATTAATATGTGTATTTCCACTATCGAGATTCAATAAGAATAGACCATCTATCAAAGGTGCATGTGCATAAAACATATTACTCATATAAATCGAACAACCATTATTCTCGAACTTAAACAAATGTAACGTCTACTTAATAAACATGATCCCGATATAATGTTCATGCTCAACGCAGGCACCAAATAACAATTATTTAAGTATAAAACTAATCCCGATGGTAGATGAAGAGGTAGCGTGCCGACCGCGATCACATCAACCTTTGATCCATTTCCAACGCGCATCGTCACCTCGTTCTTCTCTAGCTTCCGTTTATTCTGCAGCACCTGTTTCGAGTTACAAATATGAGAAACCGAACCAGTATCAAATACCCAGGCACTACTACCAGTACTAGTGAGATACACATCAATAACATGTATATTGGATATACCTTTCTTCTTGATGTTGCCGTTCTTCAAATCCGCCAAGTACTTTGGGCAATTCCGCTTCCAGTGACCCTCTCCCTTGCAGTAAAAGCATTCAGTATCAGGCTTAGGTCCAGCCTTGGTCTTCTTCGCCGGTGCGGCAACTTTCTTACCGCCCTTTTTGAAGTTTCCCTTTTGCTTAGACTTGCCTTTCTTGAATTTGGTGGTCTTATTGACCATCAACACTTGGTGCTCTTTCTTGATCTCCACTTCTGCATATTTCAACATGGAGAAGAGTTCTGGCAACTGCTTGTTCATGCTTTGCATATTGTAGTTCATCACAAATTTCTTGTAACTTGGTGGTAGTGATTGGAGGACACGGTAAATCCCCAAATCATTAGGAATCACTATACCCAAGCTTTGAAGTTTGTTTGCCTGCCCAGACATCTTAATCACATGCTCACTGACGGAGCTGCCCTCTTCCATCTTGCAGTTAAAGAACTTTTCAGAAGCCTTATAACTCTCAACTGCCGCGTGAGTCTCAAATATCAATTTGAGTTCATGGACAATATCATGTGGGTCATGGTTCTCAAACCTTTTCTGAAGCTCCAATTCCAAACCATACAAGATAGCACACTGAACTGTGGAGTGCTGATTCTTCCGAGCGAGGTAAACATTCTTTACTTCATCGGTAGCATCAACTGCAGGCGGGTCACCCAGCGGTGCATCCAGCACATAGGTCAAATTACCAGCATTGAGGACAATCCTCAAATTGCGGAACCAATCCGCGAAGTTGCTTCCATTGTTTTTCAACTTTTCTTTCTCTAGGAACGCATTAAAATTAATGGTAGGGGTCGCCATTGATCTACAACATATTTTCAATAGTTTAGAGTAAGTTTATGACAAATTGAGTTCTAATTAATAGTTAAATTAATCTAGGTGAACCCCCACACAAAACAATATCCCTCACATTGTTTTAGTGATCACACAAACCAAATCCACCACATCAAAATCGATCATCACGAGAGTTGATGTAGCTTCAATGGCGAACAATCGACATGTTCATCATATCTACTATATGATTCATGCTTTACCTTTCGGTGATCCGTGTTCCGAGACCATGTCTGTACATGCTAGGCTCGTCAAGATCAAACCTTAGTTTCCGCATGAGCAAATCTGGCTTGCTCACGTTGTATACACTTGCAGAATCTAACACACCTGATCATCACGTGGTGCTTCTAAACAACAAGCTTTAGCAACGGTGCTTACTAAGTATGAACACTTTAAAACTTGAAATTTGTGTGCTTGAGGGATCATCTTATAATGCTACTGTCATTAACTAAGCAATACAAGATGCATAAAGGATTAACATCACATGCAATTCATAATATGTGATATGATATGGCCTTTCTTCTTTGTGCTTCCGATATCCATCTTCAAGCACGAACATGATCTCCATCATCACCGGCATGGCATCAAGGTCAATGACGCCGCTCCATGGTTGTCGTCCACCAGCTTCAACTATTACAACTACTTTGAATAGACACGCGGGTCTTAACATAAATTAAAGACAACCATATGGCTCCTGCCGGTTGCCAACTTACAATAAGGAACATTGCATACATCAAATATAATCACAATCATGGCCATATCACATCACAGCACACACCTGCAAAACAAAGTTAGACGCCTCCAATTTCTTTGCATATTTTAAGTGGTTTGGGGCTTTCAATAAGTGTCGTTCTAACTTACGAACAAAAACCACAACGTTGATGTTTAAACTATCAAGTTCCCATTGTAAATTGGATCTATACTATAATGGGAGAGACAGACACCCGCAAAGCCACTTGTGCAATACAAGTTGCATGTTGAGCGTGGAGCAAGTCTCATGAACGCTGTCATGTAAGGTTAGCCCGGGCCGCTTCATCCCATCATACCGCAAGATGCAAAGTACACAAGAAGCAATTGATAATAAAAGCACCACCGCCCACAATGACCATTGTGTTCTACTCGTGCAACAGATCTACATATAGACACGGCTCTGATACCACTGTTGGGGTTCGTAGCATGGAAAACAAAAAATTTCTACCGCATGCAAACAAACAAGCCAAGATCTATCTACTAGATTGTAGCAACGAGTCAATAGCGAAACTCACCCTCAAAGATTCCAAAGTGTTTAACAAGAGCAGATTCTTGTGGGTGATGTAGTCGTACTCTTTCCGATCTCAAGATCGCGTAGACGATCCTTCCGACGCTGCGTTCCGGCAGCGCTTCAAAATCGGTAACACGTTAAATTTTCGAAAGACCTTCCTCTCCCTTGTTCCAGCAGGCAGCGGAGGTTGTAGCACTCTCCTCGTGATTCCGGTAGCACGCGTGGTACGGAAGTAGAGGGAGATCTCGCAGGCTTCGCCTTGGCCGGGCAGTATGGTGGACTATGAGAGAGGCCTTGGCGATCTAGGGTTTAGAGGCACCAAGGATAGAGGGCCAGGCCGGCGGCTAGGGCAAGGGGAGGGCCCCAACTCGACTTCTAGGGCAAACCCTAGGGCGGCGGCGGCTGCAGGAGGGCCGACGGCTAGGGTTAGGGTTTTGGTGAGGCAAGGTGTAGGCTTAGAGGGGCACCCCTGCCCCTCCTTTTATAGGTGGGAGGGCGCGTGCCAAGGAGAGGGAGTCCTCCCCCAAGTCGGCCTCCTTTGCCGGCGGGTGGAGGGAGAGGAACTCCTCCCCAAGTAGGTTTCCTACTCTCCCTCCACCAAACAAAACTGTCGTTTGACTTTTCAAATTGGCGTTTGACTTTTCAAACTAGGATTTGATTTATCCCTTTATTTTGCCCAGCCATGATACCTAGTACATGATGCAACCATTCCACATTTTCATGACACATTCATGTACCCTTCCCCTCCGGAGTGCCGGACCTTCCAGAACCTTCTAGAACATTCCTGATGAAAACACTGGAATCATTCCCCAACTCCGAAACAGGACTTTCCTTATATGAATATTATTCTCCGGACCATTCCGGATCTCCTCGTGATATCCCGGATCCCATCCGAGACTCCGAACAACATTCGGTCTCTTACTCATCATTCCATAACTACTTAACAACATCGAAACCTTAAGTGTGTCTCCCTACGGTTCATGAATTATGCGGACATGATCGAGACACTTCTCCGATCAATAACCAATATAGGAATCTGGAAATTCATATGGCTCCCACATATTTCAACGATTACTTTGAGATCAAATGAACCACTTACAAACGATACCAATTTCCCTTTGTCTCACGATAGTTTACTTATCTGAGGTTTTGATCGTCGGTATCTCTGCATACCTAGTTCAATCTCGTTACTGATAAGTACTCTTTTCTCGTTCCTGTGGTATGTGATCCCTTGTGAGGCAGTCACATGCTTTCAAGCTAATTGGATGACATTCCACTGAGAGGGCCCAGAGTATATCTATCCGTCATATGGATGGACAAATCCTACTCTTGATCCATGTGCCTCAACACATACTTTCCGAACACTCAATGCCACCTTTATAGCCACCCAGTTACGGTGTGGTGTTTGACGTCATCAAAGCATCCTTCCGGTGATGGTGATTACCATGATCTCATGGTCTAAGGAATTAGGTTACTATGTATCAAAAATCTTATAGCAATTGAACTAATAAAATGACTTGATCTTTATGCTACGCTTATCTATAGGAGTATGTCCATCATTCCATTCTCCTAATGATATGATCTTGTTGTTAATAACATCTCAATGTTCATGATAGGGAAACCACAATCATCTATTAACCAACAAGCTAGTATTATGAAGAGGCTTTACTAGGGACACTAATTTAGTTTACAAATCACACAAGTATTAATGTTTCCTGGTTAATACTATTATAGAATGAATGTAAACATTTATCATAAACACAAAGATATAATAACAACTACATTTATTATTGCATCTACGGCATATCTCCAACAGTTATGACACATTCATGTACCCTTCCCCTCCGGAGTGTCGGACCTTCCGGACCCTTCTAGAACATTCCCGATGAAAACACCAGAATCATTCCCCAACTCCGAAATAGGACTTTCCTTATATGAATCTTATTCTCCGGACCATTCCGGATCTCCTCGTGATATCCCAGATCCCATCTGAGACTCTGAACAACATTCGGTCTCTTACTCATCATTCCATAACTACTCAACAACATCGAATCCTTAAGTGTGTCTCCCTACGGTTCGTGAATTATGCGGACATGATCGAGACACTTCTCCAATCAATAACCAATAGAGGAATCTGGAAATTCATATGGCTCCCACATATTTCTATGAATACTTTGCGATCGAATGAACCACTTACATATGATACCAATTTCCCTTTGTCTCATGATAGTTTACTTATCTGAGGTTTTGATCGTCGGTATCTCTGCATACCTAGTTCAACCTCATTCCCGATAAGTACTCTTTTCCCGTTCCCGTGATATGTGATCCCTTGTGAGCCAGTCACATGCTTGCAAGATAATTGGATGACATTCCACAGAGAGGGCCCAGAGTATCTCTATCCGTCATATGGATGGACAAATCCCACTCTTGATCCATGTGTCTCAACCCATACTTTTCGAACACTCAATGCCACCTTTATAGCCACCCAGTTACGGTGTGGTGTTTGATGTCATCAAAGTATTGTTCCGGTGATGGTGATAAACATGATCTCATGGTCGAAGGAATTAGGTTACTATGTATCAGAAAGCTTATAGCAATTGAACTATTTAAAATGACTTGATCTTTATGCTACGCTTATCTATAGGAGTATGTCCATCATACCATTCTCCTAATGATATGATCTTGTTGTTAATAACATCTCAATATTCATGATAGGGAAACCACAATCATCTATTAACAAACAAGCTAGTATTATGAAGAGGCTTTACTAGGGACTCTAATTTAGTTTACAAATCACACAAGTATTAATGTTTCCGGTTAATACTGTTATAGCATGAATGTAAACTTTTATCATAAACACAAAGATATAATAATAACTACATTTATTATTGCCTCTGGGGCATATCTCCAATAGTCTCCCACTTGCACTAGAGTCAACTAATCTAGATTACATGGTAATATACCGAACACCCATGGGAGTTTGGTGTTGGTCATGTTTTGCCCTCGGGAGAGGTTTAGTCAACGGATTCGCCACATTCAGATCTGTGTGTACTTTGCAAATCTTTATGTCACCATCTTGGACATGTTCTCGAATAGCGTGAAAACGCAGTGTAAGATCCCTCCTTTATAAAGGAAAAGGATCCCTGTGATTGCAATGCTAGTCCCTGGATCATTGCTAGCATCCATAGTTTAAGATGAAGTACACAGATACAAAGGTCATTTATTACATCCATTCCAGAGATAAACATAGTATTTACAACTCAAGGCCACATGCCTAATATAAGAGTTTGAATAAGTAAATAAATATAAGTCTTCATCTTCATGTGCCACAGGCAAACATGTTGAGTGTAGACTCATGACACCTAATCCTCATCAGAGTAACCTGCAACATCACAAGTTACAGCCACAGTGGGTCAATACTTTGGAATAGTATTGGCAAGTGATACCTTAGTATATTTTAAGTGGACTAGATACTATATGCAAATTTGGCTAAGTGTAGCTTGGCTTGCTTTGCTCAAAATAGGTTTTTTCCTATTAGTTGAAATCACTAAGTTTTTATTTGTCAAAACTTTTCCCAAGGAACCACCAATAGACATTGAGGTCCTTCACCCTTGTTCACCCACAAATTTTTACTTAGAAATTGGGATGAGGAGATTCTTGATAGCTTCCATGCCTTGATGCTCAAGTTGTCCATTGCCATGGACTTGGCTAAGTACTTAGATTTTTCCATCTGCAGAGGTTGTGCACTTTCCCCACCAGACTTGGTTTCACCAAGACAGGACCTTTCAGAAGCCTTCCCTTAGACCAAATGGACGCGCTCCAACCTATCATTCCCACTACCACCAACTGTCCAAATGGCTAAGTTCTAGCAACTTATGTGATCCAGGCAGAGCCCATATTGCCAAGTGGCTGCACTAGAAGCTTCTTAACACTTGGCCTCTAAAATCTCTTTGTTCCTGGGTGGCTTACCACAAGTGTGATACACAAGGTAAACCATAGCCATGGGCCTTGTGTAACCACTCAACCAAAACCACCAATCAAGTCCCTTTCCACCCAGGTGATTCATTGACTTAGTTGTTTTATTAAGTAAAACAAAGTCCAAAGACTTAGAAATATTTTCATCATAGCATGTATATTTCACCAACCCTTGTTTTCTACTAGCTAGGCTAAGCATGGCATAGATAGTAACTTAACTTAGAAATTTCCTAGCAATTCTAAAACTACTTAGGATTTCCCAACATGGCATATAGGCAAAAATAATAGCATGCAAGACTTAACAAAAATATTTCTAATGCTTAGTATAAAATATAGGGATAGAATTATTCATGAAGTACCACTTGCCTTGGTAGTTGGGACAGTAGCACTCTTCACAATCACAATCACTAGCACCAAAATCTACACATAGAATATAGCCACAATCACATACAAGACATATACAATCAAAGTATATATGCATGCATGCAAGATGCTAAGTGATGATTTTTAAAACCCAACCAAGCAAGTGCATAGTACTGAATCTTAAACAAGTCAAAAACTTGCCAAACCAAATTTATTTGACACTAAAAACAATTCCTAAACAATTCATATATTCAAATAAGCCCTACACATGTTTCTGCAAATAAAACCTTTTTAAAAGAGACTAAACATTAAACACATTGCATAATCTGATAGAGCTTGCTCTCCTGATTCCAACGGTATAAAATTTGCCAAAATCTAACGTGGGAATCAATAGTTACAAACAAAACAAATTTGAACTAAAATCTGATTCAAAATCTGTTTTAAATCTAACACACTGCCACGCGTCTGTTTCCTATTGGCCCGTACCGGTTCGGGCGGATCGATCTCTGCGAGCCGCAGGATTTAAGTCAGATCTAGTGGATCAGATGCGCGCATACCCCTTCGTTTAAGTTCTAATTCTAGCCGTAAGATCTACATCTAACGCTCCTGATTGCTTTGACCAGAGATGGGCGGCGCTAGCGGCGGCGACTGGCGGCGGCGCCTCTGTCAGTGGCGGAGATGGAGTTCTAGGTCGCGCGGGAGAGGGAGAAAGGGTTTACCAGACTCGCAGGGAGCTGCTGATGCTCAAGGTGGCGATGGTTCGTCAAGGGGCGCGCGGACACGGCGGGAATTCCTCGTCAGAGTAGGGGCAGGCGTCGGGAAGGCCTTGGCGTCGACAGAGGCGAGGTTCTGGGGCGAGCTAAGACAAACCAACGGTGCCATTAGATGTGCAAGACGCTGTGGATCTTAGGCGTATCAAACAGAGGGCAAGGGGCGGCTGGTACTTACGGGGAGAGGTCGCCGGAGTTGAGTGGCGGCTCGGTCGTTTGAGGGAACGAACGGGGACGGCGTCCTAGGTCACAAGCAGGCAAGCAAAGGGTATCAGAAGATGCACGAGGTCCTGCTGGACACACTCGTTTGAATCAGAGGCACAGGGGCGGTCGGGACTCACCGGAATTTGCTGCCAGAGATCGTCGGAGCTGCGGCGGTGTTTGGCGAGTTGCGAGTAGCCTGGTGGCGTGGAGAGAAAATTGAGTGAGGGGAATGGAGCGGAGTGGGGAGGGGTTTAAGTAGGCAGAGGCTCGACAAGAAACGCCCGGTGAATCGATGGCAATTATGCCGCGGAATCAACGCAGCAACGGCCAGCGGCGACGGCGTCCGCACGCGAGATTTGGGGAAGAAGGAGTTGACGTGGAGAGGGCCCAGTTGTTTGTGAGAGGAACAGAAGGGGTGTGGGGTCCTGGTGTCAGCGACTCGCTGGGTGCGTCTGCGCGTGAGAGAGAGAGGAAAAACCCGGGTGGGCTAGCTGGGCTGATTTCGTTGTTGGGCCCAAAGTCTAGCGCCGGCCCTTTTCCTTTTCTTTAATCCTTTTCTATTTCTAATTTGATTTTCTGGAATGATTTTCAAATTAATTCAAACTCTATTTGAATTCAAATCTTTTCAGGATTTTTGCAGTGTGCAACAGTCACAAATTTGGGCATAACACCAAGTGGTCTCTCTGTTCAAGCTTGGTTCTTTTGAATAAACAAAATAAACAGTGCTATAGCACTTGATTTGCAAATGTTTTGAAAATGGTTTTGAAACCATATTTATTTTGTATATTTTTGTTCAAACTCCACACTCAAACCAATCAACAAGGAAGCAAACAAACTTGGTTTAAAACACTTAAGCTCTCAAATGGGGATGGTCATTTGATTTAAGTTTGCTCACATAAAATGATAGCACTATGTGCTTCTGTTTTCTTGAAATTGGTTTGAAATTGATCTCAAAACTATATGCATGCATGAATGATATGCAATCTTTGAAATCATGATTTTAGGAATGTTACACGCAGCTTGATGTGCTTCAGCTTCTTGTGTGACCTTGGTTCTTGCGCATTGGCTATGGCGCCCATGTTATCACAATAGATAGACATTGGGTCCAGTGCACTTGGAACCACACGAAGCTCTGTAATGAACTCCTTCGTCCATATCGCTTCCTGTGAAGCCTCCGAAGCAGCTATGTATTCTGATTCAGTTGAAGATCTCGCCACAACGCTTTGCTTTGCACTCCTCTAGCTAACTGCTGCACCATTCAAAGTAAATATGTATCCAGATTGAGATTTAGAATCATCCGGATCGGTGTTCCAACTAGCATCGGTGTAACCATTAACAACGAGTTGTTCATCACCTCCATAAGAAAGAACCATATCCTTAGTTCTTCTCAAGTACTTAAGGATGTTTTTGACCGCTGTCCAATGATCCACTCCTGGATCACTTTGATATCTGCTAGTCAAACTAACAGCATATGCAATGTCGGGTCTAGTACAGAGCATGGCATACATTAGAGATCCTATGGCTGAGGCATAGGGAGTTTTACTCATCCTTTCTCTATCTTCTGTCGTTGCTGGACTTTGAGTTTTACTCAAGGTCGTATTGGGCAACATGGGTAAGAACCCTTTCTTGCTCTCTTCCATTCCAAACCTCTTTAGAACTTTGTCCAAATATGTACTTTGTGACAATGATATTAGGAGTCTTGATCTTTCTCTATAAATCTTTATGCCTAATATGTAAGCTACTTCGCCAAGATCTTTCATTGAAAAACTATTATTTAAATATTCTTTGGCACTATTAAGAAGGTCTACATCATTCCCAATCAACAATATGTCATCTACATATAGTATTAAGAATGCTACAGATCTCCCACTCACTTTCTTGTAAATACAAGCTTCTCCATAAGTTTGTATAAAACCAAAACTTTTGATTACCTCATCAAAATGTTGATTCCAACTTCGGGATGCTTGCTTCAATCCATATATGGACCGTTGAAGTTTCCATACCTTGTTAGCATATTTAGGATTGACAAAACCTTTGGGTTGTATCATATACAACTCTTCATCAATGTCTCCATTGAGGAACGCTGTTTTGACATCCATCTGCCATATCCCATAATCATAATATGCATCGATTGCTAACATAATCCTCACAGACTTTAGCTTCGCTACAAGTGAGAAAGTCTCATCGTAGTCAACTCCTTGAATTTGTCGGAACCCTTTTGCGACAAGTCGAGCTTTATAGACAGTAACATTACCATCAGCATCTATTTTCTTCTTAAAAATCCATTTGTTCTCGACAGCCTTCCGGCCATCCGGTAAGTCCACCAAAGTCCGTACTTGGTTTTCGTACATGGATCCAATCTCGGATTTCATGGCATCTTGCCATTTATTGGAATCTGGGCTCATCATCGCTTCCTCATATGTCGCAGGGTCATCGGTGTTGTCCACCAACATGACACTCATAACGGGATCATACCAATCAGGAGTGGTACGATTTCTCGTCGACCTGCGAGGTTCTGTAGCAACTTCAACTGAAGTTTCAGGATCATCATCATTAGCTTCCTCTCTTATTGGTGTAGGCACCACAGGAACTACTTCCGGTGCTGCGCTACTCGCAAGTTCGAGAGAAGGTTCAACAACCTCGTCGAGTTCTACTTTCCTTCCAGTCACTTCTTTCGAGAGAAATTCCTTCTCTAGAAAGGATCCATTCTTAGCAACAAAGATTTTGCCCTCGGATCTATGATAGAAGGTATACCCAATAGTTTCCTTCGGGTATCCTATGAAGACGCATTTTTCCGCTTTGGGTTCAAGCTTGTCCGGCTGTAACTTCTTTACATAGGCTTCACAACCCCAAACTTTAAGGAACGACAATTTAGGTTTCTTCCCAAACCATAATTCATACGGTGTCGTTTGAATGAATTTAGATGGTGCCCTATTTAAAGTGAATGCGGCTGTTTCTAATGCATAACCCCAAAACGATAGCGGTAAATCTGTAAGTGACATCATAGAACGAAGCATATCTAAGAGAGTTCGATTACGACGTTTGGATACACCATTTTGTTGTGGTGTTCCCGGCGGTGTCAATTGTAAAAGTATTCCGCATTTCTTCAAATGCTCACCAAACTCGTAACTTAGATATTCACCTCCACGATCAGATCGTAGAAATTTAATCTTCTTGTTACGTTGATTCTCTAACTCACTTTGAAATTCCTTAAACTTCTCGAAAGTTTCGGACTTATGTTTCATGAAATAGATATACCCATATCTACTCAAGTCATCCGTGAAGGTAAGAACATAACGATAACCACCGCGTGATGCTATACTCATTGGACCACACACATCGGTATGTATGATTTCCAACTAGTCCGTAGCTCGCTCCATCATACCAGAAAATGGAGTCTTAGTCATTTTACCCATCAGACATGCTTCGCATCTTTCAAGTGATTCGAAATCAAGTGATTCAATAAGTCCATCGGAATGGAGTTTCTTCATACGCTTCACTCCAATATGACCAAGACGACAGTGCCACATATAGGTCGTGTTATCGCTCAATTTCAAACGTTTAGCTTCAATGTTATTAATATGTGTATTTCCACTATCGAGATTCAATAAGAATAGACCATCTATCAAAGGTGCATGTGCATAAACCATATTACTCATATAAATCGAACAACCATTATTCTCGGACTTAAACAAGTAATCGTCTCGCAATAAACATGATCCAGATATAATGTCCATGCTCAACGCAGGCACCAAATAATAATTATTTAAGTATAAAACTAATCCCGATGGTAGATGAAGAGGTAGCGTGCCGACCGCGATCCATCAACCTTTGATCCATTTCCAACGCGCATCGTCACCTCGTTCTTCGCTAGCTTCCGTTTATTTTGCAGCACCTGTTTTGAGTTACAAATATGAGCAACCGAACCAGTATCAAATACCCAAGCACTACTACGAGTACTAGTGAGATACACATCAATAACATGTATATCGGATATACCTTTCTTCTTGATGTTGTCGTTCTTCAAATCCGCCAAGTACTTTGGAAAATTCCGCTTCCAGTGACCCTCTCCTTGCAAAGAAAAGCATTCAAGATCGTGCTTAGGTCCAGCCTTGGTCTTCTTCGCCGGTGCGGCAACTTTCTTTCCACCCTTCTTGAAGTTACCCTTTTGCTTAGACTTGCCTTTCTTGAATTTGGTGGTCTTATTGACCAACAACACTTGATGCTCTTTCTTGATCTCCACTTCTGCAGATTTCAACATGGAAAAGAGTTCTGGCAACTGCTTGTTCATGATTTGCATATTGTAGTTCATCAAAAAGTTCTTGTAACTTGGTGCTAGTGATTGGAGGACACGATAAATCCCCAAAGCATTAGGAATCACTATACCCAAGCTTTGGAGTTTGTTAGTGTGCCTAGACATCTTAAGCATGTGCTCACTAACGGAGCTGCCCTCTTCCATCTTGCAGTTAAAGAACTTTTCAGAAGCCTCATAACTCTCAACTGTCGCGTGAGTCTCAAATATCAATTTGAATTCACGGACAATATCATGTGGGTCATGGTTCTCAAACCTTTTCTGAAGATCCGATTCCAAACCATACAAGATAGCACACTGAACTTTGGAGTACAGATTCTTCCGAGTGAGGTAAACATTCTTTACTTCAACGGTAGCAGTAGCTGCAGGCGGGTCACCCAGCGGTGCATCCAGCACATAGGTCAAATTACCAGCATTGAGGACAATCCTCAAATTGCGGAACCAATCCGCGAAGTTGCTTCCATTGTTTTTCAACTTTTCTTTCTCTAGGAACGCATTAAAATTGATGGTAGGGGCCACCATTGATCTACAACATATTTGCAATAGTTTAGACTAGGTTTATGACAAATTGAGTTCTAATTAATAGTTAAATTAATCTAGGTGAACTCCCACTCAAAACAATATCCCTCACATTGTTTTAGTGATCACACGAACCAAATGCACCACATCAAAACCGATCATCACGAGAGGTTATGTAGCTTCAATGGCGAAGAATCAACATGTTCATCATATCTGTTATATGACTCATGCTTTACCTTTCGGTGATCCGTGTTCCGATACCATGTCTTTACATGCTAGGCTCGTCAAGATCAAACCTTAGCTTCCGCATGAGCAAATCTGGCTTGCTCACGTTGTATACACTCGCAGAATCTAACACACCCGATCATCATGTGGTGCTTCGAAACAACGAGCTTTAGCAACGGTGCTTACTAAGGATGAACACTTTAAAACTTGAAATTTGTGTGCTTAAGGGATCATCTTATAATGCTACCGTTGTTAACTAAGAAATACAAGATGCATAAAGGATTAACATCACATGCAATTCATAATATGTAATATGATATTGTCACATCCCAAGATTTTCCAAATCTTGTAATATGAAAAATAAATGAATAAAATAAAACTTTGTTGATTTTCAGGGCCAGAAGAAACTTTTTGAATCCAATTGGAAACCTTCAAACCAATTTGGATCAAATAAAAATCCTAAAGGGATTTAAAAAGTTTTCAAAATATTTAAAATTACTATTTTGGATCTTTTAATAAAAGGTTTTGGGTTTTCAAAAAGAAAAGATGGATTTATGAATAAAGATTATTTTATAGAGCCAAATTAAACCTTGGCCAAGTTTTTGAAATAAAATGTTTTATTTTGATAAAAATAGTAAAGGTTTGTTTAAATAAAATAATAAGGATTTAGTATCCAATTTTATTTAAGTAAAGGCCCTTCCCATTTTAAATAAACACTAAAACTTATTTATTTATTTTAAATAAGTTTTCTAAGTATTTTTTTTTCTTAAATAAAACCTACTGAAGTATTTGGGTTTTATTTTAGATTTCAAAATAAATATTTTAATAAAACAAATCCTATTTGATTTAATAACTAAGGTCCATTTTATAATTATTAATGGAATCTAAAATTAAAATGTTATTTTGTTTTAAACAAGTTTTCCAAGTATTCTCTATTTTCAAATAAAACCTACTGATTTGGTTTTGGAAAATATTTAGATTTCAAATGGATATTTTATTAAATAAATCAAACCCTATTTGATTAAATTAACTATGGTCTATTTTATTTAATTATTAAATAGATCCTAAAAAGAATAAAATTATTTTATTTTATTTTTGGACTTTGGTTTATGTTGTCAAATAGAACCAAAACTCAATACAAGTTTGGAGGTGTTTGAATTATTTGAATTGTTGTATGAATGTTGTTTGAAATTTCAAAACAGAAATTGAAATTGGAAAAAGAAAAAGATTCAGACAGAAAAAAATATGGAAACGGACCTGACCCAACTGAGCCAGCCCAACAGCCCAGTCCAGCCCACCTGTTTCCTCGCCCCCGAAACGTTTTCTTTACCGCAGAGCAACCCGCGAAGACACTGACGACTGGACCTTACACTCGCTCTCTCTCTCTCTCGCAGACAGCCAGGACCCACCCCTCCTGTTCATCGTCCTCACCCACAGCGACTCGTTCTTCCCCGCTCCTGCCATTGATTCCTTAGGCTTAATTCGCCTTAATGCCGCGATTAAATCTCACAGTGATCATGCGTGATAAATCCCCTCTTTCTCCTCTTCCATTCCCCCCAAACACCACGCCTCGAGAGCCACCAGGCTGTCCCAAATTTCTTCTGCACCGCCGCCGTCCCCGACGAGGTTCTCGGCCAATTCCGGCAGCACCGCATTGCCCCTTGCCTCCCCGACCAAGCTCGCAAACTCCCCAAGCCCAGGCGCACCTCCCCGTAATGCCAGCTCGTCCCCGCGCGCCCTAGAACTTCGGCAACAACGACGACCACCGCCGCCACCGTCTGCCTCCACTCCGTCAGTCTTTTCCGGTGAGTGATGACCGCCCTTCTTCCTCTCGATGATGCACGCTTGATCGCCAACCTCTTGCGCAGCTAAATCCATTCTTGCCTTGTCTTCTTGTGCATCAGAAGGCCGCCCGTCGGCGTCTGGCGAGGAGACGCCCCACGACTCCGCGAGGAATCATGATCGACCAGGCGCTCGACAAACCAGCGAGTTGACCATCAGCGTCACTCCACGAACTCGGTGAGCCTCCCCTTTTCCTCTCTCCTGCTTCCTGCATCGCTGCAACGCCACCGCCGCCAGTAGCTACCAGTAGCCGCCAGTTTCTGGTCGAGACACTGGGAGCCGTTAGATCCAGATCGAAGCGACAGGATAGTATCACTTAAACGAAAGGGTATGCGATGATCTGAACCGCATATGCCCCTTTTAATCCTGTGGTCTGTATCGCTCGATCCAGACGAACCGGTACTGCCCAATAGGATTACGACGTGTGGCCAGTTTCTGTTAAAAACAGATTTTGAAATCAGAAATTAGATGCAGTTTTGAAAACCCTGTAACTTTCAAACCACATGTCCAAAAATTACAAATTTTATACCAATGGAATTAGCAAGACAAGCCCTAGCCAACCATGCCTTTTGTTTAGTAAAAATCTTCTGGAAAAATGGTTGTTTTTTCAGAAACATTTGTATGCTTGTTAAGGATGTAAAAATTGTGTAAAAATGAATTTGGGGTTAAAATCTTTTGCAATTGGATTGCTTTGAACCTACTGATCATAGTAAACACTTTGTGGACTCAAAAATGTATTTGGTGAAACAAAATAATGATTCTTTGATTTAAAACCATTTCTAGTCAAATAGAAATGTGGTTTATTTATTAAAAATGGTTTTGGAAGAAAACCTTTGGAAAATGTTTTGTTTTAAACTCTCTGACCCCAAACACCAATTTTTATGAGTTGAAAATGAATTTGGTGAACCTTAGAGATTAATGCCTTAGTAAAAATATTTCTACACCACATAAAATGATACTTTGTTTTGAAAATGGTTTTTAAAGTGAAACCTTTTTGCAAATGACTTTGCCACTTTACAAAATGACCATTAGGTGTTTTCAAATGATTATGAACCATTAGGAACCACTTTTTCAAACAAAACACAGTTTGGCATGCTTGCATGCATTATCTTAGTCCTATGATTTTATGTGTTGTTTTGCTTGATTGGTAGATTGAGATTGTGCCTTGCTTGATTGATTTGTAGTGACTTGAAGAGTGTGATTGTAGCAAGGACAAGGAGTGAACCTATACTCTACCAAAAAGGCAAGTGATGCTTCATACTTTTTGTCCCATTACTTTCACTATGCATTAGTGATTTCTCTAAGTAAAACTTGCATGGAATTTTGCTAAGTATAAACCTTGCTATAGGAAAACCTAGTAGATGAAACCTTAGTATAAATTTTCCTAAGTCAAGATTCCTATTACTATCAAGCTTAGCTTAGCTAATAGAAAACAAGGGTGGAATATATATCCATACTATGAAAAATTTCTAAGTCTGAGGACTTGTGTTTTTGTTTAATAAAACAACTAAGTTAATGAATCACCTGGGTGGAATGGGACTTACTTGGTGGATTTTGGTTGAGTGGTTCACAAGGCCCATGTCTATGGTTTACCTTGTGTATATCACTTGTGGATGGCCACCCAGGAACAAAGAGATTTGAGATGTCAAATGTTGAGAAGCTTCAAGTGCAGCCACTTGGCATTATAGGCTCTGCCTAGATCATATAGGTTGCAAGAACTTAGCCATATGGACAGAGGGTGGTAGTTTTTGATAGGTTGGAACGCGTCCATTTTGGTCTAAGGGAAGGCTTCTGAAAGATCTTGTCTTGGGAAACCAAGTCTTGTGGGGAAAGTGCACCACCTCTGCAGAGTGTAAAATCTAAGTACTTAGCCATGTCCCTGGTAAAGGACAATATGAGCATCAAGACATGGAAGCAATCAAGAATCTCATCATTCAAATTTCTAAGTTAAAAACTTGTGGTTTGAACAAGGGTTAAAGGATTCTTCAATCTTTGATTGAGAAAAATGTTTTTGTCAAGCAAAAACTTAGTGTTTTCAAATGTTAAGGAAAAATCTATTTTGAGCAATGCAAGCCTCAACTCCACTTAGCCAAATGCATGTAGATGATAGACTCCACTATACTACCATAGTATCACTTTCCAATACAATTCAAATGTATTGACCCTTGTGGCTGTAACTTGTTATGTTGCAGGTTTGATTGATTTAGTGAAGTGTGTTGATTAGGATTACAAAGTCTACAACCAACATGTCTGCCTGTGGCACCTTGAAGATGAAGGACCCCATGCTTATAGTTATTCCGCTGCAATGTAATGTAATAGTCAAATGAGCTATGTAAGATGTAATAAAATTATGTTATTCCTGGTTATAAAAGTTGTATTATGACCTTTGTTTCTTGATATTACATCTTAACTGTGGATGCTAGCTATTGATCCAGGGACTAGCATTGTAAACACAGGGGATTCAACCTTATATATTATTTAAAGGTTGGGCCACTCCCTCTATAGATATGTGTTGGAATTATGCCCTAGAGGCAATAATAAAGATGTTATTATTATAATTCTTGTTCATGATAAAGTTTATATTCCATGCTAGAATTGTATTAAGCGGAAACTTTAATACTTGTGTGGTTTGTGAACAACACCGTGTCCCTAGTATGCCTCTATGGACTAGCTCATTGATTAATGATGGTTAAGGTTTCCTAACCATAGACATGAGTTGTCGACATCAATGAGATCATATCATTGGGAGAATGATATGATGGACAGACCCAAACTAAGCGAAGCAATTAGATCGTGTCATCGTGTTCATCTTTGCGAAGCTTTTCCTATGTCAAATATTGTATTCCTTAGACCATGAGATAATACAACTCCCTGGTATCAGAAGAAATCTTTGAGGTCATCAAACGTCATCCTATGAGAGGGTGATCATAAAGGTGTCTCCCAGGTGATCGGAAAGTACCTGTTGGGTTGTATGTATCGAGATGGGATTTGTCCCTCCCAAGTCGGAGAGATATACTTCGGGCCCACTCGGTAATCGATATCAACACCGCTTGCAAGCATGTGGTTAAGGAGTTGATCACAAAGTGATATCGGATTACGGAACGAGTAAATTACTTGCTGTGAACGAGATTGAACTAGGTATGACGGTACCGACGATCAAATCTCGGGCAAGTAAAATATCGCGAGACGAAGGGAATATATATATGGGATTGATTGAATCCTGGCATCATGGTTCATCTGATATGATCATTGATGAATGTGTGGGAGTCAATATGGGTTTCCAGACCCCGCTGTTGATTATTGATATAAGATCATGTCTGCACATTCTCGAACCCGAAGGGTCACACACTTAACGTGTATCGACGCTAGGATAGATTGGATAATTGGTTTATGAGTTTTTGTTTGGAGTCTCGGATGGGATCCGGGATATCACGAGAGGTTCCGGAATGGTCCGGAGAATAAGATTCATATAAGGCAGTGCAGTTTTTGGAGTTCGGAATTGTTTTGGGTTAATCGGTATTGTACCGTAAGCTTCTAGAACCTTCCGGAAGGGGACCAACATGGCCCCACCTGCCGGGAGGGGGCATGGGCCTATGAGGGAGTGCCCTGGCCGCATTGGGCCAGGGGCACAAGGCCCCATAGGGCCCAGCCGGCCAAACCTAGGGGAAACCCTAGGGGAGCTTCTAGAAGGAGGGGGGAAACTTGCCCCCCACTCTTCCCTCCTTGGCCGCCGTCCTAGGCTTGGGGGAGGGGCTAGGGTTGGAGCCCACCCCTCTATATAAATAGGGCTGGGGGCGCACCACCCCCCCACACCTCCTCCTCAACCCTAGCCGCCCTGCTGCCCTCCTCTCTCTCCCTCCAAACTGCGCGTAGGCGAAGCCCTGCTGCAGAAACTCTCCACCACTTGCACCGCGCCATCGCGTTCTAGATCCAATCCGTCTCTCCACCATACTTGCTGGACCGAGGAAGGAGGAGACGTCGAGGTGCCGCACGTGTGCATCTCTCAGAGGCATCGCCACTTGTGGTGTTAGATCGGATCGGATCGAGAGGAGGAGAAGCGAGTACGACTACATCACCCACGTTCCGACGAACGTTCCGCTGTGCGAATCTTCAAGGGTATGAAGATCTCATATAATCTCTCTCGTTGTTTGCATCTCCTAGATTAGATCTTGGCTTTCCCATTCGCATCCGTAGAAATTTTTTGATTTACTATGCTGCGAAACCCTTCAGTGGTATCAGAGCTAGATCTATGCGTAGATGTGTTTCACGAGTAGAACGCAACATGGTTGTTGTGGGCGTTGATGTTTTCTGTTGCAAGCCTCTTGTTTGTGTTCTTCTTATGTCGCGGGATAGTGAGATTGAAGCGGTCTAGGCCAACCTTACGCGACGTCGTTCGCGAGACCGGCTCCGCACTTGACGTGTGGCTTGTTCCACATCTGGTGGTGGATGCCAGTTTCTCTCACTATAGTTGTCATGGGATTTACACCGGAGTTTGGCAACCATAATATCACCGTTGTGGCTTTCCGTAGGTAAGAATCGTTCTTAGCATGCTACTCCCATAAGCCACGTAAAACATGCAACAACAAAGTAGAGGCGTCTAACTTGTTTTTGCAGGGAGTGTTTTCTGTGATATGGTATGGCCCAAGATGTGATGTGTATGTTGTATGCAATGATCATGTTTTGTAATGTTTCACGACTTGCATGTCGATGAGTACACAACCGGCAGGAGCCATATTGTTGTCTTTATAATTGTGTATGACATGTGTGTCAACTTCTTATGCGCCATGTAATAGCTTTACTTCATCGCTAAGTAGTTAGCAATAGTTGTAGTTGCTGTTCGTGGTGGAGGCAATCATGGTGGAGTGATGGAGATCATGCCGGCACGCACAAGATGGATATAATTGCGCGAAGATTGGCTATACCATGTCACCTAAAGTTATATGCATGTGATGTTTATCTTTTTATGTATCTTATTATGCTTAGATCGCGACGGTAGCATTATAAGATGATTCCTCACTTAAAGATCAAGATAAAACTGTGTTCTCCCCATGTATGCACCGTTGCGAAAGTTCGTCGTGTCCAAGCATCACGTGATGATCGGGTGCTATAGACTCTACGTTCACATACAACGGGTGCAAGCCAGTTTTGCACACGCGGAAATACTTGGGTTTGACTTGACAAGCCTAGCATGTATAGACATGGCCTCGGAACACATGAACCGAAAGGTTAAGCATGAGTCATATGAATGATATGATCGACACTTTGTTTTCCACCATTGAAGCCACATATCTTCTCGTGAAGATCGGATTAGGTGTGGTGAATTTGGATCATGTTCACTAAACAACTTGAGGTATGTTGAATTTAGTGGGAGTTCATCAGTAATTTGATTAAGTTGAACTAGTTATCATGAACATAGTATAATTTGTACTTGCAAATATTGTAGATCAAATGGCTAAGTCCAACTTCAACTTCAACGTTTTTGCTGAGAAAGATAAGCTTAAGAACAATGGGTCTAACTTCACCAACTGGTTCCGCAATCTGAGAATCATCCTCTCTAGCGGACAAAAGGACTATGTCCTTGAAAATGCGCTAGGTGACGCCCCTGCTGTAGATGCGCCGACTGATGAGAAAGCTGTCTATCAGTCGCGCAAGGATGATTATGGTGTGATTAAGAGCACCATGTTGTTTGCTATGGAATCGGACCTTCAGAATCGTTTTGAAGACTATCCCGGGCCCTTTGAGATTCTTGAGGAGCTGAAAACCATGTTTCAGACTCAGGCCCGTTCTGAGAGATATGAGATCTCTGAGAAGTTCTTTAACTGCAAGATGGAGGAAGGGAGTTCCGTTAGTGAGCACGCCATAAAATGTCGGGCTACACTCAACGCCTTGAGCAACTGGACTACAAGATTCCAGAGGAGCTCAAGATTGACAGGGTTCTGCAATCACTCCCTCCCAGCTACAAAAATTTGGAGTGACTCATAATCAGATTGGTTCCACTGATACGATCACCGAGATCTTCGCAAAGCTGAAGGCTGCGGAGGAGGACATCAAAAAGGATAATCATGTGTTGATGGTCAACAAGCCCCCCACCTTCAAGAAAGGTAAGGGTGCAAAGAAGCCCTTCAAGAAAGGAGGCGGCAAGAGTGTTTCCCCTGCTGAGAAGAAGCTCAAGTCTGGACCCAAGCCGAACACTGAGTGCTTCTATTGCAAGGACAAGGGTCACTGGAAGCGCAACTGTCCGAAGTACTTAGCGGACAAGAAGGCTGGCACCATCAAAGGTATATTTGATATACATGTTATTGATGTTTTCCTTACTAGCCCTTGTTGTAGTGCCTGGGTATTTGATACTGGTTCAGTTGCTAATATTTGTAACTCAAACAGAGCTACGGAATAGACGGCTGGCTTAGGGATGAGGTGACGATGCGCGTTGGCAACGGATCAAGAGTTGATGTGATGGCCGTCGGCACGCTCTCCTTAGTTTTACCTTCGGGATTAGTTTTAAACCTTAATAAGTGTTATTATGTGCCTGCGTTGAGCATGAACATTATATCTGGATCGTGTTTATTGCAAGACGGTTATTCATTTAAATCGGAGAATAATGGTTGTTCTATTTATATGAGTAACATCTTTTATGGTCATGCACCTGCTGTGAATGGTTTATTTCTTCTAAATCTCAAAAGGTATGAAACACACATCCATAACATTGAGGCTAAGAGATGCAAAGTAGATAGTGATAATACTACTTATTTGTGACACCGTCGTCTAGGTCATATTGGAGTAAAGCGCATGAAGAAACTCCATTCTGATGGACTTTTGGAGTCTCTTGATTTTGAATCATTTGACACATGCGAACCATGCCTCATGGGCAAGATGATCAAAACCCCGTTCTCCGGAATGATGGAGCGAGCAACAGACTTGTTGGAAATCATACATACCGATGTATGCGGACCGATGAGTGTTTCGACGCGCGGTGGATATCGCTATTTTCTCACTTTTACCGATGAATTAAGTAGATATGGGTATATCTATTTAATGAAACATAAATCTTAAACATTTGAAAAGTTCAAAGAATTTCATAATGAAGTGGAGAACCATCATAACAGAAAGATTAAGTTTCTACGATCCGATCGTGGAGGCGAATATTTGAGTTATGATTTTCTCACGCATCTTAAAGCAAGCGGAATTGTTTCGCAACTCACGCCACCCGGAACACCACAGCTCAATGGTGTGTCTGAACGCCGGAATCGAACCCTATTAGATATGGTATGATCAATGATGTCTCTTACTGATTTGCCGTTATCATTTTGGGGTTATGCATTAGAAACCGCTGCATTCACTTTAAATAGGGCACCATCTAAATCCGTTGAGACGACACCGTATGAACTGTGGTTTGGTGCTAAACCTAAGTTGTCGTTTCTTAAAATTTGGGGATCACGGCTTTACGTCAAGAAATTGATGCCGACAAGCTCGAACCCAAAGCGGAGAAATGCGTCTTCATAGGATACCCTAAGGAAACTATTGGGTATACCTTCTATCACGTAACCAAGGCAAAGTGTTTGTCGCAAAGAACGGTTCCTTTCTTGAGAAGGAGTTTCTCTCGAAAGAAGTGAGTGGGAGGAAAGTAGAGCTAGACAAGGTTGTTGAACCTTCTCTTGAGTTAGAGAGTAGCGCAGCACCTGAAATTGTTCCAGTGCCGCCTGCACCAACAATAGAGGAAGCTAATGACAAGGATCATGAAGCTTCGGACGATGCTACTACTGAACGTCGCAAGTCGACAAGGTCGCGTGCCCCTCCTGAGTGGTACGGCAACCCTGTCTTAACTGTCTTGTTAGTAGATGACAGTGAACCTACGAACTATGAGGAAGCGATGATGAGCCCAGACTCTGAGAAATGGCTAGACGCCATGAAATCCGAATTGGGATTCATGAGCGAAAACCAAGTATGGACTTTGGTAGACCCTCCTAGCGACCGAAAGGCCGTTGAGTGTAAATGGATCTTCAAGAAGAAAACGGACGCGGATGGTAATGTTACCGTCTATAAAGCACGACTTGTCGTGAAAGGTTTTTGACAAGTTCAAGGTGTTGACTACGATGAGACTTTCTCTCCCGTAGCGATGTTTAAGTCCATTCTGATTTTATTAGCAATTGATGCGTTCCATGATTATGAAATATGGCAGATGGATGTCAAGACTGCTTTCCTCAATGGCAACATTGATGAAGAGTTGTATATGATGCAACCCGAAGGTTTTGTCGATCCTAAGGATGCTGATAAAGTATGCAAACTTGAGCGTTCCATTTATGGACTGAATCAAGCATCTCGGAGTTGGAACCTTCGTTTTGATCAAGTGATCAAGAGCTTTGGATTTGTTCCAAATTGCTACGAAGCTTGTATCTACAAGAAAGTGAGTGGGAGCTCGGTGACATTTCTAGTACTATATGTGGATGACATATTGATTATCGGAAATGACATTAACATGCTTAACGATGTGAAGAGTTATTTGAATAAGTGTTTTTCAATGAAAGACCTAGGTGAAGCTGCTTATATATTGGGCATCAAAATCTATAGAGATAGACAAAGACGCCTGATAGCTTTAAGCCAGAGTACATATCTAGACAAAGTTCTGAAAAGGTTCAGAATGGATAAGGCAAAGAAAGGTTCAGTGCCTATGTTGTCAGGTAATACATTGAGCAAGGCTCAGTGTCCAGCTACGGTAAATGATAGAGAAGCTATGAGCAAAGTGCCTTATGCCTCGGCCATATGTTCTATCATGTATGCCATGATGTGTACTAGACCGGATGTGTCCAATGCTCTTAGTTTGACGAGCAGGTACCAAAGTGATCCAGGAGTGGAACACTGGACAGCCATGAAGAACATCCTAAAGTACCTAAATAGGACTAAAGAAATGTTCTTAGTCTATGGGGGTGATGAACAGCTCGTCGTAAAAGGTTACGTCGATGCTAGTTTCGACACCGACAAGGATGATTCTAAATCTCGAGTGATACGTTTATATTTTGAATGGAGGAGCTATGAGTCGAGAAGCGCAAGCAAAGCGTGATCGCGGGATCTACAGAGAGGCGAATACATGGTCGCAGAAGGCCAAGTGAAGGAGTTTGGATCAGGAACTTCATCACTGAGCTTGGGGTGGTTCCAAGTGCATTGGACCCACTGGAGATATCGTGTCACAACACTGGCGCCATAGCACTCGCTAAGGAACCAAGATATCATCCAAAGACCAAGCATATCAACCGCAAGTTTCATATAATCCGAGATTATATAGCAGATGGAGATCTGAAGATTAGCAAAGTACATACAGATCTGAATGTCGCAGATCCATTGACTAAACCTCTTCCACGTGTAAAACATGATCAGCACCTCAGTGCCATGGGTGTGAGATTGTTGCCAAATGTAAACTAGATTATTGACTCTAGTGCAAGTGGGAGACTGTTGGAACTATGCCCTAGAGGCAATAATAAATATGTTATTATTATAATTCTTGTTCATGATAAAGTTTATATTCCATGCTAGAATTGTATTAAGCGGAAACTTTAATACTTGTGTGGTTTGTGAACAACACCGTGTCCCTAGTATGCCTCTATGGACTAGCTCATTGATTAATGATGGTTAAGGTTTCCTAACCATAGACATGAGTTGTCGATTAATAATGAGATCATATCATTGGGAGAATGATATGATGGACAGACCCAAACTAAGCGAAGCAATTAGATCGTGTCATCGTGTTCATCTTTGCGAAGCTTTTCCTATGTCAAATATTGTATTCCTTAGACCATGAGATAATACAACTCCCTGGTATCGGAAGAAAGCTTTGAGGTCATCAAACGTCATCCTATGAGAGGGTGATCATAAAGGTGTCTCTCAAGTGATTGGAAAGTACCTGTTGGGTTGTATGTATCGAGATGGGATTTGTCCCTCCTAAGTCGGAGAGATAAACTTCGGGCCCACTCGGTAATCGATATCAACACCGCTTGCAAGCATGTGGTTAAGGAGTTGATCACAAAGTGATATCGGATTACGGAACGAGTAAAGTACTTACTGTGAACGAGATTGAACTAGGTATGACGGTACCGACGATCAAATCTCGGACAAGTAAAATATCGCGAGACGAAGGGAATATATATTTGGGATTGATTGAATCCTGGCATCGTGGTTCATCCGATATGATCATCGATGAATGTGTGGGAGTCAATATGGGTTTCCAGACCCCGATGTTGATTATTGATATAAGATCATGTCTGCACATTCTCGAACCCGAAGGGTCACACACTTAACGTGTCTCGACGCTAGGATAGATTGGATAATTGGTTTATGAGTTTTTGTTCGGAGTCTCGGATGGGATCCGGGATATCACGAGAGGTTCCGGAATGGTCCGAAGAATAAGATTCATATAAGGCAGTGCAGTTTTTGGAGTTCGGAATTGTTTCGGGTTAATCGGTATTGTACCGGAAGCGTCTAGAACCTTCCGGAAGGGGACCAACGTGGCCCCACCTGTCGGGAGGGGGCATGGGCCTATGAGGGAGTGCCCTGGCCGCATTGGTATAGGGGCACAAGGCCCCATAGGGCCCAGTCGGCCAAACCTAGGGGAAACCCTAGGGGAGCTTCTAGAAGGAGGGGGGAAACTTGCCCCCCACTCTTCCCTCCTTGGCCGCCGGCCTAGGCTTGGGGGAGGGGCTAGGGTTGGCGCCCGCCCCTCTATATAAAGAGGGCTGGGGGAGCACCACCCCCCACACCTCCTCCTCAACTGTAGACGCCCTGCTGCCCTCCTCTCTCTCTCTCTCTCTCCCTCCAAACTGCGCGTAGACGAAGCCCTGCTGCAGAAACTCTCCACCACTTGCACCGCGCCATCGCGTTGTAGATCCAATCCGTCTCTCCACCATACTTGCTGGACCGAAGAAGGAGGAGACGTCGAGGTGCCGCACGTGTGCATCTCTCGGAGGCATCGCCACTTGCGGTGTTAGATCGGATCGGATCGCGAGGAGGAGAAGCGAGTACGACTACATCACCCATGTTCCGATTTAACGCTGCCATAATCTTCAAGGGTATGAAGATCTCATATAATCTATCTCGTTGTTTGCATCTCCTAGATTAGATCTTGGCTTTCCCGTTCGCATCCGTAGAATTTTTTTGATTTACTATGCTGCGAAACCCTTCAATATGGCCTTTCTTCTTGTGCTTCCGATCTCCATCTTCAAGCACGAACATGATCTCCATCATCACCGGCATAGCGTCAAGGTCAATGGCGCTGCTTCATGGTTGTCGTCCACCAGCTTCAACTATTACAACTACTTTGAATAGACACGCGGGTCTTAACAAAAATTAAAGACAACCATATGGCTCCTGCCGGTTGCCAACTTACAATAAGGAACATTCCATACATCAAATATAATCACAATCATGGCCATATCACATCACAGCACACCCCTGCAAAAAAAAGTTAGACGCCTCTAATTTTCTTTACATATTTTACGTGGTTTGGGACTTTCAATAAGTGTCGCTCTAACTTATGAACAAGAACCACAACGTTGATGCTTGAACTATCAAGTGCCCGTTGTAAATTGGATCAATAATATAATGGGAGAGATATACACCCGCAAAGCCACTTATGCAATACAAGTTGCATGTTGAGCGTGGAGCAAGTCTCATAAACGATGTCATGTAAGGTTAGCCCGGGCCGCTTCATCCCATCATACCGCAAGATGCAAAGTACACAAGAAGCAATTGATAATAAAAGCACCACCGTCCACAATGACCATTGTGTTCTACTCGTGCAACAGATCTACATATAGACACGGCTCTGATACCAATGTAGGGGTTCGTAGCATGGAAAACAAAAAAATTCTACCGCATACAAACAAACAAGCCAAGATCTATCTACTAGATTGTAGCAACGAGTCGATAGAGGAACTCACCCTCGAAGATTCCAAAGCGGTTAACGAGAGCAGATTCTCGTGGGTGATGTAGTCGTACTCTTGCCGATCTCAAGATCGTTTAGACGATCCTTCCCACTATTCCGGCAGCGCTTCCTTGATCGGTCACACGTTAACTCGATGAAGACCTTCCTCTCCTTGTTCCACAGGCAGCGGAGGTTGTAGCACTCTCCTCGCGATTCCGCCTAAAGACGACGTGCAGGAAGTAGAGGGGAGATCTCGCAGGGCTTCGCCTTAAGCCGGAGCGAGTATGGTGGAATATGAGAGAGGCCTTGGTGATCTAGGGTTTAGAAGGCACCAAGGGGAGAGTGTAGCCGGTGTCTAGGGTTTGTGATCACCCCAACTCGGCAAGTTGGTGGTGCCCTAGGCGGCAGCGGCAGCAGCAGGGGTGGTGGCGCCAGCGGCTTAGGGCTAGGGTTTTGGTGGTGTTGGGTGTGAGGGAGAGGGGCAGCCCTGCCCCTCCTTTTATAGGTGGGAGGGCACGGCTTGGGAGGAGGGAGTCCTCCCCCAAGTCGGCCTCCTTGGCCGGCGGGTGGAGGGAGAGGAACTCCTCCCCAAGTAGGTTTCCTACTCTCCCTCCACCAAGCAAACTTGTCGTTTGACTTTTTCAAACTGGCGTTTGACTTTCAAACTAGGATTTGATTTCTCCCTTTATTTTGCTCAGCCATGTTACGTAGTACATGATGCAACCATTCCATATTGTTATGACACATTCATGTACCCTTCCCCTCCGGAGTGCCGGACCTTCCGGGCCCTTCTAGAACATTCCCGATGAAAACACCGGAATCATTCCCCAACTCCGAAATAGGACTTTCCTTATATGAATCTTATTCTCCGGACCATTTCGGATCTCCTCGTGATATCCCGGATACCATCTGAGACTCCGAACAACATTCGGTCTCTTACTCATCATTCCATAACTACTCAACAACATCGAATCCTTAAGTGTGTCTCCCTACGGTTCGTGAATTATGCGGACATGATCGAGACACTTCTCCAATCAATAACCAATAGAGGAATCTGGAAATTCATATGGCTCCCACATATTTCTACGATTACTTTGCGATCGAATGAACCACTTACATATGATACTAATTTCCCTTTGTCTCATGATAGTTTACTTATCTAAGGTTTTGATCATCGGTATCTCTGCATACCTAGTTCAACCTCATTACCGATAAGTACTCTTTTCTCGTTCCCGTGATATGTGATCCCTTGTGAGCCAGTCACATGCTTGCAAGCTAATTGGATGACATTCCACCGAGAGGGCCTAGAGTATATCTATCCGTCATATGGATGGACAAATCCCACTCTTGATCCATGTGTCTCAACCCATACTTTCCGAACACTCAATGCCACCTTTATATCCACCCAGTTACGGTGTGGTGTTTGATGTCATCAAAGCATCCTTTCGGTGATGGTGATAAACATGATGTCATGGTCGAAGGAATTAGGTTACTATGTATCAGAAAGCTTATAACAATTGAACTATTTAAAATGACTTGATCTTTATGCTACGCTTATCTATAGGAGTATGTCCATCATACCATTCTCCTAATGATATGATCTTGTTGTTAATAACATCTCAATGTTCATGATTGGGAAACCACAATCATCTATTAACAAACAAGCTAGTATTAAGAAGAGGCTTTACTAGGGACTCTAATTTAGTTTACAAATCACACGAGTATTAATGTTTACGGTTAATACTGTTATAGCATGAATGTAAACTTTTATCATAAACACAAAGATATAATAATAACTACATTTATTATTGCCTCTAGGGCATATCTCCAACACGTTCATGATCAAGATCTCATCTATTTGTAATCATGCATGTTGTGTTTGCGGGGATCCGATGGATATTGAGATTACTATGTCAGACTGATTAATGGTTTTTTCTTTGATTCTATCATGTCTGTGTTGTTTGTGATCTTGCATGCTCTCCGTTGTTAGTAGCTATCTTGGCCAAGTAGTTGTTAGTGACTCCAAGAGAGGGTATTTATGCTCGATAGTGGGTTCATGCCTCTATTTAATCAAGGGAAGTGATAGAAATCTCTAAGGTTGTAAATGCGTTGTTGCCATTAGGGAGAAAACAATGGTCTCTTGTTCATGGAACAAGTGGATTGTTTACCTTACACACTTTGCTTAAAGCAGTTGTCTGTTGCTTGCAACTTAATACTTGAGGGGGTTCGGATGATAACTCAAAGGTGGACTTATAGTCATAGATGCAGTTGGATGACGGTCTATGTATCTTGTTTTATTGCCCAATCGAATCTCATAGGAGCTTTATGTCTAGTATTGCATTGTTATGCCTTGCTCAGTCCTATCAATTGCCCTACTGTAATTTGTTTACCCAGCATGTCATGTTTGTTTATCTAAGGAGAACGCCTCTAGTAAACTATGGACCCCGGTCCAATCTTTACCATTGATACATCTTCCACTGTTACTGTTTACTTGCTGCAAACCATCATCACCTTCCACACCATACAGTTAATCCTTTGTTACAGCAACCGGTGAGATTGAAAACCTCACTGTTAGTTGGGGCAAAGTCTTGAGTTTGTGTTGTGCAGGTTTCCACGTTGCTTGCAACACCTTTGATACGTTTCCTTCCTCCTACCGGTTCGATAACCTCGGTTTCTTACTGAGGGAAGACTTGCTGTTGTGCTGCATCATACCTTGCTATTGGGGTTTCCCGACGAAGCGCTCCACGTTGACGCAGCGCCATGAAACATACATTCATCCAACATACAAGTATTCAAATAAAAGACCAACATAGTTCAACACAAAATAATAGATACACACGAGGAGATCATGCATCTCTTTCGAGGATCATCTTTCGCCTCTTCTTGAACCAAACCTTTTATCTAGGAGCCATGTTGCTTGTGTCGACCATCATGGTATGGCTTTCCTCGATGAGTAGTTGACCTCTACTTAACTTTGCTTGAGCTCAAAATCCTTGGCCATTGCTAGGGTATTGAGCTCAACCTATTTGGCATATTCAACTCAACTTCATTGAGTTTGACTGTGGTTTCCTTTTGCTTAAGTTGGAAGTTGAGCTTCGATTTTATGGCCTTGGTCCGGTTTTATTCTCATTGACCTCTAGCTTCCTAGCTTGATAGTCCATGAAGATCTTCAGTTGTTCTAGTTCATCCCTTTTGGATGAATGTCGGACCGACTGTTCCGTCGAACAGGTCGCGAGGGACCGACATCTCATCAGTACCGTAGTGCCGCGGGGCCTTGCTTTTGACCACCAGTGACGCGGGGCACCAGTGTCCTGTTGAGGTCAAGGACCAGAGGAAACGGCTCAGTTGGCAGCGATTTTCCAACCTCCTACGATTTCTCACACGAAAAGAGTTCTTCACCTGCACACAACGGGCGACTGGTCTGCTCGGGGTCACCAATGGATGTGAGGTGGAACTCGCAGGTGGTAGGTCGGTGATAGATGATGCCGAACTCACTATCGCCGTATGGTATCTTTGATGGCAATGATTGCCGCGTTTTCAGCGAGGGCATCGTTTGTGGCGCAGGCATGGACCGCCGCCATCTTCTCTGCCTCTACCACAAGAGCAGCATCAACGGCTTTCTGCGTCCATCGTGTTCTGTGACCAACACGGCTGGAGACCCTCTTCTTACTTTCCTTATACGGGTCTTTCTTCGGCTTGTGCAAAGCCTCGACGGCGGGCTGCGGTGTGGTTATGGTGCTGAAGGATGGATCATGGACAACGGGAAAGGCGGGGGTGGTTCGGGCGGTTGTTGTTGCTCGTCCATGGAATCCTAGGGGGTTGGATGAGGGGGGATATAGAGGAATGTGGAGAATTTTGGCCCTGGCGAGTGGGCTAGGAAAGACAAGAAGAGAACGGTTTGCGTTGTCGATTGCCCGTCGTGCAAGCGCAAACGCTACCCCGATTTGTACACGAGTGCACTAGCCGAGGCCTGCAGACAGTTTACGTCCTCTTGTTAGGAGCTCATTTTGGGACGCAAACACCACCCCGAAGTGCACTAGCCCAGGCCTGCGCACAGTTTACATCCTCTTGTTGGGAGCTTATTTTGGGGTCTTTTTGTCCGCGGACAACGTTGAGAATAGCAAAATATACCATTTGGGAGGCACCGTTGGACATGCTCGTGTACCATATCTATATCTATATCTATATTTATATCTACAGCTAATAATAAAGAAAGGAGTGTTTTTTATAATACCTACATTTTTTTTGGACAGATTTATCCTCCCACCAAATAAAAAATTACCATAAATGCCCTCTACAACTAAAATACCGGTTTGTTTATTAGGGAGAGGAGAGGCGGTATACCTAAAGGAAACCAATCTTCAGCTGATCACGCTCCTAAACACCAATCTCACATATTCAGCTGATCTATGTTGATATGGGTAAGTTTGCACCTGCATCACAAATTAATTGAATCCTAGCTAACTCCGTACGTAAGCATGCATCAGATCGATCAATGGATCGATTAGACCAGATGATATGCTACTGTGTGCACGTTTTGCTTCAGCCAAAAGCAGTCAACTAAGAATCATCAGCGGAAGGCTTCATATACAGGAAAAACCGAGCGGAGCTTTGACCCTTGCACGAATCGAGAGGCACTTGAGAGTCCACCCTTCCCTCCCGGGCCCCTCCCATGCCTCCCTCGCCGGACTAGCCGGTGAGTGGCGGCTGGAGGTTGGCGCCGGCGTAGTTGTAGGTTTTAGTAGTAGTGGTAGATGTAGTGTCTGGCCTCGTGCCATGTGTGGGCGTCTTGCCCGGAAGAAGAAGCTTCTAGGTCCTCGCGGCTGGATCGGGATTTGCTTTCTCCCATGGCTCCTTGCGGTGGTTCTCCGGTGGGCGGAGTCGGTCGCTGCGGGGGGCGATGTGGAGAGCTTCTTCGCGGGGTGTTGGTGCTATCTCCAGATGCGGGAGCCCCACCTCGTTCTTCCTGTCCTGGCCGGCAGTGGCGGCGAGGGGGAGGGGATTCGAGGCGGGATTGACTCTGCTCTGGCCTTCCTGGCCGGCCGTGGTGGCGAGGAGGAAGGTCGTTGTGCGGAGTCGCGTCTCGAGGATTGGAGTTGGTACTGTGCTAGTCGTCGGATTCGCTGCGTCTGCATCTTCTTCGGTTTCCCTTCCTCATCTCGGGCAGGAGCTCTGAGGAAGGAGCTCGGCTTCCTCGAGCAGATTCAGCGGATCCTGGTGGTGAGTTGTCGCTGTTCCTCGATCTCTTTTTTCTTCTTGAGCACATAGGTGGTGACTAGAAGAGGTGGAGATCTGAGGAGCGGTGGTGATGATCGACCAAGGAGTAGTGGAGCCACTTCCTGCTGCAGTTCCAAATCGGAAGCAAGATGCCACCCGATTATCCTGGCCAAATCGAGGCCTTCAAGCTCGTCGGTGAAGAATTCCGGAGCTTCTTCAACCTCCAACGCGAGGCCCATCAGATGCAGAGGCGGATTGAAAGAAGGACCTGATGGCTTTCTCCAAGATAATTTTAGGGTCCTTTTTGTAAAGCGTGTGGAAAAAAAAGAATCATCAGCGATCAATGGATCGATTAGGCCGCAAGCAAACGAGCGGGGTCGTCAGGCGGAAGCTCGATCGATCTTGCCACTGTAACATGTGCCATGACATGGGCCAGGCAAGCGAACGCGAGCCAGGTTGCCGGTTACATGTACCTATCGTTCTTGGTTAGTCCCATCTCGCTTTGTTATGCAAAAAACAGAATATAGTGTTCAGTTCAGCTTGCTTGATCACGGGTAGGCGCTCTAAAAAAGCAAACGTGACAAGAATGTAACCCTAATCTTGACGATAGATGCACCCCCAAATCTTGACAGTAGCTGCATAAATTCTCCAAATCCAAAATGTATTTAATAAAATTTAACCCAACGTATGAGTAATCTATACCTAATCTCTCGCTCGCTCGCGTGATCAGCGTCCGTCGATGAGAGATTCCGTCATTGTCATTGTTTCGTCGGTCAGCCTAGCGGCCAGAGTTGGGCGTGAAAAGCGTATTGTACGAGAAAACACGTCAAGACTTGATACAGGCTCATGTTTAGTCCTACCCTTCTCGCTTGATCTCTGCTCTACCGGTTCAAATACATTCGAAACAACCCAAGATAACACCAAACCAAGTCAGGAAGCAGGAAAGCAGACCCACCGTTGTGGGAAATGAAATGGGATAGTGAGCAATGTGGTGCGAGCTAAATAAACGGGAGGATTTGTGTGTCGGCCTGTGCAAGCTGAGCATATATATGATACATGATTAAAGGAATCTATGTGAGGATTAAGTTGGGTGGTAATTAAATGGAACAATGGGTTGCCTTGACACGTGCATACAATCTGCATGGTGTATAATTCAATGAAGGCAATACAACAAGACAGGACAGTGGCAGGCTGGATCTGGGAGAAGCGCACAGGTGGAGTTCGTGTCACTGATTAATAAAAACTTATCACCGGCACAACAAAGACTAACTACTTCCGTCGCAACGCGCGGGCATTTTGCTAGTAAGTTCCTATAGACCATGCGCTGTGTTAGCGAATGTCCCTCATCATGTTAGAAATACTGTCACGTTTGCGTCATAGTAATTGCCGTAATTAACTTTTTTATAAGCTCTATTATATTATGATTAATGATTGTTGAGATGGCCGAGTTGGTCTAAGGCGGCAGATTAAGGGTCTGTTCCGAAAGGGCGCGTGGGTTCAAATCCCACTCTCAACATAATCAATATTCCTAAATGCTAAAAAGTGCTCGGAGGCTAATTGGACAAAACGAGCCTCCGCTCAACTGAATCTCTCGATCACACACGCGTCGGACCTCTTTTCCGACAGATTCCCACCTGGGAAGCACCTACGTGGCCACATACAGACCGTCCACTAACTGATACCTGCCGCCCTTCTCCTACCTTCCTCCGTGGGCCCACTGCAGCCTAGTCCACCCGCCGCCGCCGTCCCAAGTTGTCGCCTCCTGGCTAGCCACGCTCGCACGGGCCTCCGGCCGCCGTCGTGCGCCGCTTGCTTGACACTCCTGCCCCCACGAACTCGCGCGTCCCGAGGCGTGGCGGAGGATGTCTGCCCATGGGGAGCTCCGGTCATGGCCGCCGGGTCCGCTCGTGCTCCAGGCATAAACGCATCGCCACCGGGAAGTGAAAGCTCGATTTTCTCCTCCATTTTTTTGGTCGCCGTCTTGCCGTTCCTCCCAGCGAACTCCACCTTGCAAATTCCCACCGGGATAGAGAGGGACGGGTAGAGGAAGGGGATGAAGAGAGGAGGAGAGGTGGTAGGTGGAGCGCTGCCAAACTGGTGAGGGGGAAGAGGAGGGCCTCCCATGTCTCGTCGTCGGTCGCGGGGGCAGAGGCCTGGGATCCTAGCGAACGAGGATGGAGTACTGGGGATGGCGGCTGTGGAGATGAATGGATAGAGGTGGAGGAGGAAAAGGGGCTGGCGAGGTAGGCATGCACGGTGGCGCTGTTGCTGCTTTGAGGAATCCTAGAGGAAGGACCACGGCGGGCACCGTCAGGTCAGGGTCGCAGCCATGCGCGACCGCTAGCATCTCCCGTTGATTCCTCTTCTGCCCCCTCCAATTATTCCATGGCCTCCCATCACCCGATCCTTGATTTTCCAATTCAGCAACACTCATATGGGGCCTCGCCGGTTGCCCGTGGGCGGCACCAAATCCTCAGATCAAACGCGTGTCCCTAGGTTGGTGACACATTGCATCCAAGAACATGGCCAAGGCCAAGCTTTAGTGACAACACTCCATTTGGTACAACAGGATTTTCTTTGAATTTTCAGAAACGAGCCATGTATTAGTATGTACCGTGGTCTGTAGAGATGGATGTGCCTCGCCGGGCTGGGTGAATTAAAACGGCGACCATTTACATGTGAACAGAGAGTTTTAGTTCTTATACTTCCTCTGTCCCATAATATATGTCTCAAATTTGTTAAAACTTAGATGAATTTAGACACTACTTAGTATATAGATTTATTTAAATTTTAAAAAACCTAAGACATCTATTTTGAGACGGAGGGAGTACTAAAGTAACGTCTGACGATCTACGATGCCCAACACCCAAACCAGCCTCGCCAGACGAATTATTTTTTAGTTCTTTACTAAATCTATTCGATAGTTTAAGTCTTTTTATAGCAAACTAAAATAGCTTGCTAAAAAAACTTATATTGTAGAACATAGGGGATATTTTAGTAGAGCCGGCTTATTATAGATCGTGTTAGGCCTCATGTAGTGAATGGTGACGGGGACAAATCAGGAGTTGTTTTTTTAGTACTCCCTCCGACTCATATTAATTGACTTGAATTTGTCAAAATTTGGATGAACCTATATACTAAATAGTGTCTAGATTCATTCAAATCTAGCCAAATGTGAGTCAATTAATATGGGAAGGAGGGAGTACTAAGTTGTATATGCACCAGTGTTAAGTTGTATATACAATAGTGCTAAGTTGTATACGCACCGGTCCTAAGTTGTATATCTACTGAACTAAATTGTATAGCCATCGATGC
Source organism: Avena insularis (assembly GCA_023614405.1). Classification (NCBI taxonomy): domain Eukaryota; kingdom Viridiplantae; phylum Streptophyta; class Magnoliopsida; order Poales; family Poaceae; genus Avena; species Avena insularis. The sequence continues at coordinate 343,229,746 of CM042689.1, read as the reverse complement.
TAAGTTGTATCCATAGTGACACTAAGTTTCACATGCATACTATTGTTAATGTGTATACCCACTATTACTAAATTGTATACCTACTAATTTTCCTAGAATATGTGGAGCGCTGGGCACCGTCGGTCTCAAAACTACATTCCGTTCGGCTTTTTCTAGTATGTGTTGCGCCTTGGATTGGCCACATTAATGTTGATTGAGATGGATTTTGTTGTTTTAACCGTTAATTGTATATCCATCGATGCTAAGTTGTATATACACTGGCGATAAGTTTGTATATATGTCACTGCTAAATTGTATACCTATCGGTGCTAAGTTATATACCTATAAAGGCTAAGTTGCACACATATTGTTATTTCGGCTCTCCCTTCGTCTAGGCATCGCCTGTCTCAAAGCAATATTCTCTTTGTCTTCTTGCATCTCGTTTTGCGTCTTCTATCGTACCACAAGCACGACCACATTCATGTTGATTGTGATGGAGTTGTACCTCGTGGCGACGACTACCAAGAAGACCACAACTTTTTTTCCACATGTGCTAACTTGTATTTTTAACTTGTGCTAAGCTGTATTTTCGACTTGTGCTAAGTTTCATGCCCACTTTTTGCTAAGTTATATACGGACTAGGATTAAGTTGCACTCATTTTTTCAATATAGTTGTATATCGAACATACAGAGTTGTATACCCACTAGGGTTAAGTAAATTGTTGGTTTGACTTTTCCTCCGTCTCTAAGCGACATCCTCTTCGCCTTCTTGAATCTCGTGTTGCGCCTTGTGTTGTGCTCGTGGCATTGGGTATATCCACGTTGTATAGACACCGATGCTAAGTTGTATACATATTAACGCTAAGTTGTATACCAACTTGGGTTAAGTTGCACCCATTATACAATATACCCACTTAGTAAGTTGTTGCTTCAGTTTCCCCTTCGTCTAGGCATCACTAGTCTCAAAGAGACATCCTATCCGGCTTCTTGCATCTCGTGTTGCGTCTTGTGTCGTGCTTATGGCATCGACCACATCCACGTTGATCCTGGTGGAGTTGTACCTTGTGGCGGCTTGTTACTTCACACATGTGCTAAGTTTTATTTTCGACTTGTGCTAAGCTGCATACTCACTAGTGCTAAGTTGTATTTTGACTTTTGATAAGTTGCATACCCAATTTTTGCTAAGTTATATATCTACTAGGGTTAAGTTGCACCTATTTTCTAACATAGTTGTATATGGAACATAAAGAGTTGCATACCCACTAGGGTTAAGTAAATTGTTGGTTTGGCTTCCTCTCCATCTGAGCATCACCGGTCTCCAAGAGACATCATCTTCGGCTTCTTGCATCTCGTGTTGCGCCTTGTGTCATGCTTGTGGCACCGGCCACATCCATGTTGACCAAGATGGAGTTGTACCCTCGTGGCGGTGGCTACCAAGAAGGCAAGAAGTTGTTTCTTTACACATGTGCTAACTTGTATACCTCTAGTACTAATTGTATACCTTATCTCATATGTGAAGTTGGCAACATCTACACTAGAGTGGCTGCAACTTGTTTCAAGAAGTGGTAGCAAATATAGCCTGCACAAAATGCAATTTAGTGGAGGTATGTCTACAACTAAAATACTAGGAGAAACTAACTCTTGGTAGGACTGCAACAACTATACTTTGCACGAAATGCAACCCCATTTGGGGATGAATTTTGAAGTTGTGCACCATCATCTTGAACTTGTATATCACCAGTCTAAGTTGCCTACCAGTAGTAATATACCAGTGGCATCACTATTTATGAAGTTGTGTTCCACTGTCATGAAGTTGTGTACCCGTTGTGCCTAAGTTCCACATAGTTTGTTATGAAGTTGTATGTTTGTTGCTACTAAGTTGTCTGCCTCAAGAACCAAGTTACCAACGATATTAGAGAGTATGATAGATAACTAATAGTGCAATGTTGCAGATCCCGGTGCTATACTATGGAGTTGTTGTCTAGTGTTGCTCAATGACTATTTCAGAAATTAAGTTGGCTATAAAATATACGAAAATAGTGATTTTATGTGTATATATGTTGCTTTTGTTTGTATTTTTTTGCTTTTTAATCGACTCTATTTTTGGTAGTAGCAATCTATAGTAGATCAATGTTTTGTGTCTAAGTTGTGCATCATTATCGTATACTTGTCTATCGTCGTGCCTATGTTGTCTACCAATAGTTCCAAGTTGGCTAGTATTACTACTACGAAGTTGTGTACTATTGTCGTGAAGTTGCATCTGCTAATAAGTTAATCAATATTTTATGAAGTTGTATTTTCATTGCTACTAAGTTGTCTACCTCAGACACTAAGTTACCAACGATATTATAAAGTATGTAGGAAACTAATAATGCTAAGTTACGGGTCTCGGCATTATAAAGTTGCTAGTTGTTTGTTGCTAAGTAAGTATTTTAGAAATTGAGTTGGCTACAAAATAAGAAAAAGTGTGTAAGCCATTTGTATGAAGTTGCTTTCCGCACATCACTAAGTTGTTTTTGTCACAATACTAAGTTGTTTTTCGAGAAAAAATTTGGTCGAAACATATACAAATGGGGTCTAGTTTTGAAGATCTCGCCACAAGAGACCTAACGGTGAAAATGGATTGCAAATCCGACACGCATATTAAGAGATATGACTTTTTAAATTTTCTCCGCATGAAATTAAATACCCATAAACTGTCCGTTTCTATTTTTAGGGGTGAGGGCTCAGTTAGACAAACGAGCATCCGGAGGCTCTCTAGCCGTGTCCATCAATATTTTTTGTCTAATTTTCATGAAGCAACATGTTAAGTACGCGATGCTCTATTATTTTTGGACACGGCTAGAGAGCCTCCGGGGCTGGTTAGTCCGACAGAGCCCTCGCTCTAAAAATAGAACCTATTTACTTGTTGGCGCTGAAACGACGTATGGAGCGCACCAGCTAGCGAAAAAAAAAACCCACCGACACCTTCTTCCTCAATAACCCCACACGCCTCCCTCGGTGAACGGCGCCACCACATCCCTCGGTGGATGGCGCCGCCGCATCCCTGCAACCCTAGCCGTCGAATCCCCTGCAACCCCCACCGCATCAGGCAACTGGAGCTGCCCCCAACTAGTTGGTCGTCTGCGTCGCCAGCACGGCTCCTACGTGCCGCCGCTCGCGAGCCTAGAGCGGCCGCCGACCGGTTGGTCGTCTGCGTCGCCAGCACGGCTCCTACGCTCCGCCGCTCGAGATCCTGGAGCGGCCGCCGACCAGGTGTGTGGCAACCGCCCGAATCACGCGCACTGCCGGAACCTGCCGCTGCCACATTGACGGATCCTGTTTGCCTGTCTCCAATTGTTCTGCGCTGCCCCTCCTCCACAAACCTCCTCCCCGGCCGCCACCAGTGGCCGCTCGTGCTCGGGAGCCCTGTTGCCACCCAGCGGCCAGCTCTCCCCAACCTCCTGCGACGTGGGTTCATGGCGAGGTGACATTGAACTCACCGGGTCAACGCCAAGCAATAGGAGCCGCATGAGACAAGTATACCACCTGCGGTCTTGTTTTGGAGAGAAGCAGTACTCATTTCTGCTAATTGGATTGAAGCAGTACCTAGTTGTTTTGGAGAGAAGCAGTACATCTGGCTGCAGTCTTGTCGGCTTATATTTTCAAGTATTCTTTTTTCTGATTCAAATTAATAGACTTAGATTTTTCTAGATTCAGACGCATCAGAAATCTAGGCAAATCTAAGTTAATTAATTTGGATCTAGACAAATCTAGCCACATGTTAAGAAGTTGCTTATTGCTGTTATGAAGTTGCTTATCTCACAAAGTTGATTTTACGAGCGTCGAAGTTGCTTTGTTTATCACCAAAGTTGTTGTCGGGCGTCGAAGTTGCTTTTTGAGGCACCAGAGTTGCTTATCGCTGTTATGAAGTTGCTTATCGCAACTTTGGTTCCCGACGAGGCAAATTTTGCCCGGTGAGGCAACTTCAGTGCCCGACGGGGCAACTTCTGTGCCTGACGAGGCAACTTTTGCCTGGCGAGGAAACTTCTATGCACGACGGGGCAAGTTCTGTGCCTGACGAGGCAACTTCAGAGCCCTTGAGGCAACTTCTCAGAGCCAATGAGGCAAATTGTGCCCATGAGGCAAATTCGGAGTCTAACGAGGCAACTTTGGTGTCTATCGAGACAACTTTTGCCCGACGAGGCAACTTCGGAGCCCGATGAGACAACTTCAGTGTCTGACGAGACAACTTTAGTGCCTGGCGAGGCAATTTTGAAGCCAGATGAGACAACTTTTGTGCCCGACGAGGCAACTTCGTCCTAATGCCTGCCGAGGCAACTTTATAACCCGGCGAGGAAACTTCAGAGCCCGGCGAGACAACTTTTTCCCGGTGAGGCAAGTTTGGTGCCCGACGAGGCAACTTTGGACCCCGAGGAGGCAAGTTCGGAGCCCGATGAGCCAACTTTGAAGCCCGGCGAGGCAACTTTTGCCCGACGAGGCAACTTGGGTGCTAGACGAGGCAACTTTTGCTCGGCGAGGCAACTTCGGAGCCCGACGAGGCAACTTTGAAGCCCGGTGAGGCAACTTCGGTACCCGGCGAGGCAAATTTTGCCTGGCGAGGCAATTTAAGTGCCCGGCGAGACAACTTCGGAGTCCGGCGATGCAACTTTGAAGCCCATCGAGGCAAGTTCGGTGCCGACGAGGCAACTTTTGCCCGACGAGACTACTTCGGTGCCCGGCGAGGTAGTTTTGAAGCCCGACGAGGACACTTTTTTCCGGCGAGGCAACTTCGGTGCCCGGCGAGGCAACTTTGAAGCCCGACGAGGCAACTTTGGTGCCCAACGAGGCAACTTCGGTGCCCTCCGAGACAACTTCTGTCAAAATTACTTTTAGCAATTGGGGAATATCGTTGGTAATTATTTTTTGAGGTAGACAACTTAGTAGCAATAAAAAATACAACTTCATACAAAACAGTATTCAACCTTGTAGCAGTGTTAGGAAGCTTCATGACAAAATTACACAACTTCACAATAGTGATGCTACACGACTTAGAATTATTGGTAGGCAACTTAGGCATAATGATAAACAAGTTCATGATTATGATGCTAACTTGCATTTTGTGCAAGTTACTGCAACTTCTTGAAATAAGTTGTAGGTACTCTAGTATATATATCTAACTTCACAGATGAGATAAGGTATGCAACTTAACAATAGAGGTATACAACTTAGCAGTAATGGGTATACAACTTAGCACATATGTGAAGCTACAATGTACTGTCTATAATACTTAGCGAATGTGTGAGAGAAAAAATATTGAAAATACAAGTTATCTTGTATGTGGAACCAACAATACCACCGACAAAAATACAACTTGTCACATGTGTGAAGAAACAATTTGATGTCTTCTTGGCAGCCGCCGCCACAAGTACAACTCCATCATGATCAACACGGATGTTGCCGCCGCCATGAGCACGACACGAGGCGCAACTCAGGATGCAAAAAGGCAAAGAAGATGTCGCTTTAAGACTAGCGATGCTAAGATGGAGGTGGGCCGAAGAAACAATTTACTTAACCCTAGTGGATATACAATGGTGTTTGTTTTATATACAACTATGTTGGATAATGTTGCAACTTAACCCTAGTCAGTCTACAACTTAGCAATAGTGGGTATCCAACTTAGCACTAGTCGAAATACATCTTAGTATTATTGAAAATACAACTTAGCTTGTATGTGGAACTAACAATACCACCGACAAAAATACAACTTGTCACATGTGTGAAGAAACAATTTGATGTCTTCTTGGCAGCTGCTGCCACAAGTACAACTCCACCGCGATCAACACGGATGTTGCCGGTGCCACGGGCACGACATGAGGCGCAACACGAGATGCAAGAAGCTGAAGAATATCGCTTTAAGACTGGCGATGCTAAGATAGAGGAGGGCCGAAGGAACAATTTACTTAATCCCAGTGGGTACGACATTTTTCTATATACAACTATGTTGGATAATGGTGCAACTTAACAGTAATCAGTATCCAACTTAGCACTAGTGGGTATCCAACTTAGCACTACTTGAGATACAACTTAGCACTAGTAGGTATACACCTTAAGAGTAATGTGTATGCAACTTAGAGTTAAGTATAAAACTTCGCACCGTTGGTATACAACTTAGCAATAAAAACAACAACGACTCCTCAATCAACCTACACATGGCCATGGCCGATGCCGCTAGCCACAACACATGGCACAACATGATATGGAAGAAGTCGACGGGGATGTCACTTTGAGCCTAGCGGTGCCCGATCCTCAACGGAGCTAGGAAGAAGGAAAGGGTGGGTTGATGGGCGGACGGTCTAGATCGACATGGTTTGACGGCAATGATGTTTTTGTCGAGATGTCGTGTGATGGCTTGATCAAATAGATCGTACGACCACCAAAGGGATGCTCAAACGAGCACCCCAACACTTTAACAATAGGGCTTTGTTAAAATGAAGAAAACTGAAAGAATATAACAAAAACAGGATAGTAGCACGCCACACACTTCGGCAAAAACAGCAATAATACATGTTCTGCTAATTCTTTTCAAGTACAGGGACCTTGAAGGAAAACATGCAAAGTGATAAGGTTCTCTTCCATCTCCCGTGCGTCTCACACGAAGATTTTTTCTCACAAACTGCTGCAGGTATGCTATGGCCGTAAAGGGCAAAGCGTCGATGTTTGTCTGTAAGAGGGGCTTCGGCGGTGCGGAGAACGTCGTTCCAGTGCACTGGCCGTGTGCCGCAGCCTTACAGGGGAGGTGGGCGTGGGACAGCGCTGGTCTCCGGCCCCTCCGCCACGGGCCATCTAAAGGAGCGACCACGACGGCCTCCATGTCGGGGCCTCATCGCCATGGCCCTCCGCGCCCGAGGGGCTTCGCCATGGGACGGGATCCCGTGGCCGTGCCGGTGAACTGCGAGATACGGCGAAATCAGGGTGGCCGCCGCTGCCTCCGTCTCGATGCCACCGACAACAACTCCAGTAGACGGGCAGGATAACGAGGGCGTCATTGCTGCAGAACCGTCCGATATCCATGGCGGTCCGTACGGGGCGGCGAGCTGACCCTGTGCAGGCGAAAGGCAGGACCGACGGCGGCATCGCCAGTTTTGTTGAATTGGGATCTCGGGTGACATAGGGAGCGGCAGGTGGGCAGGAGAGAGAGAGAGAGAGAGAGAGAGAGAGAGAGAGAGAGAGAGAGAGAGCTGCGGCGTGGAGGAAATGTGCTGGATGTGGTGGCCGGTATTGGCGCCGGTGAGCTGCGAGGTCTGGAATAGTGGCCGACGTGGAGCAGCACCGCGCGAAAGGGCAACGCCTCAAGAGAGGGGATCGAGAGAGGCAGGGTGGGTTGGGGCGTGCGTGCGTTGACCTCCAGGTGGAAACCTGTCTGAACGGATCTAGAAAGCATACGTGATCCCACTTGATCCGACGGTCACCGAACGGAGGCCCAAAAGAACAAACTAGCCTCCAAGCACTTATTAGCACTTGGGATTTTTTTTTTCCTTCGAGGAGAGGTAACTAAAGCAAGCTTGATCTGGTTTAGGCCCAGTTCCTTTTCCTTGCTTCTGCGTGCATGGCATCGTCCTAACCGGAGACCCCCTATTAGGCCGGCCCATTAACATCATTAGTAGTCTGCAGAGAATCACAACGACAAAACAAATGTTGCAACTGAATACGTCGGCGTCGTGGCTGATGCGCCCTCGGACAAAACGAACCAGCGAAAGGCGAGGTGCCATCTCACCACACAAAAACATCACAGACGTCAGGCGGCCGGCCCTCCTGTCCTGCCCGCCAATCAAAGCAGCTCCGGCCGAACGTGGTGGTCGCGAAGGAAGGAAGGAAGCGAGATCACGTGCGCGCGCTGGCCCCCGGTGGTTGGTTCAGCACGTCCTCGTCGTGACCCTCGCAATGATACGGCCCGCAGCTCACAAGAAAGTGCGGACTCCCTAGTCTGGAGGTGAGGTGGCGTGGGAAGGCACTACCAGTACCAGGCCAGCACAGCTCAGCCCTCCCCTCCCCTCCCCTCTCCTTCTGCCGTCACGGGGAAGTTTGCTCTTTGCTTTCCGTTTCGTTCCCACGGGCCACGGCTACCAGCGCACGGGGCTAGCACAGACGGCGTCACCTATGTCGACCCTCCGTGTTTTGATCTTTTTATTTATTCCCGATGATAGGGAACTTTCTATTTGTGACAATTACTTATTTTAGAATGCTGCTTTCATTCCCGCATAAAAAAAAATTCTGCTCTGATTATTCATGTCAGCCTCTTCGAGGATATAAAACACGCTCACTCCATTTTCGGTCCATATGTCTCCACGTAGTCTCTTCGTTTGAAAAACTTACTCCCTCCATATTGAATTGTCGGACTAAATTAGCAAAACGCTAGGACCTAAGTAATTACCGATTGGCTATAAAAAAAAGGGAGATAGAAAATTGTTTAGCATTGATTGATACGGCATGACCCTCTTTTTTCCTTTCCCGTGAGAAACTAGTGCCATGCATTGGTAAGTTTTCTATAAAAAATGGTTGGAATATACAAATTAGCCTAATTTAACGGTATCTCTTTAAAATCTCTACTAGCCCAATAATCCAGTATTGAGGGAGTATTATGTACATTTAATGTTATAGATGTTCATATTATCTATATATAGGTGGTCGATCGTTGACCAAAGAAAATGTAGTGTTACATGAGATTTTTTAATACGCAACAAGTGTTATTTGGCGGGTTGTATACAAAGCACGTGCAAATGTCCCTGCTAAGTTTATTTGGGTCGAAACTCTTGTCCGAGAACTTTATGTGATATTCACGGAAAAAACTATGTCTATGGTCTGATAATCTTGGTGTCACCTGCTAACCCAATTTTTCATGCTCGTACCAAGCATATTGAGATTAATTTTTTCTCTGTGCGAGAACTGGTTGCTAACAAGCAACTGGATGTCAGATTCATCTTCAGTAAATATCAGATTGCTGATGGCTTCACCAAGACCTTATGTTTTAAGAAATTAAATAAGTTCAAATTTAATCTAAATCTCTCACATGTCTATTTTTTTTTGCATTGACACATGTCTAGATTAAGTGAGGGTATTAGAGATGTAATACGGGTACATATACAATATAATGTAGTACACTAATTGTATACGTATAGACCTTGTACAAGATGTTGGAAAGTGTTGGTTTGTGAGACCATCTGAGAAGTTTCCAGAATGCACACTAGTGAGCACAAAGTATGTTAAAAAGTGTTGGTTTGTGAGACCACATTGCAAACTAGAGAGAACACATGATACGGCGGAGCAATTTATCAGCCTTCATCAACCAAACACGATTAAGAAAGGTCTGTCATTTTGAGAATGACAATATTCATCATCTATCTCAAGTGGAATGCGTAAGGTAATATATGGTTTTGATAGTTTTTCTCTTTTATCGGTCTTATGTTGTTAGTTGAAAGACCGGGTTATAATATTGATAGTTTAATCGCACCGTTCTTATAGATCTCAAACCTTCTCCTCCTGGACATCTGGTTTTTTTGGATTTTATTTAGATCTTATCCATTTGAGGATTTAGAGTTTCTGGTTATCTTCATAACAAGCTCAAGTTCATCAAAAGGGATTTTGAAAGAAAATCTTTATTGTGTTTTTATGTTGGATGTTTTACCAGTTCTTCCCTTGCGGAGGTTTCACACCCCTCTCTACTAGGTATTTTCTCCCTTGTTAGTTTAATATTTTTAACAAAGTTGATTTTCATCTTATTGGGTGTTCGGATTCTCAAGATAATGCACTTATGGTTTTAGCTATTTTAGTCATTTCTAATGTAGAGATTACATTGTGGTTAGACTCAAGACTATATTGTGTCAACACCGGAGACTCTGGTCTAAGCTCCAAACTCTTCGGCCTGAGGTCTTCATCCTCCTCTACTTTGAGTTACGCCAAGTGTGACAACTCCTAGTAGGTCGGTTCCGAAGACTAGCCAGAGTCATAGAAAGGAGAGTCTTCCTTAGTCTGGCCAGGCTAGAGACTCTGGTCACCCTAGACCGGAGACTTCGTCCCAGGAGATTATGGAGTTAAGTTCATGCAATAGTTAGCGTTCCTGGAATCTGTGAAAGGACCCCTTCTTTCCCAAGTGGAGGGGCTTCTCTGTTTTCTCTTTCCTTCATCCGTGACCTTGTATGGGGGCGTCCCTCCCTAGCCACAACCATACTAGTCTTCTTTAATAAAAATAAACTCGGAATAAAATAACAAACTTGAAATGTTAGTCATATTTTGAAAATATTTTACAAATCTAAATGAAATTTAACTTAATTTAAATCTAATCTTCTCTAAGCCTCACTGTTATTATAGGACAATATGCACCTCTATGTGTCCTTGCCTGAATAACTAGCGAGTTATTTAATTGAAGATGACTCGTCGGTGAAGCCGTAATTAATCTAAGTTGATTATGTCATCGAGTCTGACAAAACTATGTCGCTTGTGTCTGACGCTCCCACATGACTCCCCATGGGTTGAGGTCGACCTGCGAGTGCTAGAAATAATATTGGGGTGTGCCGAATGCAATGATCCTTTACGAGCCACGTTTGAAACATAATTCTGTGTTCGATGTGCCAATAGTCCTTTGGGAAGGGATTATAGCATCTCTAACCGCGCTCCCTAAGCGGCGCCCGACACTATCGTAGTTGCGCTAGCTTGGGGAGCACCGGCATAAATGCCCTCCTTTGGGGAGCACCTCTCCCTAGCCGTGATCCCTAAAGGATACCCTGTACGATTTTAAAATACTTTTTGGGACAAATTCGAATCAAATTACGAACTAAAATCCGGATCATTCATAAATCCTGGCCACCAAAACGCGCCAAGTTCGGCTACATATTACATACCATGAATTGTGACTTGTCGGTCTTGCCCTTGTCGATGATGCCCTCGCCGTTGCCGTCCTCGCCCATGTCGAAGATGCCCTTGTAGGGTTCTGCGCTGGTGTCGCCAATATTGGTGATGTCTCATTGCCCATCCCATCTGGATTCTCCTTTGGCACCAGCTTCTTGTGTGGCTTCTTGAAAGTAGCAGCGTGACCCTGGTTGAGCCCTTTTGCCTTGTCCTTCGATCCCTTCGACGACATGACTATGACGGCATGATGGAGGATTTTAGTGTGAGAGGCAGAAAACAGAAGCAACACATCATGAGATGGAAGGGGAGAAATGGATGCGACGGGAGAAATGGAGGGAAAGAAAAGAGAGGGAAAACAGTCAAATTCACGCGGGGCCGTGGTGCTCGGCCACTGCTATGGCTGGCCGACACGATGCTAGTATTGTGTTCGGCGTGCCTAGAAGACGCTGATAGCTCGAAAATAGGATGGGCATGCCAGACAAAATATTAGGTCGTGTCGGACCAAACACGCACTTGGGCCTCGTGGCTGGGCATGCGATCATGTCCGACGCGTCCAATAGCTTCTTAGAGCATGTACAATAAGATGACGTCAGCCTTCCCTTATCGTTGCCACATCGGATTTTTGCTTAGTTGGAGGAGAAAGAATTAAGGAGAAGGTTGCCTTCCCATGGCTAAGGGATGATCCCTTAAAATAAGAGAATGTTGTTTTCTCCATTGTAACTTGTGTCTTTCTTATCAACATAATTTTTTACTATAATTAGTCAAATCACATTAATTTTTAGAGATGACAATAAGAGATGATCCATTGTACAACTTATGTGGAAGCAAAGAGAAGATCTATTTTTTTCTAGCATTATACATGCTCATAGGAAGATCCTTATGAGTGGCGGTTAGAGATGCTCTTACGAGAACGCGACTAAAGATGTGTTACTAAATACCTACCCCTGTCAAGCATCTTCTTTTCCCCAAATACTAATGTTCTTTTGAGGGGTGAAATTTGTCAGACTCTTCGTATTGATACAGAGGCTCTATCCGATAAGTACCTGGGGTTGCTAGCGATGGTAGGTGCAGATAAAAGTGATAGCTTTATTCATTTTGTTGAGAGGATCATCCAGATGATTAATTGATGGAAGGAGAAACACATGTCCATTGGTAGGAAGGATTTTTTTAAAAAAGTTGTTCCTTAGGCTATCCTTGTTTATGTTATGTTTGTATTTCAATTGCCTATTGGAGTATGTAAGAGAATGACTGAAGAAATTTCTCAATTCTGGTTAGGGGATCATGAGAATAGCAAGAAGATGCATTGGCTTGCATTGTGCAAATTGTGCTTTTCAAAATTCAATGGAGGTATAGGGTTTCGTGATTTCCATTCGTTTAACCTTGCTATGCTCGCTAAACAAGTTTGAAGGCTAATTACTGAACGGTTTCGCAGTATAGTAAATCAAAAAAATTCTACGGATGCGAACAAGAAAGCCAAGATCTAATCTAGGAGATGTAATCAACGAGAGAGATTGATGAGATCTTCATACCCTTGAAGAAATCGCACAGCGGAAATGTTCAATGGAACGTGGTTGATGTAGTCGTACTCGCCGTCTCCTCCTCGCGATCCGATCCGATCCTACGTCGCAAGTGGCGGCGCCTCCGAGAGATGCACACATACGGTGCAGCGACGTCTCCTCCTTCCTTGGTCCAACAAGTATGGTGGAGAGATAGATTGGATCTGCAGCACGACGGCGTGGTGCTTATGGTGGAGAGTTTCAAGGGCAGGCTTCGCCACTGGCAATGGGAGAGAGAGGAGGAGGGGCAGCAGTTGGCGGCTAGGGTTGGAGGAGTAGGGGGAGGCTGCACCCCTGCCCTCCTTATATAGGGGGCTAGCCGTCCCCCTTGACCCCTCCACCAAGCCCTAGGGCGGCGGCCCAAGGGGTGGAGTGGGAGGCAAGTCATCCCCCCTTCTAGAAGGTTTCCCTAGGGTTTCCCCTAGGGCTGGCCGGCTGGGCCTTAGGGGCCTTGTGCCCCTGGCCCAAAGTGGCCAGGGCACTTCCCCTTAGGCCCATGCAGGCCTCCGACAAGTGGGCCCACGTTGGTCCCACTCCGGAAGCTTCTATAACCTTCTGGTACAATACCGATAAACTCCGAAACGATTCCGAAATCCAAAAACTACTTTCCTTTATATAAATCTTATTCTCTGGACCATTCCGGAACCTCTCGTGATGTCCTGGATATAATCCGAGACTCCGAACAAAAACTCATAAACCAATTATCCATTCTATCCTAGCGTCGATGCACGTTAAGTGTGTGACCCTACGGGTTCGAGAATATGCAGACATGATCTTCTATCAATAATCAACAGGGGGATCTGGAAACCCATATTGACTCCCACATATTCATCGATGATCATATCAGATGAACCATGATGCCAGGATTCAATTAATCCCATGTATGTATTTCCTTCGTCACGCGATATTTTACTTGCCCGAGATTCGATCGTTGGTATCGGCATACCTAGTTCAATCTCATTCACAGCAAGTACTTTACTCGTTCCGTAATCCGATATCACTTTGTGATTAACTCCTTAACCACGTGCTTGCAAGTGGTATTGATATCGATTACCGAGTGGGCCCGAAGTATATCTCTCCGACTCGGGAGGGACAAATTCCATCTCGATACATACAACCCAACAAGTACTTTCCAATCACCTGAGAGACACCTTTATGATCACCCTCACATAGAATGACGTTTGATGACCTCAAAGCTTTCTTCCGATACTAGGGAGTTGTATTATCTCATGGTCTAAGGAATACAATACTTGACATAGAAAAAAGCTTCGCAAATATGAACACGATGACACGATCTAATTGCTCTGCTTAATTTGGGTATGTCCATCATATCATTATCCTAATGACATGATCTCATTATTAATCGACAACTCATGTCTATGGTTAGGAAACCTTAACCATCATTAATCAATGAGCTAGTCCATAGAGGCGTACTAGGGACACGGTGTTGTTCATAAACCACACAAGTATCAAAGTTTCCGCTTAATACAATTCTAGCATGGAATATAAACTTTATCATGAACAAGAATTATAATAATAACATCTTTATTATTGCCTCTAGGGCATAATTCCAACAGTCTCCCACTTGCACTAGTGTCAATAATCTAGTTTACATCTGGCAACAATCTAACACCCATGGCATGAAGGTGTTGATCATATTTTGTTCGTGGAAGAGGTTTAGTCAACGGATCTGCGACATTCAGATCCGTATGTACTTTGCTAATTTCAGATCTCCATCTGCTATATAATCTCGAATTATATGAAAACGGCGGTTGATGTGCTTGGTCTTTGGATGATATCTTGGTTCCTTAGCCAGTGCTATGGCGCCAGTGTTGTCGCACAATATCTCTAGTGGGTCCAAGGAACTTGGAATCACACTAAGCTCAGTGATGAAGTTCCTGATCCAAACTCCTTCACTTGACGCTTCTGAAGCAGCCATATATTCCGTTTCTGTTGTAGATCCCGCGATCACGCTTTGCTTGCAGCTTCTCCAGCTCACAGCTCCACCATTCAAAATATAAACATATCCTGTCTGAGATTTAGAATCATCTGGGTCGGTGTCGAAACTAGCTTCGACGTAACCTTTTACGACGAGCTGCTCATCACCTCCATAGACCAAGAACATTTCTTTAGTCCTATTTAAATACTTTAGGATGTTCTTTACGGTTGTCCAGTGTTCCACTCCTGGATCACTTTGATATTTGCTCGTCAAACTAAGAGCATTGGACACATCCGGTCTAGTATATAGCATGACATACATGATAGAACCTATGGCCGAGGCATATGTCACTTTGCTCATAGTATCTCTATCGTTTATTGTAGCTGGACACTGAGCCTTGCTCAATATCTTACCTGACAACATGGGAAATGAACATTTCTTTGCTTTATACATTCTGAACCTTTTCAAAACTTTGTCTAGATATGTACTTTGGCTTAAAGCTATTAGGCGTCTTTGTCTATCTCTATAGATTTTGATGCCTAATATATAAGCAACTTCTCCTAGGTCTTTCATTGAAAAACATTTATTCAAATAACTGTTCACATCGTTAGGCATACCAATGTCATTTCCAATAATCAATATGTCATCCACATATAGTACTAAAAATGTCACCGAGCTCCCACTCACTTTCTTGTAGATACAAGCTTCATAGCAATTTGGAACAAATCCAAAACTCTTGATCACTTGATCAAAATGAAGGTTCCAACTCCGAGACGCTTGCTTCAGTCCATAAATGGAACGCTGAAGTTTGCACACCTTATTAGCATCCTTAGGATCGACAAAACCTTCAGGCTGCATCATATGCAACTCTTCATCAATGTTGCCATTGTGGAACGCAGTCTTGACATCCATCTGCCATATTTCATAATCATGAAATGCAGCAATTGCTAATAAAATCCGAATGGACTTAAACATCGCTACGGGAGAGAAAGTCTTATCGTAGTCAACACCTTGAACTTGTCGAAACCCTTTTGCGACAAGCCGAGCTTTATAGAAAGTAACATTACCATCCGCGTCCGTTTTCCTCTTGAAAATCCATTTGCACTCAACGGCCTTACGGTCGCTAGGAGGGTCCACCAAAGTCCATACTTGGTTTTCGCTCATGGATCTCAATTCGGATTTCATGGCCTCTAGCCATTTCTCAGAGTCTGGGCTCATCATTGCTTCCTCATAGTTCGCAGGTTCACTGTTGTCTAACAACAAGACGGTTAAGACATGGTTGCCGTACCATTCAGGAGTGGCACGTGACCTTGTCGACCTGCGAAGTTCAGTAGTAGCATCGTTCGAAGTTTCATGATCCTTGTCATTAGCTTCCTCTCTTGTTGGTGCAGACGGCACTAGAACAATTTCAGGTGCTGTGCTACTCTCCAACTCGAGAGAAGGTTCAATAACCTCGTCTAGCTCTACCTTCCTTCCACTCACTTCTTTCGAGAGAAACCCCTTATCAAGAAAGGATCCATTCTTTGCAACAAACACTTTGCATTTGGATATGTGGTAGAAGGTATACCCAATCGTTTTCTTAGGGTATCCTATGAAGATGCATTTTCTCCGCTTTGGGTTCGAGCTTGTCTGGCATCAACTTCTTGACGTAAGCTTCGCATCCCCAAACTTTAAGAAACGACAACTTAGGTTTAACACCAAACCATAGTTCATACGGTGTCGTCTCAACGGATTTAGATGGTTCCCTATTTAAAGTGAATGCATCGATTTCTAATGCATAACCCCAAAATGATAACGGCAAATCTGTAAGAGACATCATTGATCGCACCATATCTAATAGAGTTCGATTCCGGTGTTTAGACACACCATTGCGCTGTGGTGTTTCGGGTGGCGTGAGTTGCGAAATGATTCCGCTTGCTTTAAGATGCGTGAGAAAATCATAACTAAAATATCCACCTCCACGATCGGATCGTAGAAATTTAATTTTCTTGTTACGATGGTTTTCTACTTCGTTCTGAAATTTTTTGAACTTTTCAAACGTTTCAGATTTATGTTTCATTAAATAGATATACCCATATCTACTTAAGTCATCAGTAAAAGTGAGAAAATAGCGATATCCACCGCGCGTCGAAACACTCATTGGTCCGCATACATCGGTACGTATGATTTCCAATAAGTCTGTTGCTCGCTCCATCATACCGGAGAACGGGGTTTTGATCATCTTGCCCATGAGGCACGGATCGCACGTGTCAAATGATTCAAAATTAATAGACTCCAAAATTCCATCAGAATGGAGTTTCTTCATGCGTTTTACACCAATATGACCTAGATGGCAGTGCCACAAATAAGTTGGATTATCACTATGTACTTTGCATCTTTTAGTCTCAATGTTATGGATGTGTGTTTCATTGCTTTCGAGATTCAGAAGAAAGAAACCATTCACAACAGGTGCATGACCATAAAAGATGTTATTCATATAAATAGAACAACCATTATTCTCCGATTTAAATGAATAACCGTCTTGCAATAAACACGATCCAGATATAATGTTCATGCTCAACGCAGGCACATAATAACACTTATTAAGGTTTAAAACTAATCCCGAAAGTAAAACTAAGGAGAGCGTGCCGACGGCCATCACATCAACTTTTGATCCATTGCCAACGCGCATCGTCACCTCATCCCTTACTAGCCGCCGCCTTTTCCGTAGCTCCTGTTTCGAGTTACATATATTAGCAACTGAACCAGTATCATATACCCAGGCACTACAACGAGCGCTAGTAAGGTAAACATCAATGACATGTATATCAAATATACCTTTAATGGTGCCAGCCTTCTTGTCCGCTAAGTACTTCAGACAGTTGCGCTTCGAGTGACCCTTGTCCTTGCAATAGAAGCACTCAGTGTCCGGCTTAGGTCCAGACTTGAGCTTCTTCTCAGTAGGGGCAACTCGCTTGCCGCTGCCTTTCTTGAAGGATTTCTTTGCACCCTTACCTTTCTTAAAGCTAGGGGTCTTGCTGACCATCAACACATGATTATCTTTTTTGATATCCACCTCCACAGCTTTCAGCTTAGCAAAGAGCTCAGTGATCGTATCAGTGGAACCAATTTTATTGTGAGTAACTACAAAACCTTTGTAGCTAGGAGGGAGTGATTGCAGAACTCTGTCAATCTTGAGGTCTTCTGGAATCTTGCAGTCCATTTGCTCAAGACGTTGAGTGTAGCCCGACATCTTAATGGTGTGCTCACTAACGGAACTCCCTTCCTCCATCTTGCAGTTAAAGAACTTCTCAGAGATCTCATATCTCTCAGAGCGGGCCTGAGTCTGAAACATGGTTTTCAGTTCCTCAAGTATCTCAAAGGTCCCGACGAACTCCTCAAAACGATTTTGAAGTTCCGGTTCCATATCAAACAACATGGTACTCTTAATCACTCCATATTCATCTTTGCGTGAATGATAGACAGCTTTTTCATCAGCCAGCGCATCAGTAGTAGGGGCGTCACTTAGCGCTTTCTCAAGTACATAGTCCTTTTGTCCGCCAGCGAGAATGATTCTCAGATTGCGGAACCAGTTGGTGAAGTTAGACCCATTGTTTTTAAGCTTTTCTTTCTCAGCAAAAACGTTGAAGTTGAAGTTGGACTTAGCCATTTGATCTACAAAATTTGCAAATACAATTTAGACTATGTTCATGATAACTAGTTCAACTTAATCAAACTACTAGATAAACTCCCACTAAATTCAACATCCCTCAAGTTGTTTAGTGAACACGATCCAAATTCACCACACCTATTCTGATCTTCACGAGAAGAGATGTGGTTTCAATGGTGGACAACAAAGTGTCGATAAAATCATTCATATGACTCATGTTTAACCTTTTGGTTCGTGTGTTCCGAGGCCATGTCTGTACATGCTAGGCTCGTCAAGTCAAACCCAAGTATTTCCGCGTGTGCAAAACTGGCTTGCACCCGTTGTATGTGAACATAGAGTTTATAGCACCCGATCATCACGAGGTGCTTGAACACGACGAACTTTCGCAACGGTGCATACATGGGGAGAACACAATTTTATCTTGATCTTTAAGTGAGGAATCATCTTATAATGCTACCGTCGCGATCTAAGCATAATAAGATACATAAAAGGATAAACATCACATGCATATAATTTTATGTGACATGGTATAGCCAATCTCCGCGCCATGATCTCCATCTTGTGCGCGCCAGCATGATCTCCATCACTCCACCATGATTTCCTCCACCACGAATAACAACTACAACTATTGCTAACTACTTAGCGATGAAGTAAAGCTATTACGTGGCGTATAAGAAGTTAACACGCAGGTCATACACAATTATAAGGACAACCATACGGCTCCTGCCGATTGTGAACTCATCGACATGCAAGTCGTGAAATATTACAAAACATGATCATTGCATACATCTCAATTCATACACATCATGTCTTGGGCCATACCATATCATAAAACACTCCCTGCAAAAACAAGTTAGACGCCTCTACTTTGTTGTTGCATGTTTTACGTGGCTTATGGGAGTAACAAGCTAAGAACGATTCTTACCTACGGAAAGCCACAACGGTGATATTATGGTTGCTAACATCCGTTGTAAATCCCATGACTACTATAGTGAGAGAAACTGGCATCCACCAGCCGCATGTGTGGAACAAGCCACACGTCAAGTGCGGAGCTGGTCTCGCGAACGAGGTCGCGTAAAGTTGGCCTGGATCGCTTCGATCTCACTATGCCGCGCCATAAGAAATACACAACAAGAGGTTTGCAACAGAAAACATCAACACCCGCAACAAGCATGTTGCGTTCTACTCGTGAAACACATCTACGCATAGATCTAGATCTGATACCACTAAATGGTTTCGCAGCATAGTAAATCAAAAAAATTCTACGGATGCGAACAAGAATGCCAAGATCTAATCTAGGAGATGTAATCAACGAGAGAGATTGATGAGATCTTCATACCCTTGAAGAAATCGCACAGCGGAAAACGTTCAACAGAACGTGGTTGATGTAGTCGTACTCGCCGTCTCCTTTTCGTGATCCAATCCGATCCAACGCCGCAAGTGGCGGCGCCTCCGAGAGATGCACACGTATGATGCAGCGACGTCTCCTCCTTCCTTGGTCCAGCAAGTATGGTGGAGAGATAGATTGGATCTGCAGCACGACGGCGTGGTGCTTATGGTGGAGAGTTTCTACGGCAGGGCTTCGCCTACGCGCAATCGGGAGAGAGAGAGAGGAGGAGGGGCAGCAGTTGGCGGCTAGGGTTGGAGGAGTAGGAGGGAGGCTGTGCCCCTGCCCTCCTTATATAGGGGGCTGGCCGACCCCCCTTGACCCCTCCTCCAAGCTCTAGGGCGGCGACCCAAGGGGTGGAGTGGGGGGCAAGTCATCCCCCCTTCTAGAAGGTTTCCCTAGGGTTTCCCCAATGGCCGACCGGCTAGGCCTTAGGGGCCTTGTGCCCCTGGCCCAAAGTGGCCAGGGCACTTCCCCTTAGGCCCACACAGGCCTCCGACAAGTGGGCCCATGTTGCTCCCACTCTGGAAGCTTCTAGAACCTTCCGGTACAATACCGATAAACTCCGAAACGATTCCGAAATCCAAAAACTGCTTTCCTTTATATGAATCTTATTCTCCGGACCATTCCGGAACCTCTCATGATGTCTTAGATCTCATCCGAGACTCTGAACAAAAACTCATAAACCAATTATCCATTCTATCCTAGCGTCGATGCACGTTAAGTGTGTGACCCTACGGGTTCGAGAATATGCAGACATGATCTTCTATCAATAATCAACAGGGGGATCTGGAAACCCATATTGACTCCCACATATTCATCGATGATCATATCGGATGAACCACGATGCCAAGATTCAATTAATCCCATATATGTATTTCCTTCGTCACGCGATATTTTACTTGCCTGAGATTCAATCATTGGTATCGGCATACCTAGTTTAATCTCGTTCACAGCAAGTACTTTACTCGTTCCGTAATCCGATATCACTTTGTGATTAACTCCTTAACCACGTGCTTGCAAGCGGTTTTGATATCGATTACCGAGTGGGCCCGAAGTATATCTCTCCGACTCGGGAGGGACAAATTTCATCTCGATACATACAACCCAACAAGTACTTTCCGATCACCTGAGAGACACCTTTATGATCACCCTCACATAGGATGACGTTTGATGACCTCAAAGCTTTCTTCCGATACCAGGGAGTTGTATTATCTCATGGTCTAAGGAATACAATACTTGACATAGGAAAAAGCTTCACAAAGATGAACACGATGACACGATCTAATTGCTCTGCTTAATTTGGGTATGTCCATCATATCATTCTCCTAATGACATGATCTCATTATTAATCGACAACTCATGTCTATGGTTAGAAAACCTTAACCATCATTAATCAATGAGCTAGTCCATAGAGGCGTACTAGGGACACGGTGTTGTTCATAAACCACACAAGTATCAAAGTTTCCGATTAATACAATTCTAGCATGGAATATAAACTTTACCATAAACAAGAATTATAATAATAACATCTTTATTATTGCCTCTAGGGCATAATTCCAACAATTACAGACCCGGAGTCACTTTGTGCAGAAGTTCTTCAAGCTAAGTACTACCTGCCGGGTGATATTCTTAAAACTGGGTCAAAGGCATGTTCTTCATGTACTTGGCAAAGCATTGTGGCTTGTATGTCAACGTTCAAACGTGGATATATTTGGAGAGTGGGTAATAGGGACAAGATCAACATATATTTTGATCCGTGGATCCCTTCTAGTGTCGACTGGAAACTTATATCTCCAAGGGGTAATTCTATTTACACCAAAGTGTCGCAATTGATTATCCTGATTATTGGCTTTTGAAATGAGCAACTTCTGTATAGTTTATTCAGCGTGGTGGATGCGAACTGCATCCTGAAGATACACATAAACAATCGGAAATTTGATGACTTCGTGACTTGGCACCCGACAACGCATGGTAGATTTACCGTCAGATCAACCTATCAATTACAATGGCACCACCGTTTTGGCCCTATTGAAGCTCAGGTAGCTGTACTGGGGGTGTCTGTTCAAAACCCTGTTTGGATAATTCTTTGGAAGCTCAAAATACCTAGTAAAATTAAAAATAATGCATGGCGAGCATTACATGGGATAATACCATTGAAGTCCATCTTGGTAAACAAACAAATCGATGATAGTGCCGAATGCCCAGCGGAAGACATTATGAACCCGCTGTTCCGATGTTCTCCTGCACGTGTAATCTGGGAATCTATTGGTGTTTCATCTGTAGTTGACCGAGCATCGGATGGAGAGTTATCTAGTTCTGTAGTTCTAGAAAATTTAATAACCAGTTCAATTTTAATAATGCCAGGGCTCAGGAGGAAGAGGTATCACCGATTTATAGATCCCGTATGTCTATTCTCTCAATTGCTGCAAATTCAATGAAATTAAGCTCTAAGCAAACTCCTGGGCAAACTAAGTAGATAAGAACAGATCCTAGACAGGTCAAGGTTAACGTTGATGGATCATTTCATTATGATGGTTGTACGAGTCTTGCTGGATCTATGGCATGTGATATGAAGAATGTTTTATTGCTGCTGCCACGATTTATATTCCTAATGCCGCATCACCATCTATGACTGAAGATCTTGCCATGAAAGAGGATCTGGCTCTTGCTAATCGTCTTGGGTGTCATAATGTTTTAATGGAATCTGATTCTATGAAAGTTGTGGAGGCTTGCAATGGTATAAAAGCATGGTGGAAGCAATCTTCAGCTATTTTTGTAGACGATATCGATGAGGCGTCGATGATTGGTACGGTTTTATTAAAACATTGTCCCAAAGAGGCAAATGAAGTTGCTCACGAGCTTGCTAAGTCCCGCTTCTTAGATAAGAATTCTTATAATTGAGGCGATGAACCTTCTAGCTTTCTTTTACAAACTTTTCTACTCCCTCTGTTTCAAAATATAAGATGTTTTAGCTTTATAAAACAAATGTATCTAGACTACTTTTAGTATGTAGGTTCATTCAGGTTTAGAGTGAATCTAAACACTAAAAAAAGTCTAGATACATTTACTTCACAAACCTAAACCATCTTATATTTTAAAACGGAAGGAATAGATGATATAACAATTGTTTGAGAGGATGCAAGTTTTAGACATACTCTTTTTTCTCGTAAACCTTCTAGTTGCAGGCCGAAGGATTTTAATGAGATCCACTTGCATGCCTAATATATATATTGGTTTTTCTAAAAAAATACACACCCCCTTGGCAATCTGGACATCTAGGTCATGGGCCTGAAACCCAACTACGGGTACTACTCCTTAACGCCGTGAAATCCCAAAAGATTTGGGATGATCAACAGAAGAGCCCGTTTCGTCGAGAGGACAGCTAGACGGCTACCAAGCTGCAGACCTGCACTCCCCTCGGTAGCGGTGGGGCGGGAGCGCGCCGCCGCCGCGGCATAATCTTGCGCTAAGGGCGGAATTAAAAGATTCCAAGGGATCTAGCCACAAAGTACCACCGCCACAGAGGAAGAATATTTGAGCGAGGCATCTAGAGGCTAGAAATTGCAGAATCTACAAAGAGCAAGCTTGCAAGGAGGTCAGAAACATACCAAATCGGCCCCCGCTAGCTTCACGGATCGAGTCTGGTCGATTTGTATGGCCTTCCGCGTGATTCGCCGCTCTTCCTGTTCCCGTTCTTGATCAGGTACTGTTCTTCTCACCCGACAGAGATCCATTTGCTCGCAGCGCTCTGTTTCGCCGCGTCTGAGTTGAATTTTGGAGGATTTAGGACGACTCTCTTGTAGCAGTTGTGGATTTAGAACGACTGCCTTTGAACTCAGACGCCCGTTTGGCTTGAGTTGAATCAAACTCAGGATCTGCCAGGAGTTTGCTCTGTATAGGCATAATTCAGAACTCAAAAGACAGCATCTTGTTTTTACCCAATTATCGATCATTGTCACTGATTGCTGCGATGTGTTAGATGCTCTTGCTTGTGCTATACCATCTTAGTTTGATCTATAGCGCTGGGGTATCACCCAAGATTTTTTACTTAATGTTCTCAAAAACAATTTGAGTTTCTGTTTTTTGTTAGAGCTTATAATCCCATTCTGCATTGCATGTAAATGTTATACTCATTTAGATTTTTTTCTGGCTGACAGTTGTTGATCAGAAGAATACTCGGAAATGCAGAAAGATGTGTTTGCACAACAGAAAATACTTAGTTCGTGCAAACAAGATTGGAGCTTCTTTCAAGCTCATATTGCAGGGCTCTAATGACTAATGAGAGTGTACTGCATACTGATACCATTCATCCGAGAGTGCTCTCCGTGGTGTGAAGCAGAGTAGGATCAAGAGGGTCTATGTTTGTTGATAGTCACCTTTGAGAAGACATTTAAGATTGGTTCCATCGGTTAGATATACACTCTAGATACTGCTATATAAGAGGCGTGCTTGTTTTACTCCATTCAGATAGCTTGATAAGATGGATGAGGGGAGAACTATCTTGATGGGCCGTTATGAAATTGGAAAGCAGTTGGGGCAAGGAACTTTTGCCAAGGTGTATTATGCCCGAAATCTTGCAACTGGCCAAGCGGTTGCAATAAAGATGATCAACAAGAACAAGGTTACGAAGGTTGGACTTATGGAGCAGATAAAGAGGGAGATTTCAGTAATGAGACTGGTGAAGCACCCAAACGTCTTGCAGCTTTTTGAGGTTATGGCTACCAAGAGTAGGATATATTTTGTTTTGGAGTATGCTAAAGGTGGTGAGCTTTTTAACAAAATAGCAAAGGCCGGAAAGCTTAGTGAGGATGCTGCCAGGAGGTATTTTCACCAATTAATCAGTGCTGTCGACTATTGCCACAGCCGTGGTGTTTATCACCGTGACTTGAAACCTGAAAACCTACTCCTGGATGAGATTGAAAACCTTAAAGTCTCAGATTTTGGTTTGAGTGCCCTGGCTGATTGCACGAGGCAAGATGGTCTCCTCCACACGACATGTGGGACTCCAGCTTATGTCGCCCCTGAAGTGCTTAGCAGGAAAGGCTACGACGGTGCAAAAGCAGATATATGGTCGAGTGGAGTAATTCTGTTTGTGCTTGTGGCTGGTTACCTTCCTTTCCATGAGGTGAATCTGATAGAGTTGTATAGAAAGATTTCCAAAGCGGACTTTAAATGCCCTCGATATTTTTCCGCTGATCTGAAGGAGCTCTTACATAAAATCCTTGATCCAGATCCCAGTACTAGGATTACAATCTCAAGGATCAAGAGAAGTGCTTGGTACAAAAGACCAGCTGGGGTAAATGCAAAGAAAAATGAGCCTGGGGCAACAAACAACACCTGTTCAGCTGAAGCTTCAACGTCGGGCTCGACGGAATGCAGCTCTTCTGAGGGAAAACAAGGATCCCTAAGCCTCCCAAACCTGAATGCATTCGACATCATATCTCTCTCAACAGGGTTCAACCTATCTGGTTTTTTTGGGGATGAGTATGGTTGCAGGGAAGAACGATTCACCACTAGGCAGCCAGTAACAACAGTACTTACGAAGTTGAAGGAAGTGGCCAACCACTTGAAGTTAAAAATTAGAAAGAAAGGAAACGGTGTCTTGAAGTTGGCAGCTCCCAAGGAAGGAAAGAAGGGTTTTCTTGAGCTCGACGCTGAGATTTTCGAGGTAGCCCCTTCTTTTCTCTTAGTTGAGTTGAAAAAGACTAATGGAGACACTTTGGAGTATCAAAAGCTGGTGAAGGAGGAAGTAAGGCCAGCACTTAAGGATATTGTGTGGGTATGGGAAGGTGATCAGGACCAGAATTCAGAGCCTATTCTGCAAGGGGATCAGCCGCAACAACCAGTGGCACCACATGATCAGTTGCAACCACCATTGCAACAGCAGGAAATACAGGACCAGTTGCATCCACCTTTACCATCCCAGGAGCAGCAGGACTTGCAGGAATCACCTTCACCACGGCAGAATGGCTTGAAACTGCAAGAATCACATGCTACCGGTGCTGGATAAGAGTACCTCATGTCTACCTTTCACCTTTAATTCCATTTTTTTTTCAACAATATTTATAGATATTTCTCTCCTCTTTTTTCACCTGTATCTAATTTCTCCAGAACTGTAAAGCCTGTGTGTATAATGGTGAATATTTAGTTCGGTTTTGCAAAACCATAGGGGAAAAGAAACTGTTGGCCCTGTTCCAAAATTTTGGGAATAAAATGACCATTGACCACGCTGTCAGAGTTCTTTGAGTTTCTTCTACTGACTCTAGTTTTTACTCCGGGAAAGAGAGCGAACCTCCGCCGTGTCTTTACATCGATCGATGCATGCTACCATTTCGGAGATGCTTACATATTCTGTCTAGTAATCTGTGAGACTGCATTTCTTGGTACCTCCTGTTCCTGTAACATAGTATACTTTGATAGTTTGATTTATGTTTCCCCGAGAATTCTAATGCCTGATCCAGTCGACCTTCTAGTGTTATCTGCTGTGCTGATTATTAGAACCAGTTTTTCAGTGACCGGATGACCAGACTATGTAGCGGTTTCTGCATCAGAAACAGTCAAACAGGGTGGGTTTAATAGATGAATGTCCCTCCACCGTTCGCTCATGGCCTGATGTCTCGGTGGCCGGTGCGGGTCCCGGACTGTCAATGTGATCGTGCATGGACATTGGACGGAGTACCTGGCCGGCTGGGACCATGGGAGCCTGGGACTGGAAGGATTTTATGGTCATATATGGTGCGGTGGCGGTGCGGTGTGTTCCTGCTCCATGGCGGAAGGATAGGAGGGTGCCCTGCGTGGCCGGCTTGATGGGCTGCAGTGGCAGCGGCGGTGGCAAATAGTGGAGCCAGGGCTCACGTCCCTGTGTACGTGGGCCAGCCCAATAGCGCCCGTTTTTCTTTTATTTTTCGCTGTTTCCTTGATAGTACCTTTTATTTTCCGTCTTTTTTGTTTATTTATTTATTACTTTTTATTTTAAAAAATATATGAACTTTTCATGCCACATAGTACTTTTATTTTAAAGAAGACATTCTTTGTACATCGAGTCTCGAACGAATGTCATTCGTCCATGCCAAATGGCAGAAGCGCAAGGGCTTCTTGCCTTATGTAGGGGCTTCTGTGTCGGTCATGGTGTACATCCACATTGGGTGGCCTGTGAGCACTTTTTTCTCTTTCTCTTATGCCTCTGCTCGTCCCTTTCTCTGTCACCGTCCCTAGTCTCTTTGAAAGTTTTATTATGAAAAGGTTTTGGTAGCCGTTTGCAGGATCCAACATCGTCTTGTCTCACTTAGCTAAGAGGTTTTGGTAGCCGTCGCCGCCCTCATGGGATCAAAGAAGTCATAGTTTGATCAGATGTGCTACATGTGCAATTCCTTGTTAAACACATTGTTTTGGGGCGTTACACACTTTATCGACTCACATCTCGCCCAACTAGTGGCACAAGATTTGTGGTATAGTTCTTAGAAATATTGTGGTGAGCCATTTGCTGTGTGGATAGCCTCCGTTTTTTTTCTTTTTGTAAGCTCATTTGTTCGAGATCAAATGATTGGCAATGTTTTCAATAGTAAATAATATTCCGACCGGTCCCAAAATATAAGGTGTCTAAGATTACTAAAAGTCAACATTGATAAGTTTGACTAAGCTTATACACAAAAATATGAACATCTACAATATAGAAGCAATACCAATATATTAAACATAAAGTATATTCTCTCAAAGTGTCAATTCAATATTATAGATGTAGATATTTTTAAAAATATTTAGTTGAAGTTAGTAGGATTTGACTTTTGACTAATATTAGACGTCTTATATTTTGAGACGGATGGAGTTATATGGTAATGTTCATCAACAGATTCAAGGCAGAGTTTATACTCTTTTTGAAAAATAATCTATATTGAATGCTGGACCCCAAGGTTCCTACGGATCACGCATGAAAAATGAGGTTCTTGTTAGGAAATGCGATTTGAATGGAATTTTGCTCACCTCAAATGAAATGGAAAATTCCCAGGTTGTTGAGCGGTGCAGAGGAACGAAAAGGACCAACAATGTGCATTAACTTCTGATGATCCGGTGTTCCCATTTCCCTCTTCCACGCAGTGCCAGTGTGCCATCCACATCGAGAACTTGTCAAGCAATGATGAACAATCACATTAATCGTTTTCGAGTGAGCAGGTCCATGGCGCAACAAAGGGAATAAAAATGGGTATCAACAAAGTTCCAACCCCTAGGCGGCTGGCAGCTGTATATTTTGTCCCGAATCCAGATGTACAATTTCAAATAACTACTCTACTTAACGGAAGTTCTTGCGGAGCTGACCATTACAACGCAATTTGAAACACTTAGGGAAACAAACAATGATATCCCGACCTATACTTTATTTGAATATTTCTATGGGAGGAGCAGGCCAACCGACATGCTCGTCCGTCAATGTAATTAGCCAGAATTAATATCTCGTCAAAAATTAACAAGTAGCTGAACCTACTGTAAAAGAAGATGTTGCTGAACCTATTAGGATTACATAGTTCGGTTGGGCTGTCGACTTCATAGATTTCGAGGGTGTAGAAATGGTAAGAAAATCACTATGCTAGGTCAATTTGTAAGTGCAACTAGTTGCGTGTGCACGCATTGGAAATGCAAATATATACACTTCACATATAGTAGAGAAATATAGTGTACAACCTCAATATTTCTGCGATAACATATGGGCATAAAAGATCACACAAATATATAGCAATAATCGGCGGACTTAAACCAAATTATTTTGTTCTCATAGGATTTCTGCAACTAGTTAGTATGCGAGGTATAAATTGGAAAAAAGTCTAAAATAAACCTTAACTCGTTGAACTTAGCTAAATCGAACTCTCCACTCCTAATCCACAAAATCGGCACTCTCAATTCTCTAATCCCGATCTAATTTGAACCCTGAGATGTTTCTTAGGCTGGAAAATGGTGACGTGGCAAGGATTACTGTCAGACATATATGGGCCAGGGATGCACTCACTTAACCGCATCGTGGGTTGGAACCATTACCCACGACGTGAGAGAAATAGTGGGGAACGATGTTAGAGTTCTTGCGGTACCAACAGTGGAGGGGGTTTGGGAGAAGGGAGGAGGGGCAACACACTGTAGCAGTGGCGGTCCAAAAAATGTCGTGGTCTTTCGGTGAAATCTTCTGCTCCTGGATTCCAAGGAGCTGTCGGGAGAAGGAGGGCGCATAAGCTATGTTGTTGGTTCCCTATCAGGAGAATCCGATGGCGTACGAGCCGGCAAAGCTTTGCCAATGTAATTCACTGAAGAAGGCACTTAGATGGATATCATAGAGTGGTGAGAATCCAGGCAGGATGTACTACGCCTGTGTGGATGCGATGGTGAGCTCTATTTTTCTGATTTTTTTCCTTTATTTTTCTCCTCGACCTCTCTGATTCAGTTTTGTTGGGCAAATTGCACAAAATGGAGCTGGCTATGGATACGTTAAATGGCATGATGCACCATTATTGAAGTTTTGGAGTGATTTTCTCAGCGATTTGCACGATGAAGTGTGGAGGTTGCATGGTCAAGGAAGTGTGGCTCCTCTTTCCGAAGGAGGAAGATAGACTATAGCTTAGGCTCTGCAAGATCATCTTAAGGAAAAGAGTGCAGATATAGCTGCTATGAAGGGAAAATATGGTGTTTATTTCCATTGTATTTGTGTTTGGTTTAGTGGCTGGAAGCTGTTCATTCATTGATGTAGTGTGTAATGTGAATGCGATGTACTTATGGAACTTTATGGAAGATCAATGCAAGAAAATGAAATGTACTTCTCTCAAGTTAATTTGAAGTTTATAAATTTCTATCAATTTGAATTTTTTTGTCAAATTATTTCATTTGAACTAGGACATGTGCAAATCAAATATCCAGAACAATATTTATACTAGCACCATTAACAACAATATATGAACCGAACAGTGTAATGGATATTTGCAAGATTAACTCAAACTAAACATAAACAAAAGAAGTTGCAACATCGAATCCATGTTTACAACATTACACACTGATCAAAGATCATGCCAAGCAACAAGTTTAGTACATGATCACGACAACCAACAATAAGTTCAATACAAAAGGAAAACTACAACATATTTTAGTTTTTTCCACTATATAATTGAAGTATTGATAGCTCGGAATTGTAGATGTTGCTTTCCTCTTCTTTTTTTTGCACTACTTCCCCTTCCAGCAGATGATCCATGATCTTCGGTACTTGATCTCCGCCCTACTGGAGTGGCATTTGTCCTCCTAGGAGGTTTAAACCTTGAAGTTGGTGTAGTCCTTTCTACTGTAGAAGATTGTGTAGCAGGTTGACAAGCTGGTACAGTCCTAGTTGCCGAAGAAGATTGTGCAACGGGTTGAGAAGCTTGCACGGTTAGAAGATTGTACAACCTACTGCCATCACATGTATTAATATTAAATCACTAAGTTAATTGCATGAATAAAGTACTTGCTTGCATCACTAAAGTTCATCTGAAGAATACCTCTCTTGTCTTCCCTTTATTGGTTATCTTCACTAGGTGTGCATTCTTCTTCTTAATTTCCTCCAGATTTTTGTAGCAGCTTGACTTGTTGTGGCCAAGATTTTCACACATGGAGCAAACAATCACAATACCATGATTGGTATTTTTTGCTAGGGACTTAGGTTTTAATTTCATTTTCTTCTCACGTCCTATCATTCTTCTTAGGCCTGTTAGGAATCTTCACATATCATGGAGGCTAGAGCTTGAGGCGTAAGCTTTTCAAAAATTGTCCACATTTACTCTATTTGTAGAGGATGCAACCACTGCTCATAATTTTTATCGAATACTTCAACGGAATATTAAGGATCAATGAAATCCTCCACTGCTTTTCCACCTTTATAGATGGTTGTGATTGCATGAGAGCAAGGAAGGCCTACTAGATGAACGTAGGCATACAAACATGTCTTGTTGTTAATACTGACACTGTATTGCCTTCTTCTCCCTATCATAAGCTTGACTTTAAAGCCATCTTCACCATTCTAGAGCACCTCCATGAACTATGTTCTTGCTATACTGGCTTTCGACTTGTTAAATATGCTTGGACATAATTTTCCACAAAACTTATCTCCTTTGGCCATTTGTTCTTGAATTCCAGTGCTTATATTTTTCCTAGATAATTTTAGATAATAATGAAGTAACATTCAATACTTGCATGAATAATATTCAACTACATCATAAGGTATTGGCACGATCTACTAGTTTACAAACAATAAAGAAAAATACCTAAGATTTTCTTGCATGGAAACAATTCAATAATACATTGCATTCAAAATGGCATGATTAAAAGATTCAGTTAGATTGTTATCAACAGACCCACACTTGGGACCCATTGGGAAAATGCCGTTGCCCAATGTACTGACTCTGTTCTCGTCATGTCCTTTTCTCCTTCTTGTGTTTCATGTGCAAGCTTTCCATGTAGTAGTTGAAATCCTGCTTGCTTGATGCTTTGGAAACTGCCTAGATTTTTGTATACCACTGATGTGTCCTATGCTTATTCCTCCAGTTGGCATAAATATGTCTAGTACACATCAAGGCAGTACTTCATATCATTTATCGGTCCTTTTTCCTGATAAAAAATGAATACCCAACTAGCTTCGTTGTTGTTAATGTAAAGATCCTTGATAAGAAAGCCAATAAAACACATCATAGTTTTATTGGTTTCCATCTCAACAACTTCCCAAGCCACCAGATACATTTGATTGTTGGCATATCTAGCAATTGCACATATAGAAGAGCCATCTAATCGTATCACTTTCTGACACCTAGCCTTAAATACTTGCTTCAATGCATTAAAGTGCACATAAAAGCTCTAAAGAATGTTCGGATCCATGTTTGTTGGATCCATACACACTACAATAGTGCTTCTAGGATTGATTCTCTATAACTCCAGCTGGTAGTCTCCATGGCAAGCTTCTTAGCATGATTGCATTTCAAAGTTGACACATCAGTGAACATATACCGTAGAGTTGTTGCTTTTATGATCTCTATCTTCCACATTGATTTTCCAAAATAAAATGATCATACCTCTGGACAATAACTTTAGCAACGATCAGTATGGTGTCCCTATTTTGTGCACACTGGTGGTCATCATTCAAAGTTATGATTTGGAATATCCTAGATCTTGATGTTTTTGCTGCTAACATCCAAGGAAACTCTGGCCATCCACACTTGCCCCTGACTCTATCTGACTCTGATTTCACAAAGGCAATGCTCCTTTTGGTCACAATACCATATCTCTTTAGTGCTTTGACTAGATGGTTACTGCTTTTGAACACCATTGTCAACACAAAATGAAGAATTCTTGTGTCATTATTTTACCTTGGATACTTAGTCTTCTTCCTCAATATATGCCGATCAGAATATTCATCATATGAGTAATCCTCATCAGATGAATCATGGTTCTAGTCCTTATCCTCTCCCTCTAACTGTCCCTCCATATTTGCAATGAGCTCAATTTTTTTCGAAAAGGGGTATGACCCCGGCCTCTTCATCGACCGATGCATATAACCTTTATTAACTGCAATGAGCTCAATTGGAATAACAAATTTTGAATCCATTCCAATCCAAATCTTTGTATCTCTCTTCTTGAATTTTCTAGCATTCTTTCTAAGCTCCATAACTTCTGAACTTTCTTAACTATCCTCACTAAGTGGCATGTATTTAGGGTCAGAATATGAGTCACTAGCATTATCAGCACTAGCACCTGACAGTTGCAGCTGCACTATTCCAACAAATGGCACGACACTGACTTACTCTTGCTCTGTTCCAACAGATGGTCCTTGCCTTGGATTGCATACTTAGGAAACCGGAAACTGAGATAATAACACTTCTTCAGCCTCATTGACAACACCACTTCTTCTATACCTCTACTGCTTAGGTGGACTACTGATTACTTGAGTGATCACACCAGTGTTACCTGGCACAAGAACATTATCTAGTACATGAACTTCATCTTCTGAGATTTCAACTAGCTCTGCACTAGTGACAATGTCAGATTGATCATCATCACTTAGGTCCACAATTTCATCTTCAGATTTAGTGCCACTACCACTGTAATCATTGTCCTACTCTCCATGATACTCTACATACACATATGCTACTCCTCCAACACAAGTGTAGTATTCCTCCTCACACAACCACTATCATCATGCAAAAACACCAAACCATCTGCAAGAGATTTCCTAGGAACAAGGAAACAACACTTCATTGATTTCTTCAAATGGATATGATCTTGAGATGCTCTTTTTATTCCTAAAAGGATAGCTTGTCCCTCTCGATCTTTGACATCTCTTCACCGCCCCCACATAATCCATATTAGGACCATAGTGGTCAAACTGGCCTCCAATGTGGAATCGCACCATCAAAATCTTCGCAGGTTCCACGATTGAACTAAAAAAAATACAAGATTATCATTACACACTCCTAATATGAATGATATCAACCACAAAATTTCACCCAAATTGCTCAAAAAACCTAGCTTTACTACCACCCGAAATTTCCCCAACTTTCCTGCCTAAACCCGAAACCTACCATCATGGAGAGACGAAAAACAACGGCAACCATAGGAGAATGATGTATGAGACATCACCTTTGATGTCACAAATCGTCTTGCCGTCACGATCATTGTTGTTGTCGATCAACCATCGAGGAGTGGAATGCTGGGGACATCGAATGGGGATAGTGGACTAGCTAGGCCATGTGTTGCGACAAATGGAGACGGATGTGTGGGCCAAGTGTAATAGCCCAACTTCTTCGGCCTAGACCCGCGTTGAACTGCCCACTTTCTCTCCGCCTCAATGAAATCCTGGTCAAGTTAGCGAATCCCTATTTGGGAACTGGTCTTAGGGTTCAAATTAGACCGAGATCACATAATTGAGAGTGCGGTTTCCTGGATTAGGAGTTGAGGGTTCGATTTAGCTAAGCTCTTAGAGGTCAAGGTTTATTTTGGACTTTTTCTAGTATAAGTTTTATTTTTTCCATAGTACTTAGTACACAAATTGCAATTTGAAAAAGAGTAAACAACAGAAACACATACCTACTAGGGCCTGAGTGAAAAAACCCTACTTTGGAGGTCTTCTAACAAAATCACCGACGAGCCTACTTTTAACCTATTCTTACAAAGATTGGCACTTATTTTGTTCAGTAATTTATTTCTCATGATTGGTT
The DNA here is from genome assembly GCA_023614405.1 of Avena insularis. Taxonomy (NCBI): domain Eukaryota; kingdom Viridiplantae; phylum Streptophyta; class Magnoliopsida; order Poales; family Poaceae; genus Avena; species Avena insularis. Next base: position 343,196,139 of record CM042689.1, on the reverse strand, counting down.
GCTCAAAATGTGCTCAAATTTTCCTAGTTTGTATTTATATATTTTTAGGATTTTTTTTCAAGAAATCTGATTTAGTTGGCCTTTTTGACAAAATAAATCCTATCATGTCCAAACAAATCAATAAAGAAGATTCAATGCTCTTATTTAGTTAAGAAAAATCCAGTTTACTCAACACATTATGCTCCATTTTGAGGAATTTTTCGATGTTTTCTAGGACTTCAATTGTTTTGAGACTCTATGTACTTGGCTGGCATCAACTTATGATATTAAAAAGAACCAAGTGAGACTTCTCAATTTTTATAGGCTCATGAGCTTGAGTTCATGCTAAGCTCGAGCATTGTTTTTACTACAAGTACAACACTGTACATATGTCATGAATTTTATTTTTATCCACAAACGAACGCGGTATACTAACCGTAGCGAACCGGAGTCCATCGTGCAAGTACGATTGGTCCATGGTCCTCCATTTCTCTCGACAAGTGGGGGTTCGATTTAAATAGCAAGCGTACGTGCGTAAGTACGAAAAGTGACCGGCAACCAACCTACCAAGCAAGAGATCCGTTATATAAGACGCCGCGTCGTTTCTGGCTACATGTGTATCCTCCAAGCTAATATAGTCTGCAGAACTACACGAGTGCTACACTACGACCGTCGCACTGCGCAGCAGACCTGTCCCCGTAGATCGGAGACGATATACATTGCAGGGAGATGCCTCCGAACGCCGGCGAGGTGGCACGGCCGCAGAGCCCTCTCCGCGCCATGATGCCGCAGAGCCCGCTGCGGATCAAGCAGGGCGGCAAGTTCTACGAGCGGCTCCTCACCAAGGAGAGCTCCGCCGCCAACCGGTCCTTCCGCTACTACTGGGCGGAGCCGGGCTCGGTGCCGTTCGACTGGGAGTCGCAGCCCGGCACGCCCAGGGACGGCTCCCGGATGGTCGGCGGCGCGCTGCCGGCCATCACCCCGCCGCCGTCCTACCTGCTCCGTCACGGCGGTGTCAAGGTGCAGCAGGTGGCGGCTCCTCTTCATCGTCCCAAGCGCAAGGTAACCTGCAGGAAGCGGTACAGGCTCAAGCGGATCAAGATCGGCTTCATCGCCGACATCTTCCGGAGGCTCACCGTCGGGAAGGCGTGGTGGCGGCCGGAGCCGTCGCCGGCCCAGGTCTCGTCGTCCAGCCGGTGGCTCGTGGCGACCGAGAAGGCGGCCGAGCAGAAGCAGGAGCAGCAGCCCCAGCAGGGACACCACGACCATGATCTGGCGGCGGCAAAGAAGAGTGCCGCCGTGGTGTCCTCCGGCTCCGTGGCGCGTCAGATGAGCCCGTGCTGGATGCTGCGAATTCGCGGCACGGGGAACCAGAACTACCGCGACTGCGATTAGGCGGCGTAGATCATCGGTTCCAGCCTTTCAGGTGCGGTACGGTGGAGCTATCAAGGAGATTAAACACACGATATAAGACTGGTTCGTTACACTGCTACTTTGTGGTTACGATTGCGAAGGATGTCAACAAAATATTGTGTCTGCGGACTTGTTTACCATTCTGTCGTCAGCAGGCCGACCGTTTGTTGTTGCCTAGTCTTACCAAACTTATCATTGCTGTACTGATTCTCTTTACAAATATACTTATTCCCTCCGTTTCAAAATAGATGTCGCAAACTTTTCTAAATTTGAATGTATCTAGACGTATACTATTTAACATCTAGATTCATCCAAATTTAGATGAACTTTCGACATCTATTTTGAAACGGAGGGAGTATATACGAGTGAGTTCAATTGTTTTAAATTTGTACGGGTTCACTAGCCATTACGTTCGTGCTTTTTAAAATTCGGAGAAGATCCAGTTTAATTGGGTGTGCTCAACTATTGTGCTTGGTTCAAATTTGTTAACCACACCCCTGTAAGTTAGTACGTGCTCAGAACGTGCAATCACGTCCCCAGTCCAAATCATGATGTAGCTAGATGTATTCATTAACTAAATATATGAGCTTTTCTGAGGACGACTAACTACTATTTTACACTAAAGTGGAGTATGCTGATATTGTAACACTAATTATACCAAACCAAATAGTTATGATTGACACGACGCTGAGTGACTCTTAGTTCCACGTAATAAATCGACACTTCAGCTAATTACCGGTTAGATAAGGTTGTTGTAAGTCTCGGTCAACTAAAATTCCAGGATGCTCCTAGTCACCTAAAATTGCGCACCGCTTAAGTTTTAAAATATCAGCCTACATTCATAGTGTAGCTAGGGATGATGATGGTTATGTGTTGGTTTAAACCCTTGAAAATGCAACTTAGATTAAATAAATTATGACAAATTAAAAAATAGAAAATTCTAATCAATCAATATTGCAAGTTCTTTTGTTTTCAGATGGCTTTTATGTGGCTTTTCACCTTATCAATCAAATAGTAAAAGTTTCTTAATGGAAGCTTCTACATATATGTGATTGTTTGCATCATATCAACCAATACTTTGTGCAAGTGAACAAGTTAATCCTAGATCTCCAGTAGTCTAAGGTTGATCACCACAAAACATAATTGGTAGTCGACCAGGATCAATAAAACATGATCTAATTACCAAAAATTGTGAAATTCAAGAATTGCACAAATCAATGTACAATGTAAAAATCAACAACAATGGTACATCTTGCTCTACAAATAAAACAATAGAACATACTAAATTGAAATGCCACAATGGCAACGATGCTCTATTTCGGTTACACTCTACAGAAAGTTTAGTTGGATCTCCGCCATGTCCGATGAAAAAATATGAACTTCCACAATATCATCTCAATATTATTAGAACCATCATGAATTAAATTTTAATATTATATGCACCGGGTTTTTTTATATTTTTCTATATAGTTGGTCAAACTTTATAAAGTTTGACTTTGACTAAAACTAATATGCAATCTAATTTGGGAGGGAGTAACTAAGAAAGCAAAAAATTCCACTTAATGGTAACTAGTGAGATTTGTAGAACTTTATTACTTAGAGGCAATATACAATTGTGGTACAGATGAGTTATTTGTCATATATAAATGAATTCTTTGAAACACCAAATTTATGTGTCATAGATGGACCTGTGTGGACGTGTATGTGTAAAATGTGATATGTAAATGTGAATGTGAGAAATATCAAGTGAACTTTACGATGTATTTCTCTAAATATGTTGTATATATGTTTTGTTTGCAAGAGACATGGCGACAAGAAACCACTACTTATTTTGGAAATCATATTTGAAGCCAGTTCTATGGGAAAACACGGCTCTAGCTTTATCATAATAGAGTTCTTTACATCTGTACTCTATTAGTCTATTTATGTGGAGCAATCAACTCCAGCTTTAACCAACTACAATTATCGCAAAAGCCGATTAGGGTTAGCTATGGCAGACGGTTGCCAAACCACATGTGAACGAAATGGAGTGCTAAGAGAATTTCTACTCGCATCCCCATGCAGCGTCTGATGCAGCCTTTTTTGTCCTGTATGAAGGCGAGCCTGTTGTTATGGGGAGGCGTAGGCGACCAGACGGTCCCACATACAGGCTCCTATACATAATATTTAAATTTAAAACAACAAATGAATCAAATCAAACATACATTCACCATAGTAATTTAATAATTTCAAAAAAGCTAACAAATAATTTAAGATGTTTTGAATCTTAAAGCAAACAGACAAATAGACTAGGTGACTCCTTTAGGCATCCAAAAATGCTCCACCAGATCATCTTGCAGTTGGTGATGAGTATTTGTGTTTCTAACTTCTTGCCATCTGGCGAGGAAAGTAGCAAATACAATCGGTACCTGGTGATCAATATTTGCAAACAGGACCTGCCGATAATATAGTTTAACGTCAAACATTGGAGTATACCACTTGCTCTCAACGATCATGTTGTACAAGATCACACAAGCAGTCATGACCTCCCACATCTGATCTTTTGACCAGGTAAGAGCAGGGTACCGAACAATGGCAAATAGAGCTTGCAACACACCGAATGCCTGCTCCGCATCCTTCCTGCAAGCCTCCTGCTGCGTCGCAAATCAGGATTTTTTCCCCTCCGGGCATAAGGTTTGAGATCGTCTTCACAATTTTTGACCATCTTGGATAGATGCCATCTTCCAGATAGTATCGCTTGTCGTAGCGGTGGCCATTGATCTCAAACTCCACTGGAGGAGCAGTGTCTTCAACAAGCTTGGCGAACACATCTGAGCACTGCATCACATTAATTTCATTGTGTGATCCTGTCATACCGAAGAAAGCGTGCCAAATCTACAGATCATGATCTGTCACTGCGTCAAGTACCACACTGCATGATCCCTTTTGACCTTTGTACATGCCTTGGTGTGCAAATAGGCAGTTCTTTCATGCCCAGTGCATATAGTCAATACTTCCAAGCATTCCTAGAAACACTCTTGCTGCATTATGTGCCAGGATCAAGGCTGTGTCTTTTGCATTGGGTGTTCTCAGGTACTTATTCCCAAACACTGCCATAATTTCCCTGCAAAACCTATACATGCAATCGATCGATGTGGACTCGTCCATGCACATGGAGTTGTCCTGTGTATCTCCAGGAATTCCATATGCAAGCATCCGGAGGACAACTGTGCATTTTTGAATTATGGATAAACCAAGCAAGCCGACAGCGTCTCTCTCCAGTTTGAAGTAGTCATGAAACTCCCTCAAGTTATCGAAAATCTTCAGAAAGAGCTTCATGCTCATCCTGAAAAGACACCAAAACATCACATCACCGTGCAATGGGTCGTCGGCGAAGTAGTCGGTGTACAACATGTAGTATCCTTCCATCCTTTGCCTCGGCTTGCTCTTGCGGCGCCCTGGCTTGGAACCTCTAGCATCCGGCTTTTCATCGTCGGCGATCATGCTCAGGAGGGCGGTGAGGATCATCAGATGATCGCTGCCGCTGACAGAGTCTTTCGTGCAAACAGCAATGGCGACTTCATCGTTCATCAGAGCGGCGAGCATCTCTTCCTCGATCCATCGCCGAGGCAAACCACCGAACACCTACCGTGCAGGGCGGCCATAGGGTGGGCTTGGAGCTACCAAGGAGGCCGGCTGATGACGAGATGTCGGTGATGCGGAGGCGCGCAAGGCGGTGAAGTATATGCGGCGGCTCAGTGAGTTTTTTACTAGAGGGAAACGACCGACCAAGCATGCAAGGTGATTGCGGCGGCGAACTGCGGCTGGGTGGCCGTCGCGCGGAGAAAATTCAAGATGGGGGTGGGTATTCATGTTTGTGTCGCAGACAGGACTGGACCTCGTCGTTTTCTCGTCCAGAACTGACTATACAACCTTGTTGTGTACTACTAACGTGACTTGAATTTTAGTGCCGTTTGCTAGGCTCTATCGCATTCCACATCTAAAAAAAGGTTTATTTATTTTTTCCTTTTTTGAACTTCTTGGTAGCTCTACCGTATGTTCGTATAGCACGATGGCACCAGAAGGCAGGCTAGCCCTAGAACTTCCCTCCCAGGTTGATAGTACTCCCTCTGTTTCAAATTACTCCGCCGGCGCGTTTATGTAGGTGAACTAGTACTCTCTCATTTTTCATTCAAAAAATCCTCGAATTTTTGAAATAAATAGTATGAAATATGTACTACGTATAGCAAAAATTCTAAGAATTTTTTGATGAAAAATGAGAGAATAGTAGGCCACCTAGGTAAGCGTGCGCGCGGAGTAATTTGAAACAGAGGGAGTATGTCCATGGAAGACTGTTTAATTGCAGATATAGCAGTTGTAGATGTCAAGTTCTTCGTACAAAGGAAAGCAGCAGGTTCATTTATCATCTTGTACTACTACATGCACCTACACGTCGATCGGTTTTGCGATGCAGAATCGCTTCGTGCAAACGATTGCCATCGCATCTGTCGGGCGGTACGGTGCTGGTCCAAACTCGATTGGTAGCTCTTTCAATTGAATAGAAAGCGGCTCGTCGACACTGCTCCTGCATGTTACTGTACGTACTAGTACTAGATCATTAAGCGACAATCCGGCGTACGAGCCTGTATTGGAACACTACATCACATGTATTTCTGGGTAGTGATAGCACCGGTAGGAGCGTAGCTGCAGGGCTGCCCATACCTTGTCCCCCGACGCAACCAGCCTTGACAGTGCCCTGGCAGAAGAGAATTGATTCTAGCATGCATGTTATGTCACGTCCACTGTTTCAGTCAGTTTTATTGTGTATAAATTTGACATAGGTTCTGAAACATATTAAAATTTAATGAAACTTGACCGCACGAATCGTAAAGCAGTAAACGAACGACAATACCCATGCACTTGATTTAGCATGCACGTTGTTAGAATCGTCACGTTCTAAAACTTGTCTTTTACGAACAGAAGTACAGTATATCTGTAACTTGTTTTTGAATTTTACCTTTTTAGGACGGTCTAGACTCTAGAGCGTGTCACTCGTGTTGAATTTTACTTGGTTCATATATGAATTTTCTCATCAGTCGATGTGGTGACATGTTATTTCCGACTTCTCGTTCCGAACACGTGAACCGTGAACACGACAGTAGATTACCAACACAATCACATCGTCTGTGCCCTACTTGCAACCTTGCATACATGCCCCGAACGTAGCCAGGTCGGACGTGGCGGGACACATGAGGGCATGGAGGTTGGTCAAAACAAGAACCTTCTCTCCCGACCCGTCTCGCCCCCCCGTGGACGACCGGGCGGGCCTAGCACGCCGCCCTCCTCCCAACCCTTTCTCTCCTCCTTCCCCCACTATTGTCGGTGCTCACCATCGGGCTAAGCCCGTGCGGGGCCGGCAGCGACGAGCCTTCTTCTTCCCGGCGGTGACAGGGGCGCGCGGGGCTCCCTCACTGGTAGCGGCGCGCCATGGAGGGCTCGGAGGGGACGCAGAGGGATGGGGCGGGGGCGAACCGGGCCTCTCCAAGGCGCGGTGGTAGGCAGCTAGGCTGGCAGGGCGACAGGCGGGGCCGCAGGTGCTTCGAGCGGCGAGCTCTGCATGGCTTGATCTAGGCCAATTTGGGCCCGATCTGGGCCATGCGATATTTAGCCGGAGCCCTCGGTCATCGGCGAGGTGGCGGGTGGCAGACGCCCCCTCTGGATGTGGCATGACAAGGACACCGGATCTGGGCCGGGTGGGCCTAGGTCGGGTGGTCGCCCGACAGATCCTGCCCGGGGTGGCCCTTGGGCGGCACGGAGATGCCGTGTTCGCCTCGTTTGTCCCTCCTCGACCTTGCGGGCTCAGGTGGTGATCCTCAGACTGGCGGTGGACCGGTAATCTCGGATGTGCACGGTGGCAAGAGCACTGCTGCTTGGAAACGGGGATCTGTGGTGGCAGTGGATCCATGATACGTCATAAACGTATCTATATTTTTTGATGTTCCATGCTTGTTTAGAATCCACTTTGCTTTTTTTTGTCTACACTTTGAGGTATTTTTATACGTTTTCTAGGACTAACCTATTAACAAGATGTCATAGTGCCAGTTGCCTGTTTTCTGTTGTTTTTGGTTCTAGAAAAGTCAGAAAATAAATATTCTCGAAATTGGACGGGACAAAAGCTAAAGTCAATATTTCACCGAGAAGAACACGGAGCCAAAAGACGAGACGGAGGAGGGTAACAAGGAGCCCGCACCCCCTGGTCGCGCGGCCAGGCCTGGCCCGCGCCTGGGGGTGCAGCCGCCTCGGGCACCCCCTCGGTCTCCCTCTTCACCTATAAGAAGCACCCGATACCAAAACCCTAAGTACCTGATCAGATCTCCACGAAACAGTCCGTAGTCGCCGCCACCATCGTCCCTAGATTGGGGGGAGGATCTGGAGCTCTTCCCGGCACCCTGCCAGAGGGAGAGATCATCCCGGAGGCCTTCTTCATCATCATGCCAGCCTCCGGTATGATGTGTGAGTAGTTCCACCTTGGACTATGGGTCCATACAATAGCAAGATGGTTGTTTCTCCTCCTTTGTGCTTCCATGTTTAGATCTTGTGAGCTCAGTTCATGATCAATATCATCTATTCATAATCATGCATGTTGTGTTTGCGAGGATCCAATGGATATTGAGATTACTATGTCAGATTGGTTAATGGTTTTATTTTATTGATTCTACCATGTCTGTGTTGTTTGAGATCTTGCATGCTCTCCATTTCTAGTAGCTATCTTGGCCAAGTAGATGCTAGTGACTCCAAGAGGGGGTATTTATGCTCGATAGTGGGTTCATGCCTCTATTGAATCTAGGGAAGTGATAGATCACTTACGAAGTGACATCGCTGTTTAAATTATATTGGAAAGAAAACATGAAGAATCTCCATTTTCATGGATTTTTGGAGTCTTTGATTTGATCAAGTGACGCTTGTGAGACTTTCCTCGGGATAATTAAAACTTCGTTCAAAGGCCAAAGAAGAACGATCGACTAAAATATTGGAATTTATACATATTGATGTATGTAGTCCATTATGTATAGTCGTAAGCGATGGGTTTCAACTTCATATACTTTCTCCGAAAATTTGAGTGAATGTTCACTTAATGAGAAAGAAGTATGAAATATTTGAAAACGTTCAAAGAATTTCAAGATGAAGTGAAAATCATTGTGACAAGAAAATAAATGGTTTATGATTTTATCGTAAGGGATTTATTTGAGTTACAAGTGTAACAAGAAAATAAATGAATTATGATTTTATCATAAAGGGATTTATTTGAGTTGCAAGTTTAGCAAAACACCTAGATTTACATTTCCAGAAACACCATAGGAGTATGGAGTGTTTGAGATTTGTAATGAAACCTTGTTTGACATGGTTGGATCAAAGGTGTTATTTATAAAACTGCCATTATGTTTTAAAAAGATTAAAGCTTTAGAGACTACCGCTTTTACACTGAAAAGAGATCCATCTTGATCCGTTGAAATGACACCATGGAAGTTATGGTTTGGGGTAAAACCCAAGTTGACATTTCTTAAATTTTGGTATGCTAAACATAAGTAAGATGTTTACAACAGAAGTCGGATAAGCATTTCTTTGTAGGTTATTTTGAATAACAATTGGGTATTTCTCCATAACACCAAGGACAAAAGGGTTTGTCGCTTGAAACGTGAAGTTTCTTGAAGAAGGAATTTTTCGTAAAAGTTAAGTGGGAGGACAATAGAACTTTGATAAGGTTAACGAACCTTAGCTAAATGTGCTGAGTTGCGCAGCGCCGGAAAATGTTCCGGAGGCAGCCAAAATGCTCATGGATTACGTGCCTCAAAGGTTGCGGTCACGGAGGTCTAAGTTCTTATTGAACCAAGTCGGTCGAATAAATAATCAAATACTAAGATTTGAGAGTAAATCATTATTGTTTGACAATGATGAACCGAATATATGCAAAGAAGCGATGATGGGCCCTGACTCCGTCAAATGGCTTGAAGCCATAAAATCCGTGATAGTTCCATACACGAGAAATCAAGTTTTGAACTTGGAAGACCCTCCGGAAAGGTGTAAAAACCTATCGGTCGTATTTGGATCTATAAAGAAACAGACATGGATGTTTTATATCTATGAAATAGTCGACATGTCGTAAAGTAGTTTATGACAATGTTCAAGGAGTTGACTATGATAAGATTTGATCTTTCATGGCGATATTTAGTCTGGACGGATTAAAGTAGCAACCACTACATATAATTTGTTATATGGTAGATGAATAAACAAAATAAAGTTCTTCTAATAGAATGGTTACCTAGGACGTGTACATGACACGATCCAAAGGGTTTTGTTAATTCAACGGATGCTAAAAAGGGCATGTAAACTTCAATGGTTGAAGTAAGCATCACGGAGTTAGAATCTTCACCATGATGAAAAGGAGTTTTCATCAGGAGACGATGAAGATGCTTGCATTTGCAAGAAATTAAGTGGGAGCGCTGAGACATATTTCTAATACATTATGTGGAGGACATCTTGTTGATTAGAAATGATGTATCTTTTATTGACCAAAGGTTAAGAATTTCATTTCGATGAAAGACTTAGGCAAAACCCGAATATTTAGCGTGAATGTCTATAGTGGATAGACTGTGACGCCAATATGGTTGTGCCAAACGTACATATATGAGATATTGAAGGAGTTCAATATAGAAACGACAATAAACAGTTCTTGTTCCATGGAAAGGAATTGAATCAAGATTCAAGTGTATCGACACTTGATAAGTGAAACAAGATTCAAGTGCTTTGACACTTGATGAGTAAAATCACGAGAATGTTTTGATCAATCATACCATGATATGTACACATCCAGATATGTCCTATGCTCTAAGTGTTATGAGCATATACCAGAATGAATCATAAAATGATCATTGGCTGATAGTGAGGATATTCTTATGATCTTTTTGAAAGAACTAAGAATATATTTGTGTAGAAGTGACAAACAATTACAAATAGTTCATTGTAAAGTGTTACATTGATACTAGTTTTGTCGCAAGATACAAATTAAGTTTATCTCAATTTAAACTATGAGTGGCACAATGAAATGGAAAGAAAGTTTCCATGATGAATTTGGATGAAATCCAAAGTTAAGACATTGTGACGAATACTACAACAAAAAGGCTAAGTATATGACTGCTATAGTAGCAGCAAAGGAGGGAATTTGTGTCAAGTAGCTTGTTATCAATCTAAGGTGTGGTTCGCAACGGACTAACACTAAAGATATATTGTATGCCAATAGTATCGACGTGTTTTAACCCAAAGGAACTAAAGGTCTCACTGAAAGACCAAATTTATACAATGCCATCTCATTAGAGAATGAGTGATGCGTGGAGACGCAAAGATATGCAAATACACACGGACCTGAACGTGTCAGATCCGTAGATTATGTTAACCACTTGCAATTGCGTATATGGAACACCAGAAAGCCATAGGTGTTCAATACGCAAAGTTTTCAAACTAGATTATTGTCTCTAGTGCAAGTGGGAGACTGAAGGGGATATGCCCGAGAGGCAATAATAAAGTGTTTATTATCGTATTCCTTGTTTATGATAAATGTTTATTTTACATGCTATAATTGTATTAATACGGAAACGTTAATACATGTGTGTTTATTAAACAAAAGGTAGTTCCTAGTTATGCCTCTCTTATAAACTAGCTCGTTGATTAACAAGATGATCATAGGTTTCCTGATCATGGACATTGGATGTTGTTAATAACGAGGTCACAACATTAGTGTAATGATGTGATGAACATTCATCCGAACTATAGCATTACGATCAAAGTCATTGAGTTTATATTGCTATAACAACTTACGAAGTGATCCTAATCCTTAGACCATGAGATCATGTCAATCACTAACACCGGAAGAGTTTCTTGATAACATCAAACGTCACACCGTAACAGGGTGATTATAAAGATGGATTCAGAACTAATAAAGTGTTATGTTGAGTCCCATGGATCGAGAGTGGAATTTGTTCATCCCGATGACGGATAGATATGCTCTGGGCCCTCTCGGTGATATCACATTGATTAGCTTGCAAGCAAGTGATTTGATCACTAGAATGTTATATCACGGGAACGAGAAAAGAGTGCATGTCAGTAACAAGATCAAACTAGGTATGGAGATACCGATGATCAAATCTCGGACATGTAATATATCGTGAAACAAAGGGGTTAAGATACTAGCGTAAAAGGTTCCGACGATCACAAGAAAGTCATCGTTGAATGTGTGGGAGTCAGTATGGGTCTCTAGATCCCGCTTCTGATTATTGATCCGAGAGGGGTCTCGATCATGTCCGCATTATTCACGAACCGTAGGGTGACACACTTAAGAGACACCGACATCCATTTGGAGCAAAAGTTTCATGCCGAAAAGAATAACAAGCGCAGGAATTTATTTCACTAGATACCGAAACGGGTTTTCGGGTGAAATTGCAGAAAGTGTTTCTGCATATGAAATGAAATACTAGCAAGGGGTTATATGTGAATGTTTGTCATTAAAGTAATTGACAAAATTCTGAATAAATAAAAGGAGTTTTATTTAATGAGAGCTTGCATTAAATTTGGTGGAAATTTAATGGGAATTTGAGTGGGTTTTTGAGTGGAGGGAATTGAAAGGCATTTGAGTGAGTGGAGTGTCCACCCACATGAATGTGGAAGAGGTGGGGGCAGCCCCATGGCTGGGCGCATGGCCCCTTGGGTGCCCCCCTCTCCCTATAAAAGGATCCCCCTCCCTCTCTCTCACTCACACCTCCTCGTGAAGGATCTCTCTCCACCTCTAGAATTTATTCCCCATGGTCTCGGACTAGCGAGATACATGTTCCCGGTGGCTATTCGGCAAGAAAGAGTTGTGCTTCCGCTGCATCGCTGGATCGAGGAGGCGGAGGTTGCTCGGTGCCTCGAACGTGTGTGCGAGCACGGATGCGCTGCTATTTTGTGGCGCTAGGACTTCCTATCGATCTTGAGATCGGCAAGAGATCGTCTACATCAACCACGAGTTTGGACTCGTTAAGCTTTGTCGGTCTTCAAGGGTATGTTCTCTACGGATATACATCCGCCCATTGTTTGTATCTAGTAGATAGATCTTGGTACATAGTTGTTCCCATCTCAGGAAAAATTTTGTTTTCTATGCTGCGAACCCTACAGGATGGACGGGCATTGCATGGACGAGTCTAAACATGTAACTTCAAAGAACTAGGGCATTGCAGATAAATAATAATAAGCATCCAAGTACTAAACAATTCTAGGCATGTGCTCCAAATATAGTCATACATGCTCGCAATAAGAACTTGCACGACATCTTCTATCCAGCCAGCCCGTGGCAGTGGGGCCTCTAGGGGACTACTGGCAATTAAGGTGCTCCTTTTAATAGAGCATCGGAGCAAAGCATTAACACTTCATGAACACATGTGATCCTCACACCATAGCCATCCCCTTCGGTTGTCCCAATTTCTGTCACTTTGGGGCCATTGGATCCGGACAATGATATGTGTACACAACTTGCAGGTAAGACCATAAACAATACTATCATAATGATTCAATAATAAGTTCAGATCTGAGATCATGGCACTCGGGCCCTAGTGACAAGCATTAAGCACAACAAGTTGCAACAAAGTCAAATAGCACTAATAGAGATACTAGGCACTATGCCCCTAACAGATCTTATTCGATTACATGATAGAACTCATCCAATCCCTACCATACCCAAGCCTACAACGGGGGATTACTCACTCATGGATGAGGGAAACATCGGTGGTTGATGGAGATGCGTTGGTGCCAGAACGGGGTTTCTGGATCCGAATCTTGGTTTATGGTGGCGGCGGCGGAGCGGAACTCTTTCGGGAAAACTATCGACCCCCACTGAGTTTTTAGGTCAGAAGGCAACTTATAGACGCGGAGGGAGGCCGAGAAGCTGCCTGGGGTGGCCAAACCTCCCCCAGGCGCGGGGTTAGTGGGCCCGCGCCTGGGGTGGGTCTGGGCCCCCCAGGCCTCCCCTCTGTCTCCCCTTCTGGCTCCGTGGATCTTCTGGTGAAATATAATTTTTGGCATATTTTCTGGGATTTTTCCTGATAGTTCATCTTCTGCACAAAAACAAGACACCAAGGTAATTCTGCTGAAAACAGCGTCAGTTCGTGTTAGTTGTATCGAAATCACACAAGTATAGAGTAAAAACAATAGCAAAGTGTTCGAGAAAGTAGATACGTTTTGGACGTATCAACTCCCCCAAGCTTAGCTTATTGCTTGTCCTCAAGCAATTCAGTTGAAAACTGAGTGCGATAAAAGAACTTTCACGAACACTTTGCTTCATATGATGTAAATATTCTCAGCGCAGGAGTAGATGCTTAGACAATTCATAATAAAGAGTATGCAACTAAGTCTACTCAATAGTCATTACAATCTATGAAGATAAACCAACTCAATAATAATAAGTAGCATGAAACATAAACATAAGCAACATTGCAATGCTCATAATAAGGTATGATAGAGTGGTATCTCGCTTGCCTTTGTTTGAAGAGCACAATATAAATGCTGAGGCACCTCTGAAGTTCACATGAAGACTAGAAGTAAAGATATCAGAGATACAAGCATCAAAGTCATGACATAATTAACCAAGTTTTGAGACAAACACAAGAATGACAACTATGCTCTCAAGGAGGTGCTCATAGAATAAGTGGTGACTCAACAAGGTTGTGAAAATGGTTTTGTGAAGGTTTTTGAAAGGCTTCCTAATGCTGAAAGGAAGGTACTCATTAGCTTTGAGCTCTCATTGCCCGTATCATAAGCATATTCATGTGGTTAAGGTGAAAGTGATGTCCACTCTGAATTATATGCTTGACAGACCATAGACTGGAAATCCCAAGTCCCTTGAGTACGAGGGTCGCTCCGCATGCTACTCAACTTTGGTCACCTGAAAGTTCTTGTCATTGTAAATACATGCATATCATCGAGAACCGCCAACGGGGTACTCCTTGCATATGGTACAGGAGTTTTCCCATAACCAAAATGACAAGGCAAGCAGACAATGAGCATCTCAGCAATATTTTTATTTACCATATGCATAGCTTTTTATTGAGGAAGCTTCATAGATGCTCATTATAGTGATGCTACAAGTTTCCACCATGATTAAGCATGGCTTAGGCTAGCGTCCCAGGAGTTTCTCTAACACAATGTATAAACTCCATGAAGTAACAACTTCCCCTTTTATTTCACATCGTCGACATCCGTAAACAAAAGAGCAAGGTATCAACTGGATTAGATATCCAAAAAGTGTTAAAAGCATTCCCCATGACAGCATGGTTCTGCTGACTCCCAGTATATAATAAGCAAGCATATAACTTTCATGGACTAGTCACAATGGTTCAAGATTATTAAGCGCAAGGAATAAAGTGTGCCATCAAGTTTGTGAGAGCTTTACTAACTAAGTTTCTCAAAACAGACAAACATTTTATTTTGGAAGAAAACATGGCATATAGAATATGCACTGAAATAGCAAATGATGCTAATAGGTAGGTATGGTGAACACAGCTGACAATATTGGTTTTAGGGAGTTGGAAGCACAGGTAGAGCACATACTCAGTGCAAGTGAAGGATAACAATAGAGAGGGAGCGACAAACGAGAGATCAATAACTGTCATAATCATGCTTGCAACAAAATATGACTAATTAGGCATGAAAGTGATACAAGAACTCTGAGGCAAAATAAATCATCGAGGCTTACTAACTATTGATTAGTCATATGCATGCGTGAGCATGTGCCAAGTCGATTCACATGAACAGTCAGAGGAGGATATCACAATATCATACCAAAGTATGAATAAAACAATGCAAGCAAACATTCATATGACATGCTACAAATTATTAGCAAGCTGGAGCTAATTATAGACAAGCAAGAACTACTAAGCATCCATAATTGCATACACCTTACACAAACAGGCTAAGCATGCTCACAATGATGAGTATATGTACAAAAATCAAACAAATAGAGTTCGTTACCAGCCTCTTACCACACCTCGAGTTGTCTTAATCTTCATTATTGCTCTTCACTTGTGTGACTTGAATAATTAACATGAAAACCAATATCCACTGAGGATGGCTGAACCCTGCAAAGAACTCACAAAACCAAAGAAGAACAACAAATATTTTTGGTGTTTTCGAATTTTTAGAAACAAGCAAACAAAGAAAAACCAAACAAAAACAAAGCAAACCAAACAAAGCAAAATCTTTTTGGATTTTTATTTTAAGGCAAACCAAAGCAAAGAAACAATGAAAATATTTTTGGTATTTTGGGGTTTTTGAGAAAGAAGCAACAAGAACCAAAAAGAAAGCGAAACAATGGATATACAAAGAACCGACCGAACATGATATATATGTGAGTGTGACATCGGTATACCTCCCCCCAAGCTTAGGCTTTTGGCCTAAGCGGGGCTCAATCCCATGGTGCCCAAGTAGATGCACCTCCATAGTATGTTGAGGAAGCTCCCTCGTCCTGGTATGAGCTCGAAGCCTCCCCCGTGTAGTGTACAACGAGGTCATAAGCGGGCGCTCCCCTCTGATAGTGCCAGTGGAAGTTAAGAGAATCCAGCAACTCATCCATCTCCGCCTTCGAGCGTGACCAAGGTCCCTGAGTGATGGGGGAATACCAATCGGGGTATACCCACGAAGCGGATTCGCCAGCTGGATCGAGCCGACTGAAGCCTAGCCCTGAGCGGGTCGACTCGCCCAACTCGGCGACTGGCGCATGCTGGACACAGACGAGTGGTGCCGACTGGATGCCCAAGACTGCGACTTCGATACAAAGCCCACCAAATACTTGTAAACCCTAACTGGCTGCATATATAAAGCCACCAGGGGCACCCCCACGGGGAAGGCTCTTCCACATCATATTAGATCTAGTCTCTCCCACTGCCTCTAGCGACTCCATTGTAAACCAATTTATGATCATATACTGGATTGATAGCAGGACGTAGCGATCCTCCACCGAGAGGACGTGAACCTAGGTACATCGTGTGCCAATCTCGCTCCCGGATTCTCCTACGTCGCCTTGCTCCCTCTACGTAAGCTACCCCGGTAGCATCTGCCGTGGAATACCACGATAGTTGGCGCCCACCGTGGGGCAAGCGGCGCTTGGAGGGTGATAATCCGGACGGGATCACTCCCATTAACCGGCTGAATCACATCGAGTCGCTTCCGGCCAAGCGCTGTCTTGCGCGATGTCGTCTATGGAGAAAAATCTCAGGCGCGCGAGCATGCAATCAGCTAAGTTTTTAATCCAATCTCATCTCTTATTTGATTACTTTTGCCAATCAATTATTTATTTTGGACATGATTCCTCTGTTCGTATTAGACATGTACCGCACCATGTTCCCAGACGATCCTGTTATTTAATTTTGGATCACGGAACCACAAAAGCCAAGTCGTGGCAGCGCAATCCATAGATCCACCGTCAAGCTTGGCCCGGTGTGTACGAGCGGCGGTGATGCACACTTTGCATGTGATGGATGCGATACACGATGCATCCACAAAATCGATCCTTCATATTAACGTTGGATTAAATAAACATCTGAAGAATCTCTCCTATTGATTACTCTATTCATTAATTATTTCAATTGGATCTAATCCATTACGTATTGTCTTTTATACATGTACTGCATAATATGAAACGGTGTATGTGGTTCCTCATGTTTATACCGCAGGAGAATTAATCCATAAAGACGGGACGATCTGGTGACTGTCTTTGCATCAGTATAAATCGTTCACCATCTCGGCCGAGCTTAACTCTATCAGCTTATCTCTGAAAAAGATGGTTCACGACCATGGTCGGGGACTCGCCGTCGGGGACTCGCCCCTTGTGGATACGCCATGCTCCGGGACTCACCTAAACGCGGACACGCTTAAACGCGCACTCGCTAGGCTCGAGGACTCGTCCATTGCGGACTCGTCTGCCACGGGATTGCTATCACAGCCTCGCCCTCGCGGCCTCGCCGTCATCGACATCACCATAGCGCGACCTCCATCCGCCGCGTCGACCCCGGGTCCGCTGCGTCGACTCCGCCATAGCGCGACCTCCGGCCAAGGCCGACTCTGTCCGCCATTCGTCGATTTCGCCTTCCGTCCGACCTGCGTCGCCCCGCTACCGCTAAGGGACCTTCATCGTCTGAGTCGCCAGAGAGGGTCACATGCCATGCTGCATGGACTCACCAATGGGCTTCTCTCCCTCCCGGGAAAGGTCAATTCACCTTTGTCAACCTTTGAAAGAGCGACTCGCAATGGCCAAATAGTGCGGACGAGGACTCGCAAACCGAGCCTCGGATCGTCCACGAAAAACGCTAACCGAGAGCCATCATTGGAGTCGCCTTGCTCGACTGGCCTTCCGGGCCAAGATAAATGGTAGTGCTACACAAACAGCACCACATCCTCCTCAACCTTAGACAGTGCGACTCGCAGGGCCAAGTACTGCGGACGAGGACTCGCAAACCGAGCCTCGGATCGTCCAGGAAAAACGCCAAGTCGAGAGCCATATTTGGAGTCGCCATGCGACTGGCCCCCCGGGCCAAGACGAGAGACTCGCTAACAAAAACAGCGTAATCAACATCATCGCGGACTCGCCACATTCGGGGACTCTCCCCTCGCGGACTTGCAATCATCGGGAACTCGCCACATTCGGGGACTCTCCCCTCACGGACTCGCAATCATCGTGGACTCACCACATTTGGGGACTCTCCCCTCGCGGACTCGCAATCATCGCGGACTCGCCACATTCGGGGACTCTCCCCTCGCGGACTCGCAATCATCGCGGACTCGCCACACTCGGGGACTCTCCTCTCGCGGACTCGCAATCATCGCGGACTCGCCACACTCGGGGACTCGGCGCTCGCTGGTCGCTCGCCCTCGTCACACGCCGCGCTCGGGGACTCGGCGCCGCCGCGCCGACTCGCCGACCTGCGCCACTCTTGCCTTCGGCCGGTCGCTCGACCTCGCCACTCGCCATGCTCGGCAACAACCACTACTATTGTCAGAATATGCATCTCTAAAGAGCATCAAGTCGCCTCTACAAGCCAACTCGAGCCTCGGGGACTACTCCTAGGCATGATGCATGTACGCCCTCGTCGACTCGCCATCATGACTCGCCCCACAGACTCAACACGCGCCGACTCGCCATCGCGACTCGACTGCTCGCCGTGCCCGGGGACTCGGTGTGCTCTCGATAGCGGCACTCTCTGGTCGCTCGACCTCGCCACTCGCCGGTCGCCCGACCTTGCCGCCCGGAGCGCTCGGGGACTCGGCGCGCTCCAGACAGCAGCACTCGCTGGTCGCTCAACCTCGTCACTCACCGCGCTCGGGGACTCGACC
Organism: Avena insularis; assembly: GCA_023614405.1. Taxonomy (NCBI): domain Eukaryota; kingdom Viridiplantae; phylum Streptophyta; class Magnoliopsida; order Poales; family Poaceae; genus Avena; species Avena insularis. Next base: position 343,177,359 of record CM042689.1, on the reverse strand, counting down.
CTCGCCGGTCGCTCGACATCGCCGCTTGCCACGCTCGAGGACTCGGCGCTCGCCGGTCGCTCGTTGTCGCCGCTCGCCGCTCTCGGGGACTCGGTGCTCGCTGCTCGCCATGCTCGGGGACTCGGCCCTCGCCGGTCGCTCGACCTCGCCACTCTCCATGCTCGGGGACTCGGCACTCACCGGTCGCCCAACCTCGCCACTCGGCGTGCTCGGGGACTTGGCACTCGCCGGTCACTCGACCTCGCCACTCGTCGCGCTCGGGGACACGACACGCTCCACGTTCGGGGACTCGCCACAACTGGCGGCTTCATCGATACCCTACGTCTTTCGCCAACTGGTCATCACCGACTGGCTCACGCCAACCGCCTCCCGCTTCACGGTTCTTTTCTCTGTTCAGGAGCTCGTCGCCGATTAGCCACGACCCATCGTCAAGACTCTCCGCGCCCTGCCTCAAGCCCGCGTCGAATCAACAACGCGCTCGGGGACTACTGATGGGGGAATACCAATCGGGGTATACCCACGAAGCGGATTCGCTAGCTGGATCGAGCCGACTGAAGCCTAGCCCTAAGCGGGTCGACTCACCCAACTCGGTGACTGGCGCATGCTGGACCCAGACGAGTGGCGCCGACTGGAGGCCCAAGACGGCGACTTCGATACAAAGCCCACCAAATACTTGTAAACCCTAACTGGCTGCATATATAAAGCCACCAGGGGCACCCCCACGGGGAAGGCTCTTCCACATCATATTAGATCTAGTCTCTCCCACCGCCTCCGGCGACTCCATTGTAAACCAATCTATGATCATATATGTAGGGTTTCGTAGCATGGAAAACAAAAAATTTCTACCACATACAAACAAACAAGCCAAGATCTATCTACTAGATTGTAGCAACAAGTCGATAGAATAACTCACCCTCAAAGATTCCAAAGTGTTTAACGAGAGCGGATTCTCGTGGGTGATGTAGTTCTACTCTTCCCGATCTCAAGATCGCGTAGACGATCCTTCCGGCCAGTTCCCAGGCTCCCCTCAATGGTCACACGTTCGGTACTCGATGAAGACCTTCCTCTCCCTTGTTCCAGCAGGCAGCGGAGGTTGTAGCACTCTCCTCGCGATTCCGGCAGCACAACGGCGTGGCACCGGAAGTAGAGGGGAGATATTGCAGGGCTTCGCCTTAAGCCGGAGCGAGTATGGTGGAGTATGAGAGAGTTCCTCGACGATCTAGGGTTTAGACACGCCGAGGAGGGGCAAGCCGGCGGCTAGGGTTTAGCTAGGCGGTGGCGGGGGTTTGCCCTAGGGCCGCCGGCGGCTATGGAGGCGGCGGCGGCGGCTTGGTACTAGGGTTTAGAGGTAGGAACTTGTGTGTCTAGGAGGGGAGCCCTGCCCCTCCTTATATAGGTGGAGGGGCCGGCCAAGGGGAGGGGAGTACCTCCCCAACTCGGCTTGGTGGTGCGCCGGCGGTGGGAGGAGGAACTCCTCCCCCAAGTCGGTTTCCACCTCCCTCTCCACTTCCCAAAATTGCCGTTTGACTTTCAAACTTGGCGTTTGACTTTTCAAACTAGGATTTGAATAAACCCTCTATTTTGTTCAGCGATGACACCGAGTACATAATGCAATCATAACAACTTGATATAACACATTCATGTACCCTTCCCCTCTGGAGTGCCGGACATTCCGGAACCTTTTAGAACATTCCCGATGAAAACACCGGAACCATTCCCCAACTCCGAAACGGGACTTTCCTTATATGAATCTTATTCTCCGGACCATTCCGGATCTCCTCGTGATATCCCGCCGAGACTCCGAACAACATTCGGTCTCTTTCTCATCATTCCATAACTACTCAAACAACGTCGAAACCTTAAGTGTGTCTCCCTACGGTTCGTGAATTATGCGGACATGATCGAGACACTTCTCCGAACAATAACCAATAGAGGAATCTGGAAATTCATATGGCTCCCACATATTTATACGATTATTTTGCGATCGAATGAACCACTTACATACGATACCGATTTCCCTTTGTCTCACGATAGTTTACTTATCCGAGGTTATGATCGTCGGTATCTCTGCATACCTAGTTCAACCTCGTTACCGATAAGTACTCTTTTCTTGTTCCCGTGATATGTGATCCCTTGTGAGCCAGTCACATGCTTGCAAGCTAATTGGATGACATTTCACCGAGAGGGCCCGGAGTATATCTATCCGTCATATGGATGGACAAATCCCACTCTTGATCCATGTGTTTCAACCAATACTTTCCGAACACTCAATGCCACCTTTATAGCCACCCGATTATGTGGTGTTTGATGTCATCAAAGCATCCATCCGGTAAAGATGATATGCATGATCTCATGGTCGAAGGAATTAGGTTACTATGTATCAGAAAGCATATAGCAATTGAACTATTAAAATGACTTGATCTTTATGCTACGCTTATCTATAGGAGTATGTCCACCATATCATTCTCCTAACGATATGATCTTGTTCTTAATAACATCTCAATGTTCATGACAGGGAAACCACTATCATTCATTAACCAACAAGCTAGTGATGTATAGAGGCTTTACTAGGGACTTAAAATTAAGTTTACAAATCACACAAGTATTAATGTTTCCATGTTAATACTATTATAGCATGAATGTAAACATTTATCATAAACACAAAGAGATAATAATAACTATATTTATTATTGCCTCTAGGGCATATCTCCAACAGTCTCCCACTTGCACTAGAGTCATCTAATCTAGATTACATGGTAATATACCGAACACCCATGGCAGTTTGGTGCTGGTCATGTTTTGCCCTCGGGAGAGGTTTAGTCAACGGATCCGCCATATTCAGATCTGTGTGTACTTTGCAAATCTTTATATCCCCATCTTGGATATGTTCTCGAATAGCGTGAAAACGTAGCTTGATGTGCTTCAGCTTCTTGTGTGACCTTGGTTCTTGCGCATTGGCTATGGCGCCCATGTTATCACAAAGAGATAGACATTGGGTCCAGCGACTAGGAACCACACCCAGCTGTAATGAACTCTTTCATCCATATCGCTTCTTGCCAAGCCTCCGGCAGCCATGTATTCCGATTCGTTGAAGATCTCGCCACAACGCTTTGCTTTGCACTCCAAATTAATCGCTGCACCATTCAAAATAAATACGTATCCTTGTGATTTAGAATCATCCGGATCGGTGTTCCAACTAGCATCGGTGTAACCATTTACAACGAGCTGTTCATCACCTCCATAAGAAAGAACCATATCCTTAGTTCTTCTCAAGTACTTAAGGATGTTTTTGACCGCTGTCCAATGATCCACTCCTGGATCACTTTGATATCTGCTAGTTAAACTAACAGTATATGCAATGTCAGGTCTAGTACATAGCATGGCATACATTAGAGATCCTATGGCTGAGGCATAGGGAGTCTTACTCATCCTTCCTCTATCTTCTGCCGATGTCGGACTTTGAGTTTTACTCAAGGTCGTATTGGGCAACATGGGCAAGAACCCTTTGTTGCTATCTTCCATTCCAAACCTCTTTAGAACTTTGTCCAAATATGTACTTTGTGACAATGATATTTGGCGTTTTGATCTATCTCTATAAATCTTTATGCCTAATATGTAAGCTGCTTCGCCAAGATCCTTCATTGAAAAACTATTATTCAAATATTCCTTGACACTATTTAGAAGGTCTACATCATTCCCAATCAACAATATGTCATCTACATATAGTATTAAGAATGCTACAGAGCTCCCACTCACTTTCTTGTAAATACAAGCTTCTCCATAAGTTTGTATAAATCCAAAAATTTTGATCACCTTATCAAAACGTTGATTCCAACTTTGGGATGCTTGCTTCAATCCATAGATGGACCGTTGAAGTTTGCATACCTTGTTAGCATCTTTAGGATCGACAAAACCTTTGGGTTGCATCATATACAACTCTTCATCAATGTCTCCATTGAGGAATGCTGTTTTGACATCCATCTGCCATATCTCATAATCATAATATGCAGCGATTGCTAACATAATCCTCACAGACTTTAGCTTCGCTACAGGTGAGAAAGTCTCATCGTAGTCAACTCCTTGAATTTGTCGAAACCCTTTTGCGACAAGTCGAGCTTTATAGACAGTAACATTACCATCAGCATCCGTTTTCTTCTTGAAGATCCATTTGTTCTCGACGGCCTTCCGGCCATCTGGTAAGTCCACCAAAGTCCATACTTGGTTTTCGTACATGGATCCAATCTCGGATTTCATGGCTTCTTGCCATTTATTGGAATCTGGGCTCATCATCGCTTCCTCATATGTCGCAGGTCATCGTGTTGTCCACCAACATGACACTCATAACGGATCATACCAACTGGAGTGGTACGAGTTCTCGTTGACTGCGAGGCTCAGAAAGCAACTTCAACCAAGTTTCATGATCATCATCATTAGCTTCCTCTCTATTGGTGTAGGCACCATACTACTTCTTCCGGTCTTTGCTACTCGCAATTTCGAGAGAAGGTTCGACAACCTCGTCGAGTTCTACTTTCCTTCCAGTCACTTCTTTCGAGAGAAATTCCTTCTCTAGAAAGGATCCATTCTTGGCAACGAAGATTTTGCCTTCGGATCTATGATAGAAGGTATACCCAATAGTTTCCTTCGGGTATCCTATGAAGACGCATTTTTCCGCTTTGGGTTCAAGCTTGTCCGACTGTAACTTCTTTACATAGGCTTCGCATCCCCAAACTTTAAGGAACGACAATCTAGGTTTCTTCCCAGACCATAATTCATACGGTGTCGTTTCAACGGATTTAGATGGTGCCCTATTTAAAGTGAATGCATAACCCCAAAATGATAGCGGTAAATCTGTAAGTGACATCATAGAACGAACCATATCTAAGAGAGTTCGATTACGACGTTCGGACACACCATTACGCTGTGGTGTTCCCGGCGGTGTCAATTGTGAAAGTATTCTGCATTTCTTCAAATGCTCGCCAAACTCAGAATTTAGATATTCACCTCCACGATCGTAGCAGAAATTTAATCTTCTTGTTACGTTGATTCTCTACCTCACTTTGAAATTCCTTAAACTTCTCGAAAGTTTCGGACTTATGTTTCATGAAATAGATATACCCATATCTACTCAAGTCATCCGTGAAGGTAAGAACATAACGATAACCACCGCGCGATGCTACACTCATTGGACCACGCACATCGGTATGTATGATTTCCAATAAGTCCGTAGCTCGCTTCATCATACCAGAAAATGGAGTCTTAGTCATTTTACCCATCAGACATGCTTCGCATCTTTCAAGTGATTCGAAATCAAGTGATTCAAGAAGTCCATCGGAATGGAGTTTCTTCATGCGCTTCACTCTAATGTGACCAAGACGACAGTGCCACATATAGGTCGAGTTATCGCTCGATTTCAAACGTTTAGCCTCAATGTTATTAATATGTGTATTTCCACTATCGAGATTCAACAAGAATATACCATCTATCAAAGGTGCATGTGCGTAAAACATATTACTCATATAAATCGAACAACCATTATTCTCGGACTTAAACAAGTAACCGTCTCGCAATAAACAAGATCCCGATATAATGTTCATGCTTAACGCAGGCACCAAATAACAATTATTTAAGTATAAAACTAATCCCGATGGTAGATGAAGGGGTAGCGTGCCGACCGCGATCACATCAACCTTTGATCCATTTCCAACGCCAGATCGTCACCTCGTTCTTCGCTAGCTTCCGCTTATTCTGCAGACCGCTTTGAGTTACAAATATGAGCAACCGAACCAAGATCAAATACCCGTGCACTACTACGAGTACTAGTGAGATACACATCAATAACATGTATATCGATATACCTTTCTTCTTGATGTTGCCGTTCTTCAAATCCGCCAAGTACTTTGGGCAATTCCGCCCAATGACCTTCTCCCTTGCAAGAAAGCACTCAAGATCGTGCTTAGGTCCAGCCTTGGTCTTCTTGGCGTGGCAACTTTCTTACCACCCTTCTTGAAGTGTCCTTCCGCTTAGACTTGCCTTTCTTGAATTTGGTGGTCTTATTGACCAACAACACTTGGTGCTCTTTCTTGATCTCCACTTCGCAGATTTCAACATGGCAAAGAGTTCTGGCAACGTCTTGTTCATGTTTTGCATGTTGTAGTTCATCAAAAAGTTCTTGTAACTTGGTGGTAATGATTGGAGGACGCGGTAAATCCCCAAAGCATTAGGAATCACTATACCCAAGCTTTGAAGTTTGTTTGCGTGCCTAAACATCTTAAGCACATGCTCACTGACGGAGCTTCCCTCTTCCATCTTGCGCTTAAAGAACTTTCAAGCCTCATAGCTTTCAATTGTCGCATGAGTCTCAAAGATCAATTTGAGATCCTCGACAATATCATATGGGTCTGAATTCTCAAACCTTTCTCAAGTCTGATTCTAAACCATACAAGATAGCACACCGAACTGTAGTACTAAGTCTTCCGAGTGAGGTAAACATTCTTTACTTCATCGGCAGCATCACCGCAGTGGGTCACCCATGTGCATCCAAAGACATAGGTCAAATTACCAGTGTGAGGACAATCCTCAAATTGCGGAACCAATCCGCGAAGTTGCTTCCATTGTTTTTCAACTTTTCTTTCTCTAGGAACGCATTAAAATTGATGGTAGGGGATGCCATTGATCTACAACATATTTGCAATAGTTTAGACTAAGTTTATGACAAATTGAGTTCAAGTTAATAATAAAATTAATCTAGGTGAACTCCCACTCAAAACAATATCCCTCACATTGTTTTAGTGATCACACGAACCAAATCCACCACATCAACACCGATCATCACGAGAGTTGATATAGTTTCAATGGCGAACAATCGACATGTTCATCATATCTCCTATATGATTCATGCTTTACCTTTTGGTGATCCGTGTTCCGAGACCATGTCTGTACATGCTAGGCTCGTCAAGATCAAACCTTAGTTTCCGCATGAGCAAATCTGGCTTGCTCACGTTGTATACACTTGCGGAATCTAACACACCCGATCATCACGTGGTGCTTCAAAACAACAAGCTTTAGCAACAGTGCTAACTAAGGGTGAACACTTTATGACTTGAAATTCATGTGCATGAGGGATCATCTTATAATGCTACCGTCGTCTACTAAGCAAAACAAGATGCATAAAGGATTAACATCACATGCAATTCATAATATGTGATATGATATGGCCTTTCTTCTTTGTGCTTCTGATCTCCATCTTCTAGCATGAACATGATCTCCATCACCACCGGCATTGCATCAAGGTCAATGACGCTTCTCCATGGTTGTCGTCCACCGGCTTCAACTATTACAACTACTTTGAATAGACACGCGGGTCGAAACATAAATTAAAGACAACCATATGGCTCCTGCCGGTTGCCAACTTACAATAAGGAACATTGCATACATCAAATATAATCACAATCATGGCCATATCACATCACAGCACACCCCTACAAAACAAAGTTAGATGCCTCTACTTTCTTTGCATGTTTTACGTGGTTTGGGGCTTTCAATAAGTGTCGTTCTAACTTACGAACATGAACCACAACATTGATACTAGTATTGTTAATCACCCGTTGTAAATTGAATCTTAACTATGCTAGGAGAAACAGCACCAAGAAGCCACTTATGCAATACAAGTTGCATGTCAAGCGTGGATCAAGTCTCATGAACGATGTCATGTAAGGTTAGCCGCTTCATCCCAACATCTCAAGATGCAAAGTACACAAGAAGCAATCGACAATAAAGCATCAACGCCCACAATTACCATTGTGTTCTACTCTGCAACAGATCTACATATAGACACGGCTCGATACCACCGTAGGGTTTCGTAGCATGGAAAACAAAAATTTCTACCGATACAAACAAACAAGCCAAGATCTATCTACTAGATTGTAGCAACGAGTCGATAGAAAAACTCACCCTCGAAGATACCAAAGGGTTTAACGAGAGCGGATTCTCGTGGGTGATGTAGTCGTACTCTTCCCGATCTCAAGATCGCGTAGACGAACCTTCCCAGCTGCGTTCGGCAGCGCCCCAATCGGTCACACGTTCGCTTTTCGACGAAGACCTTCCTCTCCTTGTTCCAGAAAGCGGAGGTTGTAGTACTCTCCTCGTGATTCCGGCAGCACAACGGCGTGGTACCGGAAGTAGAGGGGAGATCTCGCAGGGCTTCGCCTTAAGCCGGAGCAAGTATGGTGGAGTATGAGAGAGTTCCTCGACAATCTAGGGTTTAGACACGCCGAGGAGGGGCAAGCCGGCGGCTAGGGTTTAGCTAGGCGGCGGCGGTTTGCCCTAGGTTCGGCGGCGGCTATGGAGGCGGCGGCGGCTTGGTACTAGGGTTTAGAGGTAGGAACTTGTGTGTCTAGGAGGGGAGCCCTGCCCCTCATTATATAGGTGGAGGGGGTCGGCCAAGGGGAGGAGAGTCCCTCCCCAACTCGGCTTGGTGGTGCGCCGGCGGTGGGAGGAGGAACTCCTCCCCCAAGTCGGTTTCCACCTCCCTCTCCACTTCCCAAAATTGCCGTTTGACTTTCAAACTTGGCGTTTGACTTTTCAAACTAGGATTTGAATAAACCCTCTATTTTGTTCAGCGATGACACCGAGTACATAATGCAATCATACCAACTTGATATAACACATTCATGTACCCTTCCCCTCCGGAGTGCCGGACATTCCGGAACCTTCTAGAACATACCCGATGAAAACACCGGAACCATTCCCCAACTCCAAAACGGTACTTTCCTTATATGAATCTTATTCTCCGGACCATTCCGGATCTCCTCGTGATATCCCGGATCCCATCCGAGACTCCGAACAACATTCGGTCTCTTTCTCATCATTCCATAACTACTCAAACAACGTCGAATCCTTAAGTGTGTCTCCCTACGGTTCGTGAATTATGCGGACATGATCGAGACACTTCTCCGAAACAATAACCAATAGAGGAATCTAGAAATTCATATGGCTCCCACATATTTCTACGATTACTTTGCGATCGAATGAACCACTTACATACGATACCAATTTCCCTTTGTCTCACGATAGTTTACTTATCCGAGGTTATGATCGTCGGTATCTCTGCATACCTAGTTCAACCTCGTTACCGATAAGTACTCTTTTCTTGTTCCCGTGATATGTGATACCTTGTGAGCCAGTCACATGCTTGCAAGCTAATTGGATGACATTTCACCGAGAGGGCCCGGAGTATATCTATCCGTCATATGGATGGACAAATCCCACTCTTGATCCATGTGTTTCAACCAATACTTTCCGAACACTCAATGCCACCTTTATAGCCACCCAGTTACGGTGTGGTGTTTGATGTCATCAAAGCATCCATCCGGTAAAGGTGATATGCATGATCTCATGGTCGAAGGAATTAGGTTACTATGTATCAGAAAGTATATAGCAATTGAACTATTAAAATGACTTGATCTTTATGCTACGCTTATCTATAGGAGTATGTCCACCATATCATTCTCCTACCGATATGATCTTGTTGTTAATAACATCTCAATGTTCATGACAGGGAAACCACTATCATTCATTAACCAACAAGCTAGTGTTGTATAGAGGCTTTACTAGGGACTTCAAATTAAGTTTACAAATCACACAAGTATTAATGTTTCCATGTTAATACTATTATAGCATGAATGTAAAAATTTATCATAAACACAAAGATATAATAATAACTATATTTATTATTGCCTCTAGGGCATATCTCCAACAATATACTGGATTGATAGCAGGACGTAGCGATCCTCCACCGAGGGGACGTGAACCTGGGTACATCGTGTGCCAATCTCGCTCCTGGATTCTCCTACGTCGCCTTGCTCCCTCTACGTAAGCTACCCCCAGTAGCATCTGCCGTGCAATACCACGACACTGAGAAATACTGAACAAAGTGGTTTGGGGTAGAAGGATCTCTCTCTCTTCCCGTTCAGTAAACAACATTCTATAAACCAAGTTCTCAAGAGTAGAGCTAGAGGTGACAAAGTGGTGCGCCTTCATGGCACCAAAATCAAGTCTCTGGGGAGCCAAAATTGTATCATGGGGATCAACAGCAATGTTCTAGGCAGCAACGATACGAGTAGCAATAATTCCCCCATAAATGGGTCCCCTAGCAGCTAAGCGACGAGCAATGAGGTAACCAAGGTTATACTTTTCCTCACCATAGAGGGCAGCATCTAAGAATGCCAATTGATAGTTGGATATATTACTAGTGTTCTCCCTACCAAGAACACTGGTGGTAAGATAGTAAGTGAAATACCTGATAGCTAGGAGTTGAATGTTCTTTATCTTCCCTCGCTGAGATCTGCGGTCATCATCGTTGGTTATTCCTCGGTATAGTTCCAGCAAATCAGCGGGAAGAGCTGTAATCTTCTTTGATGACCCCTTTGTACCAAGTCCCAAGGCCTTGCAAAAATCCTTCAATGTCATAGAATGAGCCCTGCTATAAAGTCTGAAAGACACAGAAGAATTGAAGAAACTATTGGTGAAGGAGAAACTCTCCACAAATGTTTTAGTAAGTGAAGCATATTGTGTACTCTCATCCTGCATGAAACTTGGTAGACCAGCCCTCTCAATCAAGGCCATGAAATCATTAAGAATCCCAGCAGCTCGCAAGAAAGTTTAACAAGGAAAGGTGAAGGGGTGTGCATCCCCTTCATCCCCCTCGTCACCAAACCGCGGAGTGATGAGATCCTCATTGTATGAGGGTCTGGAGCTTGTAGATGACCTTGGGAGCCTTGCCCTTCTAGGTGCATCACTCTCAAAAATGTCACCAAAGGTGTGGTGGTCCATGATTTCTCTTTGCTGAAATTTTAAACAACCATCAAACCAAGTGATTTCTAAGTTGATAAATGATGAGCAACTACTATAGGAACTTGCTAGTGGACTACACATGCATCAAAACAAAGTTTCTAAACATAGAACAAGTATGCAAGCTCAAACAACCTGTCACCTACAATAGCAAAATACTCAAGATACAATCTACCAATCACAAATCTAATTGGACAAGTGGAGTAGGCACATACCAAGGAGCAATCCTTCCAAAAATCAACACTTGAGATGGGATAAACAAGGAGATCGAAATCGCGAGCAAGAACGGCAAGAACTCGAGCTTGAGCAAGTTTTCCGGTGTTTTTCGGGAGAGTGCAAGAAGGTGGCTTTGAGGAAGCAGCCTAGAGGGCCCCAGGTGGGTCAGACCCCCCTAGGCGCCACCAGTGGTGGGCTCGCGCCTACCACAAGTGTGGGGCCTAGGGGTGTCCCCCTGGGTCACCTCTGGTACCACTTTGCCCCTTTTTTCGAGGAAAAATTTATTTTGAATTTTCTGGGATTTTTCAGGAAACTTTATTTTTTGCCAATTTTCGGGGTATGAAAATTGATTTTCTCGCAGAAACAGTTTTTTCAGAAGAAGCAAAATCAAACCAAAAGCCAAACTACAGGAGCTCTAAGAAACTCAAACAAGCAAACAACTAGCAAAACTAAAGCTAAAGCAAAGACTAGGAAGGAGAAGGGAAAAAGAAAGCAAGTATAACCACAGTGGAAACATTATTTTGTTCATTAAAATCCTTTTGTTAACAAGGTTGATCAAGTCTTGTTACCAAAACAATCTTATATGAAAAAAAACTTTGCATTCCACAGGGTGATTATGTTATCTCATACTTGATAGCAATGGTCCCAATCATAATAGTTTCAAAATTTTCTTGTGGAATGGGACAATATATTTCTCCAACCTTGATGCTCTCAATATTTTCAATGGAATTCAGGCAATAGCTCTTAACAACCTTCTTGGGGAAATAGACAATGTGCTCTTTGTCATTAATATTGAATGTTACTTTTCCTTGATTACAATTGATGACAGCACCTGCAGTATTAAGAAAAGGTCTCCCAAGAATAATAGACATATTATCATCTTCATGCATTTCAAGCACAACAAAATCAGTTAAAACCATGCAATTATGAGCAACTTGAACAGGAACATCCTCACATATACCAACAGGAACAGTAGTTGACTTATCAACCATTTGCAAAGATATATCAGTTGGTATCAATTTTTCTAGCTGGAGTCTCTTATAGAGAGAAAAAGGCATAACACTAACTCCAGCTCCCAAATCACATAAAGCAGTTCTAACATAATTATTCTTAATGGAGCAAGGAATAGTTGGTATACCTGGATCACCAAGTTTCTTTGGAACCTTATCATTGAAGGAGTAATTAGCAAGTAGAGAAGAAATCTCTTCATTAGGAATCTTCCTTTTATTAGAGACAATATCCTTCATATCTTTGAATAAGGAGGCAATTTAATAGCATATGTCAAAGGAATTTGCAAAAATAAAGGTTTCATCCACTCACAAAACTTGTTGTAGTGTTCCTCCTCCTTTGACTTGTGTTTCTTACCTGGAAAAGGCATAGGTTTCTACACCCAAGGTTCTCTCTCTTTACCATGTTTATTAGCAATAAAATCTTCGTTTATGTACCTACTGTTCTTAGTGTGTTTTTCAGGTTCTTCCTCAACTTCCTCCTTATCAGGAGAATCATCATTATTACCACTCTTAGTTTTAGCATCAGAGACAGATATACTATTAGGATCTATAGCAGGTTCAAGGGGTTCCTAAACTACTTTATGTTTCTTTTTCTTCCTCTTACGAGGACTACCACTATCTTCACCTTGTTGGGAATCCTGCTCTATTCTTTTAGGGTGTCCTTCAGGATATAAAGGATCTTGAGTAGCTGCACCACTCCTAGTTATAATTCCATTAGCATGTTTATTTCCTGAAGCATTAACTAGCATATCCTTTTGTACTTTAGCAAGTTGATCAAGTTGGGTTTGGACCATTTGAAAGTGTTTACAAAGCATTTTAATATCATTAGAAGTTATTTCTACAATATCTTTCAACTCATGGATAGCCCTAGAGTTTTCCAATAAATGATTCTGAACTTTTTAATAAAATTACCTTGTTTAACAATAAATGTGTCAAGTTCCTCTAAGCATTGATCAGGAGGCTTACCATAAGGAATATCACCTTCATTAAATTGGAGAGAGTGTACCTCAATAGTATATGAGTGGGGAATTGGCTTACATAATTCGTCTATAGGAGGTAGATTCTTCACATCTTCAGCTCTAATACCTTTCTCCTTTAGACACTTTTTAGCTTCCTTCATCACTTCAACATTTAATGCAATAACTCCCCTCTTCTTTGTTGTTGGTGGTGGAATTGGTTGAAGAACATCTGGTTCAGGAGTAATAGGCTTAGGTGTATTCAGCTCATTTGAAGTCCAATCATCATAATTCTTTCTTATCTGGTTCATTAATTCTTCAGCATCTATAAGAGTCCTTTTCCTGAAAACACAATCAGCAAAGCTATCTAGGTAGGCCCTAGAATCATTAGTTAGTCCATTATAATAAATATCAAGCAACTCATTCTTAGGTAATGGACATCCAGGATATGCATGAATCAAGGAACATAATTTCTTCCATGACTCAGGCAATTTCTCTTCTTCTTCCTATTTAAAATCAAAAAGTCTCTGCAAAGCAGCATGTCTAGCACTAGGAGGAAAATATTTATGGAAGAAAGAAGCAATCAAGCAATCAGGGCTATCAATAGAACCAGGAGGTAATCTATTAAACCAAGCCCTGGCTTCTCCTTTTAGTGAAAAAAGGAAGATCTTAGCAACAAAGTACTTGCACATTTTAAAATCATCAGAGAACAAAGCACTCATAGTAGAAAGCTCATTCATATGAGCCACATCACTCTCTTTTTCAGTACCACAAAACGGTTCTCTCTCAACAATATCTAAATAAGTTAATCAAGAGAGAAATCATAATCTTTATCTTTAATATCTATGGGAGAGGTGGCAAACTTAGGATCATAAGACTTCTTCGGTATACTAGTACGTCTAGCAAGGAGACTCTTCATAGCACTAGCATCATGTGTATTTCGGCACTCTTCAACAAATTCATTAGTGGGCTCAATGTAACCATCATTAATATCAAAACTCTCACTAGACTCAGGTGAGCTAACAGGTGTAACAATGTCTTCACTAGGAGTTTCGGTATTTCCTAGACTAGCCATAGTAGCATCTAGAAAAGGACCTAATGAACCACTCGCATCAAGCATAGTAGAAGTAACGTCATGAGTACCAAAAGCAGTTTCAGATTCAGCAGTAGTAGCAATATGTGTAGCATGAGTATGTGGTGGTGGTGTGACAAGCTTACTTATAACAGACGGTGAATCAAGAGCAACAGAGGTGTTTAGGACTGTACCTCTTCTTGTAGTGGATGGTAAAATAGGGAACTTTCCATCACGAGACTTCCCCATGATGAAAGGAGTAGCAGTGAACAATAATAGATCCAAGTGAACTTACAAATAAAGCTATGCTCCCCAGCGATGGCGCTAGAAAATAGTCTTGATGACCAACAAGTATAGGGGATCGCAACAGTCTTCGCGGGTAGTATTACCCAATTTATTGATTCGACACAAGGGGAGACAAAGAATACTTGCAAGCCTTAACAACTGAGTTGTCAGTTCAGCTGCACCTGGAAATAGTTCTTGCTCAAGTTTATCAAGAGCAACAGTTATAGTAGCAATAAAGAAGCAAGAATAACAACAAAGGAAACAAAGAGCGATAGTAATAGTAACGGTAACAGTAGGATTCAAGTGCGGTAGGCATAGGGATGGATGGATGGGTGTTGCATGGACGAGTCTAAACATGTAACTTCAAAGAACTAGGGCATTGCAGATAAATAATAATAAGCATCCAAGTACTAAACAATTCTAGGCATGTGCTCCAAATATAGTCATACGTGCTCGTAATGAGAACTTGCACGACATCTTCTGTCCAGCCAGCCCGTGGCAGCGGGGCCTCTAGGAACTACTGGCAATTAAGGTGCTCCTTTTAATAGAGCACCGGAGCAAAGCATTAACACTCCGTGAACACATGTGATCCTCACACCACAGCCATCTCCTCCGGTTGTCCCAATTTCTGTCACTTTCGGGCCTTTGGATCCGGACAATGATATGTGTACACAACTTGTAGGTAAGACCATAAACAATACTATCATAATGATTCAATAATAAGTTCAGATCTGAGATCATGGCACTCGAGCCCTAGTGACAAGCATTAAGCATAACAAGTTGCAACAAAGTCAAATAGCACTAATAGACATACTAGGCACTATGCCCCTAATAGATCTTATTCAATTACATGATAGAACTCATCCAATCCCTACCATCCCCAAGCCTACAGCGGGGGATTACTCACTCATGGATGAGGGAAACATCGGTGGTTGATGGAGATGCGTTGGTGATGACGATGGCGATGATCCTCTCCAAATTCCCCTGTCCCGGCAGGGTGCCAGAACGGAATTTCTTGATCTGAATCTTGGTTTCTGGTGGCGGCGGCGGAGTAGAACTCTTTATGGAAAACTATTGAACCCCCCTGAGTTTTTAGGTCAGAAGGCAACTTATAGACGCAGAGGGAGGCCGAGAAGCTGCCTGGGGTGGCCAAACCTCCCCCAGGCGCGGGATCAGTGGGCCCGCGCCTAGGGTGGGTCTGGGCCTCCCAGGCCTCCCCTCTGTCTCCCCTTATGGCTCCGTGGGTCTTCTGGTGAAATATAATTTTTGGCATATTTTCCGGGATTTTTCCTGATATTTCATTTTCTGCACAAAAACAAGACACCAAGGTAATTCTGCTGAAAACAGCGTTAGTCTGTGTTAGTTGTATCCAAATCACACAAGTATAGAGGAAAAACAATAGCAAAGTGTTCGAGAAAATAGATACGTTTTGGACGTATCAGTACTAACCTATTAACAAGTTGCAACAGTGTCAGATGCCTGTTTTCTGCTGTTTTTGGTTTCAGAAAAGTTAGTAAAGAAATATTCTCGGAATTGGACGGGACAAACGTTAAAGTCAATTACTTTTCGTGGGGAACAAGAATACCAGAGGGCAGCTGGAGGGGCTAGCCAGGGCGGCCAGACCCACCTCAGGCGCGGGTGGACCCCCACCCACGCCTAGCTAGGGTTTGGCGCCCCTGGCCGCCGCCTCAGCCTCCCCCTTCGCTTGTAAAAAGCCCCCGATGCAGAAACCCTAAGCACCCGATCAAATCTCCATGAAACTGTCTGTAGCCGCCGCCACCATAGTCCCTAGATCGAGGGGGTCTAAAGTTCTTCCCGGCACCCTGCCGGAGGGGAGATCATCCCGGAGGCCTTCTCTCCGGTATGATGCGTGAGTAGTTCCACCTTGGACTATGGGTCCATGTAGTAGCTAGATGGTTGTATCTCCTCCTTTGTGCTTTGATGTATAGATCTTGTGAGCTCCGTTCATGATCAAGATCTAATCTATTTGTACTCATGCATGTTGTGTTTGCGGGGATCCGATGGATATTGAGATTATTATGTTGGTTTGTTTAATGGTTTTTTCTTTATGATTCTATCATGTCTGTGTTGTTTGTGATCTTGCATGCTCTCCGTTGTTAGTAGCTATCTTGGCCCAGTAGTTGCTAGTGACTCCAAGAGGGGTTATTTATGCTCGATAGTGGGTTCATGCCTCTAGTTTCCAAGGGAAGTGACAATAATCTCTTTGGTTGTAGATGTGCTATTTCTACTAGGGAGAAAACAACGGTCTCTTGTTCATGGAACATGTGGACTGTTTAACTTACACACTTTGCTTAAAGAAGTTGTCTGTTGCTTGCAACTTAATACTGGAGGGGGTTCGGATGATAACCTGGAGGTGGACTTCTAGTCTTAGATGAAGTTGGATGGTGGTCTATGTATCTTGTTGTATTGCCCAAACGAATCTCATAGGATCTTTCTGACTGGTAATTGCATTGTTATTCCTTGCTCAGTTCCTGTCAATTGCCCTGCTGTAATTTGTTTACCCTTAATGCCATGTTGTTTATCTAAGGAGAGCACCTCTAGTGAACTATGGACCCCGGTCCAATCTTTACAATCGATACATCTTCCACTATTACTTGTTTATTTGCTGCAAGCCATTACCTTCCACACCATACGTTTAATCCTTTGTTACAGCAAACCGGTGATCTTGACAACCTCACTGATTCGTTGGGACAAAGTCTTGAGTTTGTGTTGTGCAGGTCTCCGCTTTGCTTGCAACACCTGTGTGACGTTTCCTTCCTCCTTCTGGTTCGATAACCTCGGTATCAATTAAGGGAAAACTTGCTGCTTGCTCCTTCACACCTTGCTCTTGGGTTCCCAACAGGCTCCACATCAACTGAGCCAGTCATCAGTTCTCTATGATACACATGTACTTACTATGACAAGAACTTACCGGTGACTAAAGTTGAGTAGAATGAGGAGCGGCCCTCGTACTCAACGGACATGATATTTCCAACTTATATTTCGTCAAGCATATACTCCATCTTTGTTCAATTTAACCTTAATCGCCTCAAGATGCTTATGATAGGTGCAATGAGAGCTCAAATCTAGTAAGTACCATAATCTTTTGAAAGCTCTTTATGAACTTGAAATTCCTGCTCCCCTCTGTGAAGGACCTATCTTTTACTTCTCAGTTGAGTCAGTAAACCTATTCCTTTCTATCTCCAGCAAGCATTTGAGTTGTTGTGTTTCAATCATTCATATGATGATTTATTCAATCATGTTTCTTATATTCCTTGTTTTGCACATGGTTCTTATCTAAATGAGTATTACTTTGAAAGACATCATTGTGAAAAGCCTTTTATGTTTGAGAAAAGGGACTCCTGTTATAAACTTCTTTACAAAATCTTTGCTTGAAAAAGTATGATTTGTCAACTGTTTTCTGACCAAGAACAAAGTTTGCCATTCCCAATTATGATTTATCTTTATGCATCTTTATTGTGACTCCCATACTCGTTGCAAGTTAAGTTATATAATGGTGAGTTTCTTTCTTTTATGAGTTGTGTATTAGTAAGTGTGATGCTTCTTGTCTGTATTCTTTTTATCGACACTTCACTCCATAAACCCATGGACATGTTTACTGAGCTTAGTTTTTGCTTGGGGACAAGCGAGGTCTAAGCTTGGGGAAGTTGATACGTCCATTTTACATCACTATTCTATATCATAATTTGCTGTTATTCATTGATATATTTCATATTAAGAGGCGATACTTATGTCATTTTGTCTATTTTTGCATGTTGGGTGATTCTTGGAGGATGAACTGCCGGAGTCAGGATTCTGATGGAAAAAGCGGTGTCTAGATGCAATTTTCGCTAAGATCAGAAAAATACCAGAAAATATATGGAAAATCATATTTTCTAGGAGATGAAGGAAGCCAGAAGGGGAGGCTGAGATGGACCATAGGGGGCCCACACCCCCCATGCGCGGGCCACCGGGTCACACAGGTGTGGGCCACCTGCCCACCTCCTGCTCCGCCCTTCGCCTATATCTTCCTCCTGAAACCCTAAAGTTCGAGGAGCGACCACAGAAAGATTCCGCCGCCTCTGCGGGGCAGAAACTACAGAGAGAGAAAGAGCTCTCCGGCAGACAGATTTCTGCCGGGGAAATTCCTTTCCGGAGAGGGGAGATCATCGCCATCAACACCATCATCAAGCTAGACTTCATCGGGATCATCATCATCATCATCCACACCACCATCTCCACCATAACCATCATCACCACTCCATCCCGCTGTAACAATTGTATTGAATCTTGCATAGTTCTTAGGGAAAACTTTCCCAATGTTGATTACTTTTGTAGTTGCTGCTTGTGAGTGGAACCATTGAATTATTGTTTATGTTCATATTTTTATTCATCATCATATAATCTCTAATCTTGATCCATGTTATGTCTCGTGAGTAGTTCGTTTAGTTCTTAAAGACATGGGAGAAGTCATGTTGTTAGTAGTGGAATTGTGTTGAGGTATTATTCTATGGTTTAATATTTAAGTTGTGGTGTTATTCTTCTAGTGGTGTCATGTGAACTTCGACTACATGATACTTCACCCTTTATGGGCATAGGATAATGCATTGTGTATTTCGCTACTCATCGTGGGGTGCCGGAGTGACAGAAACCTGAACCCCCGTTAGTAAACCTTTGTACACAGGAGTGTAGGATCTCAGAGTTTAAGGCTGTGGTTAGGTTTTTATCTTAATTATTTTCTTATAGTTGCGCAAGGGGTTTAATCACAAGTATGTATTAGTCCAAGTAAGGTCCGTACATTAGCACAGTTTCACCCACATAACACTTATCAAACCAAAGAAGATTAATCAACTATATAAAACGAAAGCACTTGACAGTATTCACATGTGTCCTCGAGAATGTTTGGTCCTCATAAGTATTACCACCGGCTTGTCCTTCGTTAAAAAAGGATTGGGCCACTTTCTGTAATTATTTACTGTCTTTATTTACTTGCACTTTATTTCCTTGCTTTATCAAAAAAACCTAAAAATCAGTTTGCCAAGTATTTACAGAGATTTCCTGCTTCAAACCACTAGTCAACACCTTCTGCTCCTCGTTGGGATCAACACTTCTATTTATCGAAAGTACTACGACACACCTCCTATACTTGTGGGTCATCATGGCGGCGGGGATTTACGAGTCCATTTGGGCTCGGCTGGACCAGGGAGGGCCTGGTTTGCCCTCACTGCTACATCCGATCGGCTATCGCCTTCCGACAGTGGAGGTAGTTCCCTCCCGCGTGTTATTGTACCGTTGACCCTCACCGGAGTTTCTTCTTTTCGGTCGTTCCAGCCTCAAATTGTGGGTCATCGTTAGACGACGGTGGTGACTTTAAGACCGTGGTGGCGTGTGTTGGTGGGCGACGAGCTTGGTGGAGCGATTCGAAGCATCCGGGAGTGTGTGTTTTTGAGTGGTCGGGAGAAATCTTTGTTGTTTGGACACCGGCGTGGTGACGCCTGCGGGTGTCTCTGACCTTCCTAAAGGTCATCGGGTGTATCTCTTCTCCACCTTCCGTAGCGTATCAGGGGAAACCCTAGGACTCGTCCGGGCAACATCGTCGTCGTCCTCACTTTCCTTTTTGAAGGTGATGCTTGATACGCGCCGCTTCGGAGAGCCTAGGAGAGGGGTGGTAATTCTTCGGTGGGTGCAGCGGTTGAGGGTCATCCTCGTTTTCGTCAAACCACTCTCATCAGCTTTGTTTTCTCTTTCTTTCTTTTTATTTTATTTTTACTTGTTTTGGACATTGTACTGTCTGTCACAACAACGATATCAATAGTGGTTTGTTATAGCACGCTTGTTTCGAGGAGGTCGGACGTGGCGACGGTATAGGCACATTTGAGAACTGAGACTAGGCCAGCCAGCACCGCATCGTTCTCCGGTTTCCTGTTCCCATCTGGGCCCTGGCGAAGATTTGGCGCGAACAGGAATCTGCAGACATAAATGGAAAACGAACGGCCAAATCATTGAAGAGTTCGCCGCGACGTCGCCATGGGGCAGTTTCAAGGTGTGTCTGGCTTGGGATCGGCAGAGCGCTACCTACGGTTATGCCATCAGTATCACAAACCGCAATACCTAGTGAAGCTGTACTAGCATGTGATTTCTCAACGAAAGTACATAGACATCTATCTAGCATCACACGTCCTTCCTCCGTCCCAAAAATAATGTCATAGATATGTATAGATTCCACTAAAACACGTTTAGATACATGCGAATCCGAATCTATACAAATATGCCGCATTTTTTTAGGACGGAGTGAGTATTGTATTCATCTCACGTCAGTACAAATTCGCTATGTACATCCTAGTACAAATAGCTAGCCCATATTCAAGAATCATGACAGTGAATTTGCTTGTCACCCAAGGGTCAACCAGCTCCTATAGCGTCGTTAATTATCTAGCCTTGTGGTAAGTTGACCAGCGACAAGAGTACGTCAAGATGCATGTAGACGGCCTACCTACTGGTCAGTGGTCACAGATCATCTTGACATGTTGGTAAGTTGGGTGGTAGCTAGATTGGGCAAGTGTGGGTGATGGTTTGTCGCGTTTGGTGCTCGAGCTTAAGCTGTACGTAACCTCGCACACTGTGTGGAGGACTACGCAAACAGTGGTGGACGTTAAGTCCTTGTGCCCGGAAGGGGACTTGTGTGTGCGTGAATTAATGCATGGAGGGCAACAGTATTTTGTTTGGGTGGATTGGGGCCATGCACCTTCAGATTCACGTTTTGCATCGGACCGCTAGTAGAAAGCTGTTAGGTGCACATGAGAAATTTGTCCTCTGTGTCAAATCTGTAGCGAGTAGTGACTAGCTAGCAGTCCAGTATGTACTCCTAGACCTAGAATAGATAAAAAGCTTGAGCAGTAAGAACACCGCAAAGACAGATGATGATCCACTGTTATACTCTGGCTTGTCAGATCGTCAACCAACCACCATCCCGGCTACGGCTACAGTATAGCCTTATTAAGATCACGCTGCGATCAGGCTAGCACACTTACTGTAACAAATGGTCTGGAAGCATGAAGACAAACAAAGAGCAGAACTCTAGTATGAAACCAACGATAATTTTGAAATATTAAGGGGAGAAGAAATCAGAAGTTGTATGCAAGCCTGTAAGCAATGAAAGCATGATAGTCCAGGGGTGTACAACTCATGCACATAGAGAGACGAAATACTCTTTTTTTTTTAATAAGGCAACTAGTCCCCGACTTTAAATTAATAAAGTCAGAATTCACAATCAACACGATACATGTTGTGGCATATTACTTAGCCAAGTGAGAAGGCCACTGCCAAGGTAGGGACACGAGAGAACACCAACAAGTACACCAACATAAGGTTCAAAGGGGTCGGCCTCCCCACAAACGAGCCAAAACCAAGCAACACGATAGAACCAGAAGCTTAAGCCGTTGTTCTAGGTGGCGCGAGAGGCGTAGAGTTGCCTTAGTCCTTGCACCATCTAGTTTAGCCCCTCCTTGTCCAGCTTCTTTGAGTTTATACTTTTATCTTTATTGTCCACAGCTGCAGGAACACGATGAAATACTCTCGCCTCTTTATCTTAATTAAAATGGAGAGATCATTGCTCTAAAATAATAGAAATACTCACTGCCTCAGTTTTGTTGACTTTAACCCGAGAGGAGGAAGGACCTTGTTTTGGGGCGAAAAATATAACCACTATGAGGGAACATGGGTGGTAGAATTGGCAAATAGCTCTGAAAGAGCATGTGGCCTCCCATGTGTGGTTTTGGTAATTAATGACAATCTTTATGGACTAATTTGTATATTAAGTTGTACTTGTAGGATTTGTCCATTGGCATCTCTTGGAGCATGTGTTGCCTTCAAGATAGATGAAATGAAGAAGAAGTGTTGTGCAAGATTAAAATGCGCCATATCTAAAAGATCTCATGTTTAATGCTTGCCATCCTCGGTGATCATGGTTCGATGAAGACAAGGTCAAAGAAGAGGTTTCCCCGTGGTGTATGGAGAGAGCAAGGTGCAAGTCTTCATCAAGCGAGTGTGTGGAAGAGGAATCAAGAAAGGTGTCCATCTTGAGAAGGACAAGATCATCTACATCGAGCTCAAGTGGAATGCTCAAGGCAAAGGTATAATCTTGATAGGTTTTCCCTTTTACCGGTCTCATGTTATTAGTTGGAAGACCGGGTTTAGGATAGATAGTCGTACTATCAAGAGGGGCTCTCGAGTGAGTAACTCGATCATATCGTTCAGAGAGAGCTCAAATCTTTGCATTCTAGGCATCATCGTTCTTGGTTGTTATTTGGATCTTATACTTGTGAGGATCTAGAGCTTGTGGTATTCATAACAAGCTCTAGTTCATCAAAGACGGATTTTCCTTTTATATCTTATTATGGATTTGATCTTTGAGGTTTTCCGGTTTCTCACCAAGGGAGGTATCTCACTTTAAAATATGTGAAGTATTCTCACTTGGTGATAACCAATATTGATTTCGGGTCTTGTTGTCATCTTTCCAACAAAATTGTTGTCCTCTTTCTAACAAAATTGGTTTCGGGTCAAACGGAGTTTTCTAGCCCAAGTTATGAATTGTTGAAGTTTGCCTCTTATTATTTTTTAAAGAAAAAGAAAATGTTGTGGGCCGAGCGGTAGTACCGCGGGCCTCTACCGCCCGCCCCTGTGTGCTGCTCACCCTCCTGCCTCGCCCAGTAGTACCACCCGACCAGGACGGTACTACCGGCCGGCCCATCCCGCTTGACCAACCCATGTCCGTCGCCGCCCGCTCGCTTGCTAGATCCCGCTGCCGTCGCTCTCCCTCACGCGTGCACTGCTCTCGCCCGCCGCTCGCTTGCTCGCGTCGCTTCCCATCGCTCGCCCTGGCTCCCGCTCACTCAGCTCGCTGGTCCGGCCCGTCATTCGCCAGCCCTTACACAAGAAGACGCCCAGCCTCTGCTAGCTCCACAGCTCATGGCGCTTCTGCTGTTTCTCATCTCGCCGCTTGTTCGCTTGTTGCCTCCGCATTGACCTACATCGCCTGTACGGGTGTGGTAGTACCGGGCCCATCTAGTATTACTAGCCCAGTGAGGGAAAAGTCCCCAACGGGCAGACTTGGCTTGGGCACTATTTAAGCCTTTCCCCCTCTCTCTTTTGACTTACTTCTTCCTCTCTTTTCCTCAAGCCTTTGCCCCATTTGCTTTAATATCTTGAGCTTGTTTCTCTCCCTCCCTCCAATGATTCTTGCTCATATTTGAGAGGTAGAGAGAGGAGATCTAGATCTACAATTTGACCTAACTAATTCATCTCTTTGTGAGTGAATATTTGGGATCTAGATCTTGGAGGATTTTGTGTTCTTCCTCTCTTGTTCCCCTAATTGTTTTAGTAGCTTTGTTGAAACTTGAGAGTTAAGGATTGGAGCATCTTTATGGTGTTCTTGCCATTTTCATTAGGTGCATCGGTTTGAGTTCTCCTTGAAGGATTTGGTTGGTGAAATTTATTAAAGCTTGTCCCTCTTGGGTTCTTGGAACCCTAGATGGTTGTGTGGCCTTTGTGATGTGTTCTTGGGACCTCCAATTAAGTTGTGTAGCTATCCTCAAGCTAGTGGCCTTGGTGACGTTTATTGGGAGCCTCCAATTAAGTTGTGGAGATTGTCCCAATCTTTACGGGTTTTGTGACCGCCCTCAAGTGTCCCATAGTGGATCGGGGGCTTTCCATGCGGCGGGTGCTCGAGAGAATAGGGTGAGGCCTTTTGTGGTGTTAGTGGTCTTAGTATCGCCCACCCCTCCAACGAGACGTACTTCCATGTTGGAAGGAACTCGGTAAAATATTGTCATCCTCGTGTGCCTCTGTTATCTCTATACCGAGCTCTTTTCTTATGCACTTTATATTTTAATAGCCTTTGTGCTTGAAGTAATCTATCTTGCTATCACATTGTTGCTTGTCTTGCTTAGCATAAGTTGTTGGTGCACATAGGTTAACCCTAGTATATATAGGCATTGTGCTTAACAAAAGAAAACACTCATTTTATTCTGCCATTGTTAAGCCCATCTCGTAGAAGTTTTTAACCGAATATTCACCCCCTTTAGGCGGCATCAGTGATCTTTCAAGCCCAATGTGAAAGCTCCCCTACTTCCAACCGTGCCTTTTCATACCACTTATCATTGGGTGCCCCTTCTTCCTCGAGTTCAAGATGTCATTCGGAGGACTCCAATGAAGACCTTGCTCTTCTTCCCCCCTGCGCGTGCTTTTGCTCCAACATTCCTCTATCACTTGCTCATTTGTAATCATGAAAATAATGTAATCGTTAGTGCATTAACACCCTTAGTCCCTTCCTTCTATAAACGGTGATGCCGATTTTTGGTGGGTTTGTCTCCCTCTCAAATCAAGGGCGTTATAGGTACTCTTGATACCTAGATACCCGAACATTTATTTGAGTACTTCAGCTCGCATTGATCCATCGATTTATCGTGGACACACTAGAAACTTTAAAGCTTTGGTCTTATGAAAATTTCATATGAGAGGGGTTAATCGATGTGTTAATTTGTTTTAAATCACATACCTTCCTATCAGTTTCCATTAAAGATAATACCACAAATATTGTATAGGGAGAGTGTGTTATAATGAATCAGAACCAATACAACAACATGAAATACATATTTTAAACAAGAACACAAAAAGATGTTTTGTAGAAAACAATCTGAATTGATTGATAAAATAGATGGTACATGTGATCGAACAAAACGAAACATAAACAAGCAACAAAATATCGTTGATAAAACCAAAATTTGTACCCGAAGGAGCTAGCATATGCTGATTGGTGTCAAATGACACCAACGGATTTTTACTCTTTCCCTCAATACTCTTATAAATACAAAATGGCACCGGTAAATTTAGAGCAACGATAACAATGTTTTTTTTCCTAGATTCACCCTGAATCAAAGACCTTAAAATTCATGGTATATGGCTCTACATGGTATATGGCTCTACCCTGAATCCTTGTACCACCTAGCAACAAATACATACACTAGTACGAGCCAAAGGTGCACCGCCAATCTCGCCCCTACATCACCAGAGTCGGGCAAAGCTTTCGTAGTAGAGCTTGTTGTAGTAGACAGACGAGAAACCATTGTGTTAAGACCCCAAAGGACCATCACCAAAGATGACAACCATGGATCATAAGACACCGACCTCAAACCACACCAATGGATATGGAAAATGACTAGATCTTAAGAGACCCATCGGACACACGACTCCACACGCTCTTCGCTGGTGCTAGACGCGCCAACGAAGTGAGGATAGGATGAGAGGATCTTACCATGATTTTAAGATGTAGCCGCTGCCTCACCATCCTGAATAAGATAATGAAAATGACTTCAAAAAATAACGAGAACCCTTTCGCCGCGAGGAGCAGTGGTCTGCCATGCCTCCATGGCCCCATGGCCAATGGAGGCGGACTGGACTAACACATCACCGATGAGGGGGATAATATCCTATATGTGTTACAATGGCACCGCGTTACAGTGGCACCACCCAATCGCCTCTCTCCTGGTCCTTCGTACCATTTCCGTATTCAGAAGTATTTTCGTGCAACTAATAATTAGTCTAGTCATGATGGCTAGTACTATGCATATAGGGGCAAATACTGTCTGTCATCGTGTGTACTCGCTTTTCCCAAGATCCATGAGTCGGCCGGCTCCACCACTACAACTAAGACTAACCTCAACTTTTTGGAATGTATGCTTGATTCATCCACCCAAAAGGTGAGAATGTAATATCACTAAACACATTGTGGCTTGGGATACACTTGAAGGGAATATGCCCTAGATGCAATCATAAATGTTATTATTATTCCCCATGTTCATTATCTTTATGCTATAACTATTGTGAATATTGAATATGAAATTCAAAGGAAAACTCATATGCACATGTAAAGAGATGAACACAAAGTTGTTCCTAGTCCCGATCTCGATGCATACGCCTCAGCCTACCACTTGAGAATACCTAAGAGACACCTTTATGATCATCTTGTTATGGTGTGACAGTTGATGCAGTTAAAGTAGCCTCCGGTAATAGTGATTAGATATGGTCTCCTTATCTGGGGATTGAGTTACTACATTTTTTTAGTAATTGCAATGTTGAACTTTGTGACTGGATGTCATTGCAGTACTAGAGTTGGGTATTTATCCATCACATCATTCACCTAATGACATAACTCCATTGTCAATTAACATAAATGTCCATGAAATCTTTATCATCGGTTGACCAAAAGGCTAGTTGAATGCAGGCTACTGATTTGTGTACATACCACACATGTACCAATGTTTTCGATTGATACCGTTATAGCATCGAATAAAACCTATTATAAACTAATGAGATATAATAACAAACACACTTTATTATTTGCTCTAGGCATATCTACAACATCTATATCTCTCACTCTCCTCACAAAAGTACGTCATAAGTCTACATGTATAGTCTAGCGATCTTCCTCCTAGATGGGTGAAGTTCTGCTGGACTGGAGGAGAAATAACCATGAGCATCGGCAGAGGAATCATGCATTTGATTATTGATCAAGAACTCCATCGAATAACGGATATCCTCTACATTGTTGGTAAGCTCTAGATCCAATATATTTGTGTTCTTCTCCATAGTTCGGATCTTGGCGGTTTCTATAGGATATTTTTTGTTTTACCTTGTGAATCCCCTTCGGTGGTATCAGATCCTTGTTATGTGTAGATGCACATTGATCTAGACTTCATGTACGATGCACCAGTATTTCGTGAGATTATATCTATTATGTTTGATAGATTAGATCTATTTATGCGAGTATTTTAGATTGGATCTATTTTATTTCTAGTAGATTGGATCAATTAATGTGAAGCAATCTAGATTAGATCTATTTACTTGGTGTTCATGATGCTTCCCTTGAATATGCAATTATTGGTCCTTGCAGCATACCGATATTTTTATAAAGTTCTTGTTATCCGTGATCCTTCCAGGATCTCTTGAGTATATTCGGTTGTGTAACTAGATAAAAGACGTGCGTCAATTTGATATGTTTCTCTATATATTAAGAAAATATATACCTTTGCGAGTAAGATTGGTCAATATAGATGAAGAACTACACGACGAGCAATGACTAAGTTTAACATGGGGCTCGAGATTTTTCCTAAAATCTCATCTTTCATATAGCCTGCAAGTTAATCTAGCACATGAAGAATCATACTAAATGGCGATGTAGGTTGTTTGTCGAAAACCCTAGAAGCCACTTTAAAGACTTGCAACAAAACATGTAGGGGCGTTAAACTCATTTTGCAGGATTGTATGTGATGTGGTATATTCTTCGTCATATTTAAAAGTACTTACTTTATCAGATGCTATAAAGTTGTAACTAATATGATTGTCATGCGAGGCCTTCGTGTCTATATTCATGTAATATATTTTAATTTCATTAGTTTCCTATGTGCCTCCCATGACCTTTGACCGCCGCCTCTAGGGGTGCCCGGGCACCCCTCCCCTTTTCCCATGTCAAGAGAGTAGGGTGCAGCTCTTTTACACATAAGTTTTTATGGTTGCACCTCTCCTCTCTGAATATCTTTCCCTCTCCATACAAAGTATTAGTTAAGGTTGCACGTACACTCCAGCGATCTTCCTCCTCAACTGCTGAAGCTCTACTAGATTTCCATCAACTTACTAAAAAAACTCCATCCGTCTGCACCATTCATAAGATCTAAATTCAACCTTTTCATGTTCTTCTCCATAGTTTGGATCTTGGTGATTTCGATAGGCCATTTCCCCCCTTGTGAATCCCCTTCAACACTTACAGAGTAGGTTGCTAAATTATACTATAGCAGAAGAAGATCACGAGCACAAAAGAGCGAAACATGAGAAACATTGACCACACAGTACTTGAAGCACAATCACCGCCTCTACCACGAAGATGGGATAAAGTGAAATACGACGTACCGTCATAACTAGATCCAATAATATGCTAGACCACAACATCTCTCACCATCAAAACATCTAAAACAAGGACATGCAAACCAAACATGGAACCAAATTGAAAAGAAATACTGCTGAAGGTGACTAGGCTCGGGTGAAAAAGTCGGAGCTTCTAAGTTCTATGGACTAGGTTTTTCGCTTGCAATTATTTTTAATATATAACGATAGATCGAATACATGCATGATAAAAACATTTCTAAGGGGGCATAATAGAAAGTTTTTCAGTGGAGCATGATAGAATTTTTTATAGGAAAAAATGAGTCATATCTAGCACCTTGTTAATCAAAAACAAAACGCCATTTTTCTTGATGGGCTTGCCCATGACATTAACCAGTAGAACATTCTAATCAAGCTATCTACTGATGTGTTTTGGATTGTATATTAGCCCAATTGCGGCTAAAAATTGTGATCGGATAGCCCAGACCAAAAAAGTATGTAAGGTACAAAGCTTTGAGAAAATAAACTACCACATACCTATCAAATCATATTTTTTCTCCCAATGCGTGCTATAATACGCTCCCCTCATGCAGGCGCGTGGTGGGCCTATCCATTAAGCGGTTTTTATTTTTTGTTATCCTTTTTAATGTTTTTTGTTTGTTTGTTTTTCTATGTTTCTTTTCTCTTTCTATTTTCTGGTTTCTTTATTTCTAGATTTTAGATTTGAAAATATTCATATTTAAGAAATATTTAGATTAGAAAAAAATGTTCAAATTTAAGAATATTTAGATAAAAAAGATCAATTTTTGAAAGACGAATAGATTTAAGAAATAATCAGATTTTGAAAATAATTAAATTTAAATTTAAAAAATGTTTAGATCTAAACATTTTTCAGATCTTAAAAATATCAAGATCTAAAAAATGTTCAGATTTAAAAATAATCAGGTTTTAAAATATTCATATTTTTGTTTAAAAATCAGATTTAAAAACACATTTTTTTTAGAATTAAAAACACAAATTAATGAATGTAACAGAACAAACAAGTGCCTGCATATTTGGGCCGCACTAAACGCATGCCATCTTAGGTCCTTCAAGCGTGGTCGAATCCCACAGGCGTTGGGCGGAAAATAAGCCTCCCCGTCCTACCTCAATTGGCTCAATACCCATCCAAAGAAAGATAGAGCTACGGCCCATTGGGCCAATGCCCCTCCTACTACTTGTGATTCTATCTTTTTTTTTTAGACTTTAGCATTTTGAGCTTGCAAGCTGGATTTCAAATACTCACTCCGTCTCAAAATAGTTGTCGAAAGTTTGTCTGAATTTAGATAAATCTATATATTAAATAGTGTCTAGATATATCTAAATTTTAAAAAAAATATCACGTCTATTTTAAGACGGAGGAAGTATTTTAAATACTTTTTTTTATATAAATCATGATGCACTTTGACGGAAGTTTATTTTTCTGACCATTAGATGTTCGTTGAGATACATAGGCCTAGACTGAGATCCGGTGGACTGAATCTTGACTTTCATTTTGAAATAATAATGGTGCCTGGTACGAGGTGCACCCGGAAAAAAAAGGAGGGGGAGAACTCTCGGGATCCCAGCAGACGGCACCGAAAACATGCGAGCTGGAGAAGTACACTCGTGATAAGGAGAAAAAAAGATGGTGCAGTGGTTGCGCTTAGATCCCCAGGTAGCATATTGTTTTCAACTGCATTTCATTCCCTTGACATGAGCAGGAACACCAGGGGCAGGGAGCAAGGGAGGAGGCCAACTAATCGGGTCAACGTTCCTTGGCTTGCCAAACATTTAGTACCCACTTAATTACCAATTGTCTGACATGCTTTACGCCCATCCCCGTCATTAATACCTTGCCTTTTAAGCACTCTTTCCTTCCTCGCAATTCCAAACTTTACACTTGTATACCTGCCTGTCTCTCCCCCTTCGATCATTCTCTTCTTGTTCCGGCGTCCATCTCCGTCTCCAAACCAGGGAGAGCATGCCTCTATGTCCACGGAGAGGTAAGAGGCCCTCAGTCCCTCGGAGGAAGATTCTGCCGGCTCTTGTTCTTTCTTTTTCGTTTCGTGCCTGTACTTTCTTTTCTCTATATTTGTTTCAATGATCTTTAAGAGAGATCTAAGATGTGATCTTTGATCTGTAACTTTTTTTGACAACTGTTTGTTTATCATCTGTAACTTCTGCCTGAAAGGTTTATGAATTACCTTTTCTGTTCTTGCGATGCAATTATACTCCGTTTTAGATCCCCCCCTCCTTAATATCCATGCCAAAAGGCCCTAACCTTTTGAACTTCCGCCAGGGAGAGACTCGATGAGATCGGCAAGAAGATCAAGCGAGAGCCGGACGCCGCCGCCGCGGGCGTCGTAGTCGCCGTCGCGTCGCCGACCGACCACCACGTCCCGGGCCGCATAAACCTTGGCCTAGGCGGCGCCACGAACACGGCGATCCCTTGCGCCGCCTGCAAGCTCCTCCGCCGCCGCTGCGCCCAGGAGTGCCCCTTCGCCCCTTACTTCTCCCCGCACGATCCCCACAAGTTCGCCGCCGTCCACAAGGTCTTCGGCGCCAGCAACGTCTCCAAGATGCTCCTGGTACGAGTCGACCCAACTAATTTAAACTACTCCATTCTTTTAAATTCTGCCATGTGCGTCGCGTTAATGGCGTCGGTGCATGTAACGTGCTTCGTTCAGGAGGTGCCCGAGGCCGAGAGAGCCGACGCGGCGAGCAGCCTGGTGTACGAGGCCAATCTGCGGCTGCGGGACCCTGTGTACGGCTGCATGGGCGCGATCTCCGTGCTGCAGCATCAGGTGAGCGCGCTGGAGGCCGAGCTGGAGGCCGTCAGGGCCGAGATCTTCAAGCACAGGTACCGGCAGGCCGGCGCCGCCGGCCTCATGATCGACGACGTCCATGCCGGCTCGGCTGGAGCGTTCATGGATCCTGCTGCCATGCCAGCACCTGGGCACGCCGCGGATGTGGTGTCGGTGGCGGAGGCTGGCCATGAAGTGGCCGGGGGGATGCCGGCGACGCCCACGGTTTATGCTGCCGGACAGCAGTCAAGTACTGACTATAGCTCCATCAACACAAGTGAGCATGATGCATACTTTGGTTGACATGCATGAATTTCTTTTTCCATTTTGGTGATTGATCGACATCATCACATTTAATTAATTATTAACTCTGGGAATAAACTGTGTGTGCAAGTATGACTCTCTCTATACCTATATATATCTTCTCTAGAAATAGATATACTAGCTGCTGTGGATATATCTTGGGTGAAAAGAAAAAGATTGTCAAGTGGTCGATGTATCTGTCCTTATTTTTCTTGTTTGTGTTCCTTGTGATTGCTTTGTTAATTTTACTTAATTGATGGATATTTATTCTTAAGGTTAGAGCTCATATTTTACTTGGCGCTAGGGTCCATGGGAGTAGGTCAACTCGGTCCAATTTCTTTCTTGACATTAACATAAGTATGACTTCTATAGTATGCTTATATGCCCAGGGATGGCACTACTAGCTAGCTTAATTAGAAGTTGGCAAAATTAAAACCAAATCACAATATTTCATCTCTGTTCTTTTCTGTGGTTGTTTGACGCTGCATCTGCTTGAATATATTTTAGCTTGATTATTTTGATTAAGCAGTATGCCAGTTTTGTTGTTGTGCTAGCTTTTTGTACTCAATATGATCGGTCGTTTTCTTCCTATTTGATTCCATGAACTTTCCAACAATTGATATGAATTTGTGTGCACGCTAGCTACCATATTAGTTAGTCATAACAGAATAACAGTATTAAAGCACTATAGATCTTCCGTTAACATAGAATGCTTGGGGAACCCACCAGGTGAGTATGTTCCTTCAACTTCCTTGAGACAAGTTATCTCACTCTAATTTCAGTCAATAAGAGTGTCCAGCTAATAAGAAATGAAACCGGGGCTGGACTTTTTTATCCCTCCATCTCAAAATAGATGTCGAGAATTTATCTAAATTTATATGTATCTATATACTAAAAAGTGTCTAGATACATCTAAATTTTAAGAAATTTGCGAAATCTACTTTGGGACCGAGAGAGTATCTGACATGGTGTCAATATGGAGTGTCTTCTGTGTGCATCCATGCATATCAATTCGTGTATCCATGAATATCAATTCTGATACTCCTTTCGATCCAAATTAATGGACATAGATTTCTCTAGATTCGGATGTATCTAGCGCTAAAATATGTCTAGATATATTCGAATCTAGATAAATCTAACACCAATAATTTAGATCCGAAGAAGTAGCAAATTCCCATATTTATCATTGCTCCCTAGCTAACCGATATATTTTGGCAATTTGTTACTCCCTCCGATCCAAATTAATGGTCTCAGATTTGTTTAGATATACATCTAAATCTAGATAAATCCGAGACCATTAATTTGGATTGGAGGAAGTAGCTAATTTCCATATTTATCATTGCTCACTAGTTAACCGATATATTTTGGCAATTTGTTACTCCCTCCTATCCAAATAATGGCCTCACATGACAAATCTGAGACCACTAATTTGGATTGGGAGAAGTAGCTAATTCCCACATTTATCATTGCCTACTAGTTAACCGATATATCTTGGCAATTTGTTATTCCCTCCTATCCAAATAATGGCCTTGGATTTGTCTAGATGATACATCAGAATCTAGACAAATCTGAGACCATTAATTTGGATCGAAGGAAATATTATTTTTGCTCAGTTAAACTGTTTATTGATATTCCCTCCGTCTTAAAATAGATGTCTCGGATTTATCAAAATTAAGATGAACCTATATACTAAATAGTGTTTTCATCTAAATTTTGACAAATCTGAGACATCTATTTTGAGAGGAAGTGAGTAGGACAAATAGCTAAATTTTTTTAAATAATACATTTTTTTATTCAATTTCACAAATAATACACAAAACGGGCAAATTGCAAATCTGTTGGTCGGTCGGCCGTTCAACAGACGAAACACTGCCTTCGTCCGTTGAACGGACGAAACACTGCCTTCATCCGTTCAACGGATGACACGCTGCCTTCGTCCGTTCTTCAACGGACGACACACCTTGCAAACCCAGCAGGGTGTGTCGTCCGTTGAACGGACGAAGGCAGCGTGTCGTCCGTTGAACGGAACGGACGAAACGAGTCTGTCGTCTGTCGAACGGCCGACCGACCAACAGATTTGCAATTTGTCCGTTTTATGTATTATTTGTGCAATTCAATAAAAAAAATGTATTATTTAAAAAAAATTAGCGGACAAATAGGTATGTGTAGAGAGCTTGCGATGGAAACGACATACTGTGTCGCATAAATTTCTACACTCCACATAATACTAGATCCATATGTACAGTACAAGTTAGCCAAAAGATATGCATACATATGCTGCATGCACAGTATGATTGACGTCCAATTTCATTTTTGCTGAGCATATCATCAGAAAATTTCTTTTTCCTGTAGAGCTAAAACGATCGACATGGTTTTTCTTCATGCATGTAGTACCTCTTTTGATCTAGTAGCCAGGAACCTTCACTAATTCACACACACGGTCTCCCTTGGTCATCTTACACGTATACCGTCTGTAATTCACCTTCACCGCTCGCTGATACTGCGGGATGGTTCTTTTCAGGCGTATGCATGCACGCATCAATT
Organism: Avena insularis; assembly: GCA_023614405.1. Classification (NCBI taxonomy): domain Eukaryota; kingdom Viridiplantae; phylum Streptophyta; class Magnoliopsida; order Poales; family Poaceae; genus Avena; species Avena insularis. The sequence goes on along the minus strand of CM042689.1, from coordinate 343,143,365 downwards.
TCCATCATTCTCCTCTCTGTGTTGCCTAACAATCTGCATGTGTTGTCGCTGTACTGCAAAACGCCGTCATTTTAGCGTCTTGGCATGCATGTCATGTACTCCTACAGCTGAGTTGGCCCTGTCAACATGTCAATGACTAGGCAACTAGCTAGATAGATGTACAAAACTGTAGTAGGGAAGGGGCCTTTCCTTGGCGTGCAGATTTTGCATTCATCGTCATCGATCGATCTCTCGTACTACTAGGTACTGCCGGTTGAGTTCCAAGCCGGCAAAGTGGCTTGGCTAGCTAGGGACGCTCTCGGCCAGTGACGCTAGAATAGTATACCGTCAAAGTGTACAGCTAGACAGCTGCTCGTTCCGAGGCCGATCGAGGGAGGGAGTATGAGCTAGCTGTTCGTCTCGATTGTTTGTTTATTTCAGATTCAGATGGCTGGCAAGGCTAGCTGGGCTGAGGAGCTTGGCGTCATGGCGTGTGTCTGTGTGTGCGCATGGCCGGTGGGATTGGATGGGATTTGGTCCAACGTCTCGTGCTTGCTTGAGATGGCGGGCAATCCCCTCTGCTTGTGAGCTTGTCTGCACTCAACACCAGTACCGATGCTTAAAAGTCTTCTCCGCTAACCTCGAAAACCCAGCACGGAATGCTACCGCCAGCTTCTCCCTGCTTGCACATCTCTCTACACATAGTACAGTACTTGTTAGGAGCGAATTTTATTAGCACAGCCAGCCGCCGGCTATGGCTACTCCTCTCCTCTCCCTTACTCTCTCCAACTAACTAACAAGAAGATAAGCAGGCTTTAAACTAAGAGCCAGACGTGTCAAATATGCATGTCCGTCCCCAACACCGGAGCGGCCATCCTTGGTGATCGGCCGCCTCTAATGGTGCTGCAGGGATCGGGTTATCCCCAACTCCGTCCCAATCTCAAAATGCACGTCCTCCCGGGCTTTCTTCGTGTCGGTTTCTATCTTTGATAACTGCTCCACCACCGTAAGGAGCTACGCTTCTCGCGGATCATCCTCCTTGCCCTTCCCTTTCGCCGACTCCATGGTTGAGGAAAGGGGATCAGAGGAGGAGCCGCCACGGGAGGAGCGGTCCCCGAAGGAGGAGGACGAGGCGCTAGCCATTGCGGTTGGGCGAAGGCGCTGGCGTAGCCGATGGTGGAGCGGATTGGGGAGGACGCATCTTTGTCGGAGAGTATGCTAGCTACCTGGACATTCTGGTGAAAGGATGTGGTGCTGCACGGCAGGCGCCGGCGGCTTGAGCCTCCTCAAGCCATGTGCGTCAGATCGAGAAGATGTCGAATAACGAGAAGGATGAGTCTCCTTGAGCCATGCGCGCCAGATCGAGAAGCTGTCGAATAACGAATAACAAGTGTCAAGCTTCATGCACTAGCCAACGCAACCAAAAGTCCGAACTGATGGAAAGGGCTAGTGTAATCCACTTATACACTTCAACACCCCCTCTCACGTGTGACGGGGAGAAGTCAGCAAGTGCAACCGGAAGAGAGCGACGGCGCGCGAAACTCACGTATGACTCAAGCTCTGATACCATGTCAAGCTTCATGCACTAGCCAACGCAACCAAAGTCCGAACTGATGGAAAGGGCTAGTGTAATCCACTTATACACTTCAACAACGAGAAGGAGATGAGGAGCGAGATCGGTGGAATGCTATGCGGCCAGTGTTGTGAAGTGATGATGGAGAGGAACGTACGCGTATTTTCTATCGGGGCTGGAAGGTGAACACGACGGGCAATTAAGTCCGGCGAGGCTGTCAAGGTGGAGCAGACTCGACAGCCGGACATACGAGCGGGCAAGGGCTCATGTTTTGACCCGTCTTTCGACTTCGTGTAGAAGGAACCTAGATTGGACGCACCATTCAACAACACTAAATATTCATAGACATCCAATAAATATTTTGTTGATCTATGAATTTACACCGGTTTCAATATTTTTTTGGATGTTGTAGTGTAGGGGTGCGTATCATGGAAAACAAAAAAATTCTACCGCATGCACACAAACAAGCCAAGATCTATCTACTAGATTGTAGCAACGAGTCGATAGAGGAACTCACCCTCGAAGATTCCAAAGTGGTTAACGAGAGCAGATTCTCGTGGGTGATGTAGTCGTACACTTGCCGATCTCAAGATCGCGTAGACGATCCTTCCGGCGCTGCGTTCCGGCAGCGCTTCCGCAGTCGGTCACACGTTCGGTACTCAATGAAGACATTCCTCTCCCTTGTTCCAGCGGGCAGCGGAGGTTGTAGCACTCTCCTCGCGATTCCGGCAGCACGACGACGTGGTGTCGGAAGTAGAGGGGAGATCTCGCAGGGCTTCGCCTTAAGCCGGAGCGAGTATGGTGGAGTATGAGAGAGGCCTTGGTGATCTAGGGTTTAGAGGGCACCAAGGGGGAGGATGTGGCCGGCGGCTAGGGCTTGGGGAAGCCCCAAGTCTCCGAATTGGAGGGGAAACCCTAGGCGACGGCGGCTGCACTTGGAGGTGGACACGCCAAAACTAGGGTTTGAGGTGTGTAGGTAGGGGGCAGCCCTACCCCTCCTTATATAGGTGGGAGGGTGCGGCTTGGGAGGAGGGAGTCCTCCTCCTCCTACTCCTCCTCATGGCCGGCGGGTGGAGGGAGGGGACTTCCTCCCCAAGTAGGTTTCCTACTCTCCCTCCACCAAGCAAACTTGAGATGTGACTTTTTCAAATTGGCGTTTGACTTTCAATCTTCGATTTGATTTCTCTCTTTATTTTGCCCAGCCAAGTGACCTAGTACATGATGCAACCATTCCATATTGTCATGACACATCAATGTACCCTTCCCCTCCGGAGTGCCGGACCTTCCAGACCCTTCTAGAACATTCCTGGTGAAAACACCGGAATCATTCCCGAACTCCGAAATAGGACTTTCCTTATATGAATCTTATTCTCCGGACCATTCCGGATCTCCTCGTGATATCCCAGATCCCATCTGAGACTCCGAACAACATTCGGTCTCTTACTCATCATTCCATAACTACACAACAACATCGAATCCTTAAGTGTGTCTCCCTACGGTTCGTGAATTATGCGGACATGATCGAGACACTTCTCCGATCAATAACCAATAGAGGAATCTGGAAATTCATATGGTTCTACATATTTCTACGATTACTTTGCGATCGAATGAACCACTTACATACGATACCAATTTCCCTTTGTCTCACGATAGTTTACTTATCCGAGGTTTTGATCGTCGGTATCTCTACATACCTAGTTCAACCTCGTTACCGATAAGTACTCTTTTCTCGTTCCCGTGGTATGTGATTCCTTGTGAGCCAGTCACATGCTTGCAAGCTAATTGGATGACATTCCACCGAGAGGGCCCAGAGTATATCTATTCGTCATATGAATGGACAAATCCCACTCTTGATCCATGTGCCTCAACCCATACTTTACAAACACTCAATGCCACCTTTATAGCCACCCAGTTACGGTGTGGTGTTTGATGTCATCAAAGCATCCTTCCGGTGATGGTGATTAGCATGATCTCATGGTCTAGGGAATTAGGTTACTATGTATCAGAAAGCTTATAGCAATTGAACTATTAAAATGACTTTGATCTTTATGCTACGCTTATCTATAGGAGTATGTCCATCATACCATTCTCCTAATGATATGATCTTGTTGTTAACAACATCTCAATGTTCATGATCGGGAAACCACGATCATCTATTAACCAACAAGCTAGTATTATAAATAGGCTTTACTAGGGACTCTATTTTAGTTTACAAATCACACAAGTATTAATGTTTCCAGTTAATACTGTTATAGCATGAATGAAAACATTTATCATAAACACAAAGATATAATAATAACTACATTTATTATTGCCTCTAGGGCATATCTCCAACAGTCTCCCACTTGCACTAGAGTCAGCTAATCTAGATTACATGGTGATATACCGAACACCTATGGCAGTTTGGTGTTGGTCATGTTTTGCCCTCGGGAGAGGTTTAGTCAACGGATCTGCCACATTCAGATCTATGTGTACTTTGCAAATCTTTATGTCACCATCTTGGACATGTTCTCGAATAGCGTAAAAACGTAGCTTGATGTGCTTCAGCTTCTTGTGTGACCTTGGTTCTTGCGCATTGGCTATGGCGCCTATGTTATCACAGTAGATAGACATTGGGTCCAGCGCACTTGGAACCACAACGAGCTATGTAATGAACTCCTTCATCCATATCGCTTCTTGTGAAGCCTCCGAAGCAGCTATGTATTCTGATTCAGTTGAAGATCTCGCCACAACGCTTTGCTTTGCACTCCTCCAGCTAACTGTTGCACCATTCAAAGTAAATACGTATCCAGATTGAGATTTAGAATCATCCGGATCGGTGTTCCAACTAGCATCGGTGTAACCATTAACAACGAGTTGTTCTTCACCTCCATAAGAAAGAACCATATCCTTAGTTCTTCTCAAGTACTTAAGGATGTTTTTGACCGCTGTCCAATGATCCACTCCTGGGTCACTTTGATATCTGCTAGTCAAACTAACAACACATGCAATGTCGGGTCTAGTACATAGCATGGCATACATTAGAGATCCTATGGATGAGGCATAGGGAGTCTTACTCATCCTTTCTCTATCTTCTGTCGTTGCAGGACTTTGAGTTTTACTCAAGGTCGTATTGGGCAACATGGGCAAGAACCTCTTTAGAACTTTGTCCAAATATGTACTTTGTGACAATGATATTAGGCGTCTCGATCTATTTCTATAAATCTTTATGCCTAATATGTAAGCTGCTTTGCCAAGATCTTTCATTGAAAAACTATTATTCAAATAATCCTTGACACTATTAAGAAGGTCTACATCATTCCCAATCAACAATATGTCAAGTACATATAGTATTAGGAATGCTACAGAGCTCCCACTCACTTTCTTGTAAATACAAGCTTCTCCATAAGTTTGTATAAAACTAAAGCTTTTGATTACCTTATCAAAACGTTGATTCCAACTTCGGGATGCTTGATTCAATCCATATATGGACCATTGAAGTTTGCACACCTTCTTAGCATCTTTAGGATCGACAAAACCTTTGGGTTGCATCATATACAACTCTTCATCAATGTCTCCATTGAGGAACGCCGTTTTGACATCCATCTGCCATATCTCATAATCATAATATGCAGTGATTGCTAACATAATCCTCACAGACCTTAGCTTCGCTACTGGTGAGAAAGTCTCATCGTAGTCAACTCCTTGAATTTGTCGAAACCCTTTTGTGACAAGTCGAGCTTTATAGACAGTAACATTACCATCAGCATCTGTTTTCTTCTTGAAAATCCATTTGTTCTCGACACCTTCCTACCATCCTAAGTCCACCAAAGTCCATACTTGGTTTTCGTACATGGATCCAATCTCGGATTTCATGGCTTCTTGCCATTTATTGGAATTTGGGCTCATCATCGCTTCCTCATATGTCGCAGGGTCATCAATGTTGTCCACCAACATGATACTCATGACAGGATCATACCAATCAGGAGTGGTACGAGTTCTGGTTGACCTACGAGGTTCCGTAGTAACTTCAACCGAAGTTTCATGATCAACATCATTAGCTTCCTCTCTTATTGGTGTAGGCGCCACAGGAACTACTTCCGGTGCTGCGCTACTCGCAAGTTCGAGAGAAGGTTCAACAACCTCGTCAAGTTCTACTTTCCTTCCAGTCACTTCTTTCGAGAGAAATTCTTTCTCTAGAAAGGATCCATTCTTGGCAACGAAGATTTTGCCCTCGGATCTATGATAGAAGGTATACCCAATAGTTTCCTTCGGGTATCCTATGAAGACGCATTTTTCTGCTTTGGGTTCAAGCTTGTCCGGCTGTAACTTCTTTACATAGGCTTCGCAACCCCAAACTTTAAGGAACGACAATTTAGGTTTCTTCCCAAACCATAATTCATACGGTGTCGTTTCAACGGATTTATATGGTGCCCTATTTAAAGTGAATGCGGTTGTTTCTAATGCATAACCCCAAAACGATAGCGGTAAATCTGTAAGTGACATCATAGAACGAACCATATCTAAGAGAGTTCGATTACGACGTTCGAACACACCATTACGCTGTGGTGTTCCCGGCGGTGTCAAATATGAAAGTATTCCGCATTTCTTCAAATGCTCGCCAAACTCGTAACTTAGATATTCACCTCCACGATCAGATCGTAGAAATTTAATCTTCTTGTTACGTTGATTCTCTACCTCACTTTGAAATTTCTTAAACTTCTCGAAAGTTTCGGACTTATGTTTCATGAAATAGATATACCCATATCTACTCAAGTCATCCATGAAGGTAAGAACATAACGATAACCACCACGCGATGCAACACTCATTGGACAACACACATCGGTATGTATGATTTCCAATAAGCCCGTAGCTCGCTCCATCATACCAGAAAATGGAGTCTTAGTCATTTTACCCATCAGACATGCTTCGCATCTTTCAAGTGATTCGAAATCAAGTGATTCAAGAAGTCCATCAGAATGGAGTTTCTTCATACGCTTCACTCCAATGTGACCAAGACGACAGTGCCACATATATGTCGTGTTATCGCTCAATTTCAAACGTTTAGCTTCAATGTTATTAATGTGTGTATTACTACAATCGAGATTCAATAAGAATAGACCATCTATCAAAGGTGCATGTGCATAAAACATATTACTCATATAAATCGATCAACCATTATTCTCGGACTTAAACAAGTAACTGTCTCGCAATAAACATGATCCGGTATAATGTTCATGCTCAACGCAGGCACCAAATAACAATTATTTAAGTATAAAACTAATCCCGATGGTAGATGAAGAGGTAGTGTGCCGACCACAATCACATCAACCTTTGATCCATTTCCAACGCGCATCGTCACCTCGTTCTTCGCTAGCTTCCGTTTATTCTGCAGCACCTGTTTCGAGTTACAAATATGAGCAACCGAACCAGTATCAAATACACAGGCACTACAACGAGTACTAGTGAGATACACATCAATAACATGTATATCGGATATACCTTTCTTCTTGATGTTGTCGTTCTTCAAATCTGCCAAGTACTTTGGGCAATTCCGCTTCCAGTGACCCTCTCCCTTGCAGTAAAATCACTCAGTATCAGCCTTAGGCCCAGCCTTGGTCTTCTTCGCCGACGCGGCAACTTTCTTACCGCCCTTCTTGAAGTTTCCCTTTTTCTTAGACTGGCCTTGCTTCTTGAATTTGGTGGTCTTATTGACCAACAACACTTGGTGCTCTTTCTTGATCTCCACTTCTGCAGATTTCAACATGGAGAAGAGTTCTGGCAACGTCTTGTCCATGTTTTGCATATTGTAGTTCATCACAAAGTTCTTAAAACTTGGTGGTAGTGATAGGAGGACACGGTGAATCCCCAAAGAATTAGGAATCACTATACCCAAACTTTGGAGTTTGTTTGCGTGCCCAGACATCTTAAGCACATGCTCACTGACGGAGCTTCCCTCTTCCATCTTGCAGTTAAAGAACTTTTCAGAAGCCTCATAACTCTCAAATGCCGTGTGAGCCTCAAATATCATTTTGAGTTCACAGACAATATCATGTGGGTCATGGTTCTCAAACCTTTTCTGAAGCTCCGATTCCAAACCATACAAGATAGCACACTGAACCGTGGAGTACTGATTCTTCCGAGTGAGGTAAACATTCTTTACTTCATCGGTAGAAGTAGCTGCAGGCGGGTCACCCAGCGGTGCATCCAACACATAGGTCAAATTACTAGCATTGAGGACAATCCTTAAATTGCGGAACCAATCCACGAAGTTGCTTCCATTGTTTTTCAACTTTTCTTTCTCTAGGAACGCATTAAATTGATGGTAGGGGCCGCCATTGATCTACAACATATTTGCAATAGTTTAGACTAAGTTTATGACAAATTGAGTTTTAATTAATAGTTAAATTAATCTAGGTGAACTCCCACTCAAAACAATATCCCTCACATTGTTTTAGTGATCACACGAACCAAATCCACCACATCAAAACCGATCATCACGAGAGTTGATGTAACTTCAATGGCGAACAATCAACATGTTCATCATATCTACTATATGACTCATGTTTTACCTTTCGGTGATCTGTGTTCCGAGACCATGTCTGTACATGCTAGGATCTTCAAGATCAAACCTTAGCTTCTGCATGAGAAAATTTGGCTTGCTCACGTTGTATACACTCGCAGAATCTAGCACACCCGATCATCACGTGGTGCTTCGAAACAACGAGCTTTAGCAACGGTGCTTACTAAGGATGAACACTTTAAAACTTGAAATTGTGTGCTTGAGGGATCATCTTATAATGCTACCATCGTGAACTAAGCAATACAAGATGCATAAAAGTATTAACATCACATGCAATTCATAATATGGGATATGATATGGCCTTTCTTCTTGTGCTTCCGATCTCCATCTTCAAGCACAATCATGATCTCCATCATCACCGGTATGGCGTCAAGGTCAATGGCTCCATTTCATGGTTGTCGTCCACCAGCTTCAACTATTACAACTATTTTAAATAGACACGCAGGCCTTAACGGAATTTAAAGACAACCATATGGCTCCTGCCGGTTGCCAACTTACAATAAGGAACATTGCATACATCAAATATAATCACAATCATGGCCATATCACATCACAGCACACCCCTGCAAAACAAAGTTAGATGCCTCTAATTTTCTTTGCATATTTTACGTGGTTTGGGGCTTTCAATAAGTGTCGTTCTAACTTATGAACAAGAACCACAACGTTGATGCTTGAACTATCAAGTGACCGTTGTAAATTGGATCTATACTATGATGGGAGAGACAGGCACCTGCAAAGCCACTTATGCAATACAAGTTGCATGTTGAGCGTGGAGCAAGTCTCATGAACGATGTCATGCAAGGTTAGCCCGGGCCGCTTCATCCCATTATACTGCAAGATGCAAAGTACACAAAAAGCAATTGATAATAAAAGCACCACCGCCCATAATGACCATTGTGTTCTACTCGTGCAACAGATCTACATATAGACACGGCTCTGATACCACTGTAGGGGTTCGTAGCATGGAAAACAAAACATTTCTACCGCATGCACACAAACAAGCCAAGATCTATCTACTAGATTGTAGCAACAAGTCGATAGAGGAACTCACCCTCGAAGATTCCAAAGTGGTTAACGAGAGCAGATTCTCGTGGGTGATGTAGTCGTACACTTGCCGATCTCAAGATCGCGTAGATGATCCATCCGGCGCTGCGTTCGGCTTCCGCTTCAATCGGTCACACGTTCGGTACTCGATGAAGACCTTCCTCTCCCTTGTTCTAGCAGGCAGCGAAGGTTGTAGCACTCTCCTCGCGATTCCGGCAGCACGATGGTGTGGTGTCGGAACTAGAGGAGAGATCTCGCAGGGCTTCGCCTTAAGCCGGAGCGAGTATGGTGGAGTATGAGAGAGGCCTTGGTGATCTAGGGTTTAGAGGGCACCAAGGGGAGGATGTGGCTGGCGGCTAGGGCTTGGGGAAGCCCCAAGTCGCCGAATTGGAGGGGAAACCCTAGGCGGCGGCTGCACTTGGAGGTGGAGGCGCCAAAACTAGGGTTTGAGGTGTGTAGGTAGGGGGCAGCCCTACCCCTCCTTATATAGGTGGGAGGGTGCGGCTTGGGAGGAGGGAATCCTCCTCCTACTCCTCCTCATGGCCGGCGGGTGGAGGGAGGGGACTTCCTCCCCAAGTAGGTTTCCTACTCTCCCTCCACCAAGCAAACTTGAGATTTGACTTTTTCAAATTGGCGTTTGACTTTCAAACTTCGATTTAATTTCTCTCTTTATTTTGCCCAGCCAAGTGACCTAGTACATGATGCAACCATTACATATTGTCATGACACATCAATATACCCTTCCCCTCCGGAGTGCCGGACCTTCCAGACCCTTCTAGAACATTCCTGGTGAAAACACCGGAATCATTCCCGAACTCCGAAACAGGACTTTCCTTATATGAATATTATTCTTCGGACCATTACGGATCTCCTCGTGATATCCCGGATCCCATCCGAGACTCCGAACAACATTCGGTCTCTTACTCATCATTCCATAACTACACAACAACATCGAATCCTTAAGTGTGTCTCCCTACGGTTCGTGAATTATGCGGACATGATCGAGACACTTCTCCGATCAATAACCAATAGAGGAATCTGGAAATTCATATGGCTCCCACATATTTCTACGATTACTTTGCGATCGAATGAACCACTTACATACGATACCAATTTCCCTTTGTCTCACGATAGTTTACTTATCCGAGGTTTTGATCGTCGGTATCTCTACATACCTAGTTCAACCTCGTTACCGATAAGTACTCTTTTCTCGTTCCCGTGGTATGTGATCCCTTGTGAGCCAGTCACATGCTTGCAAGCTAATTGGATGACATTCCACCGAGAGGGCCCATATGGATGGACAAATCCCACTCTTGATCCATGTGCCTCAACCCATACTTCCCAAACACTCAATGCCACCTTTATAGCCACCCAGTTACGGTGTGGTGTTTGATGTCATCAAAGCATCCTTCCGGTGATGGTGATTAGCATGATCTCATGGTCGAGGGAATTAGGTTACTATGTATCAGAAAGCTTATAGCAATTGAACTATTAAAATGACTTTGATCTTTATGCTACGCTTATCTATAGGAGTATGTCCATCATACCATTCTCCTAATGATATGATCTTGTTGTTAACAACATCTCAATGTTCATGATCGGGAAACCACGATCATCTATTAATCAACAAGCTAGTATTATAAATAGGCTTTACTAGGGACTCTATTTTAGTTTACAAATTACACAAGTATTAATGTTTCCAGTTAATACTGTTATAGCATGAATGAAAACATTTATCATAAACACAAATATATAATAATAACTACATTTATTATTGCCTCTAGGGCATATCTCCAACATGTAGTACCAATAGGAAGTTCTCACTCGTCTAAGAGAAATAATTTTATCATTAGACCTAATCAAGGTGCAAAATAGTGCGTCTATCTTGAGACAATGGAAGTGATCAAGCTAATCACACATTATTTTGTTTTCTCTTTTGAAAACACCTAAGAATTACTTGAATATATTCATGAATAGAAAACAAAGTTGTATTTACAATATTGGACGCCCTATCGGATACTACATTGTGACATGGAAATAAAGGACTATGGACCCTTGGCTCTCTGATAATTACTCTTACACCTCATATTTGATTGTACTGATGATATCGGAAAAATGTTCTAAAAGTCTCTCACGAGAGAGATTTAATAACATCATAACATGATCTCCTCAGGAAGAAGGACATGACCATTTATACGATCCCCTATAATTTTTTCATTGCAAATCCTGAAGTGTAGGCTAGAGAATGAAGAGCCTTGTGAACATGCAAAGTATCCATTTAGAGACCCGAATAACCTAACGGAACTTAATCTTATTTCTTTTTTATGAAAACACCCAAAGGAGAGAATATAGACGATGTGATCGTACCACCACTCATCATATTTGGAGTCATCCTCGTCATCCTTAATCTCCATCTCATCCAAATAATCATGAGGCAGGTGGAGGAAGAGCATGGGCTTCTTCATCACTAGAGTAGGGATTGTCAAACACCTCACACCTCACTCTCTTCATCCTTGAAGATAAAAGGGATATCTTCACCATTTTTCGGCATTTGTTTCATGATATCACTCATGTTCCACTGAGCCTTAGCATTCTTCTTGAACAAATGTTTGTGAATTGCATTCACATGCCTATATATGGACTTGATTGCTCGATAGACATTTCTTAGTTTGGGCTTGCAAGGCTGTCGAGACTTGGGTCGAGATTTTAATCCACGTGTATCACCTTGATGTATACGCACTTCTATTCTTGTAGACAATTGTTGGGCCTCCAAGTGCAGAGATTTGTAGAACAGCAGAAAGTTTCCCTTAAGTGGATTACCAACGGTTTATCGAACTCAGGGAGGAAGTGGTCAAAGGTATCCCACTCAAGCAACCCTGCAATCAAGATACATGCAGTTTCTTGTGTCCCCAACACACCCAATACACATGTCAGGTGTATAGGTGCACTAGTTCGGTGAAGAGATAGTGAAATACAAGTGGTATGGATGATTATAAGACAACGGTGCCAGAAAAGAGCTTTTGATAGGGAGGAAAAAACTAAAGGCAAACTGAAATAAAGATGGTAGCAAGCAAATATGTAACAGATCTAGTTGCAAACGGTGTTTCAATGCTTAGAGACAAGGCCTAGGGATCATACTTTCACTAGTGAACACTCTCATATAAATATATTCTCTTCATGATACTACTCTGAACTACTCTCCGGTTGGATACTCTAATCCATGGTACGGCTACAAAAACACTCCTTAAAGTTTGCAATCCCCATCTAGATAACCCCATACTGTCACCTTGAGCGCTAGATGGTTCCTTCAAACACCACAATTTTATAAATACATCCAACTCCAAATATAACTCATGTCAAGTATGTATGTAATCTATAGCCTAAGTGCCACACAGTGTGCATGCTATCACTTTCACACGTGGGGAGAGCCGGAGATTGATTAAAGCACTTGAGTAGCAGAATAGATCTACTTGATTTCAAAGCTCATGACCACAATAAGATCACGCAAAGAGAGAGAGATGAACACATAGCTACCGGTAGAGCCCTTAGCCTCGAGGAAGAACTACTCCCTCCTCATCATGGGAATCAGCAATGGCGATGGAGATGGTGGTGGAGATCGATGTAGATGGCTCCGGGGGCACTTCCCCGTCGCGGCAGGATGCCGGAACAGAGACAACTGTCCCCAGAATCTCCCCTTCGGTGGCGGGGATGCTGTGGAACTTTTCGTGGATGTATGCTGATTCCCCCAGGGTTTTCTCATCGAGGGCTTTATATAGGCGCAAGGGCCAGGTCGTTGGAGGCCCAGGGGGCCCACACCCCCTGGTGGAGCCACTAGGGGATACCCGCGCCACCATAGTGTGTGGCCGCCCTGGTGTCCCCCTCCGTCTCTGCTTCGTGTTTCCGCATTGCTCCAGGAAAAATAGGCAGATTGGCTTTTGTTCCGTCCAATTGCGAGAATATTCATTTTTTAGCTTTTCTGAAACCAAAAACAGCAGAAAACAGGCAACTGGCACTACGGCATATTGTAAATAGGTTAGTTCCAGAAAATGTATAAAAATACCTCAAAGTGTAGACAAAGCATAAGACAAATGATATAAAACAAGCATTAAAAATTATAGATACGTTTACGATGTATCAAGCATCCCCAAGCTTAACTCCTGCTCATCCTCGAGTAGGTAAGTGATAAAAAGAATAATTTTTGAGGTGACATGCACCATCACAATCATGAACAAACCATTTGCAAGCATTGAAAGCTGGGATCAAAGTACTCTAAACATGAGCATGAAAGATGAAGTTCTAAAAATAGGACAAAGTAACTATGTTGTAACATGAAAGGATACAAACAAAGATCATGAATAACAATGCATTGAAAGACGTTTGTTTGTTTCGCATATAGAAAACATAGCATAGTGGCATTCAGCTTGTCCCTCATGGAGTAGCAAAACATAAATGCATAGGACACCTTCAAAGTTCATAAGGGTGACTAGATACAAATAGTTTAACAACAAGCAATATCAACAATATGAATCAATCAATAAGTTTTGGAACAATGCACATAGAACTAAGAATGGCAAATATGCTCTCTTAATTGGTGCCTAAGGATAGAAGGCGGAGACTCAATATAATAGTGGAAGAAATTCCCTTCAAAGGGAAGCATGGATTTCAAGTTTCATAAAGAACTTCCAAAAATTATGGTATTTGTTAGCTTTTAGCTCTCATTGCCCCTATCATAAGCATCTTTAAGTGATTAAGGTTAAAGTGAACAAAATATGGAGTATATGCTTGACAAAGTATAAGTTGGCAATCTCATGTCCCTTGAGTACGAGGGCCGCTCCTCATGCTACTCAATTTTAGTTACTGGTAAGTTCTTGTCATAGTAAGTACATGTGTATCATAGAGAACTGCCAACGGGGTACCCCTTGCCCCATGACACAGGAGCTATCCCATATCAAAATGACAAGGCAACAGACAATGAGCATCTTACCAATCTTCTTATTTACCATTGGAAAATGGTGCTTTTTTCTCTTCTTTCCTCTTTTTTGTCTTTTTATTTTTTTCTATCTCTCTTTTTTTATAAGAAGAATGCTTCATAGATTGCTCAGTATGGTGATGCTGCAAGTTTTCACCATGATTAGGCATGGCTTAGGCTAGCGGCTCAGACGTTTGTCTAACACATATACATATCTCCATGGACTTACAAGCTCCCCTTTTATTTCACACCGACGACATCCATAAACAAAAGAGCATGATATCAACTAGGTAGTTATTTATAGGTGTTGAAAGTGTTCCCCGTGACAGCACATTTCTGCTAATTCCTAACGTATAAGTGCAAGCATATACAACATAGATGACATAATGGTTCAAATTTAATAGGGGCTAGAAAAATAAAGTATGCCATCAAGTTTGTGAGATCTTTAATCACTAACTTTCACATAACAAGTTTAATTTGGAAGATAGATAAAACAAGAATATACTTAGAATGGTGTAACACACCATGCATAGGAATTTATAGTGGACACTTTGGAATAACTTGGTTTCTTGGGAGTTGGATGCATGAGTAGATCTTACTCAATACAAGTGGAGGCTAGCAAAAGACTAGGATCGACCAACTAAGAGAGCAATAATGGCCATAATCATGCAGAGCAACAAAACATTATAAATCAAAGCATAAAGTGGTATCACAAGTCAAAAACTAAATGATCATAGAGGCTAAGGTGACTGGTTCATAGTTATAACATGGTGTGAACATGTGCCAAGTCAACCCAAACAAAGCATCAAAGGAGAATACCACAATATTATGCTTTTCTATGCTAAAACAACGCATGATTCTTTTAAGGCACATTAAGCAATCTCAATTGTTCAAAACAATTCATGCTATAGCAATAATCACTAACCATAAGGTCAAAACAATATCTAGCATGACATGATAAAGTCTAGGTCACAGTCAAAGCAAGCTCCCTTTTTGTACCACCTAAGCATGAAGCTTCCTACTCTTTTCCAACACCAATCGACTTATTTGAAACAACTCACAAAGATAATAATCAATAAAGATCAGTGAGCTTGTATCACAAATCCACAAATAAGAACTAAAAAGTTCTAAGCTGATAGCACAAGAAAACTAAGGGTAAACGCAGTGCTAGCAAAAGAGAACACTCGCAAGACAATAAGAATGAAAAGTAGAGTGTTCTAGGCAATGAAAACACAGTGTGTCTCTCTCCAAAATAAATGTGCTGGGATCCAACCAACTTATTGCAGAAAACCAAGCAAACGAAAACTAATACGCTCTAAGAACAACACAACAGTGCATAAAACAATAAAAACGAAGTGTCTAGAAAGACCTGAGATTTTTATTGATAAAGAAGGGGATGCCCAAGGCATCCCCAGGCTTTGACGCTTGTACCTATTGAATATTTCTTGGGGTGACACAGGGTGGCATCCCCAAGCTTAAGCTTTTGTCCATTCTTCATCTCATTACTTCATTCTTTCCTTACAACTGAAAATTTTCCTTCATACAAAACTTCACACAATCTTTATTAGCAATATTAGTGCATTTAAAAGATAATAGACCTTTGGGGTTTAGTTTTAAAACAACAAAACTTTCATTAAATACACAAGATACTGTAGCAATTCCCTTAAAATCTCAATTTACCAAAGAGAACTCAAAAAGAAATCGATAAAGAGGCAAATGCAATTAATGGCAGAAATCTGTCAAAAAAGACCAACAGGTAAAAACCGATTTTTTCGAAGACCTTCTGTTGCTCAAATCAAAAAGTGCTGAACTAATGAAAGTTATCTAACAACCTAGGGGATTTATTTAGAAAGTTACAACTCAATACGACATACAGAGATTTTTCACCAATTTTTACAGCGAAGCACAAAAATATGTTTTGTGACAACACTTCTCCAAATCTTACTTCCCTCTCATTAAAGGTTATTCTTGGAACAAAACCACAAAAAAAGGATAAGGAGAGGTTATTACAGAAGTAATAACTTCCAAGACTCAAAAAAACTATTGGGTTATCTCCCAAGAAGTACTTTTCTTTAACATCTTTAAGTTAGGAATGATAGATTGAGAAGATACTCACATAAGAAATATGAATTGAAGTAAAAGAGAGCATCAAGAAGCAAATTCAAAACACATTTAAGTCTAACCCACTTACTATGTATAGGAATCTTGTAAAAAAACAAGTCATGAAAGCACAAAGCAACAAGCATAGGAAAGCAAAACAAGTACAACTTCAAAATTTTCAACATAAAGAGGGAAAACTTAATATTGTTGAGATACATAAAACCATGTTTCTGAAGGGTTTCGCGGCATAGTAAATCAAAATTTTCTACGGATGCGAACAGAGGGAAAGCCAAGATCTAATCTAGGAGATGCAAACAACGAGAGAGATTGGATTAGATCTTCATACCCTTGAAGATTCAAGACAATGAACGTTCAATCGAACGTGGGTGATGTAGTCGCATTTCGCTTCTCCTCCTCGCGATCCGATCCGATCTAGCACCACAAGTGGCGGTGCCTCCGTGAGATGCACACGTGCATCACCTCGACGTCTCCTCCTTCCTTGGTCCAGCAAGTATGGTGGAGATATGGGTTGGATCTACAACGCGACGGCGCGGTGCAATTGGTGGAGAATTTCTACAGCTGGCTTCGCCTACAAGCAGTCGGGAGGGAGAGAGGAGGGCAGCAGGGCGGCTAGGGTTGGAGGGGAAGGTGTAGGGGGTTGGTGCGCCCCCAGCCCTCTATATATAAAGGGGTGGGCGCAGCCCAGCCCTCCCCAAGCCAAGGTCGGCGGCCCCAAGGAGGAAGAGTGGGGGACAAGGAAACCCCCCCTTCTAGAAGCTCTATCTAGAGTTTAAACCTCTCTTGGCCGGCTGGGCCCTATGGGGCCTTGTGCCCCTGGCCCAATGCGTCCAGGGCACTCACTCATAGGCCCATGCCCCCTCCCGGAAGGTGTGGCCACGTTGGTCCCCTTCCGGAAGGTTCTAGAAGCTTCCGGTACAATACCGATTAACCCGGAACAATTCCAAACTCCAAAACTGCAATCGCCTTATATGAATCTTATTCTGACCACTCGAACCTCTCGTGATGTCCCGGATCCCATCAGAGACCAACAAAAACTCATAAACCAATTATCCAATCTATCCTAGCATCGAGACATGTTATGTGTGACCGCGGGTTCGAGAATATGCACATGATCTTCTATCAATAATCAGCGGGGTCTGGAAACCCATATTGACTCCCACACATTCATCGATGATCATATCGGATGAACCACGATGCCAGGATTCAATCAATCCCATATATATATATTCCCTTTGTCTCGCGATATTTTACTTGTCCGAGATTCGATCGTCGGTACCGTCATACCTAGTTCAATCTCGTTCACAGCAAGTACTTTACTCGTTCCGTAATCCGATATCACTTTGTGATTAACTCCTTAGCCACATTCTTGCAAGCGGTGTTGATATCGACACGAAAGGGGCCCCAAGTATATCTCTCCGACTTGGGAGGACAAATCCCATCTCGATACATACAACCCAATGATACTTTCCGATCACCTGAGAGACACCTTTATGATCACCCTCTCATAGGATGACGTTTGATGACCTCAAAGCTTTCTTCCGATACCAGGGAGTTGTATTATCTCATGGTCTAAGGAATACAATATTTGACATAAGAAAAGCTTCGCAAAGACGAACACGATGACACGATCTAATTGCTTCGCTTAGTTTGGATTTGTCCATCATATCATTCTCCCAATGATATGATCTCATTATCAATTGACAACTCATGTCTATGGTTAGGAAACCTTAACCATCATTGATCAATGAGCTAGTCCATAGAGGCGTACTAGGGACACGGTGTTCTTCACAAACCACACAAGTATTAAAGTTTCCGCTTAATACAATTCTAGCATGGAATATAAACATTATCATGAACAAGAATTATAATAATAACATCTTTATTATTGCCTCTAGGGCATAATTCCAACAGTCTCCCACTTGCACTAGAGTCAATAATCTAGTTTACATCTGGCAACAATCTCACACCCATGGCACTGAGGTGCTGATCATGTTTTACACGTGGAAGAGGTTTAGTCAATGGATCTGCGACATTCAGATCTATATGTACTTTGCTAATCTTCAGATCTCCATCTGCTATATAATCTCGGATTATATGAAACTTATGTTGATATGCTTGGTCTTTGGATGATATCTTGGTTCCTTAGCGAGTGCTATGGCGCCGTGTTGTCACACAATATCTCCAAGGGTCCAATGCACTTGGAACCACGCCAAGCTCAGTGATGAAGTTCTGATCCAAACTCCTTCACTTGACGCTTCGCAGCAGCCATGTATTCCGCTTTCATCAGATCCCGCGATCACGCTTTGCTTGCAGCTTCTCCACTCACAGCTCCTCCATTCAAAATATACACGTATCCTGCTGAGATTTAGAATCATCCTTGTTTGTCAAAACTAGCGTCGACGTAACCTTTTACGACAAGCTGTTCATCACCCCATAGACTAAGAACATTTCTTTAGTCCTATTTAGGTACTTTAGGATGTTCTTCACTGTCCAAAGGTTCCACTCGGATCACTTTGATATCTCGTCAAACTAAGAGCATTGGACACATCCGTCTAGTACACAACATGGCATACATGATAGAACCTATGGCCGAGGCATAAGGCACTTTGCTCATAGCTTCCCTATCATTTCATCAGAATGGACACCGAGCCTTGCTCAATATCTTACCTGACAACATAGGCACGAACCTTTCTTTGCCTTATCCATTCGAACCTTTTCGTAACTTTGTCTAGGTATGTACCGCTTAAAGCTATCAAAGGCCTTTGTCTATCTCTATAGATTTTTATGCCCAATATATAAGCAGCTTCACCTAGGTCTTTCATTGAAAAACACTTGTTCAAATAACTCTTCACATCGTTAAGCATGTTAATGTCATTTCCAATAATCAATATGTCATCCACATATAGTACCAGAAACGTCACCGAGCTCCCACTCACTTTCTTGTAGATGCAAGATTCGTAGCAATTTGGAACAAATCCAAAGCTCTTGATCACTTGATCAAAACGAAGGTTCCAACTCCGAGATGCTTGCTTCAGTCCATAAATGGAACGCTGAAGTTTGCATACTTTATCAGCATCCTTAGGATCGACAAAACCTTCGGGTTGCATCATATACAACTCTTCATCAATGTTGCCATTGAGGAAAGCAGTCTTGACATCCATCTGCCATATTTCATAATCATGAAACACAACAATTGCTAATAGAATCCGAATGGACTTAAACATTCCTACGGTAGAGAAAGTCTCATCGTAGTCAACACCTTGAACTTGTCGAAAACCTTTCGCGACAAGCCGTGCTTTATAGACGGTAACATTACCATCCGCGTCCGTTTTCTTCTTGAAAATCCATTTGCACTCAACGGCCTTTCGGTCGCTAGGAGGGTCCACCAAAGTCCATACTTGGTTTTCGCTCATGGATCCCAATTCGGATTTCATGGCTTCTAGCCATTTCTCAGAGTCTGGGCTCATCATCGCTTCCTCATAGTTCGTAGGTTCACTGTCTTCTACTAATAAGACAGTCAAGACAGGGTTGCCGTACCACTCAGGAGGGGCACGCGACCTTGTCGACCTGCGACGTTCAGTAGCAGCATCGTCCGAAGCTTCATGATCCTTGTCATTAGCTTCCTCTATTGTTGGTGCAGGCGGCACTGGAACAATTTCAGGTGCTGTGCTACTCTCCAATTCAAGAGAAGGTTCAATAACCTCGTCTAGCTCTACTTTCCTCCCACTCACTTCTTTCGAGAGAAACTCCTTCTCAAGAAAGGAACCGTTCTTTGCAACAAACACTTTGCCTTCGGTTCTGTGATAGAAGGTATACCCAATAGTTTCCTTAGGGTATCCTATGAAGACGCATTTCTCCGCTTTGGGTTCGAGCTTGTCCGGCATCAACTTCTTGACGTAAGCTTCGCATCCCCAAACTTTAAGAAACGACAACTTAGGTTTAGCACCAAACCACAGTTCATACGGTGTCGTCTCAACGGATTTAGATGGAGCCCTATTTAAAGTGAATGCAGTGGTTTCTAATGCATAACCCCAAAATGATAACGGCAAATCAGTAAGAGACATCATTGATCGGACCATATCTAATAGGGTTCGATTCCGGCGTTCAGACACACCATTGCGCTGTGGTGTTCCGGGTGGCGTGAGTTGCGAAACGATTCCGCTTGCTTTAAGATGCGTGAGAAAATCATAACTCAAATATTCACCTCCACGATCGGATCGTAGAAACTTAATCTTTCTGTTACCATGGTTCTCCACTTCATTCTGAAATTCTTTGAACTTTTCAAATGTTTCAGATTTATGTTTCATTAAATAGATATACCCATATCTACTCAAGTCATCGGTAAAAGTGAGAAAATAGCAATATCCACCGCGCGTCGAAACACTCATCAGTCTGCATACATCGGTATGTATGATTTCCAACAAGTCCGTTGCTCGCTCCATCATACCGGAGAACGGTGTTTTGATCATCTTGCCCATGAGGCATGGTTCGCATGTGTCAAATGATTCAAAATCAAGAGACTCCAAAAGTCCATCAGAATGGAGTTTCTTCATGCGCTTTACACCAATATGACCTGAGCAGCGATTACCACAAATAAGTAGTATTATCACTATCTACTTTGCATCTCTTAGCCTCAATGTTATGGATGTGTGTTTCATCCCTTTCGAGATTTAGAAGAAATAAACCATTCACAATAGGTGCATGACCATAAAAGATGTTACTCATATAAATAGAACAACCATTATTCTCCGATTTAAATGAATAACCGTCTTGCAATAAACACGATCCAGAAATAATGTTCATGCTCAACGCAGGCACATAATAACACTTATTAAGGTTTAAAACTAATCCCGAAGGTAAAACTAAGGAGAGCGTGGCGACGGCCATCACATCAACTCTTGATCTGTTGCCAACGCGCATCGTCACCTCATCCCTCGCAAGCCGCCGTCTATTCCATAGCTCCTGTTTCGAGTTACAAATATTAGCAACTGAACCGGTATCAAATACCCAGGCACTACAACGAGGGCTAGTAAGGAAAACATCAATAACATGTATATCAAATATACCTTTGATGGTGCCAGCCTTCTTGTCCGCTAAGTACTTGACGATTCGCGCTTCGATGACCCTTGTCCTTGCAATAGAAGCACTCAGTGTCCGGCTTAGGACCAGACCTGAGCTTCCTCTCAGCAGGGGCAACGCGCTTGCCACCGCCTTTCTTGAAGGGCTTCCTTTGCACCCTTACCTTTCTTAAAGGTGGGCTTGTTGACCATCAACACATGATTATCCTTTTTGATGTCCACTTCCGCGGTCTTCAGCTTTGCGAAGAGCTCGGTGATCGTATCAGTGGAACCAATCTGATTATGAGTCACTACAAAACTTTTGTAGCTGGGAGGGAGTGATTGCAGAACCCTGTCAATCTTGAGCTCCTCTGGAATCGTGCATTCCAGTTGCTCAAGGCGTTGAGTGTAGCCCGTCATCTTAATGGCGTGCTCACTAACAGAACTCCCTTCCTCCATCTTGCAGTTAAAGAACTTCTCAGAGATCACATATCTCTCAGAACGGGCCTGAGTATGAAACATGGTTTTCAGTTCTTCGAGAATCTCAAAGGGCCCGGGATAGTCTTCAAAACGATTTTGAAGTTCCGGTTCCATAGCAAACAACATGGTGCTCTTAATCACACCATAATCATCTTTGCGCCCCGATAGACAACTTTCTCATCAGCCGCAGCTTCAGCTAGGGTCACCTAACGCTTTCCCAAGGACATAGTCCTTTTGACCGCTAGAGAGAATGATTCTTAGATTGCGGAACCAATTGGTGAAGTTAGACCCATTGTTTCTAAGCTTTTCCTTCTCAGCAAAAACGTTGAAGTTGAAGTTGGACTTGGCCATGTGATCTACAGTATTGGCAAGTACAATTTAGACTATGTTCATGATAAATAGTTCAACTTTTAATCAAATTACTAGATGAACTCCCACTAAATTCAACATCCCTCAAGTTGTTTAGTGAACACGATCCAAATTCACCACACCTAATCTGATCTTCACGAGAAGAGATGTGGTTTCAATGGTGGACAACAAAGTGTCGATCATATCATTCATATGACTCATGCTTAACCTTTCGGTTCTTGTGTTCCGAGGCCATATGCGTACATGCTAGGCTCGTCAAGTTAGACCCAAGTATTTCAGCGTGTGCAAAACTGGCTTGCACCGTTGTATGTGAGTGTAGAGTCTATAGCACCCGATCATCACGTGATGCTTGGACACGACGAACTTTCATAGCAGTGCATACTTGGGGAGAACACAGTTTTTATCTTGATCTTTAAGTGAGGAATCATCTTATAATGCTACCGTCGCGATCTAAGCATAATAAGATACATAAAAGGATAAACATCACATGCATATAACTTTAATGTGACATGGTATAGCCAATCTTCGCGCAATGATCTCCATCTTGTGCGTTCCGGCATGATCTCCATCACTCCACCATGATTGCCTCCACCACGAATAGCAACTACAACTATTGCTAACTACTTAGCGATAAAGTGAAACTATTACATGGCGCATAAGAAATTGACACAGGTCATACACAATTATAAAGACAACCATATGGCTCCTGCCGGTTGTGTACTCATCGACATGCAAGTCGTGAAACATTACAAAACATGATCATCGCATACATTATACACATCACATCTTGGACCATACCATATCACAGAAAACACTCCCTGCAAAAACAAGTTAGACGCCTCTACTTTGTTGTTGCATGTTTTACGTGGCTTATGGGAGTAGATGCTAAGAACGATTCTTACCTACGAAAAGCCACAACGGTGATATTATGGTTGCCAAACTCCGGTGTTAATCCCATGACAACTATAGTGAGAGAAATCGACATCCACCGCATGTGTGGAACAAGCCACCGCGTCAAGTGCGGCCGGTCTCATGACGGCGTCGCGTAAGGTTGGCCTGGACCGCTTCAATCTCACTATCCCGCGTCATAAGAAGAACACAAACAAGAGGCTTGCAACAGAAAACATCAACGCCCGCAACAACCATGTTGCGTTCTACTCGTGAAACACATCTACGCATAGATCTAGCTCTGATACCACTGAAGGGTTTCGCGGCATAGTAAATCAAAATTTTCTACGGATGCGAACAGAGGGAAAGCCAAGATCTAATCTAGGAGATGCAAACAATGAGAGAGATTGGATTAGATCTTCATACCCTTGAAGATTCACACAGCGGAACGTTCGTCGGAACGTGGGTGATGTAGTCGTACTCGCTTCTCCTCCTCGCGATCCGATCCGATCTAGCACCACAAGTGGCGGTGCCTCCGTGAGATGCACACGTGCAGCACCTCGACGTTTCCTCCTTCCTTGGTCCAAAAAGTATGGTGGAGATATGGGTTGGATCTACAACGCGACGGCGCGGTGCAATTGGTGGAGAATTTCTGCAGCAGGGCTTCGCCTACAAGCAGTCGGGAGGGAGAGAGGAGGGCAGCAGGGCGGCTAGGGTTGGAGGGGAAGGTGTAGGGGGTTGGTGCGCCCCCAGCCCTCTATATATAAAGGGGTGGGCGCAGCCCTAGCCCCTCCCCCAAGCCAAGGCCGGCGGCCCCAAGGAGGAAGAGTGGGGGACAAGGAAACCCCCCCTTCTAGAAGCTCTATCTAGAGTTTAAACCTCTCTTGGCCGGCTGGGCCCGATGGGGCCTTGTGCCCCTGGCCCAATGCGTCCAGGGCACTCACTCATAGGCCCATGCCCCCTCCCGGAAGGTGTGGCCACGTTGGTCCCCTTCCGGAAGGTTCTAGAAGCTTCCGGTACAATACCGATTAACCCGGAACAATTCCAAACTCCAAAAACTGCACTGCCTTATATGAATCTTATTCTCCGGACCACTCCGGAACCTCTCGTGATGTCCCAGATCCCATCAGAGACTCCGAACAAAAACTCATAAACCAATTATCCAATCTATCCTAGCATCGAGACACGTTAAGTGTGTGACCCTGCGGGTTCGAGAATATGCAGACATGATCTTCTATCAATAATCAACAGCGGGGTCTGGAAACCCATATTGACTCCCACACATTCATCGATGATCATATCGGATGAACCACGATGCCAGGATTCAATTAATCCCATATATATATTCCCTTCGTCTCGCGATATTTTACTTGCCCGAGATTCGATCGTCGGTACCGTCATACCTAGTTCAATCTCGTTCATAGCAAGTACTTTACTCGTTCCGTAATCCGATATCACTTTGTGATTAACTCCTTAACCACATGCTTGCAAGCGGTGTTGATATCGATTACCTAGTGGGCCCGAAGTATATCTCTCCGACTTGGGAGGGACAAATCCCATCTCGATACATACAACCCAACAGATACTTTCCGATCACCTGAGAGACACCTTTATGATCACCCTCTCATAGGATGAAGTTTGATGACCTCAAAGCTTTCTTCTGATACCAGGGAGTTGTATTATCTCATGGTCTAAGGAATACAATATTTGACATAAGAAAAGCTTCGCAAAGACGAACACGATGACACGATCTAATTGCTTCGCTTACTTTGGGTCTGTCCATCATATCATTCTCCCAATGATATGATCTCATTATCAATTGACAACTCATGTCTATGGTTAGGAAACCTTAACCATCATTGATCAATGAGCTAGTCCATAGAGGCGTACTAGGGACACGGTGTTGTTCACAAACCACACAAGTATTAAAGTTTCCGCTTAATACAATTCTAGCATGGAATATAAACATTATCATGAACAAGAATTATAATAATAACATCTTTATTATTGCCTCTAGGGCATAATTCCAACAGTTTCCCTCTCTCATAATAACTTTCAGTAGCATCATGAACAAAATTAACGATATAACTATCATATAAAACATTCTTATCATGAGCCACATGCATAAAATGATTATTACTCTCCACATAAGCATAGTCATTCTTATTAATTGTAGTGGGATCAAATTCAAAAAAATAGCTATCATTGTTATTCTCATCACCATAATCATCAAATATAGGAGGCATATTGTAATCATAATTAATTTTCTCCTCAATAGTAGGTGGACTAAAAATATCATATTCATCATTGTAATCATCATATATTAGAGGTAAAGTATCATCAAATAAAATTTTCTCCTCTAAAGCTGGGGAACTAAAAAGATCATTTCATCAAAACTAGCTTCCCCAAGCTTATAATTTTCCATATCATTAGCAATAATGGTGTTCAAAGAATTCATACTAATAATATTGCTATTAGCATGCAAATAAAGTTTCATAGGTTTTTTAATTTTCTCTTCAAACACTTCATGTCCTAACTCAAGATAAATAGTATAAAGCTCTCTAATTTTGTTGTCGTTTTCCATTAAGCCTAACTAGTGAAAATAAGAAACAAAAAGACAAAATTGCAGAATCTAAAGGAAATAACTTCGAGCACTCACACACCAAGAGGATGTGAGTACCTTTTACCTTACCTCCCCGGCAACGGCGCCAGAAAATAGATTGATGTCTACACACTTCTATTCTTGTAGACAATTATTGGACCTCCAAGTGCAGAGGTTTGTAGAACAGCGGCAAGTTTCCCTTAAGTGGATTACCCAAGGTTTATCAAACTCAGGGAGTTATCGGTCAAAGGTATCCCTCTGAAGCAACCCTGCAATCAAGATACAAGAAGTCTCTTGTGTCCCCAACACACCCAATACATTTGTCAGGTGTGTAGGTGCACTAGTTCGGCGAAGAGATAGTAAAATACAAGTGTATGGATGATTATAAGACAACGGTGCCAGAAAAGAGCTTTTGACGGGGTAAAAGACTAAAGGCAAACTGAAATAAAGATGATAGCAAGCAAACATGTAACATATCTAGTTGCAAACAGTGTTTCAATACTTAGAGACAAGGCCTAGGGATCATACTTTCACTAGTGAACACTCTCATATAAATATCTTCTCTTCATGATACTACTCTGAACTACTCTCCGGTTGGACACTCTAATCCACGGTAGGGCTACAAAAGTACTCCTTAAAGTTTGCAATCCCATCTAGATAACCCCACACTGTCACCTTGAGTGCTAAATGCCTTCAAACATCACAATTTCATAAATACATCCAACTCCAAATATAAGCCATGACAAGTATTTATGTAATATATAGCCTAAGTGCCACACAGTGTGCACGCTGTCACTTTCACACACGTGGGGAGAGTCGGAGATTGAATAAAGCACTTGAGTAGCAGAGTAGATCTACTTGATTACAAAGGTCATGACCATAATAAGATCACGCATAGAGAGAGATGAACACATAGCTACCGGTAGAGCCCTTAGCCTCGAGGAAGAACTACTCCCTCCTCATCATGGGAATCAGCAATGGCAATGGAGATGGTGGTGGAGATCGATGGAGATGACTCTGGAGGCACTTCCCGTCCGGCAGTCTTGAACAGAGACTTTCCCCCGAATCTCCTTCTTGGCGGCGTCTTTGCAGAACTTTTTGTGGATGTATGCCGATTCCCCCAAGGTTTTCTCATCGAGGGCTTTATATAGGCGAAAGGGCGAGGTGTGGAGGCCCAGGGGGCCCACACCCCCTGGTGGCGCCACCAGGGGCTACCCGTGCCACCATATGGTGTGGCCGCCCTGGTGTCCCCCTTCGTCTCTGCTTCGTGTTTCCGTATTGCTCCAGGAAAAATAGGCAGATTGGCTTTTGTCTTTTCCAATTCCGAGAATATTCATTTTTTAGCTTTTCTGAAACCAAAAACAGCAGAAAACAGGCAACTGATACTGAGGCATCTTGTCAATATGTTAGTTCCAGAAAATATATAAAAATACATCAAAGTGTAGACAAAACATAAGACAAATGATATAAAATAAACATGGAACATCAAAAATTATAGATACGTTGTCCTGACACCTTGCCTTTGCCCTACAATCGACAATCCCACTCTTAATGCAAGTGGTCTCAAGGATGTTTGACCATGGAAAACATGTCAATGACCGAGGGTGTTGTACCTTAAACGATAAATCTCTAGCCTCCAATGTGTGACTTATAATTGTGTTACCATTCTTTCGATATCTAACATGGTATGTATTAGTCAAAACTTGTCTAGGATGCTCGTCGGGATGCACACGCACACATGATCGTCCATTTATCCATGTAACAGGCAAATGATTCATGTGGCAGACATAATGAGAACCTCTCGATGTCAATCCCCTCTAAACTTTACCAAGCAAAACATAGAGATGACTGTTTGAGTCATGGGCCAAGGAAATCCATGCAGCAAGTAAATGATTCATGTGCCGCATTGGATGAAATCCTCTCAATGTCAACCCCCACTAAACTTTATTATAACAAAAAAATACAAGATAGGAGATTCACGATCCTAGCATAAATAATGTTCAAAATGAAAGAAATAAATAGCACTTACCTACAAAGATCTCGCCAAGATAAATAAATGGGTGAAAGTGGGATCAACATTTCAAAATTTGGTTAACAAGTTGTTACGTACATTTATAATTTTTAAACAAACAGCTGCACACCTCACTGTCTATTCCATACAAAATCATGTGAGCGATGTACTATGCCAAAAAAAAAGGTGTTGCAGAGAGAGCACACGCACGCCTGGTGGCCAAACATTTTTGTTACTAGCATACCAGGAAGTTTTTTTTAAACACGTATGGTACGAATGGGCCGGCCTGCTGGGCGATTTCCGGTTAGACAATGCATGCAGGAGCAGTATAAGGAACCGGGCCAAAAACCGATTACCTCTGCCAGAAGCAAAAAGAAAAAAGAAAACAGAGCATAGCGTACGTATATAAATATATACTCTAATTCATGAAAATTAAAACAAAACGATTATGTTGAGAGTGGGATTTGAACCCACGCCCTTTCGGAACAGACCCTTAATCTGCCGCCTTAGACCAACTCGGCCATCTCAACAATTGTTGATGACAACATAGTAATGTCAAATAAAAATTTAATTACAGCTATTACTACGACGCAACTTGACATAAATTTCTAACATGCTGAGGGATATTCGCGCGCGATTTATTACCTGCTAACACAGTGCATGATTTTTTACCTATTTGCAATATAGGAAATGTATATGGTATACATGAAGGACGATCTCCACATTAGCATCTGTAACTATATCCTGAGATGGGCCGCATGCCCATGCACCCCAAAGTTATCGGCCCGAGTTTTGGAAGTTGATCCGCGGCCACAAATGTAACTTCCCCACGGGGATCGCTCCACTAAAGCATGTGGCCATCTCTACTGGAGCACAAATCAAATGGTGCAACGCAAACGCAACTTTCGTATTCGTGTTCTTCCACTTCCGGGGCATGGAAAGCTTTTGTCATCTGGTCTAGAGATCCTAGAGATCCTGATCGGCCTAATAAAGCAAGGTAATTAACTTTGGCTGTGAAATTCATAAGTGTGCAGAAGATAACACTGACCAGATCACTAGAACCCCTGCTCGAGCGTTCAGTATATTAACCAATAATGCGTACTAATGTTAATGTACATCGTTAGTTGTCTTTTGCTTGCCACAACAACTGAACCCCTTTTCTTCTCCAAATAAAATATCATGACCATCTCTCGTCGATCGCTTTCAGTGTAAATATATGCAGATATTTGTTACACATTTCTTTCTAACAATTAAGTGTACCTGGCTCTCACGCGGTGTGCACGTATTGTCTGGCCAGTGCATCACACGAGAATGCCGCCGGCTGACATGTGAACATTGAATAGATCAGCAGTTGCGGCAACCACACCACAGGAATTAGCCAGTTCGCCATGGGCCTGCATGCGACCACAGCAAAGACTGAAATACACACGACAAATAGTCTGTGTACCTAGCTAAGATTGTTTGTCCATTGCATTACACGAAAAAGCTCGGATGTTTGATTGAGTTGACTAGTGCATCGATTTATATGGTATCATAGGCCTTAACTTCACCGCACGTATATACGGCGGCATGCGGTATGCTAGCGAAAGGATATACACAAAATTGCACGTTTGTTCATGGATTTTCTCACTGACGAAGTCACGTAATAAGTACTCCCTCCGTTTTAAAATATAAGATATTTTAGATTTGTGAAGAAAATGTATCTAGACTTGTTTTAGTGTATAGATTCACTCCAAATCTTAGTAAACCTATATACTAAAAGTAGTCTAGATACATTTATTTCCCAAACCTAAAACATCTTATATCTTGAAACAAAGGGAGTACGTGCATATATACCTCTGCATGGCATGTAGCACGCAGACCAAAAGTTCTGTCGCTAACACCACCAACAATGCTACACTCACGGAATTGTTTTACGGACTAACCTTACGAGCAAGACCTAGGGTCGTGCGATTGGAGAAACAACCACTACTAGGAAATTAGCTATAGATACACATACCTTCTGTGGCGCATGGTTCTGATCATGCGTCACAAAAGTTATCCAGTGGCGCATCCGGAACAATGCGCCACAGAACCACCAAACTTCTGTGGCGGATCCAACGAAGTGATGTGCCACAGAAGTATGGTGGGACCCGCACCAGCGGTTGGACCATGAATCTTCTGTGGCGCATCAACCCATATGTGTCACTGAAGTTTGATGGGACCCACAGCAGGCGGGGTACGACCATGCTCTGACCAAACTTCTGTGGCGCATACAAGATTATGTGCTATAAAAGATTATATCTTCTGTGGCGCATATGATGATATGCGCCACAGAACAATAATATGGGCCCCACATTCTGGACACCCATGTACAAGCTTATGTGGTGCATTTGTGCATATGCGCCACAGAAGAACAAACTTTTGTGGCGCATTTCTCCAATATGCGCCACAGAATACTTCGTGTTTCCTAGAACAAACTTATCTTGTGCTTTTCCCAACTAGTAGTGGAATAGGTAGAATATGCTAGACAATCTAGTAGATAGACATGTGCAGTGGCATACATCGTTGCAAAATGCACATGCGCATAGCCTTGAACATCAAAACAACAATGCCATACATTATTGCAAATACACAAACTACAACATTGCAAATCCCTTCACAGAGCTGGTGGGGGCGATGGCGGTGGAAGATGCCAAACCTCCCTGTTCACGCGCGCCTGCAGCCTGCGGACGTGGTCCTCCATGGACACGTTGGGGTCGAGCACCGGCCGCCACCCGATTGGTTCCGCCATGCGCGCCCTCTCCTCCGGAGACGCGAGCACGGCGTACAACCTCATGGCCTTGTTGTAGAGGGTCTCGTGCCGCAGTATGGCCTCCTCGATTAGGTTGACCTCACGAATCCCAGCGGGTGACTCGAGCATCGCCCTCGACCTCGCCCCTCCACCGCGAGTAGGCTGCGAGGGGCAGCAGGCTGTGCTCTCCAGTGAGTCTTCCGACGAGTTGTGGAAAGAAGACATGAGGGCAGGTATGTTGCTTTGAGCAGGAGTGTGGCATATATATAGGGGTGTCATTAAAGCTCTATCTCGCCACCTTTATTTGGTGCAGATCTGCCCTCGGTGTTACATAGGGCGCCTAGGTCGCCATGTCGCGAGTTTGTGTGTAGTGTTGTGTCACAAACTATATACTACCGTGGTCGTATGTTGTAAACTTCACTATTGTGGTCGTTGTCGTCGAAGTTCTATGATTATGATCGATGTGCTATCTCTATGTTTACTGATCTTTTGATTTAGTTTATGTGAATATATATGCATGTGAACCAATTTAGTTCTTTCTGTTGCATGATTTACTAATATGCCTTATCTATAGAGATGATGAAGTGGTACGTGGTGTACAAGGGTTGGATTTCAGGAGTCTACGATGAGTGGGAGGACTGTCAGAAACAGGTAAACAAGTTTAGCGGCAACAGCTACAAAGGATACGCGACTCGAGAGGAGGCGGTAGCCAAGTAGAGGAACCACCTATGCAAGGAGAACCGGATGAAGATATTTCTAGTGCTCTTGCTCTTGCTCACCGTCATCACAGTTGTATTTTGTTTGATTCTAGTGTAGGCGATAAACACTTCATTTGTAATGTGATGAGATGGTGAACTTTGTAACAAACACTTGTATAAATGTAACAAACACTTCATTTGACTTGTATTGTAATATGATGATCACTTGTCTATCTCGTTCGGGCTCTAAGTAGTGTGATGGCACTATATTCATATTTGTATTATATTTGTTTCATATACTAAGTCAAATATACTGTTTCTGTATAATACCTGTATAATACTGTATATTTGAACAAGTTTAGATTTTTTTTAATACCTGATATTCAAACCAGTGGCGCATCGTTTTAACCTTCTATGGCGCATTGTCCAGAATGCGCCACTGAACGGAGTCCTGTGGCGCATCAACCAAAATGTGTCACAGAAGTATCATGACTCCTGTAGCGTATTTCGAAATGCGTCACAGAAGTTTTCATCAGTGGCGACGTAACAGTGGCGTCCCTGCCATGCGCCACAGAAGACCAATATAGATGCGCCACTGATGAAGGATTTCCTAGTAGTGAACATGCAGCGGTTTCAAACGAATCTATCCGAGCAAATCTGGGAGTCACACGTCATCCCGTAAGAAAAATTCCGTAGGATTCCTCCCGTAGACGTAGCATTATTGCTAACACCACGGTTGCATGTGTACCAATGAGCTAGCGTGCATGGAAGATTTGGATTTTTTTACAAATATGACTCTCTGCAAACCGTTATCGTCAAAAATACCCTCATGTGAATGTGATTGCCAAAACTGCCGCGGCGGGATTTGGAAAAAGAGGCATGTGGCTTATTCCGCCATAGCACAGGGCAGCCCACTCATTCCGCCAAGGGGAGAGGCGGAAAGCGCATCCCGCCCAAGGGGATGGCGGAAAGGGGTCTGGCCACGTCGTCGCCCAGCGGAAGCAGATTCCCTTCCATGGCGGTGGCGGGACGAACTTCCAGGCCAGCACTAGCGGGAAGACGGCTGTACTGTTCATCTTCCTTCACAGTCCTGATCTATTTTCCCCTCAAAATTCTTCCAAATTCGTCAAGAAATCGGCACTAAAGCTTGCAAACCTTTAAATTCAAGGCACAAAACAACAATTCCATCCCTTTTCTCATCCAAAGACCAAGAGGAATCAGCGAGACGATCTATACATGGAGGAGCCAGCACCTGACGCGTCCTCCCCAGCCATTGCAGCAGACGGGATGGTTCCTGCCAGCGGGACGAGCCCTCCCGCCAGTGTCCGTCACGGGTCCCACTTCCTCCCGCCAGTCCCAAGGACGGAATTCTTTTCCCGCCTCTCCCCGTGGCTGGATGTCTGCTCCGCCTTGGACGGTGGCGGGAAGAGCCACGTGTCGGCTTATCCCCCTCCCGCCAAGGCACTCTTGCCATTCGTTTGGTGACGTGGGTAGTTTTGGCGATGTCAATTTTCAGACAGGCATATTTGTAAAAAAATCGAAGATTTGTCTTTCTAGTCCTCTAGAAGAGTATCTTATCATTAGCACTCATTCCTCGTCAATCCACTTAGGTCTACGTTGGCAGTGGCGGAGCCAGCCAGGACAAAGAGCCCGGACAAAGTAGTAAGCTCTCTGGCCGGCGGCCATTTTCCAAGGAAAATCTTGATTAGTTCACCACTAGTTTTAGTGTAGAGTCGTGGAGGGAGCCCGGACAGCTCCCCAGGCATGTCGGGCCCTAGCTCCGCCACTGTACGTTGGGTCTAATGGAGGAGTAGTATATACCATCGATAGGTCTATTGCTATTGGATCGCTCGCATGGATGCAACGGCGACACCTTGTAACTGTCTAGGGTGGGGAAACGACAAGTCAAAAAGTTATATCGCCCCAGATAATTCTGTGGAGACAGCACTCTGATCTCCTCGATTAATCTTTTCTTGTCCCGAAAGTAAGAGCACATGCATGATCGATGTATACAGCATCACATCTGAGATCAGCGTGATGCACACGTATATGGATATGCTAGCACGGTCTGTTTGTGGAATTGCACGTACGATCTAAACATTTACACGACTAAATTGCAAAATAAAAACACCGTACTTGTGGGAAGTTTGAAAATTTACCCTCTTTCAATAAAAAATGTAAAAATCCACCAACACTGTGCATTGTTACTGGGATTTAACCATGTAAACAACATTTTTGTAGGACGGGCGGCAACAGTCATATATTACTTTTGTGGCTTTCTGTAAAAAGACATACGAGACCCACTTGTCAACTCCTCTCTCTCTCTGTCTCTCCCCCAACACCTCTTCTCTCTTTCGCTCGAATCCGCTGTTGTCGGCCGTCGTAGACCTTTGCACTGTTGGTGGATGTTAGAAAATTTCGAAAAGGTGGTGGATTTGCAAATTTCTGGCCTAATGCTTTGTGGTGTTTTACAATTTACTTACCCCCTCCGTTTCTCGATATAAGGTGTATGTAGTTTTTTGAAAAAAGATCCGAAATATGAGGTATATTGCGCTGCACCATTCGTTTGAACAATTTTTTTATGGACTTTGTTATATTTCCTTATATCATGTGAGCTCCTCTATTTTTTATCATATTTATTAATTAGGCATAATCTCGTTCAAAACTTGTGTAACACTTTCTCCATGTACGTTCTATAATGTTCGTTGCAAAAACTATACACCTCAAGTAACTGAGGGAATAGTACTAAAGAGAGACAGAGGATTGAAAGGAATGAGTGATTTATTGATTTTACTGTTCAGCCTTATATATACTAGTGCAGGCCCCCCCCTTTAACTCCGGTTCGGTGTTAGAGGGGGGGCCCCTTTAACACCGGTTCTTATACGAACCGGTGTTAAAGGGTGACGCACGTGGGGCTGCCGCAGGCCTCAGCCCCCCCCCCCCCTTTAACACCGGTTCCGTAAGGTTCTTCTGCCGCGGCAGAGCGGCAGGAAAACGGCCTAAATCTCTGCCGCGGCAGACTTCTGCCTCTGTCCCGTTCTGGGCGTATTTCTGCGGGAGGGGGGGGGGGCGAGGGGGAATCGATCGGGAGCGGTATACACATAAATCGTCATCGGTACATACGAGTACATGAATAATTAAGCAACTATTATTATACACAAATATCGTCATCGGCACATACATCGTCATCGGCACATACATCGTCATCGTTCATTTTGGTGGATATCTAAAGAGTTCTCCGCCAGGCGTGATGACCTCATCAAGTATGAACCCCGCCAATTCCTCTTGAATGGCTCGTATGCGTTCAAATGGTAGGAGTTGGTCCCGCATCCGTTCGATCTGAATATATATGAAGAATGGGCCGTCAATATATATATAAGAATAAAACTCAACACAATTGATGGTAATAAAATAATGTTGTGGACTTTGTTTACTTACTCTAAGTTGTTCTAGTGCGGCTTGGCCCGTCGCACATATCGTGTTCTTGAATGAATTCAAACATAGTACCCACATAAGTTATTGCCGTGTCCCGATCGCGCACTTACGAGAATAGAGAGTTCAATCAAAATAATAATCAATAAAGCATGATATAATGGAATTGGAAGCTAGCTAGTATTACTTATATTTTGGTCTACAAATTTTAGTTCTTCTGACCATTCACCCACGGCCCTGCCCGTGAACCTTTTCCAAACCCTGTCCGACAAAGAAAATGGATAAAGGAGTAATTAATTACTTATTGTCACGAAAGTTGCCGATCTAGTACGATAATATGATTGAAATTACCTGTGGAGCATCTCTCTAAAGTTTGCTCATATCTCTTTTTCTTTTCGTAACGAGTCCATGACAAGGACTTTTCCTGAGTCGGGTTGAATGACTAGCAGAATAAAGTGGAACCTACACACGCATAACTCATCATCAGTTACACTTAACATCGAGTAAGCTGAAATAGAATGTGTACAAGAGAGAGGGTAACAGTACTCACGAGAAGTTGTAAGGCACTAGTATTTCCCTTTTGGTTTGTTGTCTCAGTAAAGACGTTAGCAAGTAATCTTCATTTGCCGGGTTTGGTTTCTACCACTTCTTCATGAACTCTATTTGGGTCAACGAACCCAATGTCAAAAGGGCCTCCTTTCCTGCATTTCATAACCTTTTTCCTGCATAATAGTATATACATATATGGTGAGCATATATATATACATGCAATTAATAAAGTGAATGAGATGAGATATAAATTATAGAAATAGTACTTACACACAATAAAGGCTGATGGCAGCTTTGTCGAGTTCCTTCTGATTGAATAGAAAATGCAAGTCTTGAATGTTGAAGTCGATCGTGTCATCTCCATGAGAAAATATCATCTCTTATATGCTTGTGATCCATTCTAACTTTCTCTTGCAGAAATGAAGGTACCACTTGTGCAATTTTCGCATCTTTGTTGGTAGAGTCTTGAGCTCCTCTTTCTTGACGAGATTCTTCCCATACTTTCATGGCTGTATGGGGTTGGCATCGCATTTGGGCAAGTTGTCTCCCATGATGTTCAAGTATGCAATGTAAGTCATCCCCATCTCATTGGCCTTTCTTTGTAGCTCTGCCTCGTAATCATTTACGGGAGGGCGTCCGTGTGTCGAACATTTGGAGCGGGGCACATGATTGGTTTTCCTGCTCTCCGAGCATGGGAACTGTTTTCTGGGGTGCCTCACGACTGCTACTTTCAGTCTCCCTACGGCGCCTTGCATCCGCCTTCAAAATCTGGCGCTCGTAGTCTGGCACAAGTGGGGTTTCAGGTTTCGAAAGATTTTTTAAAACTTCTCCACCACCGCCGGATCTATTTTCTCCTTTGGCTCGGCCCGTCTAGGTGCAAAGAATTTCTTGACCTGTTCTTCCGAGATCCTATTGGTCTCCTCGTCACTGCGATTCCACGGTAAAACCGGCAATGGCTTGGCGGAAGGCTGCGGGGCGTAGTTTTTGAACTCTTTGGCGTCACGGTTTCCTGGATTTCTTGGTGGCGGTGCTCGATGCTCCTCGTGGCAGTGCTCTTCCGCTTCTGTTGAGGAGATGGCTGAAGCTTACGGAGATGGCTGACGGGCGGAGATGGCTGACGGGCGGAGATGGCTGCAGCAGAGATGGCTGACGGGCGGAGATGGCTGCCTTGAGGAGATAGCTGAGCGGCTCGGTGCTGACAGGCGGAGGCGGGGGTGCGATGACCTCCAATTTGGAAGCACAATGTGTTCCTTCTTCCAAAGAATGGTTGTTTTCACTGCAAATTTGAGTTGAGTTTCCTTCACCTAGCATGGTCAAGCTGTGCTTCCTCATATTCCTTCACAACCTCATCCACCCCGACAATCGCATAGCCTTCTGGAATCGGTCTGCTGTGGTAAGTTCCACCAGCTACAGGAGGTAAGGCATAGCCGACAGCCACCTTAATGGATAAGCCCATTAATCTCACATACAGCTCAGCGTGTTCGCTCTCCGTGATCTCATCCACAGGGTATCAAGGACCCGTCATCTCAAGCGTGGGCTGCACGTTCTCCGTGGAAGCCACACTGCGCTTTTCAGCCAGTGCGCGCGGGCGGCTTCAATGCAGGCTCTTCGTGCGCTGAGATGGGCGGTAGCTTGATGGCTGTTGTGCATTCACTTGCGCTGCAGCGCCGCAAGTGCATGTTATCTGTGTCATCCGCTCTGCGCTCTTTTCTTTTCTGCGCGCCATCTGTAAAGTCGCTCGGTCGGCAAACCCATCCTTCCACGTCATACCCATGCCTCGTGCATGTCCGAGGTGTTCTTTTTACCGATGGCGGCGTGTGAGCTGGTCATTCTCTCTCGGGATGGAAGGTCTGGCGGATGTTTCCTCGTATGCCGTGATGAGTTCGATGACGGGTTTGGCAAGGAGGGTTGGGAAGATACACAATCCTGTTTACGGGTCCAACCTTGCCCGATTCCGTAGAACCAAGTCTTTGCACGTAGGTCACACCCATCCGTGCAGGGTGTGATCCCTCTCTTCTTGAGGGCCTTCTCAGCTTCCTCCCACTTAGGCCTCTAAGATATGTAGCCACCTGACCCCGTCCTCTGGTGATATTCCTTCTTCAGGGCATTAAGCGTATTGGTTTCTGACCTCTTTTTAGCTATAGCACTTTTTTTATATGTCTCAAATTCGGGCCAGTGAGGTCTTATCTTCGCATAATATGCGTCTTTGAAATTTGGAGTCTCGCCAGCTTTGACAAATTTGTTCAATTTTGTCTTCCAGTTGCGGAAAGTGTCAGTCATCTTCTTTAGAGTCCACTCTTTGACCTTTTCCTTTATAACCGGGTTGTTTTCATCCTCCTCTGGCGGAAGGGTGAAATTTACCAACAACGAATTCCAAAGCGTTTCTTTGGATCTGTCATCGACAAAGGTACCGTCGCCCTTCTTTGGCTTATTTCAATTTTCAATTATGATTGGGATTTGGTACCTAACAAGAACTCCAGTCTGACGTACAAATTTGCCTGCGGCCTTCTTGGGCTCCATCGGCCTGCCATCAACACGGACTGCTTCGATCGTGAACTTTGCACGATCTTTCAACCGCTGGCTCGCGCCTCGCTTGCTCTTTTTCGTAGAAGAAGATGGTTGCTGGCTGGTCGATCCATAGGGCTAAAAGAAGAAAGAAGCGTTAATTTGTATACACGAAAGTCAGCAGAGGCTTAATCAATGCATATACCTCGCCGGACTTTGTAACCATTAAATTGCATTCACCGGAGTCTTCATCTTCTCCATGACTAGTACTTGAGCTGTCGTCATCATGTCCCTCCAAGTTCAGATATTGTGAGGTGTCCTCATCAATAATGTTCTCCATTATTTCTTCTTCTTCAAGGTTTCTACTAAGTGAATCCATAGTTTCTAAAACAATAATATTATCTAGAGTAAGAGTGTAAACATTCAAGTGGACTTAAATTCATACACAAATATACATATTATTCATACCAAAATACACAAATAAATACACAAATGAGTCAGAGGTCCAATTTGTATACAAGTTTTAATCTATGCATGTAGTACAATTTATCGAGCAAACAAGTTTTAATCAGGATGAGTCAGCAATCATACACGTGGCAGACACGTGGCGCTCACCGGTGGGGTGACGTTGGTCTCGTCGGGCGGCGGTGCTCGTCGGACGGATGCGGCGGTCTCGTCGGGCGGCGGTGCTAGCGGCGGGCTCGTCGGGCGGCGGGCGGCGGCGGCGTTTAGGCGTGGCCTATGAGCTCCGAAGCGGCGGCGGCTAGACGCTCCTGCACGGGGAAGAGAGCGAGATGGTCAGTTAGGGTTTAGGCGTGGCCTATTATAATATCTTTGCTATAAGCTATTTTCTTTTTACTCCACATGCTTCTAATTCACATGTGCAAGGATTAAGGCCTCGTACGTTTTGTGGGGAATAAAACCAGACATGGAATTGATCTAGGCTTAAATTGATTTGATACCGCACCATCACCAAATCCATGTTTCACTAATCCCTCCTAACCCCTCCAAAACAAACCTGTTTGTTTAAGCAACCTAGATCGTCGGGGTCGATGTCATTACGTTCATCTCGCCCATCTTTGGCACCCTGGAATCGTTCCGAGGGTCAATTGGCGATTATTTATTTTCAATCCCGGGGAGGATGATGTGGATTGGACCGTAACCCAAGTCAATCCCGATCTTCTAGAGCCTAAACCAACGAGGCCTAAAGAACTTGTTTATATAGTTGACATATTATGCAAATATGTTCATATGTGTAATTAAAAAGCCATGGTAACGCACAAACACTCTGCTAGTAATAAATAATAAACAAAACAAAACCCAGAAGCTGTCTGCTGACCCGTACGTGATCGGGAGCACTCGCATGGGCTGGGCCAACCCATCACAACACTAGAGCTAGATACGTGGATGGCTGGCCACGCGAACTCGATCTTAATAGATTAATCGGACGGATAAGAAGGTGATTACGTCCAATGTTAAATCTCAGCTAACTGGGAATTAGCAATTCTCTATTTTATTTGGGAACGGCGGACAATGGTCAGGCCGATCGTCGCACCGCGCGGTAAAACAAGGGTGAGCTAGGCGCGCGGCGGCACATATGTGGTGGGCACGAGCAGGAGCGGCGTCTTGCGGTGGAAGGTGAGTCCGCCGGTCTCCTCCATGCACAGCTCCTCCGCCTTGGTCCCCTCCGGCAGAGCCCAATCGAAGCCGCAGAGCATGCTGGCCAGGGCGAACTCCACGTTCATCAGCGCCATCGACCTGCCCGGGCACAGCCGCCGCCCGAAGCAGCACCAGCTCGGTCTTGCGCCCGTGCGGTCAACTCGCCGCCCGCGAACCTGTCCGGGTCGAACTCCTCCGCGACATCTCCCCAGCTTACAGGGTCCCTCCCGATGGCCCACGCGTTCATGGCCACCCTCGTGCCCGCGCATCGTCAGCCGACAACGGCAGCGTGCGCATCGTCTCCAGCGGCAGCGAAGCGTCGCCGAGCAGAGGAGGAGGGCCAGCGTGGGTGGCCTTGTCCGGAGGAGCGGGAAGGCGGGCAGGCGCCGAGCCGGGCGGCGTTGGAGGGCTAGGCGTCTAAGCGTCGAAGGCGGCGAGCCCCACCGTAGGGAGAGGAAGGATGCGGGAAGAGAGGTCGGCGGCGGACCTCGAGCTCCGGCGGCGTGGCGAGGCAATGGGTCGGCGGCGAGACGGACCTCGAGCTCCGTGCGGCGGCCAGCGGTCGAAGGGCGCCGATCTCTCGTGTTCGATCGATATGGCTCAGCTGGGGGAAGAAAGGAAGGGGAATGTGAAATAAATACCCCCCCTTTAACACCGGTTCGTGGCTAACACGCAGTTCCACCACGAACCGGTGTTAAAGAAGTGGTCTTGAGGAAGCGAAATAAATGCCCCTTTAACACGGTTCTATGCGGAACCGTGTTAAATGGGGCATTTATTTCATGCATTAAAGGGCTTTTAATTCAAAAATATGATATGAATTTAGAAAATTCATATCTTTTTTATTTCAACTCAGAAAAATATGAATAATATATCATAATTTTCAGAAAAATAATATCTATCCATTCATGTAAATCATTTTATATTTACTTTACATGAAAATTTTCAAAATAATTAAAACACTTACATATAAATTTTGATTATTCAATTCAAACAAAAATAAATTGTTAAATC
Organism: Avena insularis; assembly: GCA_023614405.1. Lineage (NCBI taxonomy): Eukaryota > Viridiplantae > Streptophyta > Magnoliopsida > Poales > Poaceae > Avena > Avena insularis. The sequence continues at coordinate 343,103,082 of CM042689.1, read as the reverse complement.
CTAAAACTTTGAACATAAGAAATATTAAGCATCTAAAAAATGATTTTTATTAGATCAAATCATATTTTAATGCCGCATCTTTTGTATTAACATTTTTGAATTGATTGGATATTTAAATGTCGCATCTTTTGTATACACTTGAATCTCACCAAGCCTCGCTCAACTTGCATTGTTTTTTGATAAAATAGCATATTGTGAACCTAAAAATGATTTTTGTAAAAAATCATGAGCATCGTATCATGTACTTGTAGTTCATATCTGACCCACTTCCTGCCGATTCGGTAGAATTTGTCTTTCACCGGAGGTGGGCGGAAAGGTTTGAATCCCCTGTTGGTACATAAAAGAACTGAAAATTAAGATACATGGCCAGATTAAGTAACAATCGGCCGAACTGGAACTGAAAATTAAGATACATAAAAGAACTGAAAATTAAGATACATGGCCAGATTAAGTAACAATCGGCCGAACTTGTTTCGAAATGTTGGAGTGATTCAGTCATGCTCCTGCCTACACCTGTAATACTCGCCACTGTAGTCGTCGTACTCGCCGCCGCCGTCATCGCTGTCGTCGTCGGGGTCGCCGTAATTGAACCTCTGGAGAGTACGCGTGGGCTAGACTTGAGGGTAGCGCGTGGGCTGGACTTGAGGGTAGCGAGCGGGGGTTAGAGTCGGCGGCAGTGTCATAGGCGATGACGCTCTGGAGAGTCCGACCGCGCCACCATAGCCGACGGCCGGCCTCGTTGAAGTTAGTAGGAGGTGGGCCGTCCTCCTCGTGCCTGGCGAGCGCCCTCTCATACCGATCCACGAAGAAGGCTTCCCAAGTAGGGAAATAGTCGGGATGCCATCTGGGATTCCTCCGCTGCTCCGGCGTGAGCTCGAAGTAGTAGTGGTTCGTGATGGCCATCCGGCGCGCCACACCTAGAGGACAGGAGGAACTGCACGCCTTGACGCTCGGCATCCAGCCGGCGGGGACACAATAGCCGGCGGGCGAGGGGTAGTTCGGCGCACAGCGCCTCCGCCTCCCTGGGGGTTAGTGCTACGGTGGAAGCCATGGGAAAGAGTGATGAGGTTGCAGATATGAGTCTAGAGATGTGCAATGACAATGGAGGCCAACCCCCTACATATATATATAGTGAACTAGCGGGAAGAATGGAGGAAGAATCAAGGGAAGAAAAATGGCGGGAAGAAGAATGGCGGGAAGAAAAATGGCGGGAAAAATGGCGGGATGAACCTTTAGTCGGTTGGAGACACCAACCGGGACTAAAGATGAACTAGTCCCGGTTGGAGACACCAACCGGGACAAAACAGTCAAGACTAATAATAGGGGTGAGTGTCGACATTATTTCGTATGCGCCATTAAAAACATGAACTAGAGTTACATAATATGAGCATGAACTTCTTGGCATATGTCCTTCCTTATGATCGCTTGGGACGTAACCATGGAGCATCTTCTTTACTTAACGGAATGCTTGGGTCGGTGTTCACTGTGAAGGGCAGAATTTCATCAAACTTATTATAATCTTCCGACATGTCTGTCTTGTCCTCTACTCCCACGATGTTTCTTTTCCCTGAAAGAACTATGTGGCGCTTTGGCTCATCATATGATGTATTCGTTTGCATATTTTTTCTTTTTTTTTGGTCCGAGGACATGTCCTTCACATAGAAAACCTGAGCCACATCATTGGCTAGGGCGAATGGTTCGTCTAAGTTCTTCATAAGATTGTTGAGATCCACCGTTGTCATTCCGCATTCTTGTCTACCTCAACCCCTCCTCCTGTTAGCTTGACCCATTTGCATCGAAACAAGGGACATTAAAATTAGGTCCATAGTCAAGTTCCCATATCTCCTCTATGAACCCATAATACGTGGTCTTTTGCCCATTGTCTTCACTTTGCATCGAAGCGGACACCACTATTTTGGTTGGTGCTCTTTTATCTTGGCCTATCGTGTAAAATGTATTCCCATTTATCTCGTACCCTTGGAAAGTACATACGTCGAAGATGGTGTCCGCCAACAAGTACATGATCCCTAACAGTGGTGTTATTCGTGAGAAGTCTTTGCAACCACCGCCAAAACTCGCCATGTGTTCACTTATAATCCATTCATCGGGCCGCCGGGTGTTTGAGGCGTATTAAATTCTTGTGTTCATTGATATACGGGCAACCAAGATAGATCTTTGTAAAACCGTGTAGTGTGCTAGATTGAAAGAATGCCCGTCCTACATATCATTGCTTTACATCCTAGGGTGCCTTTTCCACGCATCTCCCCTCATGTCGTGATTACGGAACACCAATCGCCTTAAGGTCAGAATAAAATCAACAGAACTCAATGACCTCCTCTTACATAGCCCTTGGAGATGCTTCCTTACGGCCCTAGCACGGTTATGAACATATTTCTTTAAGACTCCCATGTACCTCTCAAAGGGAACATATTGTGTAGAAATACAGGACCGAGAATGGAAATCTCTTCTACTAGGTGAACCGGAGATGCGTCATAATATTGAAGAAGGATGGTGGGAACACCAACTCAAAGTGTCAAGACATTGGGCCACATCTGTTTGTAACCACGGTAGGCTTTACGGATCGATTACCTTACGAGATATTGCATTGAGGAATGCACATAGCTTCACAATGGGTACTCGAACATTTTCGGTAGAAGCCCCTCAATGCAATCGGAAGCAATTGTGTCATAATCACGTGGCATCATGAGACTTCAGGTTTTGGAATTTTTCTCTGCCATATTTATTATTCCCTTTATATTCGACGAAGCCGACGGGACCTTGATCTTGCTTTCGGACATTCAAAAAAGATTTCCTTCTACCTTTGGTAAGAGCGTGGTGGCGGGAGTTAAGTGGCATCGTTTACCCTTCTCGTTCTCGGGATGCATAGGCTCTTGAGGGCCTTGACGTTGCTGGTCCTGTCGTGCTTCCGGTGTATCTTTTGTCTTCCCATACACTCCTAGAAAGCCTAGCAGGTTCACGCAAACATTCTTCATCACGTGCATCACGTCGATTGAAGAGCGGACCTCTAAGACTTTCCAATAGGGTAGGTCCCAAAATATAGATTGCTTCTTCCACATGGGCGTGTCGGCATCGTCATTGAACAGATAGACTGCCGGGACCTTTTCCAAAGATTACTTGAGGTCCTTGACCATACCAAATACCTCCTCAATGCACGGAGGACGGGCTTCCTCGGGTTACGCCAGACGTTTGAAATGCTTGCCTTTCTTTCTTCTTGGATGCAGAGTTGGAAGAAATCGGCGATACCCTAGGTACACAACCTTCTTACATTTATCCAAATATACACTTTCGGTATCATCTAACAGTGTGTGCATGCATTGTATCCCTTGTTTATGCACTTGAAATGTTACTAAGAGCAGCCAATCATTGATGGTTACGAAAAGCAATGCTCATAGGTCAAATGGCTCCCCTTTGTGCTCATCCCACATCGTACACCTGGTTTGGCCCACAGTATGTAAAAGTTCTTCAACTAATGGCCTTAGGTACACATCAATGTCGTTGCCGGGTTGCCTCGGGCCTTGGATGAGCATCGGCATCATAATAAACTTCCTCTTGATACACAACCAAGGAGGAAGGTTATAGATACATAGGGTCACGGGCAGTCTTTGTGTTGCAGCTCTGCTCACCAAAAGGATTCATGCCGTCGTACTTAGACCAAACCTTAAGTTCCTTGCGTCACTTGCGAAGTCCGGGTACTCTCGCTCGAATTTTCTCCACTATGACCCATCGTGGGTGTCTCAACATCGCGTCTTTCTTCTGGTCTTCCATGTGCCATCGCAACAACTTGGCATGCTCTTTATTTCTGAAGAGGCGTTTTAACCGTGGTATTATAGGAGCATACCACATAACCTTGGCGGAACCTTCTTCCTAGGGGCCTCGCCCTCAACATCGCCAGATCGTCTCGTCGATCTTATCTCGTAGTGCAGTGCATACGGGCATGCATCCAAATTCTCGTACTTCTCACCGGTAGAGGATGCAGCCATTAATGCGAGCATGTATCTTACACGTCTAATCCTAGAGGCGGACAACCTTCTTTGCTTGGTATGTCTTGTCAGGCAACTCATTATTTCTTGGAAGAAGATTCTTTATTTTTACCAACAACTTTGAAAATCTGTTGTCGGTCACACCATTCTCTGCCTTTCATTGCAGCAAATCCATGTGGCACCTAGCTTTTGTGGCCATCTTCGCAAGTTGGATACAACAATGTTTTGTGATCTTTTAACATCTGCTCCAGCTTCTCCTTTTCAGTTTCACATTCTTCCTTTGCATCGTAATGGCCCGACCAAGATCGTCATCGGGCCCATCTGCTCCCTCTTGATCTTCATTATCTACCTCCGTTGCATTATCATCATATTCAGGATACATATTATGATAGTTTTCATCATCCTCTTCTTCGTTGTCTTCCATCACAACCCCTTTTTCTCCGTGCTTGGTCCAACAATTATAGCTGGGCATGAAACCGGATCGAAGCGGTGGGCGTGAATGGTTACGGTATTTGAGTAGTCTTTCTTGTTCGACGGTGAACACACGGACAGCACATAAAACCATTGTGACCACGGTTTGCATTAGCCACAACGATGAAATTTTGGAGGCCGTAATGTACTCGGAAGTGCGGCGGTCCGTACATCCATTGCCGATTCATCTGCATTAATATGTAGTATATATCAAAAATAATAGGAGATGACCATTTATATATATAGTACATCAATGACACATGAAACTATAGTTGCCGACCTCGTAGGGACGGAAGAGCAACAAGAAAGCTTATTTTGAGCTCTCGGGCATTTCACCGAACACCTCTAGTGCATATGAAAAAAACACAAACTAGCACTCTTCACACCCTCTTGCTAGGCTCCAAAATGTGAAAGAATGGAAGAGTGGGGTGTGTGTGGGCTGGGGTGGTGTCTTATATAGCCCCCCCCTTTAACACCGGTTTATGCCACGAACCGGTGTTAAAGAGAAATCTTGTGCCTTCTGCAGGGACCTTTTACACCGGTTGGTGGCACGAACCGGTGTTAAAGGGAGCTCCTTGCTTGAGGGCCACGCTGGTACGGCCCCCCCTTTAACACCGGTTCGTAGAAGAACCGGTGTTAAAGCCCCTTTTCGGGATCAACAAAAGACCTCGTTTCCACTAGTGATAGCATACGAACAGGTATGTACATAGTCGGTTACAATGTTGGTGCCTTTCTGAGTAGACGTGATGTCTCTTCTAATAGGCACGGTGACTCTTCGGCAATGGGCAATACTAACTGCAATCAGTTAGACTAAGGAAATCCTAACTGCTATGTTTAGCCTAAAACTGACGCTAACATTTATTTCCTAACACCCCCCCTTGAACATTGCTTGTCTTCGAGATATTGAATCCATCATAATGTCCTAAGTGCTAGAATATCTTGATTGTTCTTTATCTTGAAAGCTTGATCTTGTACAACATATGTCCTCCAGAATCCTGTGGAAAATATAAGGAGAATATAGGAATCCGATATACCGTTGGTATAATAATTGTACCATAAAATCTGTATGAGAAATCCATTGGAGAACTCATATGAAAGAGTACAATATATTGTTATCGGATATTAAATACTAAGTTCAGTCCTAGGAGATTTCTCCCCCTGAACTTTGCAAATTTCGAAGTCGTCTCATACCAATGCCATGAATGCATTTTTGAAATGCAGATGTTGGTAAAGACTTAGTGAACAAATCTGCAAGATTGTCACATGACTTTGCAAAATATTAATTTCTCCATTTTTCTGTAATTCATGAGGAAAGAACAGTTTTGGAGCAATATGTTTTGTAATATTACTTTTAATATATCTCATATGCATTTGAGTAACACATGCAGCATTATCCTCATAGATAATAGTTGGTGATTCTAATGAACCAATACCACATGATGTTTGTATATGATTAATCACTCTGCGAAGCCATACACACTCTCGTGAGGCTTCATATAATGCAATTATTTCAGAGTGGTTAGTGGAAGTTGCTACAAGAGTCTGTTTTGTGGACTTCCATGAAATAGCAGTTCCACCATATAAAAATACAAACCCTGTTTGTGATCTAGCATTATGGGGATCAGAAAGATAGCCAGCATCAGTATAGCCAGTCAAAGTCATATCTTGATTTTTCTGATAGAATAAACCAAGATCTTTAGTACCTTGTAAATATCTGAAGATATTCTTTACACCAGCCCAATGGCGTTTTGTTGGAGCTGCACTATGTCTAGCCAGCAAATTTACTGCGAAGGCAATATCTGGTTTAGTACAATTAGCAAGGTACATTAGTGCTCCTATAGCACTAAGATATGGAAACTCAGGTCCCAATACATCTTCGTTATCATCCCTAGGTCTAAAGGGATCCTTTTCTCTATCAAGGGATCTGACGACCATGGGTGTTTTGGATGGATACGATTCATCCATATTGATTTTTTCCAAAACTTTCTGAATATATGCGGGCTGATAAACGAGTATTCCTGAGGGAAGGTGCTCAAGTTGTAAACCTAAGCAGAATTTGGTTTTTCCCAAATCCTTCATCTCAAATTCCGTCATTAAATGATTGCGTGCTACAGATATATCTGCTGCGTTACCAATGATGTTGAGGTCATCAACATAAATTGAGATGATGCAAAATCCCTTTGAGGATTTCTTTATAAAAACGCATGGGCCATCACCATTATTTGAGTATCCTTTATGGATAAGGAACTCACTAAGCCGGTTATACCACATTTTACCCGACTGCTTTAAGCCATAGAGTGACTTTTGTAATTTTACACAATACATGTTGCGATTTATGTTTGGATTCGGAATTTTAAGTCCATCAGGGACTTTCATATAAATATCCACATCGAGTGATCCATATAGATAAGCGGTCACTACATCCATTAACTGCATTGATAAATTCATTTGTACTGCCAATGATATTAAGTATCGAAACGTAATTCCACTCATTATAGGAGAATATGTATCGTCGTAGTCGATACCGGGTCTCTGCGTAAACCCTTGTGCTACTAGCCTCGCTTTATATCTCACCACCTCATTATTTTTGTTCTTTTTTCGAACGAAAATCCATTTAGCTCCCACAGGGAAAACTTTATGAGGAGTAGGTATTACTTTAGAGAATACCTCTCTTTTATTAAGCGATCGCAGTTCTGCCTTAATTGCCTCCTTCCATTTAGGCCAATCTGAGCGCTTTAGGCACTCTTTCATAGATGTTGGCTCTGGATCCAGTTGAAGGGTTTTAGCAATTTTAGAGGAGAAATATGTGTCGACAAGTGTAGTCTTTCTATTATATGATTCTCCCGAATCGATATAGTTTGTGGAGATTTTATTGATTACCTCAGGCACCGTGTGATTTCCCATAACAACGGAGTCTGGTTGTTTCGATGTCCCAGCATTAGAATTTGTGTGCACATTTATGATGGGCTCTTGATGTTGAACATCTGTTTGGTGTCTATCAACTTCAGGTTGATTTGCATTTAGTGATTTTCTTTGTTTCCGCGGTGGCATTTGAGAATCCTTTTCCCTGGTGACCAGATTTCTCCCCCTTTTATTTGTAATTGGGGGTTGAGTAGTTTTATTTGGTACCTCTACTCGTTCTGGTGCATTAACTGCAGGGATATAAGATTTAGTGACACCTTTGTGATCAGTAAATGCATCTGGCAAGTTGTTTGCAAAGTATTGCAAATCTATTATTCTCTGAACTTCAGATTCAGATTCTTTAGTACGTGGATCTAAGGACTGGATGCCTGTCACATTCCAATCTATTTCCTGCCATTCATTGTGGTTTGTTTCTCCCCCTAATGCCGGGAAATGATCCTCATCAAAAATTGAATCAGCGTACCGGGCTGTAAACAGGTCCCCTGTTAGGGGTTCTAAATATTTTATAATTGACGGAGAGTTATATCCCACATAGATTTCTAATTTTCTATGGGGGCCCATGGAGGTACACTGCGGTGGTGATATCGGCACGTATACAGCGCAACCGAATTTTCGCAGATGGGAAATACTTGGCTGATTGCCTCGTACTATTTGAAACGGGGAAGTTTCATGATATGCAGTTGGTCTGACTTGTATCAGATCTGCGGCGTGTAAAACCGCATGTCCCCAACAAGAGGTTGGTAAATTGCTATTCTGTAATAGTGGTCTAGCAATTAGCTTTACTCTTTTGATTAAAGATTCGACCATACCATTTTGAGTATGCACATAAGGTACTGAATGTTCTAGATGGATACCTAAAGCCATACAATAATCATTAAATGCGCGTGAACTAAATTCAGCCGCATTATCCATTCTTATTGTTTTTATCCTATGTTCAGGATGATTTGCTCGTAATTTGATAATTTGAGCAATTAATTTGGCAAAGGCATGATTACGTGTGGATAATAAACACACATGTGACCATCTAGTGGATGCATCAATTAGCACCATGAAGTACCTAAATGGTCCAGATAAAGGTTGTATTGGACCACATATATCTCCTTGAATTCTTTCAAGAAAATTGAGTGACTCATTTTTCACCTTGAGGTGGGATGGCTTAGTTATTAGTTTTTCCGTAGCACATGCAGTACATACAAAATCTGATGATTTGGGAAATCTTTTAATTGGTAAATTATGACCAACAGAATTGCTAATAATTTTTCTTATCATACCTATTCCAGGATGACCAAGACGATCATGCCAAGTCTTGAATTTATCAAGATTTTAAAAAATTATTTTGTACGCAACATAAGGTACGGGTTTGATGTATGTAAAGTATAATCCGGAAGAAAATGAAGGGAATTTTTCAAGAGTTTGTTCCTCATATTCGTCGCTTTATGTTAAAAATAAATATTCTTTCTTATCCATCTTTGCAGTTTTAAGATGAAAATCATTTGATCGGATATCTTTGAAACTTATAAGGGTACGTGTAGATTTAGGATACAAGAGCGCATTCTGAATTACAATAGTAGTACCCATAGGAAATGTGAATGTGGCTCTTCCCGAACCAATAATTGCTTTGTTACTCCCAGTTATAGTCATAACATCTTCCTTTCTCTTAGTAAGAGTTTGGAAGTATTTTGTTTCCCTTAAAATTGTGTTAGTGGTAGCACTATCCACTAGACATAATTCTTCTTCCATCACATTGTTTCCCGTAAAATTTCTAAAAAGTAGAAAGGGAATATTTTAGAATAAGTTTATTTTATTCATATATTCATCAAATTACATACATAGTATTTACATCACAAATATGAAATATAAATACATTACAATATTATGTCTGATTCACATAATATACATAGTCTGAAAGACTTTATTCTAGTTATTGTTATACAATATATAACATATTGTTGTGTTTAAATGGCTAAATGACATCAATTGTTTATGGAGATTAATTTAAGTCTCCAAAAACATCTTGAGTGTAATCCACAAGCATGTCTTCATCGAGGATGATGTCGTCCTTTGGTTTAAATTCTTCTATAGCACTTTGAGAAGGACCAGCTTGAGGGTTGTCTTCTATGGCATTGAAGTGAGCTTCAGCCTTGTTTCCATGAACTTGCTTCCCTTTTCCTCCATACTTCATGTATAGATCCACGAGGTGCTTGGGAATACGACATTTGTTTGTACGGTGATTCGCACATCCACACCTTTGACAAACTTCAAATTTGTCAGTTCGGTCATTTTTCTTGAAGTGACCTTTCCCCTTAGATTGACCATCGTTCTTTTTCCACTTTCCCTTGAATTTCCGGAAGTTCCTTTTACGGTTTCCAAATTTATTAGTAAAATGAGCATTAGCATGTGCTTCAGGGAGTGTCATGGCGCCCGTTGGGCGGGAATTATGATTTTTCATGAGAAGTTCATCATGCTTCTCAGCCTGAAGTAATGTGTATATAAGCTCAGAGTACTTTGTGTATTTTTGTTGACGATATTGTTGCTGCAATATCCTCATCGAGGGGTGGAAGGTGCATAGAGTTTTCTCTATTAAGTCCTCATCTGAAACTTGTTTGTTGCAAAATCTCAGTTTGGAGTTAACTTTATGCACGGCAGAATTATATGCCGCAACAGACTTGAAGTCCTGAAACCTTATGAGAGACCATTCTCTCTCGGCTTCCGGCAACATAACCGCTTTTTGTTGGTCGTATCTCTCCTTGAGGGAGTTCCATAAGGCTAGTGGGTCCTCCTCCATCATATATTCATTTTTTAAATCAGGATGAAGGTGGTGCCTTATAAAATGTAATGCCGCATACTTTACCACTAGGGGTATTTCTGGAGCATCTTCAGGGGGTGTGATAATTGTAGGACCAAGGTTACGACTAGTTAAGTTTATTTTCGTATCCATAGCCCAAGATAGATAATTACTTCCATCAACTTGCAGTTCTTGGAAATCTTTTTTATTGATGTCACCCATTTTTCCTGCATGTGATCATGCATTTAATTAATTTTACTAGAGAGTAAAATATAGTTTGGTAAACAATAAAATTGTTCTAGGGGAACATTTGGATTTAAGCAGATGCTTATAACTCGTATATGTATAGATCTTCGAATTTCAAGTTAACACATTGTAGATAATCTCCATATTTGCAGAGTACATCTCTCAGTAGTAGGAAGCATAGTCCGACGAGTGTCGGTAGACGCCTTATCCTATTACCTTGTGTTATACTTTCATATTAATTTATTTGGAAGAGCACTTGTAGGTAATTTTATTGTCGAAATGACTAATAAGTACGCCTCATAGTAATGGATAATCTGCATTTTATGCAGTAGATGCCATTACCTTGTGTTTCACAAATAATATTCGAGATAGTCACATATTTTTATTTTGCAAGAAGATTTAGTTTCAAGCGCAAAATTAAATTGTTGTACCAAATAACATGTTATAAAATGCTAAAGGCAAATGTATTAATAACAAGTCATATTATTAATAGACATAAGGTCTAATATATATATATTTACATCACTATAGACTGTTACAGTGCATGATAGATAAATAGAAGTTCGCACTATACTGCTACAGTACTACTAGTGCAATCACACTACACTGAATGATAAACAAACGGTACGTTCGAAACAGAAGTTTACACGACATCTAATACTAGTGCAGATAGATACTTAGTCAGAAATTTATATAATATAAGTGAGCCTATTTTTTTTTTCACAAACGGGCTGCTAGCATTGCTAGAGCTGGCCCGGTCGATTGAATAAAAGGATAAATCCAAATAAAGGGTCAGAGAGGAGCGACGTTGGGGAAAAATCCCGTCTGCCTCCTCCTATCCACTCGATGCCGACACCCTGCTTCATGCTAGCGCCCGCGGTCGGCTTCTTCAGCGGCGGCTCCACGCCTCCACGGAGGAGGAGGGGAGGCGAGGCTCCGCGGCAAGGCCGGTGAACCCAAGGTGCGCCGGGGACCAAGTCCCGATGCGGATTCCAGAGGGTCGGGCCGCCATGGCCGATGCGAAGCGACGGAGGAGCACGCGGGCCTCCGGCGAGGGCGTCGGAAGCGAGGCCGATGGCGCCGTGTCCTCGACCTTCTCCTTCAGATCCTGCGCGGGGAGGTTGAGGTCGGGGAGCGCGGGGACAACGCGAGCAGAGGCTGCGACGTCGTTCTCCTTCTCCTTCATCTCCGGCTGGAGTACGTCCATGGGAACCGCAGTCGGCGGTTGGAACGACTCCGTCACGGGGACGTAGCCTGGCGGAGCGAAGTGTTCCGGGTCCTCGTCGGAGGGCGTCGGAGACGGGGGACAGGGGCCGTACCCGTGGCGCAAGTAGTACTGCAGCGGAGGCATTGCTTCTTCTTCCTCGTCGCTGAAGTATCGCTCCGGGTCGTCGGTGAGCCAACCGGCGCTCGGCCCGCCTAGGAGCCATTCCATGGGCGGGGCTGCGAAGGCCGCTGGAGGAGGCAGCAGATCGCCTGTGTCGGCGGTTACGTTCGAGGCTGAGGCCTCGTCTTCGTACACGGCGTTGGCTTCTTCAGCGGCAACCACCGGCACTGCGGCGTCGTCCGGCGCGGCAACCTCTGGCACAGCGACGACAACCACCGGCGCTGCGGCGTCGTCCGGCGCGGCAACCTCCGGCACAGCGACGACAACCACCGGCGCAGCGGCGCTCTGCTGCACTGCCGGAGCCTCTTCCCTGGGCACAACTCTGCTTGTAGAAGGTCCTGGTGCTCCAGGGAAGTGGCGGTGCTGCGCCCACTGGTTACCACGGAGGTGGTGCTGGTTGTGGCGGTGGCGGCGGCGGAGACTGCCACGCCCATAGGGACGACGACCAAGCGGTGTTCTGTGGTGGCGGAGGCCACCATTCCTGTGCTGGCGACGCTGAAATCGGCGGCCAAAGTTCCGGCCGAAATTCCGGCGACGTGCAGCGGCAAGGCCGAATGTCCGGTGACGAAAATGGGAGCGACGATTCTCCCTGGCAACAAAACGTGCAAAGGAAAAAGCAAGTTCCAGCAGCGGCGGCGGACGGAAAGCAATTCTTCCTTTTTCTTACCTTTTCTCTGTTCTTCTTCTTAGGCCTACTCACTCTGGGCAAAGCAAGTGCTGATGACGTGAAGAGAGACAGAGGATTGAAAGGAATGAGTGATTTATTGATTTTACTGTTCAGCCTTATATAGCATACGAACAGGTATGTACATAGTCGGTTACAATGTCGGTGCCTTTCTAAGTAGACATGATGTCTCTTCTAATAGGCACGATGACTTTTCGGCAATGAGCAATACTAACTACAATCAGTTAGACTAAGAAAATCCTAACTGCTATGTTTAGCCTAAACTGACGCTAACATTTATTTTCTAACAAGTACTATTAGTACTACTACTGTCTCTTCAGAATCGTTGTAATTAATCAAATCCGTGTTTAGATGGTGAGAGTCTCTGGCCTACGTACGCGGAGTCCCAGCCAGCTATAGCTAGCTGCCATGTAGTAAAGTACTCGTATGAGTTAACGTCGAAGTGACGGAAACACGTACCCACACGTGGACATGTCCGATGCTAGCCTGTCTGTACTTCTGCTGTGGCTTCTTTTCGATTTTTTTACAAATATACTCTCTGTATTTAGCCATTGTTAAAAATACCCACATACTAATTCTATTGTCACAATTACCCTGGCGGGAGGTGGAAAAGCTAACATGTGGCACCTCCCGCCATGGCAGCTGGCGGAGCAAAGATCCCTCCATGAGACTGGCGGAAGGTCCTTCCCACCCCCGGCAATGGCGGGATGTGTGGGGTCCGGTGACAGGCCTGGCGGGAGGAATGTGCCGCCACGGAGCCTGGCGGGAGGGACGCGTGCAATAGTTTTCCTACCGTATTGTTGCTGCAGCGGGACGTCGCTGATCTGTCTGGCAGGCAGGCATGCAATGTTGCTCGTTCTTTAAAATATCAGGCGTACAAGCAGTATTAGCTTTGTTTCTCTCGCGCTGGAGTGTTGCCCGAATCCAAACGAGTTCCAAACTTGCAGCTGAATTAGCATGCACACATCTTCAGCTGCAAGACGTCGCTTCTGCATGCGTATCAGACCTGCCTTTCTTTCCGTTCCTGCCAAGCACGCATGCCTCGAAGTACATCCCGCCTGCCCCTAGGTCGGGGAGCTCCTCCCGCCATGCATCAACATGACCAGACGCCCTTCCGCCAATCCCTTTGGCGGGATGCCGTTTCCGCCTTTCCCCCATGGCGGGATGACAGCATCGCCACGTGCCATGGCGGGAAGAACTACGTGGCCCCTTTTCTACATTCCGTCAGGACAGTTTTGACAATTATTTTTGAGGTGGGTATTTTTGGCGATGCATGTTTGCAGATGGGTATATTTGTAAAAAAATCCTTTTGTTTTTGGCCCCAGAGACGCCTCGACGTGAGCATGGCGTCACGGCGACGTCAGACAGGCCGCGCGCGAGGAGGGGGCCCCGCAACCGCTGTCGACGAGAGGGTCACGTCGGCGTCATATCGATCGATTCGAGATTCAATGCTGCTTCATTGGCTTCGCCTGCTAAATGCTTGACCCACATGCAGCAGTAGTAGGAGCATGTACCAGCAGTTGCACCGTGGAAGGGCTTTGAATGCGGTCCGTGCCTTTCCGAACTGGAGATGCATGGTCCACCACGGCGGTCGGCGTAACGTACTCTCCGTGCATCGCATTGCATTGCAGCTCAGTTCGGACCGAGTTAGCGGGGCCAAACAAAAAAAAAAAGTAGTGGAGTAGGGAAAAATAAATAAAGACGCGTGCAAGACCGTGGACCCGATGTTCAGCTTTCTCATGTCTTCCGCAACAGAGTTGAACGAGAAAAATATTTGGTTCGATCTTGTACCAGATTAAACGACGACTACACCGACCCACCGCGCGCCCGTCCGTCCGCAGTCCGCACGGCGTGACTGCCGGCCGTGCCCGATTTTCTCGCAAAGCCGGCGCAGCGCACCACGCACCGGCTAGCTTTGCCATGGCCCATGGGACGGCACGGGCGGTGCACGTACGGCTAGGCTAGTGATGCGCTTCCTGGTCTTCTGGTGGCCCGTGCGTGCAAGACCGATCAACGACGGCTAGGGCGGCAATCCAGCACTAGGTCAGGTCAGTCGGATTGATCGACCGGGAAAAACGTGGACCGGTAGTCTGAATGATTACCATGCCGATCGAGCGCGGCCGGCCGTCGCTTTCCGGTAAGTATGCAGAACTGGGACATTTAGGATAAGTGGGATATCATTTTTAGACTACTAGACTAACTTAAAATTAAGTGGGACATGTAAGATAAACTAAATTTGACATATGCCGCTTATCCAACTTATCGCACCTAAATTAGAGTTAATCTAGTAGTCTAAAAGTAATATCCCACTTGTTTCAATTATCCCACTTCTGATCACTACTTTTCGGCCCTCTCGCTCCCTCTCACCTCGCGCGGCACGATGGCTGGACCGTTGCACTTGCGCGAGACGGAGAGAGCGATCGAGCGAGTGCGCGCTAGCTCCATGCTATTTTCAGCCCGAATCGTCTCTCCGCCCCCTTCTTACCCTTTCTTTTGTTTCCCTTTACGCACCGGAAGTGGTCGGAGTTCATACCGCCTTTCCTTGGCATGCACTCATGCAGCACATCCCTGTGTCTCACGCGCTACACAAGGGGCCGGCATCTCCAGACTCCACCCATCGGACCCGGCCACTACGCAATGTTCTACCACCATCTCCACTGGTTGGCCTAACCCAGGCCATAAATCGGATCTAGTTTTCGGTCTGGGTACGTCCAGTTTCTCACTCGCGTATCCATGCCGAGTTTCCAACTTCGACTAAAATTTATTAAAGATGGACGGATTTCATTAAATTGGGCGAATATAGACGGATTACATCAAATTTAAACTAAACTAGTACATAATAAAATAAAAAAAGGCCGCCGCAGTGGCCGCTGCCGGTGTCTTCGCCGTCCTACATCCCGAAGTAGCTGTAGAACGCCGTGTAGCCAGGGTCGGCGCGACCGTCATCCTCGCCGTCGCTCGGCGAGAAACTCAGCTTCCATGGCGAACCTCCACGGTTGGTAGGACGGGGCTTCGTCCTCGTCATCGTCGAGGACGTAGAGTGGAGCGCCCTGGTAGGCGAGCTCACGCCCGGCCAACGCCCGTCGCCGGCGCTTTGCTCATCGGCTTCTTCTGCGCAGCCGAGATCTGCTACCGCTGCTCCCAGTCCTTCCTGGACCATTCCAGGATGATCCACCGGCGGCGGCGGCGACGCCGAGTCGCGGAGCGACTCCTCCAGCGCCATCCTCAAGACGCCATCGTCGGGCGCCGCCGAACCTTCAATCTTCGGGCGCCGAAGACGGAGGTGGCCGGTGGGTGACGCCGTCGTCCGTGGCTCGCCGATGACAAGGTCGCGCAAGCGTGTCCGCGGCGGCGCGCCTGGCGAACGACCTCGCGCTTTGGCGTGGCCCGGCAGCAGCGGCGTGGAACGGAGAGTGGGGCGGGCGGAGGAGGACGAGCTCATGTCGGCCATCCTCCTCGGCATCCAGTTCGCCGGAGGACGCCGCCGACCTTGACGCCAGCACAGGTGTGCGCGGGTAGCCGAGACACGGCGTGTTCCCGGCGTTGATGTGCTCAATCACCGATCGGAGCGTCCGGCCCGACGCGCTCCAGAAAAGCCGGCGGTCGGCCGAGTTGTTGCGCTTCGGCGACGACTCGTTCGGCGACACCTCGTGACGGGCGAGCTCCTGGGCGCGGCGGTCGGTGAAGAACTGCTCCCAGTAGAGCAGGTTGTCGGCGCTCTCGGCGGCGGAGGGGTCGTCCATGCCGGAGATGAACTCCTGGATCTCGTACGGGAGCTCCTCCAGCGTCGGCGCCGGCGGGATGGGAATGCCCTAAGCTTCCACCCCGACGGAGACCACGTATCCAGCGGCGCAACGTAACCGACCTCGTAAACGGTAGCGCCTCACGCTGCAGAGGCGCCCGGGTGAAGCCGTTCGCCCGCACGTCGCTGGTACCTCTCGGCCATGGCTGGGGGAGGGGAGCTGGGAGAAAGAGTTCGCCGGAGTTCAGACTGGTGGGCTAGAGGGAGCTGTGAGAGAGTGTGAGTTTGTCCGGCGAGGGGTACGGCTTATAAAGGCCGAGGTGAGCGTCGAGGGCGGGAGGGCTGTAGCGGCGAGGACGGGAAACGACGAAACAACGGGAAGTTAGTGCCCGCCGGTCACACGGAGCCGGCGGCGGCAATGATGGCCGTAATTGGCGACAGCGTGGCGACGCCACAGACGATTAATGTCCGGCGGTCGCCGCGTGGTTCCGAGGATGACGACGACTCGGTTTTCGTCGCTGACTCGGCGGGTCCACGGGCCGTTTCGTTTTTTTTTCCGCCGAATTCGCTGAGTTAGCGTTTCCAGTGCCGAAAACCTAGGTTCGGCCTGGATAGTTCGGGGTGCAAATCGGCCGAAAATAGGTCCCTGGGTACACGACTGGGCCAATTTTTAGCGTCTGAACCGAAATTCGGTGTCCGGATCAGTCTCCTGGATAGTCGAGTGGAGATGCTCTTATCGAATCCTATCTTCGTAGAGCTCCTTGGTCTTCTGATCTTTTGGGTCTACTCGATCGGACATCTTTCACCGGCGGGTAACGTAAAAGCAGCGCATGCACGCACAACGCAGTGATCCCCGTACGTCACTTTGCATGCGAAAAGAAAAGGTAACCACCGAGCCTAGCTACGCGTGATTAGAGTTTTTGAAAGGCAAAGAGAGAGATCAACGACTGGTTATCATCGGCCGGCACCGCCGTAAATTTAAGGCTGATCGAGGTGCAGGCGCTCACACACTCATCTCGAGCACTAGCAGAAGAAACGATTCCTGTGTTAAAGCAAAGAGTGTGATCATCACGTACGTATAACTACGTTAACTGCTATACCTAGCTAGCTTCCTTGATCGTTATTATGAACTAACCTACGCCACGCACCACCAGTCCCGTACGTGCGTACGTGTCGTGCCGTCTCTTTCAGTTCGCTGGGGCAACTCTGACGGACGGACGCGCGCGGGGCTTAATTCGGGGGCATTGCTTTTGGCGTTTTTCTTCGGCTGGGCCAGACCCCGGCCGGCCACATGCGGCCGATCAATTCAAGGATCGAAAGCTCCACATTCGTAGGATCGACTGATCTCTCGAGGTGGTCATGGACTGCGTCATGCCGATCCTAGGCCAAGGCCGGGGCCCCTCCCCGCCATCTATCCAGGTGTACCCACCAGACGGGTCGATATGATACGACGCGACCGCTTTGGCGCCATGCATGTGCGGAGCAAGGCATTGCACTGCGCGGTGCGCTAGCTGATCCGAGTCGCCGCCCGCTCATCATGCCCCAGTTCCATGTGTGCACAGGGTTTCCGCGAATGCGTCATCCGTGTTCCGTGCGACGTAGACACGCAGATGGACGGCCGGCCGGCCGGTTTCCAAGGATTTCTTCAAATCGTCGCTCGCTCACTCTCACGTCCGATTAGTCCGTACGTACTGGAGTAGTACCTGAACGGTGAATCAGCGATCACTCAGCTAACGATTAAATGTCCGCGCATGCATCTCGGGACGACGCTCTACAACAAGACATCGTCCTTGTCTTCTCTGATCATTTCGGGACTCTGTTTCCTGTCACGACGAGGCCAGCCAGCCCATATATATAAGCGGCGGCACTGCCGTAGGTTACGCATGTATATATGGTCCTACTCCTACATGGCTACATAAAAAAAAACATGGCTACATCCTACACAAAAACGAAGCATCGATCGCCCCGGCCGGGCAAATCCGTCCAGGGAACACGCCACATTTTCGTCTGACGTCGCTGTGGTAGCGAAACCGGAATCAAATTGCTCACAAGTAACGTCTCGGCAATATCCGGCCGCGAAATTATTGGGGCCGAAAGGGATCGATGGCTCTCGTCTCGACCGAAAACGAACCACAGATCGATCTCTGAATCGAGTGATGTGATCGTACGTTCCAACGTGTGAGGCTCACGTCCTGGCCAGCGCATCCTGCATTCGTGCTAGCTATATGCGACGTTAAACCGAAAATATCGTTCATGTGAGACTAGGCGCCAAGGCAATGGTGGGCCAGAAAATAGAATTCACTGAAAACGGCTAATCTTATGATTAATAGGGGAAAAGAATTAAGACAACTTTTAGACCTACTCTCTCCGTTTTAAAATATAAGATGTTTTAGATTTATGAAGAAAATATATCTAGACTTCTTTTAGTGTGTAGATTCACTCCAAACCTGAGTGAACCTACATATTAAAAAAAGTATAGATACATTTACTTTATAAACTAAAACATTTTATCTTTTGAAACGAAGGGAGTACATATGTTTTCTTGTGCACTGGCTTGGAATTGTGTAACTTGAGTTAGCTAAGAAATTCATCGCCATTCGTCTGCTAGATCAGTGAGACATTCCAATATTAATTTGCACAATGTACCTTGCCTAGTCTAATTTAATTTGGATATACCTAAGGGCATGTATAATGCTGGAGAAGACATGCCATGCTTTAGCCCTATACATCATCTAGAGAAGGCACTATATATAAATAGTACAATATACTCTCTCTTATCGCCATCTCTAGCAATTAATGAGAATTAACTATTTTTTATAAGAAATTATTTTTTTAAGGAAAGACATGCGGTACAATCGAGAAAATAGCCTTCTCTTATTTCTAAGAGATCACCCCTTAATTAAGGGAAGTCAATCTCCTTTTTTTTATTTCTCTCACCTCCAACTAAGCAAAAAGTATCAACCATAAGGGAAGACTGACGTCACCGCATTGTGCATGCCTAAGATCTTGTCTGAATAATGTACTCCCTATGATCCATATTAATTATAACAGAATCATATGTATCTAGACATATTTTAGTACTACAATTAATATGGATTAGGAGTACTACATATTTTAATTGTAACTGAATCAGGAGTACTCGATACATCCGATTCAACGACAATTAATATGGATCGGAGGGAGTACCTTTTTTATGTTGTCAATGTTTGAACTAGCACAATGGTATTGTTTAAAGTTGGATCTATATAGGAAAATGCTTCTGTGGCAGAAGAGGTGGAAGTGAAATAATACCAACTAATTAATTGTAAAATTGTATATCAGCCAAGGGAATTTGGAGGTTTGGGAGTACTAGTTTGCATCTAACCAACATTCTCTTTGAGTAAATGAATGTCAAAACTAGAGAACAATACTAGAATGTGGCAAAGTGGAGAAACTATTGAGTTGTGGCAGAAATTACAATCTCATTGTGCTGATGTTACTTTGAATGATAATGAAGATTCGCGTAGATGAATTTTAAGCAAATATGGTATCTATATTGTTAGATTGATATATTTTTCTTTGCAAACTTGTGTTGCAAAGAGGCCACAAAAGAAAATTAGGTACAACTCAATTTCATCCTGAAGACAGGTACAAAGAAATGAAACTTCTGTGCAAACGATGGCCGTCCTATCAAAGATCGAATTTCATCCTGAAGAAAATCCTCGCTCACAAAACACTGGCTTCAACAAGACCACTGCGATCATGAGTTCCTTCATTCATGGAAAAAATAGGCACAACTCAATTTTTCCTTTCTATAGGCCATAATACCTAGATCGTGTTCTTTTTTCTTGACTAACGTTGGATCATTACGGACCAGCAATGGAACATGATGACCCTGGCAGCACTTTGAAAGAGCATTTGCTATCCCTAGTGATTTTGGTGTTTGATAACAACACACATGTCGGACTAATGATTTGCTAAGTGTGTCGCAGGTACATTAAAAAGATCTGCAAACATTCAAAAACTGTCTGCCTGGCGCGGGACCAGACAGAAGCCTGTGACTAACTGTCAAAAAGTCTCTGCCGCGCCAGGTACTAAAAAGCGGTAGTACCGCATTTTAGTACCTAGCGCGACAGAAGCTTTTTGACAGCTTGTCAAAAGCTTCTGCCTGCTCCGGTACTAAAATGCGGTCCGCTCGGAACAGAGACTTTTTGTACGTTGCAAAAAGCTTCTGTCTGCGCCGGTAGCAAAATGCGGTAGTACCGCATTTTACTACCTGGCGTGACAGAGAGTTTTTCGTCTGAAAGCTGCTGATTTCTCCCTGTCCGATAGTACCGGTTGCCACTGGCGGTACTACCGCTTCCCGGTAGCATCATTAGTAGTACCGTTATGGGCAGGATTTGATGAAGTTTGAAATAGGGGTGGTCCGGTACTAGGTCCGGTAGTACTGGAGTTCTCTGGTAGTACCTCTTGAACTTCCGGTACTACCGCTGCAATAAATGCTCCAACGGCCAGATTTTGTGGAGGGGTATAAATACCCCTCCACCTACCTTGGGACAAGTTGCTCAAACACATTAAAGTCAAGACCACCATTGGAGCCACTCAAATCTTCAAGATCTCCTCATTCCACCATCCAAAGCCCTTGATCTTTGGAGAATCGAAGGAGGAGGCCCCGATCTACTACTTCACCAAAAGAGATTTTCATTTCCCCCTCATTTCATTGAGGGCCCCTTTGCTCTAGTGTTTTCTTGGAAACCCTAGTTCTTGTTTTGGTTCTTACAAGCTTGTCTTTGATTGCTTTGACAGCTTGCTTATATTTGGGAGCCTCCGATTAAGTTGTGGATGTGTGCCCCAAACTTGTAGCGGTGCCGGCTTACACCTTGAAGGTTGCCGATATAGTGGAAGGTGAATCGATCCCGTTGGGGTGAGATTCATCGGAGAACAAGGGAGGCCTCTCGTGGAGTTGGTGGTTTGAAACCACCCCCTCTCCAAACGTAGACGTACTTCCCCTCAAAAGGAAGGAACTACGGGAAACAAATCCTTGTGTCTCCGCGTCCACTCTTCGGTTACTTCTATCCTTTACCGCACCTTACTTAATCGTTACTACTTTGTGTTGTGTTAGCTCTTGCATAATTATCATATAGGTAAATTCACCATAGTTGCATTATCTAGAGAATTTACTTTATTGCCAAACCTTAATTTGAAAAAGAAGAAAATTTGAAGTAGCACCTATTCACCCCCCCTCTAGGTGCCCATACGATCCTTTCAATTGGTATCAGAGCCTCGGCTCTTTATTCGGGCTTTACCGCCTAAGAGAATATGGGTAGCAACGATGGGGATGGTGGTAGTGAGTCAACACCGGTGACCATGGAAGATCTCAAAAACTTGGAAACAAGATTGAGCTCTTCCTTGGTCAACGAAGTCAAGAAGATGCTCCAGCAACTTCTTAAAGACAAAGAAGGCTCACCACCCCCACCTCCTCAAGAGGATCAACCATCCATTCTACCTAAAGGGAATACGTCGGTATCCCCCGAGGGTATGATGGTGGGGGGTAAACAAGACCACGCTAATTCCTCCACACAACATGATGGGGGGAAGGGTGAGCACCGTGATTCTTGGTACTCTCCCGATCCTCCCATCCCACACCCTCATGTGTACAATAGGGGTGACCCACCTAAGCTTTCAGAGTCTGCTACTTTTGCTCAATGGCAATCACTAATGAGAACTCATGTGCGCAGCTCTTGCATTGAACTATGGAACATCATCGAGCATGGACTCTTTATTGGAGATCCAACCAACTTGACAAGAAGAGAGATTGTCAATAGTCAACTCAATGCCACTGCTTTGCACATGATTCAACAAGGTTTGGGGACAAAGGATTATCCACACATTGAGCACTTTAGCATTGCCAAGGAAGCTTGGGATGCTCTCACTGTGTTGTTTGTTGGAAATGAGAGTATGAGGAGGAACCGATTTGATGCTCTAAGCAATGAGGCCGAAGGCTTCTACATGAAAGAAGGTGAAGACCACGAAGACATGTATCAAAGGCTCAAGACCACTGCCACTACTTTTAGAAATGTGGGTGCCTCGCATGTGGATGATGCATGGATAAAAAGGAAATATGTGAGTGCACTCATGCCTTTTGAGCCCACCGACTTGAAGAGCTTACAAGGAAGACACAACTACCATATCATGACCTCAAATGAAGTTATTCAAGAGATGTCCGCTTTCAAGGTCGCCGCCAAGAATGCCAAAGATGCCCGTACTTGTGCCCTCGGTATGAGCAATGTGGTGAATGTTGCTTTGAAGGCCAAAGTTGTGGACCTTGAAGATGAAGATGATAGTGATGAAGGACTCTCCTTGGACCATCCCGATGAAGTCAAGATTGCTCATGGTCAATATATGGCTTTCTATGCAAAGAACTTTTGGAAGAACCCTGCCAAGGCCAAGATGGAAATGCAACGAAGAAGCAATCCAAATGGGAAAAGAGAGAACACCACTAGGTTGAGAACTTGCTTCAATTGTGGTGACCGCTATCACTTTGTGGCAAGCTGCCCCTATGAGAAGAGAGAAGATAATGGTGGTAAGCTTGTGTTGAAGAAGACTCTCAAGGCACCTTACAAGAAACCCTTCATCAAAAAGAATCCCGTCAACAAGAAGTCGGGAGAAATTGTCTTGATCACTCATGAAGAATACTCCTCCGACAATGAAGATGATGAAGATGAGGAAGAAGAAACTTCACATGGTGTGGCTGCTCTAGCTACCACCTCTACTCCGACACTCTCACTCTTCGATTCTCCAAATGAGAACTCTTCCACCAAGAACGTCACTTGCCTTATGGCAAGAGGAACAGAGGTATCCTCATCATCCCACTCTACTCAATTAGATAATGATGAGATTGATGATGGAATGTCTCTTGATGTTAAAAAGGAATTAATTGCCTTTGATGAGTTCATGACTAACCTAGAAGGCGATGCTAAACTACATTTTGGGAACATCTTAGATCAACTCTCCCATACTCAAGAGCTTATAGATGTTAGATGTAAACTTGGGCATGAACATATGATTGAACTAGAGGCTTTAAGCAATGCTCTAGAAGAAGAACAAGAGACTAGGTTGTCCCTTGAGTCAAAACTTGAAGGGCTTGATGAGGCCAATGACATCATTGTTAACAAACTCATCAAAGAGCGTGATCATGCTATTGCTAAATACAAAAGGGCTAAAAAGGACAAGATTGAGTTTGGTGTGGTTCATGAAAAACTTGCCGAGGACTTTAGTTTGCTCAACAAGGATCACAAGGCCTTGGAGGGTGAACTCTTGTCTCTCACAAAGTCCCATGAAACGCTTCAAACTCAATTGGCCAAAATACCTTCACCTAGTAACTTCATTCCATCTAGTAGCACAACTATTCTTGAAGAGAATGCTAGGTTGAAGGGGGAGCTTGCTAAGGCCACATTTCCACAAGGCAACAAGTCTATTGATGATCTTTTGAGTAAGCAAAGGCCTAGTGGTGATAAAGGGGGCATTGGATTTGTCTCCAATTCTAAGAAGAAGAAGAACAACAAGAATAACAAGGTCAAGCCCACACAAGAAACCAACAAGGCCATTGTGGGTAGTAAGACCACAAGTGGTAAAACCATGTGTCATGATGACTTTGCGGGTAGTGCTAACCCTCACTATGTTCTAATGCGTGATCATTATGGTGATGTGTATGCACAATACGTTGGCCCTTATGATGGTTATATTGCTTGGTCTATTTGGGTTCCCAAGACCCTTGTTGCTAACAAAAGAGGACCCATTGAAAAATGGGTACCTAAAAACTAGCTTGATCTTTTGTAGACTTATGCTTCCGGAGGGTCAAAATGGGTGATCGATAGTGGTTGCACAAATCATATGACCGGAAGCTCGTCTATGGTCAAGGACTTGGTGTCAAATGAAGATAAAATCACCATCACATATGCCGACAAGTCAAAGTCTATGGTAATGGGTTTCGGCAAGGTAGGGGTGGCTCACGACATTACACTCGTGAACGTCATGCTTGTTGAAACCCTTGGATACAATTTACTTTCTGTCCGTGCTCTTGGAAAGATGGGCTTTGCCATCTTTATTGATGATGATATTGTGGTCCTCATGTGGAGCAAGTCTCTCAAGGTCGCTTTCGTTGGGTATGTCGGAAACGACTTGTATGTGGTGGACTTTTCGGGGCAAGCCACTGCAGGTCCGATGTGCTTATACGGAAAGGCCAATATGGGTTGGCTATGGCACCGCCGACTAGACCATGTCAATATGAGAACTTTGCAAAGTCTCCATAAAGAGGGCCATATTGCTGGACTAAAAGAAAATGTTTCCTTTGCCAAAGATCGTGTTTGCAGGGCATGTGTTCTAGGGAAATGCATGACGCTCCTCACAAGCCCACGAACCAAATCAAGTCTAACAAGATCTTGGAACTCCTCCATGTGGACCTATTTGGTCCTCCATCTCATGCAAGTCTTGGAGGGAAGAAATATTGTTTGGTGATTGTTAACGACTTTTCAAGATACTCTTGGGTTTATTTCTTCAAGTTGAAGAGTGAAACTCAAAGGACTTTTATCGACTTCATCAACTAGGTTCAACGGCAACACAATGTTCCCGTGTTGATTATAAGAAGTGACAATGGCACCGAGTTCAAGAACTACACCTTGAATGATTTCCTTAGTGATGAGGGGATTAAACATCAATATTCCACTGCATACACCCCTCAACAAAATGGTGTGGCCGAAAGGAAGAACTGGACTCTTATTGAGATGGCTAGGACCATGTTGGCGGAGTTTAAATCTCCATACAACTTCTGGGCCGAAGCCGTCTCCACCGCTTGCCATGCTTCAAACTGACTCTACCTCCGCAAGAAAATCAACAAGACTCCATATGAGATACTTACCGGTAACAAGCCCAATATATCTTATTTCCGGGTGTTCGGTTGTAAGTGTTTCTATCTCATCAAAGGTGTTCGTTTGTCTAAATTTGAGTCTAAAGCATTAGAGGGTATTTTTGTTGGCTATGGTCTCGAATCTCACACTTATAGAATCTATGACAAGCTCTCCGGAGCCGTCATAGAATCTTGTAGTGTGACCTTCGAAGAATATGATGGTCCCCAAGGGGGGCGTGTTGATGCTTGTGATGCAGATGATGAAATGCCTCAGGATGCCATAGGAAGAATGGGTATGGGTTATATCCACCCCGTTGAGGAACCCCTTATGGCGGATCGAGAAGAACTATGCTCCACTCGAGTGGAGCCCTCATCTTCACAACTTCAACATGCTCCATCTACCGAAGAGGACATTGACTCAAGCCAAAGACAAGATGTGGACCCTCAACATAGTGATCAATGTGTGAACTCTAATCAAAGGGAGCTTGGTCCATTCGATGGGTTGTCAAGTGGTGCCAAGTCAATTTGTCAAGGAAGATCCATCCAAACTGCGTTGATACAAGCTCAAATTGATGCAAGAAGAGCACTTGATCAAGACGAAGGTCAATCCTTGCCTCCTAATGTAGAGGATGACTCCAATGATGATCAAGGTCAAGTTGATGGTCAAGACGAGGATCAAAATGATGAAGAGGGTCCTCCAAGAAACAATGAGGAGATCCACGCTCGTCGCGAAGCTAGAAAAGAAAGAATGTTGGAAATAAGAGACCACACCCTCCAAAATGTTGTTGGAGATCTAAGGAAAGGAATTTCCACAAGATCACAATTGAAGAGGTTCAGTGAACATCAAGCACACATCTCCATGATTGAACCAAAGAAAGTGTGGGAAGCCCTTGAAGATTCGGATTGGTTAGAAGCTATGCACAAAGATCTCAACAACATTGAGAGAAACAAAGTGTGGAAGTTAGTTGAGAAGCCAAAAGATTGCCGCAATGTTATTCGAACAAAGTGGATATTCAAGAACAAGCAAGATGAGCATGGGATTATTGTAAGGAACAAGGCTAGATTGGTTACACAAGGGTACTCTCAAATTGAAGGCATTGATTATGGAGAGACTTATGCACCCGTGGCTCGCCTTGAGTCCATCCGTATCCTTCTTGCTTATGCGGCACACCATAACTTTAAGTTACAACAAATGGATGTAGAAAGTGCATTCCTTTATGGTCCTTTAAATGAATTGGTATATGTTAAGCAACCCCCGGGATTTGAGGACCCCAACTTCCCAAACCATGTCTACAAACTTGATAAGGCGCTCTATGGGCTCAAGCAAGCCCCACGCACGTGGTATGAGCACCTTAGAGAGTTATTGTTTGACCATGGCTTTGAGGTTGGGAAAATCGATCCCACTCTTTTTACTAAGAGGGTCAATGGGGAGCTTTTTGTATGTCAAATATGTGTTGATGATATTATCTTTGGCTCATCTAACAAAGCTTTAATGATGAATTCTCAAAGCTTATGACTAGTAGGTTCCGGATGTCCTTGATGGGGGAGTTGAAAGTATTTCTTGGCTTTGAGATCATGCAAGTTAGAGGAGGAACATTCTTCAATCAAGCCAAGTATATTCAAAATATGCTCAAGAGATTCAAAATGCAAGATTTGAATGGAGCTCCAACTCCCATGGCAACAAAGACTCATCTAGAACAAAATCCAAATGGTAAAGATGTGGATCAAAAGGTACACCGGTCTATGATTGGTTCTTTGCTTTACCTTTGTGCATCTAGACCCGATATTGTGTTGAGTGTAGGTGTGTGTGCAAGATATCAAGCGGCTCCTAAGGAAAGCCATTTAATGGCGGTCAAGAGAATCTTTCGATAGTTCATACCCCATTTTATGGTCTTTGGTACCCTCAAGGCTCAACGTTCGCTCTTTGTAGATACACGGATTCGGATTGGGCGGGAGACAAGGATGATACAAAATCAACATCCGGGGCTTGCCAATTCCTTGGTAGGTCCTTGGTATGTTGGTCTTCTAAGAAGCAAAATTGTATATCTCTCTCCACCGCCGAAGCCGAGTATGTTGCTGCTGCTAGTGCTTGCACTCAATTGCTATGGATGAGGCAAACTTTAAGGAATACGGTGTCCATTGTGACAAAGTGCCTCTTCTATGTGACAATGAAAGTGCCATCAAGATTGCATACAACCCGGTGGATCACACAAGGACAAAGCATATTGAGATTCGACATCACTTCATTAGAGATCATGTTGCTAGAGGTGATATTGATCTATCCTATGTATCAACCAAAGATCAACTTGCCGATATCTTCACGAATCCACTTGATGAAGCAAGGATTTGCTACTTGAGGAATGAACTAAATATCGTGGATTCTAGGAGTTTGACTTGATTATCTTGCACTCTCACCTAATACTCGACCCATGTTTGGTTTAGGTGTAGGCATGGACATAGGGGAGTGCGGTCCTAATTGATTGGACTATCCCTCCCCCCATTATGCGCAAAGTAAACAAAATCATTCCTCTTAATATCATTTTGTGATATGTGAGCTCAATGATGAGTTTCGGTAATGGACCCAAGATATATCTTCGTGGTGCCAAGCCGAGTATACTCAAATATGGTGGCCTAGGCCACCGCCCCCTCTCAATCGAGAGGTTGAGGTGCTTACTCGTGTTTGTCATCTATTTGAATTGGTTGTTACTCATGTTTGTCATCCTTTAGTTGGTTTTGTTTCTTTGGTCGTGCACTCACATTTGGCTCTTCATACGTTCTTTTTGTAATTTTTGAGTGCATTGGCCCATATCAGTGTGACTCTCTAAACCCATACCATTCTTATCCCTCAACAAAACCCATCTTCTCTGCACAATAACCTTCCATTTTTATGTATTTTGGCTCTCATCTGATGGTTCACGCTACGGATCTCATATCGTTTTATTTCGAGTTCTTGCACGAAAACTTCCAGTCTTGGTACTACCGCCCGTGGACCCGGTACTACCGCTTGTGCGCGTCGGTTAAGTCTGAAGACGGGGTGAGGCACCCCTCAGTGCCTCATT
The DNA here is from genome assembly GCA_023614405.1 of Avena insularis. Classification (NCBI taxonomy): domain Eukaryota; kingdom Viridiplantae; phylum Streptophyta; class Magnoliopsida; order Poales; family Poaceae; genus Avena; species Avena insularis. The sequence continues at coordinate 343,074,900 of CM042689.1, read as the reverse complement.
CATCCCTCGTCTCCACTCCTCACCAGTGCCACCACCATAGCAAGAGGACGCCGGAGGAGCCTCGCCCATCCCTCCTTCTCCCGGATTCACACCGGATCCGGTCTCCCTGCGGGCTCCTCTCTCTTCCCCACCGTCATGGACACCGGTACTACCGCCTTCCTCATGTTCTCACTTGTTTTCTCCATTGAATCTAGGGTAACTTTGATTCTTGGTTAAAACTCGCATTCTTGAGGTTGTATCGTGTGTTATTTACTAGATCTATCACTTGGTCCGATGGAAATCGTGTTTTACAACAAATTTATTGCCCGTACTTGGATCTCTAGTTTAGATCTACACTATAGTCGCGGGCCGGTAGTACCGGGCATCTTTTTCTGGTACTACCGCTTGGAGGTACTATCGCTAGTGCAGGTCCGGTACTACCGCCCAGTACTAGCAGCAATTTTTTTTTAAAACACCAAGCTCCATCCTCTGTTTGCCTCAGGTTCTTGTGCCCTTACCCCTATGCTATCTCCCTCGTTCTTTCACAGGTGCAGGGGTTCCCGGGGATCGCGCAAGCGCTCCAAAGCTCACTATGAGATCGAGGACTATGAGTCAGAATCTGAGACTGAGTCAGAAGAGGAGGTCATGCCTCAACCTAGTGCCCGTCTGAAACTGCCAACAACTCGTGGTCGTAGGGGTGGGGGGTCAAGCAAAGTGCTGGTCGTGGTAAAGCTCCTCCACCTCCTCCTCCTTCTGGTCCTCGCAAGGGTCAAAGTTCCGGGCCATCTGGGCCAAAGCTGTTGTCTGATTTGTCTGAGACAGAATTTCATGCCCTACGGGTGGTCAGTCCATATGGGACAGCTCGCTCTCATGCTAGTGAAAATAGCCTCTTCTTTACGGATTTTCAGGAGCGGGTGTTCCATGAGATTCTCATGAAAGATGACAAAATTGTGGTTCCTCAAAAATGGATCGAGATGAATCATGTTAGGAAGAATCTGAACTACTTTGGTGAGGCCCTTGACATTTGCACCAACATTGGCTTGCTTCCCATTATGGAGTTCTGGTGCAACTATGATCCAATGCTCATTGCTCAGTTCTATGCAACCGTTCACTTTGCCAAGAATGATACTCAGACTCTCACTTGGATGACCGAGGGTGTTGTCAAGCAAGCAACGTTGGCTGAGTTTGGGGCTATCCTCGGGTACGAAGACCGTGGCAAGGACATTCCCGTTGGCTTTCGGTGCCACGCCAATGATCGTCCCATGAAGAAATATGTGCTTGCCCCACTGTACATCCGGGGGCGCAGAATCCCTAGAAAGATCAAAGGGCTCCTCCCTACTTATGACATCCTACACCGCATCTTTCGTGAGACTGTCGCCCCTCGTGCTGGGAATGTTGATGAGATACATGCTTTCATGGTAGATATTATGATGGCCACCTTTCACCACCGTGACTCTGGCCTACCTATGGATGTGATGGATGTTATTTGGAATGAAATGGTTTGCGCCACTTTTCATAGGAGGGTGCCTCCTTTTGCTCCATACATTATGGCTCTCATCATTAGCAAGTGCCCTGTGATTACCCGTAACTTGCCTTCTCTTCGTCTTGCCACTCATGGCCACAAGAATCTGTTGATCAAGACCCATCTCAAACCACGCAATGCGGACGGTCAGATTGTTGATGAGGATGGGAACCCGGTTGAGGGGGAGTCAGGTGATGCAGCTGATGAGCAGCATGCTGCTACATTTGTGGTCTCACGTCGCCAGTCCGCACAGCCATCTTGGGCTAAGAGGTTTGAGGCCAAACTCAAGAAGATATTCTGCTTCCAAGTGGACAATCAGAAACGCATGTACGAGTCCCATGTTTATGTCAAGAAGTCATGTGCTCGTCAGAAGGAAATGATGGAGGCTCAAGGCTTGACCGTTTCCAAGGGCTCCGAGAACAACATTACCCCAGAAGACCATTGGATCTCCAAGCACAGCAACTGGGAAGATGATGCCACCTCCTCCTTCCGTGCCCCGCCACCTCATGATGATGCATGGGAAGACTGGGTTGATGATGATGACGAGTGATCTCCGGGACGTTAGTGTTTCTCTTGTCCCTTTTTGTCGTCTTGATGCCAAAGGGGGAGAAGTTGCACATTAGGTATGCGGGATTTGCAAGGGAAAAAGTCACAAGCTCGTTCTTGCCATTGTTTTTATTCGCTTGTGAACTTTATTTGTTTACCTCTTATTATGTGTGACTTATTATGTGTGAACTATGTGGTTATGTGATAAGACTATGTGGTTATCGTATGGATCCATCTTGTGTGTAATATGGCTATTCTTGTTTGGATCCATCCTATGTGACGACCTTCCCCATTTCTAATCAATATTGGTCATCACATGTTATTTAGCAAAGGTATGTGCTCTATGCGCGACTTCTACTCTCAGGTAGCTTGTTAGAGTGTATGGGGCTTGTTTCTACATATCTAGGGGGAGCCCCATCTACATCTTGTCATCACTAGATTTCCCTGCAAAATGTGTGTTGTCATCAAACACCAAAAAGGGGGAGATTGAAAGAGCATTTGCTATCCCTAGTGATTTTGGTGTTTGATAACAACACACATGTCAGACTAATGATTTGATAAGTGTGTCGCAGGTACATTAAAAAAACTGCAAACATTCAAAAACTGTCACTTTGGTATTACCGCTTTTTTGCTCTGCTACGGAAGCCTCTGACTAACTGTCAAAAAGTCTCTGCCGCGCCAGGTACTAAAAAGCGGTAGTACCGCATTTTAGTACCTAGCGCGACAGAAGCTTTTTGACAGCTTGTCAAAAGCTTCTGCCTGCTCCGGTACTAAAATGCGGTAGTACCGCATTTTAGTACCGCTCGGAACAGAGACTTTTTGTACGTTGCAAAAGCTTGTTGCATGCTGTAGCAAAATGCGGTAGTACCGCATTTTACTACCTGGCGTGACAGAGAGTTTTTCGTCTGAAAGCTGCTGATTTCTCCCTGTCCGGTAGTACCGGTTGCCACTGGCGGTACTACCGCTTCCCGGTAGCATCATTAGTAGTACCATTATGGGCAGGATTTGATGAAGTTTGAAATAGGGGTGGTCCGGTACCAGGTCCGGTAGTACTGGAGTTCTCTGGTAGTACCTCTTGAACTTCCGGTACTACCGCTGCAATAAATGCTCCAACGGCCAGATTTTGTGGAGGGGTATAAATACCCCTCCACCTACCTTGGGACAAGTTGCTCAAACACATTAAAGTCAAGACCACCATTGGAGCCACTCAAATCTTCAAGATCTCCTCATTCCACCATCCAAAGCCCTTGATCTTTGGAGAATCGAAGGAGGAGGCCCCAATCTACTACTTCACCAAAAGAGATTTTCATTTCCCCCTCATTTCATTGAGGGCCCCTTTGCTCTAGTTTTTTCTTGGAAACCCTAGTTCTTGTTTTGGTTCTTACAAGCTTGTCTTTGATTGCTTTGACAGCTTGCTTGTATTTGGGAGCCTCCGATTAAGTTGTGGATGTGTGCCCCAAACTTGTAACGGTGCCGGCTTCCACCTTGAAGGTTGCCGATATAGTGGAAGGTGAATCGATCCCGTTGGGGTGAGATTCATCGGAGAACAAGGGAGGCCTCTCGTGGCGTTGGTGGTTTGAAACCACCCCCTCTCCAAACGTAGACGTACTTCCCCTCAAAAGGAAGGAACTACGGGAAACAAATCCTTGTGTCTCCGCGTCCACTCTTCGGTTACTTCTATCCTTTACCGCACCTTACTTACTCGTTACTACTTTGTGTTGTGTTAGCTCTTGCATAATTATCTTATAGCTTGCTTGTATTTGGGAGCCTCCGATTAAGTTGTGGATGTGTGCCCCAAACTTGTAACGGTGCCGGCTTCCACCTTGAAGGTTGCCGATATAGTGGAAGGTGAATCGATCCCGTTGGGGTGAGATTCATCGGAGAACAAGGTAGGCCTCTCGTGGCATTGGTGGTTTGAAACCACCCCCTCTCCAAACATAGACGTACTTCCCCTCAAAAGGAAGGAACTACGGGAAACAAATCCTTGTGTCTCCGCGTGCACTCTTCGGTTACTTCTATCCTTTACCGCACCTTACTTACTCGTTACTACTTTGTGTTGTGTTAGCTCTTGCATAATTATCATATAGGTAAATTCACCATAGTTGCATTATCTAGAGAATTTACCTTATTGCCAAACCTTAATTTGAAAAAGAAGAAAATTTGAAGTAGCACCTATTCACCCCCCTCTAGGTGCCCATACGATCCTTTCACACTTAGTTTCATTTCATAATGAAATTGAAAGCACAAGCTCCTTAATTAAGGAAAAAAATTGGATATAACGGAATTATTCTTTGTTCTAGGCCATGATACCTAGATCATGCGCTTAACATTTGGCAACTCAACAAAAGAGTTGAATACATTGGATCATAATGTTGGAATTATGCCCTAGAGGCAACAATAAAGATGTTATTGTTATAATTCTTGTTCATGATAAAGTTTATATTCCATGCTAGAATTGTATTAAGCAGAAACTTTGATACTTGTGTGGTTTATGAACAACACCGTGTCCCTAGTACGCCTCTATGGACTAGCTCATTGATTAATGATGGTTAAGGTTTCCTAACCATAGACATGGGTTGTCGATTAATAATGAGATCATGTCATTAGGAGAGTGATATGATGGACAAACCCAAATTAAGCAGAGCAATTAGATCGTGTTCATCTTTGCGAAGCTTTTTCTTATGTCAAATATTGTATTCCATAGACCATGAGATAATACAACTCCCTGGTATCGGAAGAAAGCTTTGAGGTCATCAAACGTCATCCTATGTGAGGGTGATCATAAAGGTGTCTCTCAGGTGATCAGAAGTACTTGTTGGGTTGTATGTGTCGAGATGGAATTTGTCCCTCCCGAGTCGGAGAGATATACTTCGGGCCCACTCGGTAATCAATATCAACACCGCTTGAAAGCACGTGGTTAAGGAGTTAATCACAAAGTGATATCGGATTACGGAACGAGTAAAGTACTTGATGTGAACGAGATTGAACTAGGTATGCCGATACCAGCGAACGAATCTCGGGCAAGTAAAATATCGCGTGACGAAGGGAATACATATATGGGATTAATTGAATCCTGGCATCGTGGTTCATCCGATATGATCATCGATGAATATGTGGGAGTCAATATGGGTTTCCAGATCTCGCTGTTGATTATTGATAGAAGATCATGTCTGCATATTCTCGAACCCGTAGGGTCACACACTTAACGTGCATCGATGCTAGGATAGAATGGATAATTGGTTTATGAGTTTTCGTTCAGAGTCTCGGATGAGATCCAGGACATCACGAGAGGTTCCGGAATGGTCCGGAGAATAAGATTCATAGAAAGGAAAGCAGGTTTTGGATTTCAGAATCGTTTCGGAGTATTCGGTATTGTACCGAAAGGTTCTAGAAGCTTCCGGAGTGGGACCAACATGGCCCCACTTGTCGGAGGCCTGCGTGGGACTAAGGGGAGTGCCCTGGCCGCATTGGGCCAGGGGCACAAGTCCCCATAGGCCCAGCCGGCCAAACCCTAGGGAACCCTTCTAGAAGGAGGGGAAAACTTGCCCCCACTCCACCCTTGGGGCCGCCGCCCTAGGGCTTGGAGGAGGGGCCAAGGGGAGACAGCCAGCCCCTATATAAGGAGGGCAGGGCGTAGCCTCCCCCCACACCTCCTCAACCCTAGCCGCCAACTGCTGCCCTCCTCCTCTCTCTCTCCCGACTGCGCGTAGGCAAAGCCCTGCTGCAGAAATTCTCCACCATTAGCACCACCCCGTCGTGCTGCAGATCTAATCTATCTCTCCACCCCACTTGCTGGACCAAGGAAGGAGGAGACATCGCGACACCGTACGTGTGCATCTCTCGGAGGCGCCGCCACTTGCGGCGTAGGATCGCATCGAATCGCGAGAAGGAGACGGCGAGTACGACTACACCAACCACGTTCTGTTGAACATTTCCGTTGTGCGATTTCTTCAAGGGTATGAAGATCTAATCTATCTCTCTCGTTGATTGCATCTCCTAGATTAAATCTTGCTTTCTTGTTCGCATCCATAGAATTTTTTTGATTTACTATGTTGCGAAATCCTTCAGTGGTATCAGAGCTAGATCTATGCGTAGATGTGTTTCACGAGTAGAACACAACATGTTTGTTGCGGGCGTTGATGTTTTCTGTTGCAAGCCTCTTGTTGTGTATTTCTTATGGCGCGGCATAGTGAGATCGAAGCGGTCCAGGCCAACTTTACGCGACCTCGTTCGTGAGACCGGCTCCGCACTTGACGTGTGGCTTGTTCCACACATGCGGCTGGTGGATGCCAGTTTCTCTCACTATAGTAGTCATGGGATTTACACCGGATGTTAGAAACCATAATATCACCGTGTGGCTTTCCGTAGGTAAGAATCGTTCTTAGCTTGTTACTCCCATAAGCCACGTAAAACATGCAACAACAAAGTAGAGGCGTCTAACTTGTTTTTGCAGGGAGTGTTTGTGATATGGTATGGCCCAAGACATAATGTGTGTGATGTATGCAATGATCATGTTTTGTAATATTTCACGACTTGCATGTCGATGAGTTCACAACCGGCAGGAGCCATATGGTTGTCTTTATAATTGTGTATGACCTGTGTGTCAACTTCTTATACGCCATGTAATAGCTTTACTTTATCGCTAAGTAGTTAGCAATAGTTGTAGTTGCTATTCGTGGTGGAGGCAATCATGATGGAGTGATGGAGATCATGATGGCGCGCACAAAATGGAGATCATTGCGCGGAGATAGGCTATACCATGTCACATAAAATAATATGCATGTGATATTTATCCTTTTATGTATCTTATTATGCTTAGATCGCGATGGTAGCATTATAAGATGATTCCTCACCTAAAGATCAATATAAAATTGTGTTCTTCCCATGTATGCACCGTTGCGAAAGTTCGTCGTGTTCAAGCACCTCGTGATGATCGGGTGCTATAAACTCTACGGTCACATACAACGGGTGCAAGCCAGTTTTGCACACGCAGAAATACTTGGGTTTGACTTGACGAGCCTAGCATGTACAGACATGGCCTCGGAACACACGAACCGAAAGGTTAAGCATGAGTCATATGAATGATATGATCGACACTTTGTTGTCCAGCATTGAAACCACATCTCTTCTCGTGAAGATCGGATTAGGTGTGGTGAATTTGGATCGTGTTCACTAAACAACTTGAGGGATGTTGAATTTAGTGGGAGTTCATCTAGTAATTTGATTAAGTTGAACTAGTTATCATGAACATAGTCTCAAATTGTATTTGCAAATTTTGTAGATCAAATGGCTAAGTCCAATTTCAATTTCAACGTTTTTGCTGAGAAAGAAAAGCTTAAGAACAATGGGTCTAACTTCACCAACTGGTTCCGCAATCTGAGAATCATTCTCGGCGGACAAAAGGACTATGTACTAGAGAAAGCGCTAGGTGACGCCCCTGCCATTGATGCGCCGGCTGATGAAAAAGATGTTTATCAGTCGCGCAAAGATGATTATGGAGTGATTAAGAGTACCATGTTGTTTTCTATGGAATCGGACCTTCAAAATCGTTTTGAGGAGTTCGCCGGGTCCTTTGAGATTCTTGAGGAACTGAAAACCATGTTTCAGACTCGGGCCCGTTCTGAGAGATATGAGATCTCTAAGAAGTTCTTTAACTGCAAGATGGAGGAAGGGAGTTCTGTTAGTGAGCACGCCATTAAGATGTCGGGCTACACTCAACGTCTTGAGCAACTGGACTGTAAGATTCCAGAAGAGCTCAAGATTGACAGAGTTCTGCAATCACTCCCTCCTAGCTACAAAGGTTTTGTAGTTACTCACAATCAAATTGGTTCCACTGATACGATCACTGAGCTCTTCGCTAAGCTGAAAGCTGCGGAGGTGGACATCAAGAAATATAATCATGTGTTGATGGTCAACAAGACCCCTAGCTTTAAGAAAGGTAAGGGTGCAAAGAAATCCTTCAAGAAAGGCAGCGGCAAGCGCGTTGCCCCTGCTGAGAAGAAGCTCAAGTCTGGACCTAAGCCGGACACTGAGTGGTTCTATTGCAAGGACAAGGGTCACTGGAAGCACAACTGTCCTAAGTACTTAGCAGACAAGAAGGCTGGCAGCATTAAAGGTATATTTGATATACATGTTATTGATGTTTACCTTACTAGCGCTCGTTGTAGTGCATGGGTATTTGATACTGGTTCAGTTGCTAATATTTGTAACTCGAAATAGGAGCTACGGAATAGATGGCTGCTAGTAAGGGATGAGGTGATGATGCGCGTTGGCAATGGATCAAGAGTTGATGTGATGGCCGTCGGCACGCTCTCCTTAGTTTTACCTTCGGGATTAGTCTTAAACCTTAATAAGTGTTATTATGTGCCTGCGTTGAGCATGAACATTATATCTGGATCGTGTTTATTGCAAGACGGTTATTCATTTAAATCGGAGATTAATGGTTGTTCTATTTATATGAATAACATCTTTTATGGTAATGCACCTGCTGTGAATGGTTTATTTCTTCTGAATCTCGAAAGCAATGAAACACACATCCATAACATTGAGGCTAAGAGATGCAAAGTAGATAGTGATAATTCAACTTATTTGTGGCACTGCCGTCTAGGTCATATTGGTGTAAAACGCATGAAGAAACTCCATTCTGATGGACTTTTGGAGTCTCTTGATTTTGAATCATTTGACATGTGCGAGCCGTGCCTTATGGGCAAGATGATCAAAACCCCGTTCTCCGGAATAATGGAGCGAGCAACGGACTTGTTGGAAATCATACATACCGATGTATGCAGACCCATGAGTGTTTCGACGCGCGGTGGATATCGCTATTTTCTCACTTTTACTGATGACTTAAGTAGATATGGGTATATCTATTTAATAAAACATAAATCTGAAACGTTTGAAAAGTTCAAAGAATTTCAGAATAAAGTGAAAAACCATCGTAACAGGAAAATTACATTTCTCCGATCCGATCGTGGAGGTGAATATTTGAGTTATGATTTTCTCACGCATCTTAAAGCAAGCGGAATCATTTCGCAACTCACGCCACCCGGAACACCACAACGCAATGGTGTGTCTGAACACCAGAATCAAACTCTATTAGATATGGTGTGATCAATGATGTCTCTTACGGATTTGCCATTATCATTTTAGGGTTATGCATTAGAAACCACTGCATTCACTTTAAATAGGGCACCATCTAAATCCGTTGAGACGACACCGTATGAACTATGGTTTGGTGCTAAACCTAAGTTGTCGTTTCTTAAAGTTTGGGGATGCGAAGCTTATGTCAAGAAGTTGATGCCGGACAAGCTCGAACCCAAAGCGGAGAAATGCGTCTTCATAGGATACCCTAAGGAAACGATTGGGTATACCTTCTACCATGGATCCGAAGGCAAAGTGTTTGTTGCAAAGAACGGATCCTTTCTTGAGAAGGAGTTTCTCTCGAAAGAAGTGAGTGGGAGGAAGGTAGAGCTAGACGAGTTTATTGAACATTCTCTCGAGTTGGAGAGTAGCGCAGCACCTGAAATTGTTCCAGTGCCGTTTGCACCAACAAGAGAGGAAGCTAATGACGAGGATCATGAAACTTCGAACGATGCTACTACTGAACTTCGCGGGTCGACAAGGTCGCGTGCCACTCCTGAATGGTACGGCAACCCCGTCTTAACCATCTTGTTGGTAGACAACAATGAACCTGCGAACTATGAGAAAGCAATGATGAGCCCAGACTCTGAGAAATGGCTAGAGGCCATGAAATCCGAATTGGGATCCATGAGCGAAAACCAAGTATGGACTTTGGTGGACCCTCCTAGCGACCGAAAGGCCGTTGAGTGCAAATGGATTTTCAAGAAGAAAACGGACGCGGATGGTAATGTTACTGTCTATAAAGCTCGGCTTGTCGCAAAAGGGTTTCGGCAAGTTCAAGGTGTTGACTACGATGAGCTTTCTCTCCTGTAGCAATGTTTAAGTCCATTCGGATTTTATTAGCAATTGCTGTGTTTCATGATTATGAAATATGGTAGATGGATGTCAAGACTGCGTTCCTTAATGGCAACATTGATGAAGAGTTGTATATGATGCAGCCCGAAGGTTTTGTCGATCCTAAGGATGCTGATAAGGTGTGCAAACTTCAGCATTCCATTTTAGTACTATATGTGGATGACATATTGATTATTGGAAATGACATTGGTATGCTTAACGACGTGAAGAATTATTTGAATAAATGCTTTTCAATGAAAGACCTAGGAGAAGCTGCTTATATATTAGGCATCAAAATCTATAGAGATAGACAAAGACGCCTAATAGCTTTAAGCCAAAGTACATATCTAGACAAAGTTCTGAAAAGGTTCAGAATGGATAAAGCAAAGAAAGGTTCATTGCCCATGTTGTCAGGTAAGATATTGAGCAAGGCTCAGTGTCCAGCTACGGTAAACGATAGAGAAACTATGAGCAAAGTGCCATATGCCTCGGCCATAGGTTCTATCATGTATGCCATGCTGTGTACTAGACCGGATGTGTCCAATGCTCTTAGTTTGACGAGCAGATACCAAAGTGATCCAGGAGTGGAACACTGGACAACCGTAAAGAACATCCTAAGGTATTTAAATAGGACTAAAGAAATGTTCTTGGTCTATGGAGGTGATGAGCAGCTCGTCGTAAAAGGTTACGCCGACGCTAGTTTCGACACCGACCCGGATGAATCTAAATCTCAAACAGGATACGTTTATATTTTGAATGGAGGAGCCATGAGCTGGAGAAGCTGCAAGAAAAGCATGATCGCGGGATCTACAGTAGAAGCGGAGTACATGGCTGCTTCAGAAGCGTCAAGTGAAGGAGTTTGGATCAGGAACTTCATCACTGAGCTTGGTGTGGTTCCAAGTGCCTTGGACCCACTGGAGATATTGTGCGACAACACTGGCGCCATAGCACAGGCTAAGAAACCAAGATATCATCCAAAGACCAAGCACATCAACCGCCGTTTTCATATAATTCGAGATTATATAACAGATGGAGATCTAAAGATTAGCAAAGTACATACGGATCTGAATGTCACAGATCCGTTGACTAAACCTCTTACACGAGCAAAACATGATCAACACCTTAATGCCATGGGTGTTAGATTGTTGCCAGATGTAAACTAGATTATTGACTCTAGTGCAAGTGGGAGACTGTTGGAATTATGCCCTAGAGGCAATAATAAAGATGTTATTGTTATAATTCTTGTTCATGATAAAGTTTATATTCCATGCTAGAGTTGTATTAAGCGGAAACTTTGATACTTGTGTGGTTTATGAACAACACCGTGTCCCTAGTACGCCTCTATGGACTAGCTCATTGATTAATGATGGTTAAGGTTTCCTAACCATAGACATGGGTTGTCGATTAATAATGAGATCATGTCATTAGGAGAATGATATGATGGACATACCCAAATTAAGCAGAGCAATTAGATCGTGTCATCGTGTTCATCTTTGCGAAGCTTTTTCTTATGTCAAATATTGTATTCCTTAGACCATGAGATAATACAACTCCCTGATATCGGAAGAAAGATTTGAGGTCATCAAACGTCATCCTATATGAGGGCGATCATAAAGGTGTCTCTCAGGTGATCGGAAAGTACTTGTTGGGTTGTATGTATCGAGATGGAATTTGTCCCTCCCGAGTCAGAGAGATATACTTCGGGCCCACTTGGTAATCGATATCAACACCGCTTGCAAGCACGTGGTTAAGGAGTTAATCAAAAAGTGATATCGGATTACGGAATGAGTAAAGTACTTACTGTGAACGAGATTGAACTAGGTATGCCGATACCAACGATCGAATCTCGGGCAAGTAAAATATCGTGTGACGAAGGGAATACATATATGGGATTACTTGAATCCTGGCATCGTGGTTCATCCGATATGATCATCGATGAATATGTGGGAGTCAATATGGGTTTCTAGATCCCGCTCTTGATTATTGATAGAAGATCATGTCTGCATATTCTCGAACCCGTAGGATCACACACTTAACGTGCATCGATGCTAGGATAGAATGGATAATTGGTTTATGAGTTTTTGTTCGGAGTCTCTGATGAGATCCAGGATGTCACGAGAGGTTCCGGAATGGTCCGGAGAATAAGATTCATATAAAGGAAAGCAGTTTTTGGATTTCGGAATCGTTTCGGAGTATTCGGTATTGTACCGGAAGGTTCTAGAAGCTTCCGGAGTGGGACCAACGTGGCCCCACTTGTCGGAGGCCTGTGTGGGACTAAGGGGAGTGCCCTGGCCGCATTGGGCCAGGGGAACAAGGCCCCATAGGCCCAGCCGGCCAAACCCTAGGGGAAACCCTAGGGAACCCTTCTACAAGGAGGGGGGAAACTTGCCCCCCACTCCACCCTTGGGGCCGCCGCCCTAGGGCTTGGAGGAGGGGCCAAGGGGGGCCGACCAGCCCCCTATATAAGGAGGGCAGGGCGCAGCCTCCCCCCACACACCTCCTCAACCCTAGCCGCCAACTATTGCCCTCCTCCTCTCTCTCTCTCCCGACTGCGCGTAGGCGAAGCCCTGCTGCAGAAATTCTCCACCATTAGCACCACGCCGTCGTGCTGCAGATCCAACCTATCTCTCCACCCCACTTGCTGGACCAAGGAAGGAGGAGACGTCGCGGCACCGTACGTGTGCATCTCTCGGAGGCGCCGCCACTTGCGGCGTAGGATCGGATCAGATCGCGAGGAGGAGACGTCGAGTACGACTACACCAACCACGTTCTGTTGAACGTTTCCGCTGTGCGATTTCTTCAAGGGTATGCAGATCTCATCTATCTCTCTCGTTGATTGCATCTCCTAGATTAGATCTTGGCTTTCTTGTTCGTATCCGTAGAATTTTTTTTGATTTACTATGCTGCGAAATCCTTCACATAAGTGGACCTGCATTGGATGTATGTCCAGCCTCCCTTTTCTAGGTCAAAATTTCTACTTAAATTTATAAGTGGACCATTTATGTTCTTTACCTAAATTTATGTTGGTAGTTTTCGAATGTCCTTTGACACACCAACATTTATGCTTTCTTTTCATATGCTTTTGGAATGTTTTGAACACTTCAAGGGTGGGAAAGAACTATTGCTATATTTTTGGACCTCGAGAAAATCAATATTTGGTTATTTAGTTAACAAACTTCCTCATGATCCTAGTGCGGTCGTTTACCATGTCTACCATTTGCTTGACTATTATGGTGATCTGCATAAAACTATTGATGAAAGGGCAATGTGGCAAAAAAAAAGATCTAGTGAAGATGCGTGTGAAGGAGTTCTTCAACCGTTTAAGAGTCCGGGTTTCATTGTGACCGATTCTCTCTTTGCCTCCTTCAACTTTGGCATAACTAGAGCAACTATCCGATGATTTTTACTGCTTTGGTTTTGTTCATGCGTTCTAAAAACTTGGATATGCATGCATATTAGTATGGTAGGATAAAAGTACGGTGGCACACTGTATTAGCAAAGTCAACATTGTTTTTTTAGCGAAACAACAGGATTCTGCTGTGCACTTTATTAATTTTCAAACAAGCTTACATCATTTATAAGTTTAGGCGACAAAGAACTAGGAAGATCATCGTCCCAAAAACAATTAACATGATCACCAAAACTAAAGCTAGCTAGCACATGAACAACCTCATTTGCCTCCCTATTACAGTGTTCGAAAATAATTTCTCTAAAACCTGATCCTGCAGTCATCAAAGAATGCCGACGACGTTGTTGTAAATCCGCCATCAATCAATTTATTATTATACAATGTTTTAGTTAATAAAACCATGATCCTAAACATCCATCAATCTATTGTTATACATTGTTTTTAGCTGTATTATTTCCTTATCAGACGCACTAAATTTTAGTTTTATATTTTTTTCTCCCCCGAAGGTTTTCATTAATACTGCTTCATAAGGGTGTGCAAAAAGTGAAACCGGCCAAACCAGCCAAACCGGATAGTTAAACTCTAGTTCATTTTTCTTCACAAATGAAATCTAAACCCAAAAGTTAGTACAAAAATTTGAACTAGCCTAAACTGGCTAAACCAGTCAAACCAGTCTTGCGCGGTCCTACTGCTTCACACTTGTTGGATACTCCTGGTTGTATTGGAGGATTTGCAATAAGACACGGACATAATGATTAGTCGAGCACATTGGGGCTCCAGGTTCTCATCTGTTGCATCCTAGAGTGAAGCCTGAACACCTCAGATATTTTCCGTTCTTCGCTGACGACATGCTTTCAGCAGCAGCAGCATTACCGAATCTGACCCGACAATTAGCAAGCAAGCAAGCCAACAACAAAGAGACGACGCGACTCTAATATAATCATGACGCCCACAAACCGAGACGTCCAACTGAACACAACACTCGATGGATTCGCAAGTCTGCGCTTAGAAATCGAAACGGGCAGGAAAAAAAGGGCGCGCACTTTCTCACTTCGTCTCCTACCTTTCGCTCCTTTTGTGCCGGGCGTTGCGGTAGCCCTCCGTGCCTGCAGCCATGTGCGCGCACAGGACAAACGTCATGGCCTCTGCGCACGGAGCTGCCTCCTCAACAACCACCGCCATTACCGCCCACCATCCGCCGCAATAACTACGCGGCACCAAAGCATCATTCCCAGGCGAGGTTGAACCATATGTACTGTAGCAGGGAGCCGCCGCAGGACATGAAAGGGGCACAGTTGGTTTGGGAGGTTTGAGGTTGAGTGGAGCCTTTATTTTTCGTAATGAAATGAGGGGAGATGGCCCCTCCAACATGGACCGATTAGTCATTGTGCGTTGTGATTTTTCATGTCCATCTCGGTTTTGAATGCAGTCCAAGCCGAAGAGAGGAGTGATCGGACGCGCGCCGGACGTCGATCACCGACGACGTGGGGGAGGGGAGGAGATGCTGCACTCTCACGCACCAGAGCGGCCAGCCAACCAGATAAAGCCTTAAATGCATACTATGCATTAGCAGCTCACCAGCAGAGCGATTGTAGGACACCCCCGGCAGGCGGCAGGGGTAGTAGGAGCGTGATGGCTCTGCAAGCTTTCGGCGAATAAATGGCGTCTGCATGCCCCCATCCGCCAAAGGTGGAGTACTACACGGGTAGGATGGAACTCAACTTTGCGTTTATGGCAATCGCAGTGCCGTCGAACAGCATGTGAGAGGACCACGAGCGAGGGTCCGATGCATTCTCGCTGGATCGATCGACCAACCTGCTCGCGCATCCTTTAATGGGATGCCATGTTCATTGGCTTCATTGGTATACTTCATCATATGGATTGGACGCATGTAGTGATGTTACTGTCGGAAGGGATGGGTCGATGTAAATAAGATGGGAGCTGTGTCGATGCTACTACTGTTCGGGTAAATCCTGCAATGATCAGTGCATTCCCTGGCGATCAAGATCCTGAAAGACGTGTGGTGTGATGAACTTGGTCATGTCCACAGGGTCACTAGCTGGGTCCACAGTTCAGATTTTTGCTTTTTGAATTTGAATCTGCAGCATTTCTGCACTGGAACAGTAACCATACTCAACCGTACCGCTCGTAAAAACAACATTGCATACGAGTTTACGAACAAATACTTTGGGAAATTGTTATGGCCAATTATTGGAATTCGGATGGTCCACTGCTACGTAGTAGTAGAAGAAGCTTTTACTCCCATCTCTCGTACACGTAATACGGACCAGCCAATCAGAATAGGCTTGTGCCCAACAGATTCTTCTGTACACACGTATATATAGCTGCCTGCCTGCCTGCCTGCCGGTGCTCCACAATCAATTTGAAAGCAGCTGTCTCCACATTCATAATTTTTGCCCATACATACAAGTCTAAACAAACAGACCATCCATCGTTATTGGCAGCAGCTGATCCACCCACGTATACTGTACACCAACCTCCCAACATCATACTGCTGCTACTGTTCCTAATTAAAACACGAAACGAAGAAGCATCTATAGCACAACCCATAGATGAAAGTCTGATTTTTCTTCAATCACTCTTTATAAGCATACATGTATATATGCAGCGAAAAGGTGATGATCAATAACCTGCACAATATCTACTCTCAGTCCACTCCATCCTGAGATCTCTGTCTGCATCCCCCCATGGGATCAGTCAGTCAAAAGGAAAAACAAAAAACAAAAAACGAAAAGCTACTACATCGCATCGAGGCAGACCGATCGATGCTTTTCGTGTGTGATCAGGTCACTAAGCTAATCAGCAAAAGGGCGTTTAGGCCTTCTGTCTAGCGCCTAGCAAGTTAGCTAACCTCACCGGCATCCTCCCGGCGAAGCTGCGCGACCGCACGTAGAGCACGACGCACAGCAGCGTCCCGACCACGCAGGTGGCGCCCCAGACGGCGAAGGTCTCCCGGTAGCAGCTGGCGCCGGCGCAGGTGGCGCTGCCCCGCGACGCGGCCTCGCGCTGGTACAGGAACGCCGAGAAGTAGCCGAAGCAGAGGGACCCCACGGGGATGTTGGACACCAGGATGTTGTGGTTCACGCCGAAGTTCTTGGACCCGAACAGCTCGCTCGTCGCGGATACGGCTACCGACGTGATGGCCCCCGTGCAGGTGCCGATGATGGCCGTGCTCGCGTACAGGAAGAAGTTGCCGGGGTTGAGGAGGAGGAAGAAGGCGCCGGCCATGGGCGCCATCAGCGATGCCATGGATGCCGTTCTTGATATGGACATGCCGCTTCTGCACATACCAACAAATTCAGTTAGAAACATGGACAAAAGCAGAGTAGCTAACGAGTTGGTAGTAACTAAAAGTTTCCCATTTAAAAGGACCTCCGCAAGAATCTTGGAGACTCCAAGATCTCGATGAACTAATCAAACCAAAAAATATTAATTAAACTACTACTGGAAGTGTGTGTGTGTGTGGAAAGAATGAAATGATCAAGTGCTTACTTTGCAGAGTAGTAGTCCATGAAGGAGGGGAGTAGGCGACCGAAGAATCCAAACGAAGACGACAGGGAGACCAGAGTGGAAGTCTGCGCGAGACCTCGCGACTCGGCGATCTGCCCCAGATTGTTCAAGAAGACCAGACCCAGGGTGCCGCTGAACATGTAGCTGAAGAAGTAGAGCCAGAAGTCTGGTTTCTTGAGCAGCTGGAGGCCACCGATCTCCTCCTGGGGCTTCTCCGCCGCCGCCGCCACGATCTCTTCCTCCTCCTTGGTCTCCACGCCCATCACCTCGATGACGACCACGGCGTCGTCGGTGCCCAGATCATGGATCCTGTTCTCGCGCTTGGCCTCCCATATCTTGCTCATGCTCTCCCGGACCCTGAGAGCCACCGGGATGAGCATGGGAATGGCTAGCAGAACGCTGAGGCTGACCATGTGCTCCCTGGACGACAGGCCGCTGGCCGTGGAACCGATGCTGCCGACGACGGCGCAGGCTCCCGTGGCGAGCGTGATGACGAACATGACGAGGAATGCGGTGTCGGTGGTCGACATGGAGCCGCTCTTGAGGTCGAACAGCCTGAGAGTGGGCGCCACGGCCAGGGTGACGAGCATGGGCACGGCGGCATTGAGGAGCAGGTACGTCTTGGCCTTGGAGTCGGCCAGGCCGGGCATCGTCTCGGCGAGGCTGGTGTACACCTTGGCGCTGAGGCCGAGGTAGCTGGTGGCGAGGCTGACGGCGACGCGGCTCCTGGACCCGAAGTTCTTGATGCAGAGGAGGTAGCAGACGGTGTTGATCCAGCAGATGCCGTTCCCGGCGAGGGCGGTGAGCAGGAAGAGGTGCCAGAACCGTAGCCCTGCGCTGTCGAGGAAGAGGTACTGGACGCCGTAGCCGACGAGGCCGAAGGCGGCGCCGACGAAGGCGACGAGCCAGAGCGGCACGTGCAGCGCGGCCACCCCCGAGAACCAGCCGAAGAGCTTGCCGGCGTCGGATGCGAAGGCGAGGAAGTTGAGCTGCACCTGGGAGATGCCCTTGAGCTCCTTGAGCTGCGACGAGTAGACGGGGAAGTCGGAGTTGGGGCCGTTGATGGTCTGCAGCCAGATGGTGCCGACGAGGCTCAGCCAATGGGCCGAGGAAGGAGAAGAAGACATGTCCGGCCGGGGTGGTGGTGGTGGTGGTGGTGGTGGTGGTGCTTGAGCTATAATAATGGCCTCTGTGCCCGCTAGGTATTTATGCACCGCCGATGGTAAACTAACCGACGACTAATGGTCCGACTCGGACGGGTTGTGGCTGTAAATCGCCGGAGATTAATTGCCCGATTCCGACGTGGCCTCGAGCTGGCTATGTGGCATGCCGCCAGCCAGGATGCGAAATCGGACGCAACAGTACCAGGTTTCCGCCCAAGCGTGGCGTAACTGTCACGCCGATAGCCGCGATCTGAATCTGAACGGGAGCTAGCGAGGCCGAGGTTTCAGAATTCAGACCGCAGTCGGTTGCTTGCAAGACTTCTTGGCTGTTCCTGCCGCGCCATGGCATGACACATGTTGCCGCTCCTGGCTGGTCTAGCTATGCTAGGGAGAGCATTAATGAGGAATGACCTATGGCTGGCTGTACCGTATCGAGCTCCTGGCCATGGTTACTCGGAGCCGGTTACGGTTTACCCGGCGGCCACGAGGGATGAACAGGGCTGTCCACAAGCACGGTAGATGGCCTGCCTTGATCAGCGAGTCCTGCTCTCCTAGACGTCACGGTAATTCGCCCGTCCATCACCGGAGGCTGAAGCCAAACCGAACTCTGCGATCGGACAAGAAGAACAGTTTCTCTCGCATCGGCGGCGATGCTTCAAGTTCACATGTCTGTATGCGGGTTGGCTTCTTGGCCTGATGCAATTCGTGGCACTATACTGCTTGGCCTGCTTCGAATCGGAAGCCGAACCCAAAACGGAAACTATCCAAAGTTTTCCCTATACGGAATTTAGGATACTTCAAAATAGCTGATCCTATCCCGTTTCAGTTTCACTCTGTCTTCGTCTTCGATCGGATTCAGTTTCGAGCTTGTCTGCACGGTGAGAGGCCGCGACAGAGGATGGGTTTAGTTTCACCTGACAGAGGGCGAGACCCAAAAATCTCAGAGATTCAGAGCTAGTCTGTCGACGTGAAAGCGTTTCCCGCCACTCGGACAGATCTCAGCTCCCCATTCTCAAATACATTGAACCTCCGGGAGTGTGGTCTGAATCCATGGCGCGTCGTCTCCCGACGGTCGCGCTCGCCTTGAAGAAACATCGCCATTGCCTCCCTGAAGCAGTTATGCAACGTTGCCGTCACCCCGCAGGTGCGGTTAAATCTCGGCCTCTCTCCCGCGGTGGCCACGCCCACAGTCACGGCTGCCGTTGCCATCGGCTCACCTTCCGGCAATTAAAAAACCAGGCCAGGTCGACCAACTTGGCAACGGCGGTGATGTCAGGCCACCGTAGAAACGTCTCCTGAACTCGTGTACTGGTTCCTAGCCATGTCTGCCCGCCCAGCAGCAGCCTGAATGAATCTGGCACTACTAGCATCCATGCCATGGATGGACCGGCTTCAACGTGAAGCTGAACGATTGATCACCGTATCGCTGCCACTAGGTCATGGTGACATCACGGCATACGGCGCCCGGCATCCGCCGGAGCTCCGATCATGTGCCTGTACGGGGTGCAGCCTGACCATACCCGAGGAGGCCTAACAAAATTCAACCCGTTCTGCGTTCAGACGGACTCCTGGCTGAGACTGAACTGAACTGCCATTGTCGCTCGACAGATGGCACCGTGTTGGACTGAACGACCAGATCGAAACGTATACTCTATGTCCAACATGATGTCCGAGATATCCCGAGGCTACGGCTCGCACGCAAATCACATTCGACGTCCATGGTTCGGGTTCAGACAAACAGAAAGAGTCTAAGATCACCCTGACCAAATGCTGATCTCATCTGTTTTTTTGTTTTTGTTTTGAAAAGGGTAATAAAGATCTCATCTGGTCTGGTAATATGATTATTCACCTCCGGCCTGTACTGCCTTTTCCTTCGGTGGATGGAAAGGAAAACTGAGCAGTAAGGCTTGACCGGACACTGTCATGATATGAGAAAACAAACCCCCCATGTGATAGGACTCAGAAAGACACTACATATTCGGTTGCCCTGTCATCTGATTTCTGAAGCACCATGTCACAGTCTTACCGGTTGAATATCACAGAAAGGGATCCAAGTGCAGCCTTATGACATGGTGATGTAGGATGTAGCTCACAAGGGAACCCGACATTCAGAATTTTGGTCAGTCGAGTGGGGAGTTAGGAAGATCGTCGCTGGCTCAAAAGGGGAGAATGCTTAACAGGATACCATCTGCATGCTTCTGGCGTGAAGCCAGTTAGGCAGTTAGGTATATGAAATCTAAAGTTCGAAGGCAAGACAAAGTCAAGCACTGAACCTTCACAAAGGAACCACAGTTTCTGTTGTCACATTTCGAATGTTCGGTCAAGACTGTCTGTCGTCACGATTCAGAGTTCCTCACTCAACTATTTTCGACGGCGCCCTCGACCAGAGACGATCTGGGAAAAGATGGATAGGTTGCCGTCACTGAAGCAGGCCGTGCGCGCGTTTCGAAACTGAAGTAAACTTCAGGAAGTGAAGAGCATACAATAGTTGAACACCACAGCGAGACCAAGCGAATTCAGTAGCGTCTCCGTCTCTCAGAAAATTATTAAAGGGGGCGCAATGCCGTCTCGAATGTGGCGCGGAGCCGAACACAATTGCGAGTCTCGACCTCGCCTGCGGATAAGGAGAATAGTAAGTACCATTGAACGCCGCTCAGCCGCTGCCGTGCCGGTAAGGAGAGGAAGAAGCCCTTCCCCGGCTGCCGGCGGCCAACGGCAGGGCGAGATGTCCGCATCGCTTGGGCATGTTTGCACCGAATTATTTTGGGTTTACCGCTAATCATAGGGTCATTGGGACCAGTTGTCAGGGACAGGACAGGCCGTAAACCTCGCGTTGGCCCGATTGTAATGGGAGATTAGATTGAAACAGTATATGGGCTGGGCCTAAGGGTCGACCCACTTTGGTTGTTCCAGATTGGGCTTCGATTTTTTTCCCTCAGCGGTACAGTCTTCGAACATTTTGCAAAAAAAATGATGTGCGCGTCGTCCCGTCGTCCTGCTCGCGCGCCGTTGGATTGGACGCGATCCAACCGTCCAAAGCGTGCCATGTGTATAAGTCCCGGACATCCCGGAACATTGCCGAAACCGTCGCCTCGCACTTCATTCGGGCAGTTTTCAGCTGGTGGTTCTGTGGAGGCGCAGACGGAGGCGACCGAGACGACGACAGAGGCGAGCATAGAGCGAGGACCCTCGTCGACGGCGAGTGCTGGCCGGGGATGGCGCCGCCGGCGGTCAGATCCTCCGATTCGTATCCCTCTCCTCCGTCTCGATTTCCCCTTCCGGCTCTCTCTCCCAGCACGCGCCCTTGATTTCCCCTTCGGATCTCGAATCCTGAGAGTAGCCACCGTGTATTGCAGGGCCGTTGAAGAAGAAGACCGGCCGGAAGGGGAAGCCAACCGGCGCGGCCTTAGCCATGGCGGTGAGTTCATCCTAGTTTCCGCCAGTTAGGGTTTCCCTCCATTTTTGTTGTGTTCCCCTTCATAATGTTTCCTGTGTTGTCGTTTGTGGTAGGATTGATGTTCTAGTGTATGTACTGAATTGCTGCTGCAGCTTCTAGATCTGTATTTTGATAGGTTTTGCTGCTACAACTACTAATTATGTAAGGAACTGCTCCTGCAGCTAGTGTCTGTAAGGAATTACTAGGAATCTTCGGTTGATTTTTGTTTTTTGCTGCAACGTTTGCTTAATGTGGTGCCCCATACAACTAGTTATGCAAGAAATTTCAGATGGAATTTGGTACAGTAGCTTTTATAGGCACAGTTGTCCTTTTTTGCTACATTGTTGCTTGTGATGGTGTCTCATTCCAAACTGTTTGCTACACTATGCATGTTTTGGTACAATGTTTGTTTATATGGTGCCCCATAAAACTAATTTTTTGCTACATTATGTATGTGCCCTACCCTTTTAATTGTTTCAGTAGCTTTTCTAGGAAGTTTTTGTTCTTCCTTTTTGTTTTTTGTTTTTGCTACTGTGCATCTATCTATTTTAGATTTGTTGCTTTAATGCAGCTGCTACATTGTCAACTAGTTTTGCTGCACTGAGTTTTGTTTTTTGTGTTTGATGTTCTGCAGGAGGATAGGGCAAAGACATGGATGTCTAAAACCGCCTATCTGCGAATCGTTTGCTCACCCTGGCAAAAGCTCTTAATCCCAAAAGCGTGCAGTTATTGCTTCGAAGAGTGCGTTCAGATCATATTTAGATGTGTCGCTATTCAGGATTCCTAGTGGGTTGATAGATAACATTGCATTGCACACTGATCCGAATCTGCGGGAGTATAAAACACGCAAAAACATTATGGTTTTCACAAAAGATATGGTGAAGAAGGTGTTCAGAATTCGCTGCGGCAACAAACCTGTAGAGCT
Source organism: Avena insularis (assembly GCA_023614405.1). Lineage (NCBI taxonomy): Eukaryota > Viridiplantae > Streptophyta > Magnoliopsida > Poales > Poaceae > Avena > Avena insularis. Next base: position 343,052,415 of record CM042689.1, on the reverse strand, counting down.
CCTAAATAAAAATAACCCCTGTGAGCTTCGGGACATTTACAAAGCTGGCAGCACCAGGGCTGAGATAGCTACTGCAGTAGCTTTGCTCGAATCGTGCGCCAACACGTATGAGGCAACGATAATCCGGACATGGGACCTTCTTTGCTTGGCTCTCGTGGTTGCTCCTAAGAGCTCCAACAACATTAGCATTGAATATCTTGCCTCTATGGTTGACCCCACCAAGACCGATGAGTATGCTTGGGATGAATACCTTCTGGATTTAGCTATGACACAAGTGGATCATATTCGGAAGTAAAAGACGATGCCACTGAAGCTTACCGAGGAAGAGACCAAATATGAGTTCTGGATCACTGGCCCTTTTGCTTTCCTTGGTGTACGTTACTCCTCTTCATAGCTTTTTTTTAGTTTGGATTATGCTTCGTTCTACTTTGGATTTCTGTCCCTTACTAGTTTGTTGTTCCATTGCCTATAATAGATTTCATACATGGACCATTTGAGCTTCCCACTAGACTGCGACCATGTATTCAACAAGTCTCTGCCAAGAGTATGCTTCGTGACAAACAACGACTTTGAATTTGTTGTGGAACACGACCTTGAGCTTAATATATTGAACAATACTACAGTTTTCGGTTGGCGCCCGGTACGACATTTCTGGCAGCATTGAATGGGTTACCTTGTTTGTGTTTTTTGTGTTTTGGTTTGTCATCTGACTATATCCTCATTGTATGCAGTTTCTCCCCCTATCGGAAACTCCGTACAATACTGATCTTGGTAACGAGCAAGTAAACGAAGCTCCTCCAGCTCCTACTTTAGATGAATCTGAAGTCAATCTTTCTGCCTCGTTGAATAAATGGCTAGTGTTTCCTAGTAGCCAAGAACTGGAGGTATAGAATCTGCTGCATTAATGTTTTAGTATTGCTACATTGCCTTAGATAGGTTGCTTACTTATCTAAAATATTTTGCTGCCTTGTATGCATCAGATTGCTTCAAGATTCTATAACATTCTTGCAAAACTATAACATTCTTGCTATATTAGGTTTTATAGTTTGCTTCATTAGTTTTCTGTAGTTGCTACCTTGGTGTACATATTTTACTTCCATATTGCATACAAGATTCTGTTTTCCTTGCAAAACTATAACATTCTTGCTACATTAGTTTTTATAGTTTGCTTCATTAGTTTTCTGTAGTTGCTACCTTGGTGTACATATTTTGCTGACATGCTTATGTTTAGTTTTTGATGTTTTTGTTTCTTTTTTCCTTTTTCTTACTATCAGGTACCTGCTCGCTTCAAGCACTTGGCCGAGAAGCATAAGGCCTTTTGGGCGTCTGATGTTGAAACTACAATGAAGAATCTTGCTATTGGGTTGAAACGGATGCATTCCCAACGCATGGCTGCGCTATTGGTCGACATTGATGCACAATTGAAAGATGGGGCTGGTCCTAGCGTCGTGTTTCCATCTGATGCAGGACTGGACAATGAAGAAGAACGTGATTTTTTTTTCGAGGAGCAAGAACCATTCGACGGTTTGAACAAGTCTGATGATGTTGAAGCAAGTGTGTATGCAGCAAAAGAGGATGTTACTAAAGCAAGAAGGGATGAAGCAAAAGAGGACGATACGGAAGCAATAGAGGATGAAGCAAAAGAGAATGAGGCAGCAGCTAGAGGTGAGAAGCAGCAAGAGTCTGAGTTGCAAACACATGTTCACATACTGGATATGCCACAGTCTGCTGTAGTTTTGGATTCATCACCCATGGGAGGAATTGATGTGCTAGAGCAAAGAACTGTTGATAGCCGTGGCGTCATCACAAGGCCGTGACTCGTCACCTTGTCCTGCACATATAGACCCTGAAGCATGGAATCGTGCTCCTGAAGCTCCAGGTTTTGAGCTGTTTTCGCAAGATTCTGATAATTTTGAAGGAGACGCAGGTAAAGCGGCTGCAGGTATACCAGTTGTGGAGGTACCAGATTCCGCTGCCTCAGTTGCTGCTGAGACACCTAGTGCAGTGGATCGAGCTGAACCATGTATGTACCTTTATCCCTTCGTAGCATTTTTTACCGTTATGCAGCGCTTTTGCTTACTTTGTTTTGCTACATTTTTGTTCCTGTTGGCCTCCCATACAAGCGTCGTTTATGCTAAAAAACGATTTTTTTGTATTTTGAAAGGTGTCGTGCCTATTGATTCTAGTGCCAAGGGTGATGGAAGCTCTGGGATGGTGACACATGAGAAGAAGACGAGGTTCAAGCGGGCAGCAAAGGAGGAACTTACACCTCCAAAGAGTAAGAAGATCAAGGTGTCTAAAAATCAGGATGAAATTTATACCAAGTTTGTCTCAAATGGAAGGACATTTAAGAGGCTCACAAAGAAGAGGAAGGAGGAGGGACAGGGGCAGTGATTTTTCTGTCACATTTTGTTTTGCTTCAGAAGCTATTGAAATTTGCTACATTTGTTTTAACTTTTAGCTCATTAACTATATTTTATTTGCTACACTGATTTAGATGTCTTTTTGTCCTTTCCACCTTTTTCATGTAGATGCTTCATTAGTGTCCTGTTTGTGCTACAATTGTGTTATCTAGTAGCTTACTTACTCTAAAATAGTTGCTTCATCAATTTGGTTTGATTCATTTTTTCCATTTGTTCGATATGCTTCATTACATTTTTTCTACATTTTTGTTAATCAGTAGCTTGTTTAGTACATGTTACTTGCTACTTGTAGAAACATGTGTTTGTTCTTACATGAGCTTTGCAGAATCTGTAGTAGGGGGTAGATTATATGTTCAACTTTAAATGATGTGTTTTGTTGTTTGGTTGCAGGAGGTGTTTCGTGCAAATTGGACGCTACTTTTGCACATAACAAGGGTTTTAAAGAATCTCTAAAGCCACGTGCATTTCTTAGCACCTAGGTGATGGATGTGTGGATTGAGAAGTTCAACCACGAGGCTATGATTATCTGCAAGAACAGTGCACACCACAAAAGAAGATATGCATTCACGCGTAACATTGTGGTGAGCAAGATCTTGCTGCATAGTTTTTTTATGCTTTGTATTTATTTGCTTCGTATTGTGGTGAGCAAGATCTTGTCGTTACCCTCGATAACAGGAAAAATTGGTTGCTGGTCCGAAGACATTCAACGCAGCAACTTGTTTGGATGAGTTCAATGATCAGTGTGCAAAGTACAAGATCCTAAAGTGTGATATTTTGAGTTGTTTTTTCTATACATGTACTGCTACATGCTACATCCTGCTTAATCTGGTCTTTGTTTACATGCTTCGATATAGCTTTATTTCCTTACTGTGAGGAATGAGCACTGGGCTGTACCTACTGTCAACATTATGATGAAGCAATACCACACCTTTGATTCAATGAAGATGGACAAGATGACTGGTCTCTTGGATGAGCTTGCACGAAACTTGGTATGATGAAGCAAGACTTGTTCATGCTAATTTGAGTAGCTTCCGTCTTTTCTTTTTTGCTTCATTTAATAACCAACCTTTTCTTGTTTGAATGGTGCAGTTTTTGAACTTCACCACTCTTGTTGATGCATCAAAGTTAGCACCTAAACTTGCTAAAGACATGGAGCTATACCTTCTCAAGACTCCTGACCATCCACAACAAGTAACATTGTAAGTTTGCATCCTTTGCATCTAGCTTCTCCTTTTTCAAATTCTTCCATCATTAGTTTATTATTCACATTTAGCTTCTTGTTTGCTTCTTTTCAGCATTTTCCAGATTTGACTGTGGATTCTTTGGCATCCTCTTCATGGAGAATTTCAACGGCAAGGTCATGGCGGAATTCGACAACAACTACTGTCCGGATCTTCGCAGGACTCTTGCAGCAGATCTCATTGAAGCAAGGGAGAACCAAGATTCGGTGGAGAAGCTCATGGAAGAGGAGTTGAACCCAAAGTAGATTAGCTTATGTAGTAGCAGTAGTGTGATGGAAGCAAGTTGTTAGCTAATGGAAACTTTATTTTGTATTCGATGTAACCGTGAATGATGGTTCGGTGTAATCGCATAACTAGTTCTTCTAAAATTAAGACAAATGTTAATGACAATTTGGTGTTAATGGTCCTCCTCCTTTTTTATTGTCCTGATTTTTCTACTCAAATACTGGAATCATTCATGTTTGCAGTATAAAGAACATATTTGATACATTAGTAGTACATATTTGCTACAAACCAATATATTAACAGCTGCAACAGTGCATAAGAAATGCTACCTATCATCCTGCAGATTTTTTGATCTGAAATTCAGGACACCAGATGCCAGCTTATTTTTTTTATTTTTGCTACCTATGACACCAAATATTCTGCCAGAAACAATTGAAATTGTACCTATGAACTTGAGGTATTTTAAACAAAATTATGAACATCTGGACATAATTGTAGTTTTGCTGCATTATAAGATCAGAAATGCTAACATGGTTGAACTTTCTTGCTCACAATGTAATAAAAATTTGCTACCAGAAATGCTACAGGAATGACAATATGGAGATCTTTTTCATGCTAATAAAATCTGAAAAGTTGATACAACTGTTCACGCATATTGTTGCATACACACTCAATATGAACTTTTACTGTATGTATGGAAGCACTTTACAAGGCAATGGTGACTGTATGTATGGAAGAAAAAATAGGTACTCAAAACTAGAGATTCAAATCTATCTTCGCAGCATTGCCCGACATCATAGCTTGGAATAAGACACATTGTTGCACCGTGTGACCCTCTTCATGGCAGTATGGGCACTTCTGCGCCCTTGGCTTCTGCTTGGTTGTTGCCTTATTTGTCTTCTTCTTCGTGGGATGTAGTTCGCCTTCTTGTGCTTTCTTCCTTCATTTTGCATTCTTTTCATCCCGAATCGCAACCATTTGCTTTCTTCTAACTGACTTTTCTTTTGGACGCCCCTTTGGCTTAACTCGTGACGGGTTCTTCAACATGCTACTGGGAACATCATATGGAGCATCTTGTTGTTGTTGCTGTGTCTGTAGGTTGTTGTTCACCTTGGTGTGGAGGCAAGCCTTGTTCATGAGCCATAGAATTTTGCTGCGCATCATCCGGAGCACTCCTCATGGCAGCAACAACTTTTCTTGCTTCATCAATCATTGTTGACACAACACGATATGTTTCATCGTTGAAACATGCATCCGATGCCAAGTCATTAAACTTCCTGCACAATGATTTGTATTTGAGCGTATTTGTGGCCGACACACCAAATCTTGCTGCATTGGAACCAGGATCAGGGGCAGATGTTGTTGCTGCAGCAGACCAACGTTGGAGCATGTATCGGTCTGGTATTCTCTAGATGTTCAATTGCACCATCACCCTGACGATGTGCGGGCATATCAGTCCACACATCTCAAATGAGTTGCAGCCACACTAGTATATCCCCTCTTCAATGTTTGCTTCAACCCGATATGTTTTGAGATCGAATCTGGGGTTTGGTACAAGATCGAAACAAAGCATTTTTGCCTCTGCCCGGAGTGGATAAAACCTTGTTGATGCTTCAAGAATCTTCTGGAACCTGCCAAAAACCTCTCTTGTGTAGAATTCAAGGGCCTGCTTTTCAATGCTCCAACTGCAAGGAAAATAAGTTTCACACATTGTCAGGGAATGCTATCAAAGTTACTTGAAGCAAAAACACATTATGCAACAACAAACACACTACTGAAGCAGAAACACACTTCTGAATCAACAAACACACTACTGAAGCAAAAACACACTACTGAAGAAAACAAGACACTTCTGAGCAAAAACATAATTTCTGAAGCAAAAAACACACTACTGAAGCAACAACACATTACTGAAGAAAATAACATTATAGCACTCACCTGCCCCAAAGTGGCGCTGTTGCCGTATCCATTGTAAAACCTGCATTGTCTTCATGATCAAGCATCAGGTTCTGGCACAACTCATATTGCTGCACAAAGTTCCATATCGTGTCACTTGGCCAAACTAGTGTTTTGAAGTAGCTGTTTAGTCCTTCAGATCTGCCAGTTGTGCTGGTGAATGGGAAGAAAATTCTCCTGAAATATACAGGTGCCCATGTGTTCCTTGTTTTCCACATGTTTTGCACGTGAGTGTTCTCAGCCATCTCAAAGGTTTGCAGCATTGTCTGCCAGCAGACCTCGAACTCAGCAACCATGTCAGTGCCATAGATACATGCATAGAATGCTTCTCTGAATGGATTACCTTCTCTCAAGTGAGGTCCAAGTTTCGTTCTTGTAATACGCAACACATAGAATAGGCAGCATTTGTGAACAGCATCAGGAAACACATTTTTGATCGCCCTGCCCATTGCTTGGTCCTGATCAGTCATGATATGGTCAGGGCACAACCCATTTGCATCTTTCTTCACTTGTTTGAAAAACCATTCAAAAATTTCAATTGTTTCATCAGGCAGGAGAGCACATCCCAAAACTATTGTGTATGTGTGGTTGTTGATACCCACAAGCGGAGCAAATGGAAGGTTGTATTTGTTAGTGCAAAAGGTCGTGTCAAAGAACACATAGTCTTTGTACTTGGGGTACAATGCCCTTGACCTTCCATCCACCCAAAAGAGTGCCCGTACAGCGTTATCCTTATCTACTTGCTTCTCAAAGAAGAACTGAGGACATTCCGCCTTTCTCATCTTGAAGTATTCAATCGTCATGCTCAAATCACGCTCTAAAACTTCTTCTCGCAACATTGTTCTAATGTTGGAAACATCACGCTTCACATACCCAAGGCATCTAGGATCACCCCCATGAACACTGCCGAGGCACCCCATCACCTGCGCTGTAGTTATGTTTTGCTCATGCAAGGTCTTTATTAGCTAGAAATCATCTTCAGAAACTTTCCTGTGAGAATGATAATACCTACGCTTGCCAATTTTCTACACCATTGGATGGGTATGCTCCTCGTTGAAAACTGTCATAGTCCACTTCCCGTCTCGCTTCCCAACAAGCATCTTTGCTTTACAACCAAGCCGCAGCAATCTATTTCTTTGCCTTGAGTCAGTGACATCCTTCTTCAAACCTACTTGCTTGCTGCGAGGTTTCTATGTAGAAGTGTTGCTCATGTCGATTGTAGCATCTTCTCCGTTAGCAGCAAGACCAGTTGTGCTGCAATGTTGTTTTGCTTCGTCAACAGGCTTCCCGGTGTGCACACACTCAAACACCCTGCTCAGAATAGTGTCCTTTGCTGCTTCCCTTTCCATGCTGTATTTTGTATTTCCTATGTGTGTCCCGAAGCCAAGTTTGAAAGCATAGTCATTATACACTTGTTGCGCCACGTCAAGGTCATCAAAGGTCATACCAACATAAGGAACAACTGGCTGAGAGCAAATCTCTTCCCCAGGATTTTCAGCAGCAATGGAAGCATTGTCACTTGCTACATTTTGAGGCCCAGGTTGAATTATGTTCTTTGTTGTCCTTCATCATTGCTTTCTCCAATGTCCGCAGCATAAGCTTTCGGAGGCTGGTTCAGGTCAAAACCTCCAAGCATACTATCAGCTACAAATCCCTACAATTCAGAATAAGCTTTAGAGATGGAAAATCACAAGATAGCAAAATTCTACAAAATCAACGTATATTGTTGCTACCAAATTAATGCAGCATATAAAACTATTTTTAGTTTGCTTTATGAACCAATTCCAGAGCTTCTCCCATATGAGCAGCATGCTTTCTGAATCAATTGCTACAAGAATAAATTGCTCCCATAATCAATTGCTACCATATTTGGTACATGCAGCAATATTAATTTACTAGCAAATCAACTAAATAATGCAACAATATAATAAATACTAATTTATATACTATTTTTTTGCTAACAGCTTTGCTACATTGATTTTTGCTACTGAAGCTATCTACTGTAGTAAGTTGAAAGCAAAAATAGCTGCCATGGACTTCAAACCCTAGCTGCCATGGACTTCAAACCCTAGCTTCAAAATCCTTACCGATAAAGAAGTTGGGTGATCAATCTTGGGGTCTTGATCGAAGAACACACCGGGATTGTTGTACCGGCCGCGCAACTGCTGCTGCAACTGAGCTCCGGCGCCGCCGCTCGCCGAATCGGATCCATGGCGCCTCCGTGTTGCAGGGTTCAAAGAAGTGCTCGAGGCGACAATTGGCGGTGGATTGGCGTGGTGAGGATGTACAGGGGTGGGGTACCGGATGGATGTGCGCAGGTGAGCCATGGGCTCCGCCGGGTTTTGCTGCAGCTGTCGCCACGGCGCCGCCGTGCGCCGACCGGCGAGCAAAAGCCGCGGGGATGTGCGGGCTTCGTCCTGCTCTCGTTTTGCTGCAATCGAAACATTTTTTTTGCTTCTAAAGCTAACGCGGGGTTATATGGGCTGGGTGACAGGGTGATTGGACGGCTACGATCAGGCCGATTGGACGGCTCTGGACCAGGACGATGGTTAGCCCGCATCGTTCGGGGGACGCGTAGCGTCGTCCTTTTGAAAATTGAAGGAACACACGGGAGCATCTCCTACAGACTTCCGATAATTCTCCCTGATTGTTTTTTTTCGTTTTTTAGCAACCGGTGGACAAAATACAGCTCCAGCAGGATTTGTATATTTGTATAAATGGCTCTCCCGACCAAGTTTTTTAGAAAGCTGAGTAAAACTTTCCCTCCACTTCGCACATTTGCAAAGTCTATGGCCAACCCCAATAATCGCCAAACTCGGTGCGAGAAGGCCAACTGCCACTCTCGGAACCTTCCCCTCCTCTCGTGCGCATATTCCCTCTCATGTTGTTTTCTACAAACGCTTTTGGCATATTATTGGAGAATGTCTTACAGATGAGGTGTTATTAGATGTGAATTCCAAGTCTATACTAGAGGGTTGGAATTAATGACACCACAATGGTTCTTATCCCGGAGGTTGACAACCCGGAGTCCATTACCCAATTCCGTCCAATCATTTTGTGCAATGTGGTTTACAAGGTAATCTAAAAAATGATTGCGAGCAGATTGAAGATTCTTTTGCCTGAAATTATCTCCCCTTATCAGACTGTCTTTGTTCCGGGCAGATTAATCATGTATAATTTCTTGGTGGCTTATGAGTCCAATCACGCCATTAAGAATAAAACGAGCGGAAAATATGGCATTTGTTTAGTGAAATTAGATATGCACAAGGCCTACGATAAGGTTGAATGGTGTTTTTTAGAGAGCATTATGATTCGGCTTCGTTTTGACAGTGATTGGGTGAAGTTGATCATGGAGTGTGTCTCCTCTGTGATATACTAGGTTAGGTTCAACTATGGTGAGTCGGATGTTATTAATCCTACTAGGAGACTCCGTAAAGGGGATCCCCTTTCACCCTGTCTCTTTTTACTTTGTTCTGAGGGACTTACAACAATGATCAATTTTGAGGAGGAACAAGGTAACCTTGTCTGTGTCAAAGTGTGAAGGGAGGCTCTGGTCATCTCACACTTGTTATTTGTTGATGATTAGTTGATTTTGATGAGGACTGACAATCAGAATACAGCGAGTCTGCGAAGGGAGTTGGACAGCTATTGTACTGCGTCTGGACAGTTGGTAAGTGATACTAAATCCAGCATATGTTTTAGTACTTGTACTGGTGTGGATACTAGGGCGGATGTTTGCACTATTCTGAACATTATGATAGAGGCGATCATCGACAAGTACTTGGGTCTACCTCCTCTGGTTGGAATAGACCAAACTGATTGTTTTCAACACCTAATTGACAAGATTTGCAAGAAGTTGATTGGTTGGATTGATAAACTCTTATCTCTTGGGGGAAATAGGTTTACTTAAGGCCATTTGCCATGCAATACCATCTTATGTTATGTCTGTCTTCAAGCTACCTAAACAGATTAGCAATGGAATGATTACTGCTATGTCACGGTACTGGTGGCGAGATGAAGAGCAACAAAAATATATGCACTGGTTCGCATGGTGGAAAATATATATTCCAAAACTTCAAAGAGGTATTGTGTTTAGGGATCTACACTTTTTAATTTGGATATGCTTTCCAATAAGTGTTGGAAGCTTATTTCAAAACTAGATTCTTTGTGTAAAATATTTCTTAGGGCCAAATATTTCCCTAATAACAATCTTCTAAATTGCACATTGAAGAAGGGTAGTTCATGTTAGAATAGTTCTACCAACCAACTATCCTAAAAGATCAATCTGTTAGAAAGTGGTGATATAGTATACTTAACACCCCCCCCCCCCCTTCACATCCTACTTGGATGTGGAAATAACAACAATGTCTCCCCTCGCGCCCTTTGCCGAGCGGAGGCCTCACACCCTTTACTGAGCGGAGATGGAGAAAGAAGCATGGCTGAGACTTGAACTGAAGACATCGGGCTCTGGTATCATGTTAGAATAGTCTTATCAACCAACTATCCTAAAAGATCGATCTGTTAGAAAGTGATGATATAGTTTTCACATCGGTCTTTTAGGATGTGAAGGAGGGTGTTAAGTATACTACATCACCACTTTCTAATAGTTGGTTGGTAGAACTATTCTAACAGTTCATATTCTTGGAAAAGCTTATGGGCAGGAATTCAAACCTTAAAAAGGTTTATATATGGAGAGTGGGTGATGGAACAAGTATTAACCTATGGGATGATCCGTGGATTTCAAGTTCACCATCTAGACGTATTGCAACACGAAGATGTAACATTGTTTTAACTAGTGTTTCTGAGTTGATAGACGAGAAAACTAGAACCTGGGATGACCAGTTGGTTACAGAGATTTTTTGGCAAATCAATGCAGAAAGAATCTTGCAAATTTCTCTGGCTGACAGCATGATGGAGGATTTTGTTTACTGGCACTACAACAGGAATGGCTTTTTCTCTGTCAACTCAGCATATCATTTGAAATGGAAATTTTATCACAGTCGAAAATTGGTAAGAACCAATTTGTTTGCTACATCTGCTACTCCTATATCTTGAATGTAGTGTGGGATATGAAGGTACCCTCTAAAATCAAAATACATGTCCGGAAATCCCTTCTCGGGGCTATCCCCTGCTATGGCGTTCTCGCTAATAGGCATGTCCCAATTTCGGCTCAATGTCCTTTGTGCTCTATTGATTGTGAAAGTATTTGGCATGTTTTCTTCCAGCTAGCGTGTGCAGTGGATTTGGAAAAGGCTGGATATACTGGGAATTATTAACATGGCATGCTCTTCTCTCGCAATAGGCTTTCCCCCCGTTTTATAGAATAAAGCCACATCGGCTGAAAAGATACAAGATGGAGGTGAGACCCATTTTATAAAGCAAATAAAAATAAGAAAGAAAAACCACGGAGAACCTAAACTTGCCACCAAAGACAATGAGACAAGACCGGGATGAGTCAAGGCTCTATGACGAAGCTTCCAAGAGGGTAACGACACACCGTGCCGCCCCTGAGACCAACGGTCAAGGGTTTACACCCGAAGCCCTATCACGAAGAATGTAGCCATATCGGCGCCCCCAGGGGGTAACGGTACCCGCAGGCATCATCACCGATGGTGCCGAAGCACTGAGCTTTCACCTGAAAAAACCTTCGTACCGCTCCCTGTCTTCCGCCACACCCGTTGTCCCCAAGATAGGCCTCCGGCACACGATCTGGGAGCTGCCGAAGCTGAAACATCACCAACATCAAAGCCTCCTGACGCCCTCTCCTCGCCATCCACATGACCGAGGGAAGAAGCCACCACCACTGCCACGACGCTCGCCGAAGAGTCACCCGCATAGTCCACCTTTCGGGGATGCCACCCCGTCATCCACGACCTCTAGCCACCGCTTCGACTAACGACACATAGCATCGCCGAAGAGAGCGGCGAGTAGGTCTCACGGACTTGCAAACATCGAGGCACCCGACGGCGTGGGGGAGGGAAACTTCCCTCCATCACCTGTACCGGACGCCGCAGAATGCCAATTAGGACTAGAGCAGGCCCGGATCAAACCCAGCCCGTCGGCTAGGCCCAGATCGAGGACCGATCCGCCCCATCAGCTCCGCCGATGCGCTGCTGCAGTCGTGCCGACGTTGCCAGCGGACACCTGCAACCCGAGAAGGACCATATCCCGACATCGCTGGCATACCGCCATGGCCACCACCGGAGCTCTGGCCAAGCTCGTCCGAAGCTCGCATCGCCTGGGCCACCCCCGTAGCCGGGAGGGAAGGCCGCCCTCGTACTGCCTGGGCCTAGGCCGTCCCCCGCTGCTCCGGCATCGCCCGCCGCCCAGCCACCACGGACCGCGCCGCCGCTGCTGAAAATTGCCGGAATCGCCACGAGCTCGAACTCCGCACCGCCGCCCATGTACAGGCCATCCTCGACGCAGCCGCCCGCGCCGCTCATATCCCGACCGCCCCTACCGAGAAACACCGCCGCCAGGGAGGGCGCCGTCCCGCATGGGCCTCCGCGCCCCAGGGAGAGAAGAGCCAGCCACCGCCGACACCACACGGGCTTCGCCCGACGGCGCATGCCGCCGGCAGCCGGGAGGGAGGGGGGATGGAGGATGGAGGCAGGGAATTAGGGGTCCGTCCCTGGAGCGACCGAGGAGCGTTTTTTTTCCCATTTGCTGGTACATTTGGTGCGAACGTCGGCAAGTTACTCATAGGGAAAATATCCAATACCCATCTCGCTCTGCTTAGGCCATTATGGCTCTAGTTAGTACTCCTTCCGTTTAGAAATATAAAATACTCTTCGCCGCCCGTGGAGGCCGAGGTAAGAGTTTCCCGCAGCGCACCGATGGAAGTGAGCCCTCCTTTTCGTGCGCGCCTCCCTGCCGCCTCTACCTCCTCCAAGCACCGGCGCTCTTCGTCGCCCATGGAGGCCGCAACCACCTATGGAAGGGATCCCAGACGCGATGATGGGGCGTGGGAGGCGGAGCGGTAGCAGGGCGTCAGGAGGCGGAGACCAGTCAAAGCGGTGCGCTGCGAAGATTCACGAAATATCTGTACTAATTGCTGGGTGGCCCCTGGCCCACAAGCAGCGGCAGCATGCGCACAAAATAGCCACATCGCGGCGGTAGATGGCCTCAAATCGCTCCGTACTCACCACGCTTAAACCATAGATTAATTTTAGGTTTGTAAAAAAGATATATATAGACATCTTTTAGTGTATAGATTTAAATAAATCTGGATACTAAAAGATATTTAGATACATCTTATTCACAAACCTAAAACATTTTATATTTTAAAACGGAGGAAGTACAATTTATTCTCGGGCGAGAAAGAAATGAAATAACCGCATCATATGCCATGGTTGGATGAAGCCTAGCGATGAAAAAGTTGATGCAAGATTTGATTCTGACTCGGGCGCCACAAGAGGTACGGCCGTACGGGAGCTTTCGTACGTGATAACCATGGTTCTTTCATTGCAGGCTGTAATCGCACACTACCATATGTTGCTCATGTTCTAACTGCTAAAACTACGGCTTTTTGAAAGATGGTTTGTTGTTACTCCTCCGTTTGAAAATATAATGTTTGTATCTAGACACATTTTAGTAAATATAGCTAAAAGGTGTCTAGCTACATTTACCTTATAAAGCTAAAATATCTTATATTTTTAAACTGAGGGAGTACTTGTTGTTAATTTGATCTCCCCACTGTTCGGTCCAATAGCCGAACGAATTAGTCTCGCGTCCTGATCGGGGGCGCCCAACGTCGCTATCGTTGGTGGGCCTCTGTCGCGCAGCGCATATAGAGAGGTGGGGGCCAGGGGCACGCACGCTAAGGTTCGTCGTGCCCACTCACCCTACCGAAAACCCCAAACCCTAGAGCCACCGATCGGCTTGCGCTGCAGCGGCGGGAACAACCCACCTCACCGCCGCCACCACTCCGTCGAGCTCGATGGCGAGCTCCTCGTCAACCACGAAGGCCGACGGTATGTTTTCTCTAACGCACACTCACTAGATCGACACCTAGCGATCCTAATAGATCTAACAATGGTATCAGAGTGGGCTAGTTTGGTTGATCTAGTTGAGGTAGTAGCAATCATAAAAGAAAAGAAAAGAAAAGAAAAGAAGTGGGGCTAGGGTTTCCAGAAGCGCCGCCGCTAGGCCGTGCTATTCCTCTCGATCCCGATGCATCAGCAAGCCGAGGTCGAGAAGAAGAACACAACCCCATCTAGGGTAAAGAATGCAAATAAACCCCAAAGCCCCAGATCCCGTTTCCCCGGATCAAATCGATCTAGAATCGAAAGGGCAAAGAAATCCCCTAGTTCCTCCCTGAATCGAAACCCGCAGAAAAGAAAGCAAACAAAAAAAATCCCTAGATCCCGACCCCAAATCAGACAAGAAAATCCTCGCCGGCCACCATCGGGAGAGGGCGCCGCCACTACACCGCTTGACGGCGGTGCGCCCACCCTCGGGTGGACACACAACCGACAAGGGGGCAGGGGGACGCCGCTGTTCGTCGTGTCTTCCTCTCTGCACCGATACTTGCGGGGTGGGGGAAGGTGGACGGACAAAGAGAAAGCAAGGGGAGAAGGGGCTCGCGAGTAAGGGAGGGGCTGCTCGCCGCCGGGCGAAGCCACCTCACCTCTCCTGCTGCGAGGCGCTGCACCGCCGCCGACAGCTGAACGAGCAGGGCACGAAGAGTAGGAAGGGACGGGATAGGTTTCCAGGGGCTGGCGACCGAGCTGGTTTTGTTCTGACGAGAGTCGTGCGCGGCCGTCCGATCTAGGTTAGGGATATTGACGGCCGGATGGCACATGCGCCGGGTGGGGTCAGTTTGCGTCAGGAGCGCATTGGGCATCAGCTGCATGGCTGCATAAGCTGGCGCTAATAGGTATCGGGCCGACGTAATAAAAAAGGGCCACGCGTGACAACGATCGTGGGGCTGTTTTGTTCGCATGTTGTACGAAAACAGTTTTTTCTATTTTTTTTACAGAAGCTGTTTTACATGTTTTAATTATCTGTTTTTGATAGTTTTTGCCAAAGTTTTTTCTACACAAAATTATCCAACGTTTTTTTGTCTAGAAAAGCAATAAAGTAACAGTAAAGTTTCTGTAAAATGTAAAGTTGATGAATTTTATTCATGTTTTTCCGCTGCAAATAGTTAAAAGTAATTGCTCAAATGCAATAAAGTGATGATTTTATTTGATGACCAACGTTGTTAGTAAAATTTTCACTATGAATAGTTAGTTTCATCACTATTAGTTCTATTTCTGCCCAACGGTGATGTAGAATTAATATTGAGAAGTTTTATGTTTTAATTTAACCAACGTTGAATTAACTCATTTTGATGATATTTTGTTTTTAGGCAATCCTATGAGTTTCATCTCGGCAATTGAGCCCCTCAATGGAGGTAACTACGGCTCATGACGAGAGAAGATTGAGATGGGGCTGGCTCTGCTTGACCTCGACTTAGCACTCATTGAGACTTGTCCCATAGAACCTGTCGACCCCGTGAGGGGCGAAAAAGAAAGTGAAGTTGATTTCAACAAAAGGGTCCATGACCATGCACCAATAAGAATGAAGTACGACCTTGATCGTGCAACGTGGGACTCGTCCAACAGAAAGTGCTTGGTGGTGATTAAGAGCTCCATTATGGAAGCTATAAGGGGAGCAATCCCAGAGTGTAGCACTGCCAGTGAGTACCTGAAAAAGATAGAGAGTCAGTTTACTAGGTCTTCAAAGGCCTATGCAAGCTCTCTCATTAAGAAACTTGTTACTACAAGATACACTGGTGGTGGAGTAAGGGACCACATATTGCGAATGAGCAACATGTCTTCCAAGCTTAAGCCCATGGTCATGGAGCTTCCAGATGAGTTCATCAATCATCTGATTTTTACCTCACTACCAAATCAATTTGAGGCCTTTGCTGTGAACTACAACGCACAGCCAGAAAAGTGGGTCATTGAGAAGATGATGTCCATGTGCGTACAAGAAGAATAGAGGCTTAAGGGGCAATCTGGTGACTCTGTGAACCTCAGGGGCATCCCTCTTCTTCTAAGCCGCATGGAAAGTCTCATGATCACCAGGTGTAGGAGGTGGACAAAGGACACCTGCAAGTGGCCACTACATGAGTGACTGTGTGGCTTTACTGAAGCATCTGTGCAAGAATGGTGAGGATTTAATTACTTTTGTTGATGAATCCTTATTTTTAAGTTATGCAAAATCTACTTGGTGGATTGACTCGGGTGCGACTGTTCATGTTGCAAATTCATTACAGGGATTCCGTATGAGAAGGACCCTGCAAAGAGGAGAAAGAAGTATTAAAGTTGCAAATGGCGTCCAAGCTGAAGTCGAAGCCATTGGAGATCTCCCATTAGAGTTATCAAATGGCTTTGTACTTTTACTAGTAGATGTGCTTTATGTATCCTCTTTTAAGTGTATCGCGCTTAGATGATTGTGTCTTTACTTGCCATTTTGGTGATGGACAATGTAAGATCAAGTTTAATAATGAGATTATTGGTCTTGCCTTCAGACAAGACAAGCTTTATTTGTTATCACTTTGTGAGAATGTGAATGCATTAAGCGCTGAGAATGAGAATGCCTCCCATCCCTGAATGGAAAGAATAAGAGGAAAAGAATTGATGATGTCTCTTCGAAATTATGGCACTGTCGTTTAGGCCATATTTCAAGGGGGAGAATGTAGGGGTTCGTAGCATGGAAAACAAAAAATTTCTACCGCATGCATACAAACAAGCCAAGATCTATCTACTAGATTGAAGCAACGAGTCGATTTAGAGTACTCACCCTTGAAGATTCGAAAGTGATTAACGAGAGCAGATTCTCGTGGGTGATGTAGTCGTACACTTGCAGATCTCTAGATCGCGTAGACGATCCTTCCGGCGCTGCGTTTCGGCAGCGCTTCCGCACTCGGTCACACGTTCGGTACTCGATGAATACCTTCCACTCCCTTGTTCCAGCAGGAAGCGGAGGTTGTAGTTCTCCCCTCGCGATTCCGGCAGCACGACGGTGTGGTGTCGGAAGTAGAGGGAAGATCCTGCAGGGCTTCGCCTAAGCCGGTGCGAGGTATGGTGGATCTAGGGTTTTCCGGCGATCTAGGTTTAGAAGGCCGGAGAGGAGGAGGTGGTGACGACGGTGGCTAGGGCGACGGCGATGGGCCAGAATGAGGCGGCACAGACCATGGCGGCGGCATGATGGCGGCGTGCGGTGGCCCGTTGCGGCACATGCAAGACGGTGGGAGGGCTGGTTGTGGTGGCTTTGGGGCAGCCCTCCCCCTCTATTTATGAGAGGGAGGGAGGCTTGGGAGAGGGGAGTTTGAATCCATACCCAAACCCAAGTTGGATAGAAGGAAGGACTCTTTCCTTCTTCCACTAGGAAACCGTTGTTCCAGTTTGACTTTTCAAACCTCCCATTTGATTTTCAATTTAGAGATTTATTTCTCTCTCGCAAATGCCCAACCAAAGTGATTTAGGACATGATGGAATCATTACACTTACCCATGACACATTCATGGACCATTCCCCTTACGGCCCGGTGAACCTTCTAGAACCTTCTAGAACCTCTCCGATGAAAACATCGAAATCATTCTCGAACTCCAGAATCGGACTTTCCTTATATGAATCTTATTCTTCGGACCATTCTGGATCTCCTCGTTATATCCCGGATCCCATTCGAGACTCCGAACAACATTCGGTCTACCTACTTACAATCCATATCTACTAAACAACCTCGAATCCTTAAGTGTGTCTCCCTACGGTTCGTGAATTATGCGGACATGACCGAGACACTTCTCCGATCAATAACACATAGAGGAATCTGGAAATTCATATGGCTCCCACATATTTCTACGATTACTTTGCGATCGAATGAACCACTTACATACGATACCAATTTCCCTTTGTCTCACGATAGTTTAGTTATCCGAGGTTTGATCGTCGGTATCTCTGCATACCTAGTTCAACCTCGTTACCGATAAGTACTCTTTTCTCGTTCCCGTGATATGTGATCCCTTGTGAGCCAGTCACATGCTTGCAAGCTAATTGGATGACATTCCACCGAGAGGGACCAGAGTATATCTATCCATCATATGGATGGACAAATCCCACTCTTGATCCATGTGCCTCAACACATACTTTCCGAACATTCAATGCCACCTTTATAGCCACCCAGTTGCGGTGTGGTGTTTGATGTCATCAAAGCATCCTTTCGGTGATGGTGATTAGCATGATCTCATGGTCGAAGGAATTAGGTTACTATGTATCAGAAAGCTTATAGCAAAAGAACTATTGAAATGACTTGATCCTTATGCTACGCTTATCTATAGGAGTATGTCCATCATACCATTATCCTAATGATATGACCTTGTTGTTAACAACATCTCAATGTTCATGATTGAGAAACCACGATCATCTATTAACCAACAAGCTAGTATTATAAAGAGGCTTTACCAGGGACTCTAATTTGGTTTACAAATTCACTCAGGTATTAATGTTTCCGATTAATACTATTATAGCATGAATGTAAACATTTATCATAAATGCAAATATATAATAATAACTACTTTTATTGTTTCCTCTAGGGCATATCTCCAACAGTCTCCCACTTGCACTAGAGTCAACTAATCTAGATTACATGGTAATATACCGAACACCCACGGCGGTTTGGTGTTGGTCATGTTTTGCCCTCGGGAGAGGTTTAGTCAACGGATCCGCCACATTCAGATATGTGTGTACTTTGCAAATCTTTATGTCACCATCTTGGACATGCTCTCGAATAGCGTGAAAATGTAGCTTGATGTGCTTCAGCTTCTTGTGTGACCTTGGTTCTTGCGCATTGGCTATAGCGCCCATGTTATCACAATAGATAGACATTGGGTCCAGCGTACTTGGAACCACACCGAGATCTGTAATGAACTCCTTCATCCATATCGCCTCTTGTGAAGCCTCCGAAGCAGCTATGTATTCCGATTCAGTTGAAGATCTCGCCACAACGCTTTGCTTTGCACTCCTCCAGCTAACTGCTGCACCATTCAAAGTAAATACGTATCCAGATTGAGATTTAGAATCATCCGGATCGGTGTTCCAACTAGCATCGGTGTAACCATTAACAACGAGTTGTTCATCACCTCCATAAGAAAGAACCATATCCTTAGTTCTTCTCAAGTACTTAAGGATGTTTTTGACCGCTGTCCAATGATCCACTCCTGGATCACTTTGATATCTGCTAGTCAAACTAACAGCATATGCAATGTCGGGTCTAGTACATAGCATGGCATACATTAGAGATCATATGGCTGAGGCATAGGGAGTCTTACTCATCCTTTCTCTTTCTTCTGCCGTCGCTGTACTTTGAGTTTTACTCAAGGTCGTATTGGGCAACATGGGCAAGAACCCTTTCTTGCTATCTTCCATTCCAAACCTCTTTAGAACTTTGTCCAAATATGTACTCTGTGATAATGATATTAGGCGTCTTGATCTATCTCTATAAATCTTTATGCCTAATATGTAAGCTGCTTCGCCAAGATCTTTCATTGAAAAACTATTATTCAAATAATCCTTGACACTATTAAGAAGGTCTACATCATTCCCAATCAACAATATGTCATCTACATATAGTATTAAGAATTCTACAGAGCTCCCACTCACTTTCTTGTAAATACAACCTTCTACATAAGTTTGTATAAAATCAAAACTTTTGATTACCTTATCAAAACGTTGATTCCAACTCCGAGATGCTTGCTTCAATCCATAAATGGACCGTTGAAGTTTGCATACCTTGTTAGAATCTTTAGGATCGACAAAACCTTTGGGTTGTACCATATACAACTCTTCATTAATGTCTCCATTGAGGAACGTTGTTTTGACATCCATCTACCATATCTCATAATCATAATATGCAGCGATTGCTAACAAAATCCTCACAGACTTTAGCTTTTCTACCGGTGAGAAAGTCTCATCGTAGTCAACTCCTTGAATTTGTCGAAACCCTTTTGCGACAAGTCGAGCTTTATAGACAGTAACATTACCATCAGCAACTGTTTTCTTCTTGAAAATCCATTTGTTCTCGACAGCCTTCCGATCATCCGGTAAGTCCACCAAAGTCCATACTTGGTTTTCTTACATGGATCCAATCTCGGATTTCATGGATTCTTGCCATTTATTGGAATCTGGGCTCATCATCGCTTCCTCATATGTCGCAGGGTCATCGGTGTTGTCCACCAGCATGACACTCATAACGGGATCATACCAATCTGGAGTGGTACGAGTTCTCGTTGACCTGCGAGGTGCCGTAGTTATTTCAACCGAAGTTTCATGATCAACATCATTAGCTTCCTCTCTTATTGGTGTAGGCGCCACAGGAACTTCTTCCGGTGCTGCGCTACTCTCAAGTTCGAGAGAAGGTTCAACAACCTCGTCGAGTTCTACTTTCCTTCCAGTCCCTTCTTTCGAGAGAAACTCCTTCTCTAAGAAGGATCCATTCTTGGCAACGAAGATTTTACCCTTGGATCTATGATAGAAGGTATACCCAATAGTTTCCTTTGGGTATCCTACGAAGACGCATTTTTCCGCTTTGGGTTCAAGCTTGTCGGGCTGTAACTTCTTTACATAAGCTTCGCAACCCCAAACTTTATGGTACGACAATTTAGGTTTATTCCCAAACCATAATTCATACGGTGCCGTTTCAACGGATTTAGATGGTACCCTATTTAAAGTGAATGCGGTTGTTTCTAATACATAACCCCAAAACGATAGCGGTAAATCTGTAAGTGACATCATAGAACGAACCATATCTAAGAGAGTTCGATTACGACGTTCGGACACACCATTATGTCGTGGTGTTCTTGGCGGTGTCAATTGTGAAAGTATTCCGCATTTCTTCAAATGCTCGCCAAACTCGTAACTAAGATATTCACCTCCACGATCAGATCGTAGAAATTTAATCTTCTTGTTACACTGATTCTCTACCTCACTTTGAAATTCCTTAAACTTCTCGAAAGTTTTGGACTTATGTTTCATAAAATAGATATACCCATATCTACTCAAGTCATCCGTGAAGGTAAGAACATAACGATAACCACCGCGCGATGCTACACTCATTGGGCCACACACATCGGTATGTATGATTTCCAATAAGTCCGTAGCTCGCTCCATCATACCAGAAAATGGAGTCTTAGTCATTTTACCCATCAGACATGCTTCGCATCTTTCAAGTGATTCGAAATCAAGTGATTCAAGAAGTCCATCGGAATGGAGTTTCTTCATACGCTTCACTCCAATACGACCAAGACGACAGTGCCACATATAGGTTGAGTTATCGCTCAATTTCAAACGTTTAGCTTCAATGTTATTAATGTGTGTATTTTTACAATCGAGATTCAATAAGAATAGACCATCTATCAAAGGTGCATGTGCATAAAACATATTACTCATATAAATCGAACAACCATTATTCTCGGACTTAAACAAGTAACCGTCTCGCAATAAACATGATCCGGATATAATTTTCATGCTCAACGCAGGCACCAAATAACAATTATTTAAGTATAAAACTAATCCCGACGGTAGATGAAGAGGTAGCGTGCCGACTGCGATCACATCAACCTTTGGTCCATTTCCAACGTGCATCGTCACCTATTCTTCGCTAGTTTCCGTCTATTCTGTAGTACCTGTTTCGAGTTACAAATATGAGCAACCGAACCAGTATCAAATACCCAGGCACTACTACGAGTACTAGTGAGATACACATCAATAACATGTATATCGGATATACCTTTCTTCTTGATGTTGCCGTTCTTCAAATCCGCAAAGTACTTAGGGCAATTACGCTTCCAGTGAACCTCTCCCTTGCAGTAAAAGCATTCAGTATTAGGCTTAGGCCCACCTTGGTCTTCTTTGCCGGCGCGGTAACTTTCTTACCGCCCTTCTTGAAGTTTCCCTTTTTCTTAGACTTGCCTTGCTTCTTGAATTTGGTGGTCTTATTGACCATCAACACTTGGTGTTCTTTCTTGATCTCCACTCCGTAGACTTTAACATGGAGAAGAGTTCGGGCAACGACTTGTCCATGTTTTGCATATTGTAGTTCATCACAAAGTTCTTGTAACTTGGTGGTAGTGATTGGAGGACACGGTGAATCCCCAAAGCATTAGGAATCACTATACCCAAGCTTTGAAGCTTGCTTGCATGCCCAGACATCTTAAGCATGAGCTCACTGACGGAGCTGCCCTCTTCCATCTTGCAGTTAAAGAACTTTTCAGAAGCCTCATAACTCTCAACTGCCGCGTGAGTCTCAAATATCATTTTGAGTTCACGGACAATATCATGTGGGTCATGGTTCTCAAACCTTTTCTGAAGCTCTGATTCCAAACCATACAAGATAGCACACTGAACTGTGGAGTACTGATTCTTCTGAGCGAGGTAAACATTCTTTACCTCATCGGTAGCATCACCGCAGTGGGTCACCCAAATGCATCCAAAGACATAGATCAAATTACCAGCATTCAGGACAATCCTCAAATTGCGGAACCAATCCGCGAAGTTGCTTCCATTGTTTTTCAACTTTTCTTTCTCTAGGAACACATTAAAATTAATGGTAGGGGCCGCCATTGATCTACAACATATTTGCAATAGTTTAGAGTAAGTTTATGACAGAGTTCTTATTAATAGTTAAATTAATCTAGGTGAACTCCCACTCAAAACAATATCTCTCACATTGTTTTAGTGATCACACGAACCAAATCCACCACATCAAAACCGATCATCACGAGAATTAATGTAGCTTCAATGGCAAACAATCAACATGTTCATCATATCTACTATATGACTCATGCTTTACCTTTCGGTGATCCGTGTTCCGAGACCATGTCTGTACATGCTAGGCTCGTCAAGATCAAACCTTATCTTCCGCATGAGCAAATCTGGCTTGCTCCCGTTGTATACACTCGCAGAATCTAACACACCCGATCATCACGTGGTGCTTCAAAACAACGAGCTTTAGCAACGGTGCTTACTAAGGATGAACACTTTATAACTTGAAATTTTGTGCTAGAGGGATCATCTTATAATGCTACCGTCGCGAACTAAGCAATACAAGATGCATAAAAGGATTAACATCACATGCAATTCATAATATGTGATATGATATGGCCTTTCTTCTTGTGCTTCCGATCTCCATCTTCAAGCACGAACATGATCTCCATCATCATCGGTATGGCGTCAAGGTCAATGGAGCCGCTTCATGGTTGTCGTCCACCAGCATCAACTATTACAACTACTTTGAATAGACACGCAGGTCTCAACGGAAATAAAAGATAACCATATGGCTCATGCCGGTTGCCGACTTACAATAAGGAACATTGCATACATCACATATAATCACAATTATGGCCATATCACATCACAGCACACCCCTTTAAAATAAAGTTAGACGCCTCTAATTTTCTTTACATGTTTTACGTGGTTTGGGGCTTTCAATAAGTGTCGTTCTAACTTACGAACAAGAACCACAACGTTGATACTTGAACTATCAAGTGCTCGTTGTAAATTGAATCTATACTATGATGAGAGAGACAGACACCTGCAAAGCCACTTATGCAATACAAGTTGCATGTTAAGCGTGGAGCAAGTCTCATGAACGATGTCATGTAAGGTTAGCCCGGACCGCTTCATCCCATCATACCGCAAGATGCAAAGTACACAAAAAGCAATTGATAATAAAAGCACCACCACCCACAATGACCATTTTGTTCTACTCGTGCAACAGATCTACATATAGACACGGCTCTGATACCACTGTAGGGGTTCGTAGCATGGAAAATAAAAAAATTCTACTGCATGCATACAAACAAGCCAAAATCTATCTACTAGATTGAAGCAACGAGTCGATTTAGAGTACTCACCCTCGAAGATTCGAAAGCGGTTAACGAGAGCAGATTCTCGTGGGTGATGTAGTCATACACTTGTCGATCTCAAGATCACGTAGACGGTCCTTCCGGCGCTGCGTTCCGGCAGCGCTTCCGCAGTCGGTCACATGTTCGGTACTCGATGAAGACCTTCCTCTCCCTTGTTCCAACAGGCAGCGGAGGTTGTAGTTCTCCCCTCGCGATTCCGGCAGCATGACGACGTGGTGTCGGAAGTAGAGGGAAGATCCCGCAGGGCTTCGCCTAAGCCGGTGCGAGGTATGGTGGATCTAGGGTTTTCCGGTGATCTAGGTTTATAAGGCCGGAGAGGAGGAGATGGTGTCAGCGATAGCTAGGGCGATGGTGACGGGCCGGTGGCGGCGTGAGGCGGTGGCGCTGGGCGGCGATGGCGTGCGGCGGCGCGACACGGGTGGGAGGGCTGGTTGTGGTGGCTTTGGGGCAGCCCTCCCCCTCTATTTATGAGAGGGAGGGAGGCTTGGAAGAGGGGAGTTTGAATCCATACCCAAACTCAAGTTGGATAGAAGGAAGGACTCTTTCCTTCTTCCACTAGGAAACCGTTGTTCCAGTCTGACTTCTCAAACCTCCCTTTTGACTTTCAATTTAGAGCTTTATTTCGCTCTCGCAAATGCCCAACCAAAGTGAATTAGGACATGATATAATCATTCCACTTACCCATGACACATTCATGGACCATTCCCCTTCCGGTCCGGTGAACCTTCTAGAACCTTCTAGAACCTCTCCAATGAAAACATCGAAATCATTCTCGAACTCCGGATTGGACTTTCCTTATATGAATCTTATTCTCCGGACCATTCCGGATCTCCTCGTGATATCCCGGATCCCATCCGAGACTCCGAACAACATTCGGTCTCCCTACTTACAATCCATATCTACTACTCCCTCTGTCTCGGTTTAAAGGACACAATTTGCAATTCTCTGGGCCCTAGGTGTCATCTAATTGGTCCATTTAATAGTATGAAATAGAACATGCATGAGGATAAAAAGAGTTAGGAAAGCATTCACATTTGTTCACACATGTGCATGCAAGCATTTTATTCTTTTCACATAGGAGTAATTACAGAGATTAAATGCTTTTGTGTCTAAGTATATTTTGGGATTGCATGGTTTGCAAATTGTGTCCTTTAAACCGGGACGGAGAGAGTAAACAACATCGAATCCTTAAGTGTGTCTCCCTACGGTTCGTGAATTATGCGGACATGACCGAGACACTTCTCCGATCAATAACACATAGAGGAATCTGGAAATTCATATGGCTCCCGCATATTTCTACGATTACTTTGCGATCGAATGAACCACTTACATACGATACCAATTTCCCTTTGTCTCATGATAGTTTACTTATCTGAGGTTTGATCATCGGTATCTCTGCATACCTAGTTCAATCTCGTTACCGATAAGTACTCTATTCTCGTTCCCGTGATATGTGATCCCTTGTGAGCCAGTCACATGCTTGCAAGCTAATTGGATGACATTCCACCGAGAGGGCCCAGAGTATATCTATCCGTCATATGGATGGACAAATCCCACTCTTGATCCATGTGCCTCAACACATACTTTCCGAACACTCAATGCCACCTTTATAGCCACCCAGTTACGGTGTGGTGTTTGATGTCATCAAAGCATCCTTCCGGTGATGGTGATTAGCATGATCTCATGGTCGAAGGAATTAGGTTACTATATATCAGAAAGCTTATAGCAAACAAACTATTGAAATGACTTGATCTTTATGCTACGCTTATCTATAGGAGTATGTCCATCATACCATTCTCCTAATGATATGACCTTGTTGTTAACAACATCTCAATGTTCATGATCGAGAAACCATGATCATCTATTAACCAACAAGCTAGTATTATAAAGAGGCTTTACCAGGGACTCGAATTTGGTTTATAAATTCACACAGGTATTAATGTTTCCGGTTAATACTATTATGGCATCAATGTAAATATTTATCATAAACACAAAGATATAATAATAACTACTTTTATTATTGCCTCTAGGGCATATCTCCAACAGAGAATAGAACGCTTAGTAAAAGAATCAATCTACCGCCTCTAGAATTTTCAAATTTAGAGCAATGCATCGATTGCATTAAAGGAAAGTTTGTAAAGAATATTAAGAAGGACTCCAAAATAAGCACATGAGTTTTAGAAATAATTCATACGGATAAATGCGGTCTGTTTCCTGTGACATCTGTGGATGGCTATGACTCCTTCATAACATTTACGGATAATTATTCGTGTTATGGTTATATTTATCCAATTAAAGAGCGTTTAGAAGCATTGGATAAATTCAAGATATTTAAGGCTAAAGTTGAAAATCAGCATAGTTTAAAGATTAAAGTAGTAAGGTCTGACCGTGGAGGCGAATACTACGGTTGATATACCCCATATGGTCAAGTTCCTGGACCCTTTCCAAGGTTTCTATAGGAACATGGTATAGTTGCCCAGTATTCAACACCGGGCGAGCCTCAGCAGAATGGAGTAGCTGAAAGATGTAATCGTACCTTGATGGATATGGTGAGAAGCATGTTAAGTTACTCCACCTTACCGGTTGGTTTGTGGACGGAGGCGTTAAAAACCGCCATTCACATACTTAATCGAGTTCCCAGTAAATCGGTGTCTAAAACACCATATGAGTTATGGACTAGTCGCAAACCTTCACTCAATTATTTGCGAGTGTGGGGCTATCCAGCTGAGTAAAAACTCTTCAACCCAAACCTTGGGAAGTTAGATCCTAAGACAGTAAGTTGCCATTTCATTGGCTATCCAGACAAGTCGAAAGGTTATCGTTTCTATTGTCCAGATAGAATTACTAAGTTTGTAGAAACGATACACGCTGTGTTTCTGGAGGATCGGATGATCAGGGGGAGCACGGTATCCCGAGAAATCAACCTTGAGGATAAGCAGGTGCATGCACCCACTCCGATGATTCAGGAACCATTTTTCTCGATACCTGCTGCTGCACCGACACAGGACAATGTCGATGTGACACATGTTGTTAGTTCTCCTGTGGTAACAACAAATGAAAATGAAGACCCTGTTACCACACATGAGGGAGAGTTGCAACAGCCCCACACCGAGAATGTGCCAGAAGGCGAGACCCTTAGAAGGTCTCAAAGAACTAGGAAGCCAGCTATTCCTAACGATTTTGAAATCTATGTCAGTCAAGAAGTTCAAATGGAGGGTGATCCCACCACATTTGAAGAAGCCATTAAAAGTGCTCACTCATCAAAGTGGCTTGAAGCCATGGAGGATGAAATGAGATCCATGAGTAGCAACAAAGTCTGGGATTTAGAAGAAATTCCTAAAGGAGCCAAAACAGTAGGTTGTAAATGGGTCTACAAAACAAAATGTGACTCTAGAGGGAATATTGAAGGATATAAAACATGACTTGTTGCTAAAGGCTTCACCCAAAGAGAAGGAATAGATTACAATGAGACATTTTCTTCGGTCTCAAGTAAGGATTCTTTTAGAATCATAATGGCTTTAGTGGCACACTATAATTTAGAATTGCATCAGATGGATGTAAAGACGACATTCCTAAATGGAGACTTGGAAGAAAAAATTTACATGGCACAACCCAAGGGTTTTGTTGTGGAAGGAAAAGAACGTATGTGATGTCATCTGAAGAAGTCCATTTATGGATTAAAACAGGCCTCCAGACAATGGTACTTAAAGTTCCATGAAACAATAAGAAAAGTTTGGGTTCGATGAGAATGAGGAGGACAATTGCGTATATGCAAAGTTCAAGAATGGGAAATTCATTTTCCTTATCCTATATGTGGATGACATTCTACTAGCTAGTAGTGATGTTAGTCTACTATTGGAGACGAAGAAGTTCTTGTCCTCGAACTTTGATATGAAAGATCTTGGTGAAGCTTCATTCGTTCTAGGAATTGAAATTCTCCGAGATAGAGAAAAGGGGATCTTAGGGCTATCGCAGAAGACATACTTAGAGAAGATTCTGAAGAAGTATAGTATGCATGCAAGTAATCCTACGCCTGCTCCTATAGTCAAGGGCGATAGATTTGAGAATTTTCAGTGTCCCAGGAACCAATATGAGATCGATCAAATGAAAGCGGTTCCATATGCTTCTGCTGTCGGAAGCTTGATGTATGCTCAAGTATGTACACGCCCTGACTTAGCTTTTGTTACCGGGGTACTTGGCAGATTACATCCAGGGATAATCACTGGAAAATGTTAAAGAAGGCATTGCGTTATGCAAAAGGCACAAAAAGCCTCATGTTAACATACAGAAAAACTGATTCCCTTGAGATAGAAGGGTTTTCAAATGCAGATTATGTGGGAGATGTAGATGAAAGAAAGTCCACGTTAGGATATATATTTACTCTCGCAGGTGGAGCTATATCATGGAAAATCTCCAAGAAAACCATCACGCAATCGTCCACGATGGTAGCTGAGTATGTAGCATGTTATGAGGCCACGGGGTAGCCAAACTGGTTAAAGAAGTTTATACCTGGGTTGAGAGTGGTGGACAACATTCAAAGACCACTCAGAATGTACTGCGATAATGAGCCAGCAGTATTCTATGCTCACAACAATAAGTCAAGTGTTGCTGCAAACACATTAACATTAAGTTTTATGTTGTGAAAGAAATAATCCAGGATCATACCATAAGTTTAGAGCATATAAGTATAAAAAAAATGCTCGCGGATCCGCTCACAAAAGGTTTACCATCCAGTGTGTTCAGAGAACACTTAGCTGACATGGGTTTAAGGGAAAGCCTATGATACCTGAATATTAAGGGCCTAGAACAAGAATATGTTTTAAAATAGAGAGGTGTGTAGTGGCTGTTGAATCTATGGTGCGTAACTGACCATTATGACGAGACATGCTCTATATATTTATCTGTGATGAAATGGGTGCCAAAGTATAAGTTTAAAGTATAAGTCGAATGAAAGATGAGATCAAGGGGGAGAATGTTAGTTTGATCTCCCCACGGTTCGGCCCAACGGCCGAACGGATTGGTCTCGCGCCCTGATCGGGGGCCCCCAACGTCGCTATCGTTGGTGGCCCCTGTCACGCAACGCATATAAAGAGGTGGGGGCCAGGGGCACGCACGCCAAGGTTCGTCGTGTCCACTCACCCCACCAAAAACCCCAAACCCTAGAGCCACCGATCGGCTTGCGCTGCAGCGGCGGGAACAACCCACCTCACCGCCGCCACCACTCCGTCGAGCTCGATGGCAAGCTCCTCGTCAACCACGAAGGCCGACGGTATGTTTTCTCTAACGCACACTCACTAAATCGACACCTAGCGATCCTAATAGATCTAACACTTGTTAGCAGGACAATTTGGATGTAACAAGATCATGGCCGAGTCGCATTGCATGGAGGTCACTCAAGTTATGCAAGACGGTGGCAATTCCATTGGCCCTGCATCGGCAGTCTATGAAGTGTACTTTTCTCTGTCGTAGTTTTACTTTTATTTCTTTTAGTCATTGTATTAAGGAAGCAAACTATGCGTCTCATTTTCTTGCTAGTAGAGCGGAGGTTCCTGAATGCATTGTGTGGCACGATGAACCTCCTGAAGCTGCTTCCCTGGCGGCGTTGACTGGAGCATCATGGTGACCAATGGCGCCTTCCACCGCCACATCTTGATGTTGAACACGGAGCCATATGGTACAACGCCAAACAAATAGGTTAGATTGTGAATTGTTTACAGAAACAGGTTATTTAAGCTTTACTTTCATGATTAGGTTATTCAGTGTTTTTTGTCTGTGTGCAACAATCTGTGCAGAAACAGGGACAGCCCCTTTTCGAAGAAAAGGTATGACTTCACATTGTCATATAGCACAAGTGTCCTAGAAGACTCTAGAGTAGTTTAGAGTGCGTAGTCAAGTTGTAAGCTAAAGTCTGAGCTATAAATATTGGGTGTGTGGTGGTCAAGAGACCACCCCATCGGGAAATTTCACCCAAAAAAAGAACAGAGATACTCTCAAGACATATCGAAAATTTCATAGATGGTATGCAGAATTGCGGATGAACCCACGATACATTACATAGAATCTGGCAACAACGGGTAAATAAGTCTCAAGTTAAACGCGGTCTGGTGCTGAGTCTAAACTTAAAAGTTGATTCATTATTAGCACATGTGCTTCGTTCAGTAGAGAATCAAGACTCCTGAAAGGCTTGGTTGTTGTTGCGTAGTCGTTTCTAATGTCAAAAACCATGGAGCTATCAAGAAGAAACATGACTTCTGAAGCACTACACAGTGCATCCTTCAAGGTCTTCAGTTCTTGGTCGCCATAGTTTCTGTGTTTCATCATCCATATGATCATCTTACAGGTTGGCTTCAGAATTCTCAGGCAGTCAGGCCTAGGATGTGTACATTTTTTAACGATCAGCTTGAGCTTCATTGGAAAGCTAAATGATCCATCTCCCTTGGTAATTGCATCAAATTGACAAGCACCGAAGAACGTATCACATACTGTGACACAAAGAGATAACATGCGAACCACGGCATGCTTGTTCATTTTGTCTTGAGATGAAGATGAGTTGATGCTCTGGCCATTACCTTGTGAATAACCAGGTTGATTTTCTATATCATTTTCAGGTATCGTCAAGCTAGTTTGTTTAGCTTCTGTTCCTCTGTGTATTTCTTCTAGTGAGCTGACCTGGCCAACATGTATTCCTCTATGTGTTTCTGCTGGTAAGAGCTGGCCAACTTGTACTCGCGTATGTGTTTTTCTTGTTGCCCAACAAAGTATTTCTTCAAACAGCTGCAGCGGAAAGAATATTTTCAGTTTTAAGGAGGCACTAATTGTAAGCAGAATCACGCCATCTTATGATATTTTCCCAAGAACATGCAAGAGCAATTGGCATCACTCGTTAAGCGAGAATGACCAAAATTTCCATTACATCCTCTAGCTTGCCTGGCAGGCATGGCAGTAAAAGAAACTTAAGTAAATTACAGAATATCTATATATACGCCAATATATACAAGAATTCCCATATCTTACTAAGTATTGACTATCGGGGTGAATAAAACAAATTGTGGTACCAATTACCTTTGGAACTGCATCGGCCATGGCTTCTTTTAGCTTTTTGAGGATTTCATCATCGTCGGTGTAATGAATGCATATGTATTCCAGGATTTCTGCGGTAATTGATTGGTATTTGCGCTTCTCAAGAAGCATTGTTTTGAGACTATCAACAACATTATCATTTGCCTTCATGATAATTGTGGCATCTGCTTTAGTTCTGGAAGATAGATCCAGCAGCGCGTTAGCTGCTATCACCCGTGTGGCATCTTCATGCTTGTCACCACCAGCCATGATTTCAACCAGATTCTTTATAAGTTTTTCTCTGCTTTTAGGCTCCGGCGTCCAACTTGCATCCTCGTGTAGGTGCGTGAGAATCCAAATAGCTTTTTTCTTCAGATTTTCATTGCATTGGCCACACTCGAGAATCCTATCCAATGTTATGATCGCGTCCTTCCTGCTTGAGATTTTCCTTCGCAGTGTGCTGCCGGTCTCCCCTGTAGCAGCCGTGAGCTGGACAATCACCCTCAGTGAACCCTCTAATATTCTGTACCATGCATCATGGTTGATGTGGACGTTCTTGTCGCCCCGGAGGGGGTGGAGTAGGTCGGCAGTCACAGGCGCAATGATCTTTGGGAGCAGACATGGGGTGCCGAGCATTACTTTGCAGTTGTCATGGTTGGTTGCCAGCTTCTGAAGGATAAGGAAGCCTTGCGCCACTAGATCCGCGTAGTCCTTCAGAAGGTCAGCGTTAGAGTCCTCTTGTGCAGCGTGTACCTTCAATTTTTTTCCATGACGCTCTTCGCGAAAAATCTGTTCACGTTCTTCTTCATATGACTCACAATATTTCTCATATAACCAGTTTGCTTCATATGGTTGGAGAACATGGTATTTTTCAAATGTGTCAATGAGAGAAGAAATGTAGCGAATCCCCCCTGGGAACTCCTCCAGGTGGATGTCGTGAGCAATGCTCGCCACCACCCTCGCTGCATGCCCCCTCGTCTCTCTATCATATATGCTTATGCGGCCCAACGTCTGCAGCAGCTTCGGGAGTATGTTGGGTGAGGACACAGACATGATGAGATGTTTCTTGAGCGTATTCCACTGCAAGTATCCCTTCCCGGACTCATGTGAGCTCCCCATTTGTACGGCGCACTTGTCCAGGATCCTTAGGCCGGACATGTAGTCATCAGGTGACTTAGACCCCATAAGGTCCACGGCGTATGTGATGAGGTTCCTTCCTCTAGTATACATTCTGTCCTTTTGGCATCCGGCCATCATTTCCAGCAAGTACTCTGATATTCCGGCACGAGACTGCTCATCAAAGTTACCACTCTGGGCTACTGAATTCACTATAAATCCCTTTGCAAAACCATTGATGCACTTGTAGCAGAAAATCGTGCTCTGGAGCAGAGCAAGGTAGTACAAGACGTCCAGCGCCTGCTTCAGGTTTCTAACTCCGTCAGCATGGTAATCATGTTGTATCAGACGCCATACAGAAATCCCGGCTGAAATAAACAAGCCACAGTTGTAGACAACCACCAGAGGGCACAACAGAATGCCCAACAACACGACATGAACCATCGATAGAGCACCTAGACATTTGCTCTTGTCCCTCTGCGCAGAGTATCCAACACTCGCAAAGCCGAGAAATGAATACCCAATATAGTTTAGCTTTTCTGTCAGGAATACATCAAAGATCCTGTGGTTTGTACCTCCAAGTTTGAAATGACAAGATAAGTTTTAACAAAGACAAATTACTCCGTAAGAAGAAAGATGGAGCAAAAGACCATAACAAAATCTGGAAGGGGAATTAAGAAAAAAGTAGGTCCAAGTTAAGCAGTACTTATGCATGAATCAAATGGTTAACAAGCAAGTAGTACTAACCCAGCCGTCTGCACAAGGGTAATGAATGTAAGGCACCAAAAATCCTTGTTGTGCAGGTCGGAGACGAAGCCACCTAGGAGGACGACCGTGGTCCAAGTAAGCACCAGGAAACCCATACCATTGACGGCCATGGACAGGTAACCCATGAACAGGGCGTAATGGTTGACAGTTTCTACTTCTGCCCACCATGTGTCATTGACAAGCTTCCGACGGCGTGGCATTCTCTCCCGCCCCCTCCTGAAAAATTGAGGCCAGATCTCCAAAATTATGGATGTAAATGTTATGATCAAGAAGATGGTACAAGCTAGCTAGACTGTTCCGCGCACCAGCTGTGCAGAAAAAGATAAACCGAAGAACTGAGTGAAAATCGTGTGCTTCTATGCACTCAAGAGATTCATCTTACCTGGACGAAGTGGAGGTTCCACTTAGTGCTCGCCTTAGAGTTTACCACAACAAGCTGAACTGGTCCATTGACCTGCCTGTTCTGTCTGATTGCGAAAATGGCACATTGGGAGTACTACACATAACACATGGTTAAATTCGTGCGAAGAATGAGAGTAGTTAGATATTGACAAAAGCGAGACAGGTCGTCGTCGTCGTTAATAATTCCAACGGCCGGCCGGTTGCGCTCAACGACAAGCAAGCTATATATTCAAACATACAGTGGACGCACAACGTGGACTACCTAGTTTGCATCATCGCCTGCCATATCTAATAATTATAGTAGCTAACTACTCCCTCCGTTTGGAAATATAAGATGTTTTAGATTTGTGAATGAGATGTATCTAGACACCTTTTAGTGTCTAGATTCATTTAAACCTATACACTAAAACATGTCTAGATACATCTCCTTCACAAACCTAGAACATCTTATATTTCTAAACGGAGGGAGTAGCTAGCTAGTCAGGCTGGGCAGCAAGAATTCGGTTCTTTCTCGGTTAAGACCGATGTAACCGATAAATTGAAGAAAGAAAGAAAACAATCACATTTAAGGAATGGATTTGCAACACCTCGTTGGCCAGCGACTCTAGCGACGGCTCCGGTGCGGCAGCCACGGCCATGGCATGCCCGGCGGCTGTAGGCATGCTACCACCGCCTCGGCCCGCCGGGATGCAGAGAAGAAGAGGAGGCGGAAGCGCGGAAGATGCAGACGTATCAGGGCACACGCGGGGGCTGCATTACACCACCCCCGCCGGTCGCCGGGAGGAGAGAAGGAGAAGCGGACCATGGGAGGTCGAGGCGGAATCAGGAGCGTTGGCGGCTGCCTACTGGGAAGAAGGGGACTTAGGGGAGAGTTACCGAGTTAGACATTGGGTATTGGGCTGTGGGATGGGCCATAACACTTGGACTTTCGGCCTGATGCACCTCTGATCCCCGGTAGGATGCCGACGGGCAAAGCCCGCTTGGTGGATAGCGGTAGCAGGATCTGATCCCTTCCTCTTGCGGGGACCTCTGGCCAAACGCGGTGTGTGGCCCTTGACGATATTGTATACGATGGATCTCAGAAACAGGGGTGGCGATCCCGAAACCTTTTGGGGTGGCATGTCTACAAGGGCAATGTGAGTTGCCACGATAGGTGCGGTGGCTGCACGAAGATCGTCGGGCAGACACCAGCCATGGCATCGGCAATGATTCACGGTACTTCCTCCCGTTTGGGATTATAGGTTACGCACGGTTAACTAGATTACCAATTTGACCAATAAAATATAAATAGAATATCATAAAAATTATACCATTAAAAACTTTAGATATTATATTTTCTAATGGTATAATTTTTATGCTATAAAATTTATATTTTATTAGTTAAATTAATGACCTAGGTATACGGTAGGACTTATAATCCCAAACAGAGGAAATACAACTGTATCTCGATCTGCAGAAGGCAGGGCACTACAGATGGTTTCAGCGGTTCTTTTTGTCAACACGGTCTGCATATTGGGATGGAGTGCCGTTGCGGTTGTAGTTGGACAATGGACATATCTTAGGGCATGTATATCAGTTTAGACAGCTATTGTCTGTAGCGGTCATCCATGTCATATGTAGACAGCGGTGTAGACAGTCTATACAGTGGCTTGTCTATAAAAGAAGAAGAAGAAGAGGCTCTGTACGGTTTCGCTGGGTACCGAGAAAAAAGGAAGTACTTTTTGAAAAGAGAAGACACGGCTTACCAACGCCCTAGCGTACAATGGCCAAATTGCCGTCTATAGCGAGCGATTTTCACTCTGCCGTCATTCAGAATAGAATAGCAGACACCCTCCTTCTCTCTCCTTGTTCTAACTGCTCCACGTCATAAAATATCTGACATGACACCTCTTATAGACGGCTGACGGTGTATCCCTGTACACGCCCTTAGAGGAGACATTACTGAACATCCATATACAAAGAAGATGGTTAGCAACTATGTCAGAAAAATAAATAAGGATTTACGAAACAGTGACATGATGAAAAATATGCATTTGTTTAACAAGATTCAAGAATAAAGACCAGGGTTTTATTACTCCTTTGAGTTGGATAAAGAAAACAAACTAAGAAGCATATTCTGGAGATCAATAGTCAAGGTTGTACTATGAGTCACGTGGTGATTGTATAAGTTTTTACAACATTATTGACAAACAAATAAAGTCTATGATCCAAACCGTTTGTTGGAGTTTCGCCTCGTGAGATACGTATTTGTTTGCTTTCATTATCAATGAAACTTTGGAGTCATTTAAATGGATGTTTAGACATTTAGCATGGTGCCAAAACATTTAGTACGATAGATGGCGATAGGGCAATAAAGAATGCTACCCCTCTGCCTTTTGTATACAAGGACACAAACTCACATTTCAGATACCAAGAAGATACAGCTAACAAATAAATTGCAAGACTAATTGTGTGAAAATGTTCTCATGTTTTGGGCTAACTAAACATGTTGCATGTGGTACTATTTCTCTCTATGGTTGCATGCAAGGGTTTGCATTAATGAGCACTATCTTATGAGGTAGAAATCTAATCATTTTCTCTATTAGTGTTTGGTGGCCTTATATAGATGCATAATAGTATATACTCCCTCTATCCCAAATTAGAACGCATATAGTTTTTTGGCTAAAGTCAAAAAATTTAAAATTTGACCAACTATGTAAAAAAAAGTGTCAACATTTATAATATCAAAACAGTATTGTTAGAACCTTCATGAAATATATTTTATATTACATGCATTTGTTATCGTAGATGTGTATATTTTTTCTATATAGTCGATCAAACTTTAATTTTTTCGACTTTGATTAAAAAACTATATGCGTCCTAATTTGGGATAGAGCGATTATTTGATAGTGGCATTGCATACAAAAACAAGGGAGTACTATATGATTTGTTTTCCCTGGTGCTATATAGAGATGTTGTCTGTTCCACATAAAGGCTGAACAGGATATAGGAGCATGTTTTCAGACAAATCAAGGACTCTATGAGGAGTTCCGTGACAACATGGCCTAGGATTTAATAGGATTGATAGATATTCATATAACTTTCGGAATATATCTTAGTGTCTACAATTTATCTCTATCATTTACTTAGTTGCATCGTTATTTACTTGCTACTTGTTTGCTTGTCATATAGAAAAAATCACATAGTTGCATATTTAGGCATTTTACTTTTGTGTCAAACCTAAATTAAAAGGACTAGTATAAGCGATTAGTCGCCAATAATGCTCTTATTCGCGGTCACCTGTTGGCTCAATCCAAACTAGCCTTGAAGGCCAAGGCAAGCTATAGTGATTAAGGAAGAGAAGATGAAGAGGAAATGGAGTGGTGCCCTAAGAACACTAAGTATGATTACCATAAGCACATGCCCTAGCAATCTCGTGAAAGGAAAGCTGAGGGAAGAAACTCGCCAGGACAACAGCTCAACCGAATCTCAAAGACAATCCAACGGTTTCAAATTTGACTTTTAGCGAATTGAAAAACAGCCGACTGCTAAAATAGCAAAAGTAATTAGCTTCCTATGAAATTTGTAGTTTGCTGGTGACCTGAATTTCAGGTGCAAACTAGGTTGTACTTACTACATGCGAATCTACATAAATGTGAGTCATTTATTTCCGAATGGATGGAGTAGCTTTGAATTGTGATTGGTTTCATCATTCATCAAGTTTTACAAGTCCTCTAACCTCCAATATTTGTAGTACCATCTTGCTCCTCGGCTCCTCTGTCGTGACCTGCTGCTTCTCCCTCTCCACTGACGTTCTTGTCGACGGCGCGCTCGCGAATACAGAAAAAATGGTACACGCCGAGCCCCGCGAACAAGAGTAGGCCCATCACATCGACCGCCCCAAAGATGATCAGGATCTTGGTGAGCACGGCGTTAGTGGAACCGTAATCTTCTTCATCTTCGCGGCAGTTTCTCCCCTTGATAACCTTCACCCAGTACCTGTACCCTGGGCTATCATCGCTCCCGCCGATCACCTCCCTGACTCCCGCCGTCAGCTCGTAGTGGGAGCACGCGCCGCTGCTGGCCGTGACGATGCCGTTGTTGTCCTCCACGTAGAGTGCGGCGGCGCACGAGCAGCTGCGCAGGCACAGGTCCACGCACTGCTGCACCGTCACATTGGCGAGCGGCGAGGCGGCCTTGAGCACGGTGGTGACGCCTCTCATCTCCATCATGTCGTGCGCGACAGAGCTATTGTTGGCCGTCGCGTTGCAGGTCAGGGTGGCGCTCGGCGCCGGCTCCACGCCGCGCGCGGAGAAGTCGGTGCAGCTCCCGGAGGCGGAGCAGACGCCGTGGACGCCGCAGGCGAGAGGGCGCTCGCAGAACGCCAGCGCCCCGTACGAGGCTCTGAACTTGTTGTCGCGGCGGTCGAAGAAGTACAGCCCCAGGTTGCCATCGTCTTCCAGGGCCAGGAACCTGACCGGCTCTTTCTTCGTCGCCGGCGAGATTTGGGCGACCGGTCGCCGCCGCCGGTCGAACATCGTCAGACCCGACGCGCTCATTCCCGCGAATGCCATGGTCCGGTTGCGTCTGGGAATCAATTCCCAGTAGGAGTACCTTCGCTGTCCGAAGTAGAGGTAGGCGGCGATCCTGTCGCCGTCGAGCTCGACGCTGTAGAACGCCGGAGAGAACTTCGTCAGGGACGCGGTGAAGTACGAGGGAAGCCGGAGCCACTGGCCCTGCAGGAGTTTGTCCGTCGGTTTGTCGAAGCTTTCCCGTACCGTATGGTTCTTGTCGTCCAGGAGAAGGAGGTTGCCTGTCCTGTAATCCAGGTGCAGAGTCTGTACAGGTGCCGCGGGAGGGAAACAAACAAGGTTTGAACATTTCCTTAGTTTTTCTTACTTATCTAAAAAAAATACTCTCACTCTCTATCAATAATAAAAAAGTGTTACTACTACCGACATATGTGTATATTGATTATAATAATATTTTCATAAGCCATTTTCTTAATTATTTTAAATTGTTACATTTTTAATG
This sequence comes from Avena insularis, assembly GCA_023614405.1. Taxonomy (NCBI): domain Eukaryota; kingdom Viridiplantae; phylum Streptophyta; class Magnoliopsida; order Poales; family Poaceae; genus Avena; species Avena insularis. Next base: position 343,014,301 of record CM042689.1, on the reverse strand, counting down.
TAATGACACTGAGTAATGACACACTTATGTATACCACATTCTTATCACCGTAAAATTTACCGGTCTTATTGGGTATTATATGAACCATTAGGCTTCGTTTGGCTGCTCAGTATTTTCTAAACCGAGGTATTCTGAAACCAAAGTATTTCAATACCTGGCAAATGAATACCATAGTTTTTCTTCTTTCTCAATTTTAGAAAAAAGTGGTTCTTGCCTCTTCTAAAATAGTTAAAAAATACCATGGTTTTGGAGAATACTTCAGTTTTAAAACCATAATATTTATTGAATCCAAACACCTTAAAGTATTCAATACTTTAGTACTTTCAAAAACCAAAATATTTTCTAAATACTTCAAAAATACTTTGATGCCAAATGGGGCCTTAATGATTGTGTCCATAGAGTATTTCAATACCAATGCAGACAAACTACGAAAATTAGGAAGTCTTAGTAAGATTTAACTTTTTAGGGAACTAACAAGATTTACTTTTTAATCCTAACCATTTTATAGATCTTGGCTGTCATTTCCCACACATTTATGAACATTCTTTATATCCTATCTCGAACACATCTAGAATATTACTTTTTCCTTGAAAACAAAATTTAACTCATATTATCAAGTTCTTTACCTTGCATTGGATAGAGTATTTTTTTAAGAGATTTGACACGATGAAAAAATATTCTTCTCTTATTTTTTTTAAAAGATCATCTTTTAGCTATTTTTATGTAATGATACTAAGTAATGACATATTATGTATAACATATTCTTATCACCGTAAAATTTACCGGTATTATTGGATATTTTATGAACCATTAATGATGTATCCATAGAGTATTTCAATACCAATGTAGAAAAACTACTAAAACTAGGAATTCTTGTTTTTTAGTAAGATCTAATTTTTTAGGAAACTAACAAGATATACTTTTAGGTCTTAAGTAAAAACATTTAAAAAGATCTTGGTTGTCCTTTCCCGTGCATTTATGAACATTCGTTGTATCATATCTCGACCACATCTAGATTATTACTTTTTGCCTTGAACACAAAATTTAACTTATATTATCAAGTTCTCTTACCCTACATTAGCTAGAGTATTGTTTTAAGATATTTGACACAATGGAAAAAATAGTCTTCTCTTAAAAAATCATCTTTTAGTTATTTTTATGTAATGATACTAAGTAATGACATGTTACGTATAACATATTCTTATCACCATAAAATTTACCGGTATTGTTGGGTATATGAACCATTAATGATGTATCCATAGAGTATTTTTCAATACAAATGCAGACAAACTACGAAAATTAGGAAGTCTCTCTTTTTAATAAGAATTTTCTTTTTAGGAACTAAGAAGATTTACTTTTAGGTCTTAAGTAAAAACATTTAAAAAGATCTTGGCGGTCCTTTCCCGCGCATTTATGAACATTCGTTATATCCTATCTTGACCACATCTAGATTATTACTTTTTTCCTTGAAAACAAAATTTAACTTATATTATCAAGTTCTTTTACCCTGCATTGGCTAGAGTATTTTTTTTAAGAGATTTGACTTAATGGAGAAAATAGTCTTATCTTGTTTTTTTAAAAGATCATGTTTTAGCTATATGGAAAGACAAACTTTTATTTTTATTTTCTCTTCTCTAACTAAGCAAAAATTTGATGTGGCAAACACTTCCTTCGACCCATTGTAGAAATCGTGTCATTTCTGGAGCATAACAACAATTTGAAAACCACGCAAGAGCTCAAAGAACCGAGCCAGAAAGAAACGGAAAACAATGGAAAGAGAAGACGATGAAGCAATCACCTTGGCGCCCAGCCCCGCCGTGGCGGACCACCACCCGGCGACTCCGGCGCCGTCCGTGAGCCGCAGCTGCCCATCCTCCGCGAGCTCGAGCTGGCAAAGACGCCCCGCCGCGAACTCCTGGACGGGACGATCCGAAGCCCAGACCGTGACGTTGCCCAGCAGAACAACGAGAGAGCACAGGTAGTACCCTCTGGTTGTGCCGGCCTCCACGCTCACGGCGGCCGAGAAGCGAGGCCGCCGCTCGCCCGCTGCTGCTGCGAGCACCGTGGTCCGCTTGGTGTATCCCGGATCGTAGAGCGCAGGCAGATGCACGGCGAACCGGGCGCCGAGGCGGAAATCCAGCGACGCGAGCGCTACTGTTTGCAAGAGGAGCGCGACGGGGAGCAGCGCAAACCAGGCGCGTGCGGGGCAGGTTGCCATTTTTTCTGTCGAACTTCGGGAAGATAGAAATGGAGTGGTTTCGATTTGTTTTGTGTATATTTATTTATTCAGTTTGCAATTAGCTGTGGAAATTAATTTTCGAAAGCAAGATTAGTGCTGGATTTTTATAGTGTGGAAATGGCAAGATGTCCAGATTCCATTTTAAGTCAAAGATAATTACTACCTTAGTTTTGTATTTCAAACAAAAAGATCTGCCCATTAATTGCTACTAATTCCATGCAATCTCTATGGGGTGCACAAAAGTACAATGAAGATATTGCGTGGTCACGTTTGTTTTATGCAGGACGACCAGGACCGAGCGCGATGAATGACAGGAGGAAAGTGAATTACTCTCTCAGAAAAGTATATTGCAAATTTCTCTGGATTTACATGTATCTAAATGTGTTTTAGTGTATAGATTTATGTGAATGTAAGACAAATTTGCGACATTTTTTTTGGATGGAGGGCGTATTATTTTTTGAAATGGAGGTAAAAGTGATTAAATGAGAGTTTAGACAACATGAAATAAAAAAGTGCACAAAAGGGACTACTCTCCTGGCATTACAAGATTCAATTTCTTCACACCCCGCGGCTATCCAAAAAAATCTTTGGCCTTGATGATGTTGAGGAGAATAGTCATGGGGCAGACTTATTTCGAAAGATTCTCGCATTGTGCTCCATCCAAATTGTCCAAGATATGAGCATGGTAAGAGACGTCATTGCCTTGTGGTTTGGCACTCTTCTGGGTTTGTTGCAAATTGGATAAAGACCACAATTTATTCACTCTCGCTTCTCGAGATGATCAGCCGTCTAAGCCTATTATGGATAGTCAACCACGCAAAAAACTTAATCTTAGGAGAAGCCCATGCCTTCCAAACTGGCTTGTCCAAGTATTTGTTTGTGGATCTAAAAAAATGGCTTTGTACGCCGAGGTAGTATAGTATTCTCCATTGGCCATGAGGTTCCAAAGAGTTGAGTATTCCACATCGGCACATCCTCTTGAAGGTGCATATTGCATAGCTTCCCCCAAAGTTGCACAAACTCTCTTAGGTGCAGAATAGTTAAGACAAGGTTCATTTTGATCTTAGAGATCCAAGCATTGTCTTGATGGTCTTTGTCCATGGACATTCTACCATTGAGACAAGGGGAATCCCAAAAAGATGCAATCTTGCCATTGCCTATTGTGATAGTTGTGGATGCATAAAAGAGGGACATATCTACGGAATCACAAGGGGTGCTCATACCTACACAGTCTCTTGCGGTTTGTCCACTCGTACCACGCGCAGTGAACTTAGAGCTCACGCAAACATCTCAAGATGAAGAATTCCAAGATCACCAAGATGCATAGGCCAACAAACTGTTTCCCAATTAATCTTGCATTTTCTACTAGAGATCTCCTTAGTATCGACCCAAAGAAAAGCACAATCAATCTTATTTAAGCTAGCGAGGCAACCCGGGGAAATGTTGATTGGTGTAAGATGGAAGATACGAGATGAGCATGAATTTGGCAAGGGAACCATGGCCGGCCATGTTGATGTTCTACCCCCTTTAATTGCCATACCGAGAGGGGAACACAAAGATACTTCATACCAAAAGAAGCCCAACTACCAGCAAACCAAGGAGCACATCATCAAGATCGATGATTTGACAAAGAATGGGAACCACCATGCTTTTTTGGAAGTTTGTCTCAAGACTGGTAATTTCTCCAAAGCGTGAAAGGATGTTGGAGATGTTTTGGATATAATCTACGAGGAGACACAAAAATGGCCGCATCATCCGCATAAAAGGGATGTTCTAATGGTGGCGTCATGCCCTCTAATCTCGTGGAGAAGCTCGTGATGGGTGGCAAACTCAAAGAATTTGTTGGATGGGTTCGATGCCAAGCACAAAAAGGAGAGGGGAAAGCGGTCGCATTGCCTTAGCCTCTCCCATGCCTGATGGGATGGACGGCCACCTCATTAAGGAGGGACTCTCGAGGAGCTAAGCAACGTGGCAATTCAATCGCTAAACTTGGGCGAAAAACGATGCATTTTGAGAAGTTCAAGAATAAACTCCCATCTCACAGAATCAAAAGCTTTGCAAGTATCTAGCTTGAAGAGAAGTGAGAGAATTTCACTTTTGTGGAGCCTTCTAGCAAGATTGTGGACATACAAGAAACTGTCATGGACACTTCTTTTCTTGATGAAAGCACTTTGAGCTTTCGAGACAAGGTCATCTATGAGGAGCGCAGGCCTAAGAGCAAGCATTTTGGCAATGACTTTTGCAAAGGCATCGATAAAACTAATACTACTCGGTTGTTGATTTCCATTTGTATACCTATAAGCAAGGAGTATACCTATATAGTCGGAGATCTCCTCCGACCCCTCTTTCTTTGGCAATAAAATAATGTTTGCCAAATTGAGCCATTGAAGGTGCACACCAGTTGTTGCATTGGTTGATGGACGCAATAGAAAAGTGAATTTCATCCAGTGACTACGGAAAAGGTACTAGGTTGTGGTTTCTAAACGAAAGACACGGATGAAGAGTACTTTCGTTCCAGCATGGTAGGCAGTTTAGCATGATGTTTTACTTTTACGTTTTCTACCTACGCACCTCACTTAGCTTCATGAGACTAACTAATATTTGAACGATTATTTGGCCTGGACCATGGTGATTCACTCGTATCTCCTATCTGTAGATTTCTGGCTTCGGTACATGTACATCTGTCAAACCAACTGCCCATTTTTTCATCTTGCCACTCTGCCTATTTCCTAGTACTCTTCAATTTCTGCCATCATTTTAGGAGCAGCCCAGAAATGAGCACTGTATAGGAGCAGCCCAGAAATGGAGAATAGGTTTCGTAGCCTAACACAGCAAATTGTTCTACCAGGCCCGACCCACAACAAACCCGGTCATGGTTAGCAACTCCACTTATTCCACAAAATAACTTGTTCCACAAAATGGATAATCGACCTCTACTCTACGTAAGATGGCCTCAAAATAAACTCACTAAGCCCAATAGATACTAGAAGTTATAAAAAGGAGATTATTTATGAGGCAAACAACAAAAGAACAGACATTCCCGTGACAAAGGAAAAGATATAGACGAAACACCAGATATTTATGTGTTGCAAGTGCATGACAAGTGCAATATGCTCCAGAACAATGCAACCAATCATTTTATGTACATCAACGGTGTTCTAACCCACGAAATCAACCAACCTAATTAAACATGTAAAAGAAGAGATATACACCAAATGTACATTGAATCGAGTAAACAACCACGAGAGAATCTACCTTCAACCATCACCATTTAGAGAAACTTATTTCTTTCCACCAATCATAGGCTGGCCACCGTTTGAGCTACCCAAACTAGTGCCCATCTTATTTCCACCACTGGAGCTCTTCAAGTCAATCAAATCGCCGAATAAATTATCAAGTATGTAGTAAGGTTTGCTTGCCGCTGCTGAAGAATCCCTCGGTTGTTGATTTCCATTCGTTGGAGCTTGAGGCATGGTTAGACCATTGTTTGTTGGGGAACCCACAGAGCTGTACTGTTGCGTTGGCTGGGATGCTGAAGGAGAGGTATATGAAGCTATGGAAGGTGAATACGTAGGAGGGAGTTGTTCTTGGTAACCAGTTGGCTGGAAAGGATTGGAATTGACAGTTGGAGGTGTAGCCCATGGTGGCGCTGGATATCCTGATGCGTACGCTGGGGCTTGAGATGGATATGGTCCAGTTTGTGCCCAAGGTGCAGTGTAGTTGCTAATATGTGGAGTATATCCCTGGTTTACGGGGTCTGGATGGTTGGTTGAAGGATAGTGTGGCACACCAGTAGGGTTTTCTTGCCCATCTGCAACTGCAGGTTGCTGACGGCCATTTTGACTCGGTGCTGAAGAATCAGTGGAACTTTCATCGGTAGGGGTGCACAAGGTGAGGCTTAAAAGGTCGATCAAATCCTGCTCTTTTGTTTGATAACTACTACTGACAAGAGCTGGATCAACAGGAACCAACGCATTGCTTGCCCCAGAAGGCGGCAATTCTGAACTTGGCAGATCAATTGGTACAAGGGCAAGGTCCGCAGTGCTTGTGCTTGATGATGTCTCATCACTACTTATCACAGATTTGTTTTTTCTGCAGATGAATAAAGCATGAAGCTTAAATATTTGTTAAGGAAAATACAAGTAGCATACTGTAGACAATACCTTTGTGCCAGCTGAGCAAACTCGTCCTCCTCTTCATTAGGGATGTCCTTTTCTACAATATGAGGTGGCGATGGTTTTGCTAATGGTTCCTCTCTTGGAGATTCAACTGTCTCTCTTGGAGGAGCTTCAACTGCCAAATGAGTGCCAGCAGCGATGGCATCATATTTCGAAAGTACATTTTGAAGGCGATCATTTATTTCAAGACCTTGCTTCAGTAACTGCTCATTCCTAAAAAATGTAAACGAAAATATCAAGTATCACATTGTAAGCTAACTGCGGTGCTATGATATATGATGTACATCTAAGCTACAGCAATGAGTGACATTGTTAAAGAACAATGAACAAAAAGACAGCAACATTTACAGAACAAAATTTGATAACATTACCCTGTGGAACTAATAAACTGCATGAGCTTTTGTTGATTTGAGCGACATTGGCTCACAAGATCTGTGATGATTTCATCTTTAACAGCCTGTGTTCAGAAGATATTTGAAAAACCATTCATCAACTTGTAGTAGAAAAACAAAAAATTCAATAAATTTGTGTGATGGATATAAGCCAACAAATTCTACCTCTTGATCTGATGGGTTCAGAGCATACACCATATCACTTAGTAGCTCCGTCACATTACGAATATTATTCAAGTCCCCTAAACTGTAATAGACAGGGAGAAAGGTTAAAGTCCAGGAAATGGAGTAACTCAGCAAGTCAAATGAGTCCAATGCCACTAAGAAGGGCATCACCTTAGAGTATCGACATCAGAGGACATTTGTTCATTCAAACTTCCAGCAGCATATCTGGGTGAACCATAGTTTTGAGAATTGTGTGTTGCAGGAGGAGTAAGTATTGGTGGGGCATCTATAGGACGTCTTGGGAACACTACACCTGTCCTCTGTAAAATGATTGTGTCTAAAAGGATTAACTTCAACAGAAAAATGCATTTGCATAATTACATGAACCACATGTGTCGAACATTTGAACATGATTATGGAATGATATACATGTAAAGGGTTAGATACTTATACTTCCAAGGTAACAAACAGGGATTAGTGCATACCTTTACTTCAAGATATGCCCAGTGATATTGCCGGTATTTACCAGCAGGTCCACCAAATGCTTCTTGCCAGGAGTCCAAAAGCAATAATACTTTATCCCTTACTTGCATATCATTCTGAAAAGAATTCAAGTAGACAAAATATCACAGTCTCATTACCGCCATCCGCAGTTAATGTAGAAAACAGACTAGGATGTATCACAAGCACGAACTTGCAATGGATATTCATTAAGACAAATACGATGACATTTTATAAATAAAGATAGTGCAAATGTCAACCATTTTTTATGGAATAGTCAGAGATAAGGTGCTCAAACAATCATGGCTCGACTCAGCAAGAATAAAACTCTGAAAGTTAAGATGGTGAGACAAAACATAATTTTTTGCTGCACAGGACTCGATGAAATTAACTTTTAATACTGTAGGATAGGAAAAGGTGGGTTCTGGTAAGTTTGTAATCTTGAACTAGAAGTAGGGCATGTCTAGATTAAGTAACTCACTACTTAAGAACTAGAGAGAACCAAACTAAAAAGGTGGGTTCAAATGTTTCATATCCAATATATTTCCAGTACTTAGTGTGTTTTCAGCTTACAGCCTTGCACAATTAAACAAGCAGATACAATACCATTCAGAACTGTTAAGGCTAAAAATCCGATTTTAAAAACTATTCTTGTCTGAGCAAATTTAGGAAAGGATATGTGCATGTAGAAGTAAGGAGGGAAGTAATGAAACCTTCTTCTGGATTATTTTAACCATTTCTTGCAGAACATGTTGTTCGGCAACTTCAAACTGCACATATTCACCGCAATTCTTCATCATTGTCTCCAACAACTGCAATATTTTCGTAATCAGTATGAACAAGATCAATAATTCCACAAATCTTATTGCATACAAAAGTACATACTTCTACGGACCTATAAAATTTTCATAGGAAAAGTAACAACAATTGCATTTAATGCAAACTAGATGGAAATTGATATACTGAAAAAAAAAGGTGTTCTACAAAATCATTCTCAAGTGGTCATCATTGCATTGTAGAAGTGCATACCGTCAAAGCATAGTACTGAACCTTCGGGTCCTTGTTTTGCAACCGCTTCTTCACTGCCTTTACCACATCCTTTGTTTGCCTGATTAAGATGTTTACAGATCGGCATGTTAAGCAGACAACTACTTGGACTGGAACATACTTAATTTTTGTACATATGCTATTTACCAGTGGAATACGACTATTCATCTGTCCCTTAAGTATAAATGAAAAGGTGCAAATACGTCTCCAGATGCAAGGTACAGTCCCAAAGTCCAAATGTGATATCACAAGCTGGTTATGTATGTGCCTCAGTTCTCAGTAGCATGGGAGACTGGAGGCATTCTTTCATAGTACATAACAATCAACTATAGTGCGAGTGGGACAAAATTAGCATCATGAATTTTGTTAACTCTTTAGTCTTTACTGTAGTCCCGTAAATCCTAACATGATTTGTTTTGATCATCAGTGGGCTGGTTCGGCACTAAAAGCATTCCATCCTATATACTAGTACTAGTGCCTAAATACCAACTTGTTTCCCCGTCAACTATGCATGCTGAAATAGACACATCTTATCGTAATGCCTAAAATCGGACACAATTTCGAGGAAATTGAACCGGCCAACGACACCAACCGAAGGCTAATCGGCCAAAGCCTAAGCGAAGTCCAAAATTGTCGAAACTCCACACCTAAATTCGCACGCAGGAACAAGAACAGAGCACAGGCAGAGAAGGGGGCAGCGCAATCACCAGATGTCGGCGTTGATGCTGTCGCAGATTTCGAGGTTGACGGCCCAGTCGGGGCCCATGAGCAGGTGGCTGGTCGCCTTGTCGACCCGCGAGGCCACCTGGCGCACCGGCGCCGCCCCGGCCGCCACCACCGCCCCCGACGGGAACATCGCGGGAGCCGGGCCGAGAGAGGGCTGGGCTAGGGTTTCTGCGGCGCGGCGCGGCTCCACCGAGGAGGAGACGGGGGCGATAACTACTACAGCGCTGGTGGCGCCGTTATTATCGGGGCCGGGGATTTGTCGCCAGATTCTGTCTGTCTGTTTCCTTTTGAGACGAGGACGAGTAGCGCCGCAGCGGAAGGAGGGGCTCTGGCTCTGGCTCTGGCTGAACAAAATGGTAACTCTGGTCCGTCGAGCTCTCGTGATTAGTCTCAGTCATGACGGGTGGTCCCAAGCGCCCGCCCACAGAACCAGCCGGCCACATGGAATAACTTGGGTAGCTTTAAGGCACTTTTGGTCAACGTGTCAACACAGAAAACCGATTACAGTACAGTACTTCCTTCGCCTGAAAATATAAGCTGGAGTCTCTTTGGAGGGATAGGAATCATCGGGTTGATTGAAGTTGTCAATTCAATTGGAGCCGCCTGTGGGCTTTGGTCTAATCTCCATATCGCCAACTCTGAGGCAGCATACAAAATTGCCGTTTTCCTATGTGCTGAGAGGGATGGGGTTGAGCTGGATGCCAGCGTGGCCAGAAATCCAAATGGCCAGCTTGACTTTGTGTTTGCGAAAATGAGTACGTGTTTGTGCTTTACTTAATTATGTGGCGCAACAGCTAACCACTTCGGTGGCAGCATCGAAAGATCGCACAAGCTAACCAACAAAACGCAGCATTTGACAGTGTGATCAGCACTCTAAAGTCTGCAGCAGAATGATGATGCAACACACAAGGCCAGGATTTCAGACTCCACTAGAAAAAAGACGTTGTCATAGGAAGAATGATCTCTTACTTATTTATATACGTTGTAGATATGTGAGAGACACTCGTTGCAAATCTATTTAGCTAATAATAAAAACAGCAACGCTTCTGTCAACCAGTTTTTTTATGGATGGACAATTTTACCCTTTACGAATCTACTAACTTACCCACCACTGCCACTGTTAAGTTAGATACCGGTTTGTTATTTTTTTTCCTCGCGCGATGGACGGAGAACTGCGACCCAGACAACACACGGTCTCATATCGCCGCCGTCGCCACCCAGACTAAAGGGAGCCTCTCTTACCCGCCGCCACCCGGTGTCCCTCGAGAAGGGGTTCCTCCTCGGCCAGAGCTGTTTCGCGGATCCCACCAGCGGCAAGTTCTGCGCAGCCTAGCTAGGGGTCAAGGGCGCCGAGTGAGGAAGGGAAGGGTGGTTGGGGAGAGGTACCGCACGATTGGGTGGAGGCGCTATAGGAGTCCGTCGACTAGAGTCAGAGGGCGACGTCGCCCCCTTCAAGATCAAGTACCAGACCAATGTCGTGAGAAATCTCTTCTCTCCACCGATTTTATTTCCAGATTCGTCCACCTACGGCCTGATGCAGAAGTAAATCAGCAAAATTTGTCTTTCTCCTCTCTCAAATTGCCATGGCTCGCCTTACCGGATCCCCGGCTGTCTCTTGTTCTCACTCCAGGCCGGGGTCCCCATCTCCGCTTCCGAGGCGCTCTTCCGCCACATGTTCCTCCGGATCAGCTTCTCCCCCTTTTGGTGATGGCCATGGGGGCCGGGCTCGGACTTAGGTGGGAGACCGGCCCTCTGATCTACGGAGTGGAGTCTGATTCTGGTGCTCTTCTTTTCGATGGCTTTATCTAGATCAACTTGCCAGATTGACCTCCGACTGCTTGCTCGAGGTGGAGCATGAGGCACGTCCGAACGTTGTTCGCAAGCGCATGCGACATTGACCTGCTCTGCCTCTTTGGCCGCATCCTTGCTGTAACATCCCAAAAATATTGATCATGCTTATCAAATTCTAATCATTAAAATTAGGGTTAACAAAAACTTTTATTAAATACAAACCATATGAATGCATGTGTATGTGAGGATTGTATGAATACATGTTTGTACTTGTGTGATTAACTTAAATAGCAAGAAATGGTTTAAAGATGAAAATAACATCATCTGAAACATTTCCAAGCAGAAACAAATCAAGAGAAAATAAAAAACAAAACAAATAAAGCAAATGGTCATTTTGCCAATCTTGCTCACTAGGTCACTTTGAGTGTTTCTAGTCCAAGATTTCAAACATAAACTTTTCCATTTCTTTTCACCCCTTGCTAGACCAAGTAAAATTGAATCAAAGCCCACTTTTTAAACTTACAGAAACATTTGGCAACCTCATTCAAATCACAATTCAAAATTGAATCTATAACATATGTGAAGATCACACATTCTCAAAACCCAACCAAACCAATCCCCCTTGACCAATCCAACTAACCAGATACTCCCTAATATGTGCCTAGCCAACCCACCAAGTTTGAATCCAAAATTCAAATTTGAATTTCTTGTGGCCATTTCATCAAACACCTTGTTTGCAGCAAACAACAAAACATCAAACACTATTTGTAGCAGTGATTGTGGCCAACCTTGTTCCCTCTCTGGTTGCAGCAAGCTCTTAGTAGATCATCTAGCCTCTTTAACAATCCTTAGCACCATTGTGAGCAAGCATAGCAATTAATGGTGAGCATGCCGAGCGCACCATTGTCACCCCCATGTCGCCAGCGAGCTAGGGGAAGCTCTAGCTTCGCCAACCTTGTCTGGAGCACTGACCACTGTCCATCGCCACCCCTGTCCAAGCCCCGAACGCAGCTAGCCACTGGACCACCCGCCAAGCACGCGCCGAGTTGCTCTGTGTGCGAGCCGAGAGCGCGCCAGTGCGCCATCAGCGACACGAGCCCACAGACCACGTGCCGCCCTTGCCGCTTGCATACGTGATTGCCAGCTGAAAGGACTATATCTTCTCATGATGTTTTTGGTGTTAAATGACAATCCCAACCGTGTTTTTAATTGTGCTCTTGTGTTTCAGGGGAAACGTCGTTGATGTCTCCTTTTATTGTGATGGATGCTCTCTTGTGATCTTTTGAAGACGGTGGCCTTTTAGTCTTCTCCTAGTTTCTTTCCGTTTGTTGTTTTTAGGTCACCGTACTATTAAGAGGGGGTCCATTTTGGAAGGCTGTGGGAAATCACTTGTTCTTGCACAAACCTATATGCACCACCACAGCCATCCCATTTTCCCGTGAGAGAGCGTGTTCCTGTTCTGTTGGAGCCTTTTGTGTCTCACCGGAACTTCCGGTCATAGGCCGGAAGTTCCGCTCAAACTTTTTCTGCGGGCATTTCTGATTTGTTCCGACCTTAGTTCGCCCCAAGTTCGGTGGTGGCTCGGTAACCTTCATTTGGAGGTGTGCTATTTGCGAACTTGGCGGAACTTGCATCGAACAATCTGCTAAAAGTTCTGGCGGAACTTCCGCTAGAAGCCGGAACTTTCGTTGATTAAGCCGCGACCCAAAAGTTCCGCCTCATGTTCCGCCCCAAGTTCTGGTGGAGGCTCAGTAACCTTCTGTGTCGAAGTGTGCTATTTGCCGGAACTTGGTCGGAACTTGCTCGGAAGTTCACCGGAACTTCCGGTCTATTTTGACCGGAACTTCCGGTTGCGCTTCTGGAGCGGGCGTCAACGGTCTGATGACCGTTGGATCCAGGCTGGGCGGAACTTCCGGCCTCTCACCGGAACTTCCGGTGACGTCCTTGAGAATGTAGCAGTTCAGCCGAGGGGCCTATTTAAGGCACCCCCTTCTTCCTCCCACTCCCTCTCGAATTTTTCTCTCTCCTCCATTAATGCTTGAGCTTCACCTCACTAGATCTCTCTCTCTAGCCACTCAAATGACTTGATCTTTTGAGAGGTGAGGGAGGTGACCTAGATCTACACTTCCACCAAAGAAGATTTGATTTCCCCCCCCATCCTTTGTGGATCTTGTTGCTCTTGGGTTTCTTGGAACCCTAGACGGTGTAGGGCATCCCCGGAGCTAAGGCGTGTGTTGTAAAGCTTCGAGGTGTCGTTGAGGGCCTCCAATTGAGTTGTGGAGCCTCCCCCTCAACCTTGGTGTAAAGGTTTCGATTGGCGCCTTCAAGGTCACCGGTTAGTGGATTGTGAGGCCTCCTTTGTGGGGGAGCTCACCGGAGAAGAAGGTGAGGCCTTTGTGGCGCTCGGGTGACCTTGTGTGGCCCCGACACCTCTCCAACGTAGACGTAGCTCCTTGGGAGTGAACTACGGGAATTACATCTCCGTGTCCCCTCTCCGGTTACTTCGTTCCCTTCCTTTACTCCTTGCTATTTACTGTTTTTGTGGTTGGTGGTTGTTTTCTTGCATTTAGGTTGTTCACTTAGTTGCATCTCTAGATAACTTCCTTTCTCGTTGAGCCTAAAAGTGAGAAACAAATTAAAATTGGGTAGACGTCTATTCACCCCCCTCTAGTCGTATCAAGTCGGTACTTTCAATTGGTATCAGAGCCCAGGCTCTTATTTCGGGCTTTACCGCCTAAGAGACTATGGCCGACGAAGGGGTAGTGAAACCGAAAAATCCAAGAACTTGGCCACTATGGATGACCTCAAGCAATTGGAGTCATCCATGATGTCCAAGTTCGAGGAAATGATGACTCTCTTGCAGTCTCTCAAGCCAAACCCCATGGTTGCTATTGACACACCCCAACCCAATGAGGTTCCTCCCACCGTTACGGTGTCCGCCCCCGGGGTAACTCCCGCGGCTGCCACCACTCACTTGGGACTTGGTTTTGTTGCTCAAACCTCTACCAAGGTTCCAAGTGAGAACATCGAGGAGCCCGAGAACCCAACTTCCAAAGAGGAAAATGGAGGAAAGGACTACTCGGCGGTACCCCCACCGCCGAAGTACACTCCGGATCCACCCATCCCCATGCCACACATTATACCTCAAGGAGCACCACCCATGCTAGATACGTCAAATTTCGCCAATTGGCAATATCTAATGCGCTCACATATTTCCAGCTCATCCATTGAGTTAATGAGGATTGTGGAGGATGGATTCTCTCCATTTGACCCAAAGAAGTTGACACGAGGTGAAGTGGTGGACAAGCAACTCAATGCCACAGCTTTGGGAATGATTCAAAAGGCCTTGACTCCAAAGGATTTTGCTCACATTCGCCAATTTGATACTGCCAAGGGAGCTTGGGATCAACTCACCGAGCTCTTTGTTGGGAATGCTAGCATCCAAAGCTCCAAGTTTGATGAGATCAACAACGAGTGCGATGGTTTCGCAATGCAAGATGATGAGACCCCTGAAGACATGTATAGGCGCCTTAAGGTCCTTTGTTCCACTATGAGGGACCTTGGGGCTCACTATGTTTATGACAAGTTTATGAAGAGGAAGTTCATTCAAGCTCTTCTCCCATTTGAAGAACAAAAGCTCAACTCTATCAAGGGAAGAACCAACTTTCACTTAATGACCTCCCAAGAAGTCTTGAGTGAAGTAATTGCCATGACTATTGCTAAGAAGAATGTGGAGTCCGCTCGAGCTAGAGCCATTGGATCAACAAAAGTGAACCTTGCTTTGAAGGCAAAGGCTATTGAAGTTGATGATGATGATACATCAAGTGAGTGGTCTCAAGAGGATCTCAAATGTGCCTTCAACGAACATATTGCTCTCGCTTCAAGGGCCTTTTGGAACAAGTCCGGATTCAAGTCAAGATCAAGGGACAACTCAAGATTCAACTCACCCAACAAGTCTCCCAAAGCAAGGTCATGCTACAATTGCAACGACAAGAGTCACTTCGTGGCCAAGTGTCCCTTTGAGAACCGTGAAGACAATGGTGGTCGTCTCATTCGCAAGGTCAAGTTAAGACCTCCTCATCCCTTGAACAATAACTACGCCATCAAGAACGCCACTAACAAGGAACGAGCAATTGTGGTCCATGAAGAATATCTTTTGGGCACGGATGAAGATGATGATGATGAAGTTCATGGTGGAGAGATTGTGGGGGTTGCTGCTATTGCCACTACCTCAACTCCACGTCTATCCCTCTTCGACTCGCCAAATGAAAATGTCATCTCCTCCAACCAAAAGTGCTTCATGGCCAAGGCCACCGAGGTATCACCGAAACCCACTCCTCAACCTATCTCTAGTGAGCCTTCCTCTCTTGATATTGTTGGTCTAGAGGTGAAGAAAGAGATGATTAACATGTGTGAATTTGTTGCTACCTTAGATGAAGAATCTAAAACTGCTTTGAGTCCTTACTTGCACAACTTGAAAATGCTAGAGATGCCTTAGATGAAAAGGAAGAACTTCTTGACTTGCTAAGTAAAAATGAAAGAGATGCCGCCGATGAAATTGCCTCTCCCACTCAAAGTCTTGAGGATGAACAAAATATGAGAATTAATCTCGAAGAAAATGTGTCTAAGCTTGTAGATGATCATAACAACACTTTGACCTCTACAATTAAAGAACGTGACCATGCTCTTGCTTTGATTAAGGTTCTCAAGAAAGAAAATGCTGAGTTTGTGGGTGGTCATGATAGGACTCAAAAGGATCTTGAGAAACTCAAAGAGGAACACAAAGCCTTAGAGAGTAAATTCTCAAATCTTTTTGAAGCTCATGAACAGCTTCAAACTCAATTAACTTGTGATCTTTCTAAGTCTTCCGCTGTGCAAATTATAGACTTGTCTAGCTCTCCTAACCCTTGTTGCAAGCATGAGCATCTCATAGAGGAAGTCAAGGTTTTGAAGGATCAACTTGCCAAGACTAAGAAGAAGAAGAAGAAGAACAAGAAGAAGAAAAAGAACAAGGGCATGGCCCAAGGAGTACCAAATGGCCTAACCCTCTTGCAAAGTGACAACTTTGCCGGAAAGAACAATCCCTCTTATATTCTTTGCAAATCTTATGATGGTCATGTATATGCTAGATATGTGGGAACATCTTACACGCATGATTATCATTGGGCCATTTGGGTGCCAAAGGTTCTTGTCACTAACAAAAGGGAACCCATTGCAAAATGGGTACCTAAAACCAAGGCTTGACTTTCTTGTAGGACTATGCTTCCGGCGGATCAAAATGGATGCTTGATAGTGGTGCCACGAGTCATATGACCGGAAGCAAGTCTATCATGACCGAATTGAGACCCAATATTGCCAACACCATGGTCTCCTATGGTGACAAAACAAGCTCTCAGGTTTTGGGTTTTGGCAAAGCGGTGGTAACCCCGGATGTATCCTTGGTTGACGTCATGCTTGTTAAAACTCTTGGTTACAACTTACTCTCTGTTCGTGCTCTTGCTCTTATGGGTCTTTCTTCTTTCTTTAATTCTCATTCCGTGGTCCTCATGTGGAGCAAGTCTCTCAAGGTGGCTTTTGTAGGATATGTAGAACATGACTTGTATGTGGTGGACTTTTCAGGGACCACTACTCCTCATACTCTATGTCTCTATGCTAAAGCCGACAAGGGCTGGTTGTGGCATCGCCGCCTAGCCCATGTTAACATGAGGACTTTGCAAAGACTTCACTCCGAGGGCCACATCCTTGGGATTAACGATGTTTCTTTTGCCAAAGATCGTGTTTGCAGGGCTTGTATTGAAGGGAAGATGCATGAAACTCCTCACAAAGCGCTCAATCAAATCACTACCGAGAGGTGTTTGGATCTCTTGCATATGGATCTCTTTGGTCCTCCCTCTCATGCTTGGTTATTGTGGATGATTTCTCAAGATACACTTGGGTGTTCTTTTTCAAATACAAGAGTAAGACTCAACAAACCGTCATTGACTTTGCTAATGAGGTTCAACGGAAGCACAATGCAACTATTCTCTCAATTCGAAGTGATAATGGCACCGAGTTCAAAAACTATACCTTGGATGAGTTTCTCAGTGATGAAGGAATCAAGCATCAATACTCCACTCCCTACACCCCTCAACAAAATGGAGTTTCCGAAAGAAAGAATCGCACATTGATGGATGCGACTAGGTCTATGCTAGCTGAGTTCAAGTCTCCATACAACTTTTGGGCCGAGGCCATCTCCACCGCTTGCCATGCAACCAACCGGCTTTATCTCCGCAAGAATAAGAACAAGACCCCCTATGAACTTCTCACCGAGAAAAAGCCTAATGTTAGCTACTTTCGGGTGTTTGGTTGCAAGTGCTACATTCTCAAGAAAGGAGTTCGGTTGTCTAAGTTTGAATCCAAGGCTCAAGAAGGAATTTTCGTTGGTTACTCAAATCAGTCCCATGCTTATAGAGTTTACAACAAAGCCAATGGAAGAGTTGAAGAGACGAGCAACGTGAAGTTTGATGAAAATCATGAGTCTCTTGTTAGGCAAGATGGTGTTTGTGATCCAAGTGATGAAATTCCTCCCAAGGCCATAGGAAGAATGGGTGTGGGTTTCCACCTCCCCATTAAGGATCCCCTTATGGACGAAGGAGAAGGACCAAGCTCTACTCAAGTGGAGCCCTCACTCTCACAAGATCATCTTGCACCTCAAGGACCTACTTTCTTGGCACAAGCTCCCTCAAGCTCTTCCGAAGCTTCCCATGCTCATGACTCTCCAAGCTCTAAAGAACAAGCTCTTCATCAACAACATCAACCTCCCCACGATGGGGCTCCTCCTCAAGGCACCTCCCACGGACAATATCTTCATCAACCTCCCCAAGATGGGGCTCCTCCTCAAGGTCACGGTTCTCCCCAAGGTCAAGCTCGTCAAGATCAAGAGCAAGTCAATGATCCTCAAGGATTCCTTCCAAGTGATGACTCACCCGAAGTGGAAATTGATGAAGATGACCCTCGTGTTCGTGCTTATAGTCAAGAGGGCGGCTCAATTGTGGGAAATGACCAAGTGGTAGCTCAAGAATATCGAATTGAAGCACAAGCCCGTTGTCAAGCCTATCGTCTTGCCAAGCTTGTTCGAGATGGCCATATCCTTGATAATGTCTATGGAGATTTCAATAAAGGTTCCACTACTAGGAGGCAACTAGCTTCATTTTGCTCTCACCATGCATTTATCTCTCTTGTGGAACCACAAAAAGTCTTCGAAGCTCTTGAAGATGATGATTGGCTTGATGCTATGAACGAGGAACTTCACAACTTCAAGAGGAACAATGTTTTGACATTGGTTGAGCGGCCTAAAGACTGTCAAAACGTCATTGGAACCAAGTGGGTCTTCAAGAACAAGTGCGATGCGAATGGAATTGTCGTGCGCAACAAGGCAAGGTTAGTTGCCCAAGGATACTCACAAGTTGAGGGCATCGACTACGGTGAGACTTACGCCCCCGTTGCTCGCCTTGAATCCATTCGTATGCTTCTTGCCTTCGCTACCCATCATAACTTTAAATTGCATCAAATGGATGTTAAGAGTGATTTTCTTAATGGTCCTTTGAAAGAGTTGGTATATGTCAAGCAACCTCCGGGTTTTGAGGATCCACTTTTTCCGAACCATGTCTACAAGCTCAATAAGGCACTCTATGGCCTCAAGCAAGCCCCACGTGCGTGGTATGATTGCCTTAGGGAGCTCTTGTTAGATCGTGGCTTCGAAGTGGGCCTCATTGATCCCACTCTTTTTACTAAGAAAGTTGGAGGCCACTTGTTCGTATGACAAATCTATGTTGATGACATTATCTTTGGGTCTATTAACAAAACTTTTAATGAGGATTTTGCCAAGCTCATGACCGACCGCTTCGAGATGTCCATGATGGGGGAGTTGAAGTTTTTCCTTGGATTTGAAGTCAAGCAATTGAGGAAAGGGACTTTCATCAACCAAGCCAAGTACATCCAAGACATGCTCAAGAAGTTCAAGTTTGATCAAGTCAAAGGTGCCAAGACTCCCATGCCAACTAAGGTTAATCTTGATCTCGATCCCAAGGGTAAGGAGGTGGATCAAAAACTCTATCGATCGATGATTGGTTCTTTGCTCTATCTTTGTGCATCCCGGCCGGATATTATGTTGAGTGTGGGTACGTGTGCAAGATTTCAAGCCGCACCAAAGGAAAGTCACATGGTGGCTGTCAAGAGGATCTTTCGATATGTAGTTCATACCCCAAACTTTGGGTTGTGGTACCCCAAGGGAGCCAGCTTTGATCTCATTGGTTACACGGACTCGGACTGGGCTGGTGACAAAGTGGGAAGAAAGTCAACCTCCGAGCTTGTCGGTTCTCGGAAGATCTTTGGTTTGTTGGTCCTCGAAGAAGCAAAACTGTGTGTCTATGTCTCATCGCCGAGCTGAGTACATCTCTGCCGCAAGCTGCTGTGCTCAATTGCTATGGATGAAGCAAACTTTGAAGGATCTTGGACTATCTTTTGACAAGGTGCCTCTTCTTTGCGACAATGAGAGTGCCATTTCTATTGCTCACAATCCCGTGCAACACAACCGGACCAAGCACATTGAGATTCGTCATCATTTCATTCGGGACCATGTTGCTAGAGGAGACATTTCTTTGGAGTATGTTCCCACCAAGGCAAATCTTGCGGATCTATTCACGAAGCCTCTTGATGAAGCAAGGTTCCGAGAGTTAAGGCATGAGCTAAATATCATTGATTCGAGCAATGTTGCTTGAGCCCTTGCACACCTACCCGTGTCTCAATGTGTATCTTGTTTGGATGTAGGCATGGATTTAGGGGGAGTGTAGTTCCTCTTATGAACAAACTTTATCCCTATTATGCGCACATTAAAGTTTTCATACTCTATAGTCTCTAAAGGAGACCATTTGAGCTTCATGATGAGTGTTGGTAATGAACCCAAGATATATCTTCGCGGTGTCAAGCCATTTACTCTTATATAAGGTGGCTTGACCGACTCATTTTTTATTTGTGTCTTTGACCTTTTTGTTGTTCTTGGTTTTTGTTGGTTTTGGTTCTTCACAGTTTGAGCTATCTATCCTAAGCCTTTCCTTACCTCAATCCCTCTCTATTCCCTGCACAAGTTCTTCCTTGTTGTCTTCCTAACCTGAGATGGTCTTCTGGCGTCGGTGAACTTCCGGTCGGTCGACCGGAAGTTCGATCCACCGGAATTTCCGGTCCCTGACCGGAACTTCCGGTGGTGCTCCCTGTCCTATATAAGGTGGGCCCTGGGGGAAAACGGGATCTTCTTCCTTTTCCCCCCAAGACCCATCTTCTATTTGGAGCGCCGCCGGCCAGGACCTCTCCACGAAGGTGCTCCGGCCCCTTCGTCTCCAACCTCTCCTCCGCAGATCTGCTCATGGGATCCTTCCCACCTCGATCTCCGCCATGGACTCCGGTATTTGCCCTCAACTCCTCCATTAATGGAGATCTTGCTCTCACCATGGCTTGAGTTAGGGCACACCTTGTCTAGGCTAGTTCTTTGGCTAGAACTTGTTGGAAGATCTTGGTAGGCCTAGGGTATCATGTTTGAGTAGATTGGTCCAATACATCCTAGAAAAATATGTGCACTTGTGGCTTTTAGATCTACATCTAGTGAACTCCTGTTTGGAACCGTCAGTTCGTGGCCTCACCGGAACTTCCGGTGAGCCACCGAACTCTCGGTGGACCATTTTCACCGGAAGTTCCGGCGATTCAGCGGAAGTTCCGGCGACAATGCAACTTTTTCTGTTTGTATTTTTCCAATCTATTTCTTTTGTTTCCTCTTCCGAACTTGTGCACTTATCCCACCTTCCCTCCCTACTCTTGTGCTTTCTTCTCAGGGCAAGATGATACCCGCCAAGGCAAGCGTGCCCGCCGACCATCCTCTGATATTCCTCCTGAGATTGATGAGGAAGATGCTGAGGTTGTGCATCCGACCGCTCAGACTACTCGTCAGAAGGCTGCTTTGCCGCCGTCATCTTCTTCTTCTTTGCGGGGAAGAGGCTTGCTCTTTCGAAGGCATCCTTCTTTGGGCGACATGACCAAAGCCAAGATTTCCAAGTGGTCTCAGAAAGCTTACTCTGCATTCATGGCTATGGATCCCTACCTCGTGCCTCGTGATCGTCTTTGCTTGGACCCTCATTTTCACACCTGCCGTCAGGAGCAGATTTATGAAGAAATTTATGCCTCGAAGAAGAAGTTCGTGGTTGCTCCTCAAAAGTACATCAATGTGACTCATATGGAAGAGAAGCAAGTTTACTTTGGAGAGGCTCTTGATATCTGCCAGAAGTTTGGGCTGATTCCCCTCATGGAGCACCGTCAGAACTTTGATGTGACCGCTATTGCTCAGTTTTACTCAACTCTGTTTCTTCACATGCAGTCCTCTACTGAAGGTGTGATGAAGTGTATGACCAGGGACGTGTTTCTTACCGCCACTTGGGCTGAGTTTGCTGAGCTTCTTGGCTATCCCATTCAGCCTGGCCGCGGGACAAATGGTTGGCGTGTTCATGGTCTTGAAGCTGCTGATCCTGAGGTCCTGGCGCCTCTCTACATTGAAGGGTGGGGAACTGTTGGATTTGTGAATCATCTGCTGCCAGTTTTTGACATCATGCGCAGGGTGTACTTGAACACCATCTCTCCCAAGGCTGGCAACTTTGATCAGTTTCATGGGTATCAGGTTGACCTCATGCATCAGACTTATCTTCGCCGGGACACTGACAGGTCAATGGATATTATGCACTTCATCTACTCAGAGATGTGGGCGGCTCTCATAGAAAAGCGCTCCTGCATCTATGCTCCTTACATTCAGACTCTCATCAATCACAAGTGGCTTGAGAAGACTGGCAACCCCTTCCCTCAAGACAACATCACCATTCATGAAGAGAAAAAGCTCCGTGTGAGTAAGCACCAGAAGCCTCGTACTCAGGAAGAAAAAGAAGCTGCTCTCAAGAAGGCTCGAGATGTTGCTAGTGGTCCCTCCTCTGCTCCTGGTGGCCCTAGTGCTGGTGGTCCTTCTCTCTGGAGGCAGCCGTCTTGGGCAAAGAAGCTGCTTGGGAAAGTGAAGAAAACTTTCTGCTTTCTGCAGGACCGCGAGTATCAGGCTTATGTTGATCAGCGTCACAATACTCAGCGCCAGAAGGACATCATGGCAGCCCTCAACATTCCTTGCTCACCGGTCACTAGCTCTGTCACTGTTCCCAAGGAGGATTGGATTCGCGACAACTGCAACTGGTCCGAGGATGAGTCTGAGGAGGAGGTCACTGGTCCGCCTGAGTGGGTCACTGGGTCCCTGAGTCTTCTCCTCCTCCCCCTTCTCGTGGCTGGGACGAGTAGATTGATCTCTTCTTCCTTTTTGGTGTCTCGATGCCAATGGGGGAGAAAGATGTCTATTAGGTTGTCTACGGGATTTGCATGGGTTGAGTCGCGAGCCTGTTCTTGCCTTTGATCTTTTCTTACTCGCGAACTCTCTAGTTTATTTGTGTGCTTGTGGTTTTATGTCCGTGAACTTATGTATACTTGTGGACCATGTGGTATGCTATGTTTGAGACTATGTGGTATCCTTGTGGTATCTTGTTGTCAACTTATGAGCTGTTGCATATGGTGGTGGAGCCTCATTGCTCTTATTGTTATTATTACTCCTTTTATCTCCACCTCATTTAGTTGGTTCTGGTATGATCTCTATCCCTTTTTGTACCTTGCACTTGTGCTATCTTTGCAATTGTTAGGGGGAGCCTCCGTGTATGTGTGCTAGTTCTGTCCTTAGAGGTCTTCTCTCTACCTTGCACACATACAGGGGGAGCTTGCCCCGTCCATTGCAAAGATTGCTTTGATTCTATGCAAATCTGTGGGATTGTCATCTAACACCAAAAAGGGGGAGATTGAAAGGACTATATCTTCCCATGATGTTTTTGGTGTTAAATGACAATCCCAACCGTGTTTTTAATTGTGCTCTTGAGTTTCAGGGGAAACGTCGTTGATGTCTCCTTCTATTGTGATGGCTGCTCTCTTGTGATCTTTTAAAGACGGTGGCCTTTTAGTCTTCTCCTAGTTTCTTTTCGGTTGTTGTTTTTAGGTCACCGTAATATTAAGAGGGGGTCCATTTTGGAAGGCTGTGGGAAATCACTTGTTCTTGCACAAACCTATATGCACCGCCACAGCCATCCCATTTTCCCGTGAGAGAGCGTGTTCCTGTTCTGTTGGAGCCTTTTGTGTCTCACCGGAACTTCCGGTCATAGGCCGGAAGTTCCGCTCAAACTTTTTCTGCGGGCTGTTCTACAGTTTGTTCCGATGCTAGTTCCGCCCCAAGTTCCGGTGGCGGCTCAGTAACCTTCTGTTTGGAGGTGTGCTATTTGCCGGAACTTGGCCGGAACTTGCATCGGAACTTGTCCTGCTAAAAGTTCCTGAGCGGAACTTCCGCTAGAAGCCGGAACTTCCGGTCAGATTCGCTTCGCGACCCAAAAGTTCCGCCTCATGTTCCGCCCCAAGTTCCGGTGGCGGCTCAGTAAACTTCTGTGTCGAAGTGTGCTATTTGCCGAAACTTGGTCGGAACTTGCTCGGAAGTTCACCGGAACTTCCGGTTGCGCTTCTGGAGCGGGTGTCAACGGTCTGATGACCGTTGGAGCCAGGCTGGGTGGAACTTCCGGCCTCTCACCGGAACTTCTGGTGAGGTTGCGGGG
The DNA here is from genome assembly GCA_023614405.1 of Avena insularis. Lineage (NCBI taxonomy): Eukaryota > Viridiplantae > Streptophyta > Magnoliopsida > Poales > Poaceae > Avena > Avena insularis. Next base: position 342,990,564 of record CM042689.1, on the reverse strand, counting down.
GCTGTAACGGTTCAGCGTGGGGGGGGCTATTTAAGGCACCCCCTTCTTCCTCCCACTCTCTCTCGAATTTTTCTCTCTCCTCCATTAATGCTTGAGCTTCGCCTCACTAGATCTCTCTCTCTAGCCACTCAAATGACTTGATCTTTTGAGAGGTGAGGGAGGTGACCTAGATCTACACTTCCACCAAAGAAGATTTGATTTCCCCACCCATCCTTTGTGGATCTTGTTGCTCTTGGGTTTCTTGGAACCCTAGACGGTGTAGGGCATCCCCGGAGCTAAGGCGTGTGTTGTAAAGCTTCGAGGTGTCGTTGAGGGCCTCCAATTGAGTTGTGGAGCCTCCCCCTCAACCTTGGTGTAAAGGTTTCGGTTGGCGCCTTCAAGGTCACCGGTTAGTGGATTGTGAGGCCTCCTTTGTGGGGGAGCTCACCGGAGAAGAAGGTGAGGCCTTTGTGGCGCTCGGGTGACCTTGTGTGGCCCCGACACCTCTCCAACATAGACGTAGCTCCTTGGGAGTGAACTACGGGAATTACATCTCCGTGTCCCCTCTCCGGTTACTTCTTCCCTTCCTTTACTCCTTGCTATTTACTGTTTTTGTGGTTGGTGGTTGTTTTCTTGCATTTAGGTTGTTCACTTAGTTGCATCTCTAGATAACTTCCTTTCTCGTTGAGCCTAAAAGTGAGAAACAACTTAAAATTGGGTAGATGCCTATTCACCCCCCTCTAGTCGTATCAAGTCGGTACTTTCACCAGCACACCAGTAACCCGCCAGACAGCCATGTTCGCCGCGCGCGGACCATGCACGTTGTGCGCCATTAAACTTGCCGTCGGACCCGCCTAGAGCGCCGCGATGTTCCGACCGTTCAGCACCGCCCCACGCTGCGTGACCATGCCGTTGACCTTCACCAGGAGGCAACGCACCGCCCCTACCTTTGCCCATGCCATGGAGAACAATCTGAAAGTTGCAGGAGTGGAAGCTAACGAGAAAGTGTTGTTTGCTACCCATTACCTGGCCATAGATGCAAGAGCATAGTGGAACAGCGTTCGCACGATGACAGGAGGTCAGATAATGACCTAGGAAGAGTTCAAAGTCAAGTTTAGCAGGACCCATGTGTCACCGGGTTTAATCAAGAGGATGAGAGATGAATTCAGGCAATTGAAGCAAGGCAGGATGACAGTAGTGGAATACCGTGATAAATTCTTGTCATAGCTAGGTATGCACCAGATGAGATAGACACTGAAGCCTAGAAGAAGGAGAGATTCCTGAATGGTCTGCACGATGAGATGTAGACAGTGTTAGTCAATATCCCCTTTGCTGATATTGAAGCCTTAGTGGACTCTGCCATTCAGATGGAAGGAAAGATAAACCAAGCTAATGAGAACCGCAAGTGCCGCATGATGCATCAACCAGGAACCCACCATACACCCAAGTATCGCCCCAACCCATCTCCAGGATTTGCCCCAAGAACCAACAGACCCCCGATGAACCGTCCGACCTATCCCAACCGTGGAAACCCAAGGCCCGGAGGAAATCATAACAACCCCGGCAACCCCAGCAATTTCAACCGTGCTCCGCCTAAGTTCAACAACAACAATACCGCCACCAACACCAACACTGCCCCAAGGACTGGAAGCAATGTTGTGTCTGTTGCAGCAAAGGACAAGTCGCAAGTGACTTGTTATGAATGTGGAACCAAGGGTCACTATTCCAATGAGTGCCCCAAGAAGATCGCCGCAACCCCCAATGCAAATGCCCCAGCTCAGTAGCAGCATCGTGTTCAGCCCGGAAAAAGGTTTGCCCCAGGAAACTCGCTCAACCGCAATGGTTGTCTCTTTCTCATGCATGCTGAAGAAGCCCAAGAAGCGCCAGATGTCGTGTTGGGTATGTTTTCTATTAACTCGGTACTTGCAAGAGTGTTGTTTGATTCTGGAGCATCGCACTCATTTGTTACTGAAGAATTTTCATACACTAGTAAGATTCAACCAACCAAATTGAAGCATGTTATGATTGTTCAAATACCTGGTTCAACCACCAAAGCTAGACAAATTTGCAAAGTTGTCCCTATCCGAATCCATGGCATAGATTTTTATGCTAATCTAATATTACTCGGAACTAAAGGATTGGAAGTAGTACTAGGAATGGATTGGATGTCCAAACATAAAGGATTAATTGACTGCGCCAAGAAAGCCATAACTATGACCAGTACAGCCGGAATATCAGTCGAGCATGTATCTGAAACCTTGCCCCGTCAATTCAAGTGCAACAAGAGTATAGCCCAGCCAACCATTGACCAAGTTCGGATAGTCTGTGAATACCCCGATGTATTTCCAGATGTTTTGCCCGGTATGCCCCCAGATCGGGATATCAAGTTTATCATTGAACTAATCCCTGGAACCGGACCCATAGCCCAAAGACCATACAGTATGAACCCTTCGGAACTAGCAGAACTGAAGAAGAAACTGGATGCTATGCTGGAGATAGGATTAACCCAACCAAGTGTGCCACCATGGAGATCACCTGTTTTATTTGTGGATAAGAAAGATGGAGGTAACCGTTTGTGTACGGATTATCGGAAGTTGAATGATGTCACCATCAAGAACAAGTACCCGTTGCCAAAGATAGAAGACCTATTTGACCAGTTGAATGGTGCCAAAGTGTTTTCTAAGATTGATCTTAGAACTAGCTATCATCAACTCAAGATTCGTGCAGGGGATATTCCAAAGACCGCATTTACCACCAGATATGGATTATATGAGTATACTGTCATGTCTTTTGGATTAACCAATGCCCCCGCTTATTTCATGAACCTCATGAATAAGATTTTTATGGACTTCCTGGATAAGTTTGTCGTTGTTTTCATTGATGACATTCTGATTTATTCCAAATCAGAAGAAGAACATGAGCTACACCTAAGGACCATCCTTGGAACCCTTAGAGAGCATCAGTTGTATGCCAAGTTTAGCAAGTGTGAATTCTGGTTACAGGAGGTAGGATTCCTCGGACATATCGTATCAGTCGGGGGAATTGTCGTTGACCATGTGAAGGTGAAGGATGTTGAAGATTGGCAAGCCCCAACCACTCAAACCCAAGTTCGTGCATTTCTCGGATTAGCGGGATACTACCGCAAGTTCGTAGAAGGATTCTCGAGTATTGCCAGACCCATGACCCAATTGCTGAAGAAGGACAAGAAGTTTGAATGGACGGACAAATGTGAAGCGAGTTTTCAAGAACTCAAGAGGAGATTGATTTCAGCCCCAATCTTGATCATGACGGATATCACGAAGCCCTTTGATGTATATTGTGACGCATCCAAGATTGGTCTCGGATGTGTGTTGATGCAAGAAGGAAAAGTTATATCTTATATATCCCGACAACTAAAGCGGCATGAACAGAACTATCCAACCCATGACCTTGAACTAGCAGTCGTAGTTCTAGCCCTGAAGACATGGAGGCATTATCTTATGGGAAACCGTTGTGAGATTTATTCGGGTCACAAGAGCCTGATGTATACATTCACCCAGAAGGAGCTAAATATGAGGCAGAGAAGATGGATTGAGCTAATCAAGGACTATGATCTGGACATTCACTATCACCCCGGTAAAGCCAATGTGGTAGCAGATGCCCTTAGCAGATTGTCATGCCACTTGAACTCCATGATTCTGAAGGAGCAACCAAGTTTGCACAAATAGATGGAAGATTTTAGAATGGAATTAGTGAGTGAAGGATTTTTGGCTAGCATAGAACTTCAACCCACTTTGATCAGTCAGATCAAGGAGGCACGAAAAGGAAATGCTAGTACCGACAGAATCAAACGTCGTATCGGTACACGTAAAGTACCCGGATTCACCGAGGATGAAGAAGGAGTTCTGTGGTACAAAGGACGTCTCTGTGTACCAGTAGATTCGAAGTTGAAAGAAGTTATTTTGAAGGAGGCCCATGATACTCTTTATTTTATCCACCCCGGAGGAACAAAGATGTATTAGGATTTAAAGGAGCAATTTTGGTGGCATAAGATGAAGAGAGAAATCGGAAGCTACATCGCCAAGTGTGATATTTGTTAGAGAGTCAAGGCGGGACATCAAAGACCCGCAGGACTGTTGCAACCATTACAGATTCCAGAATGGAAATGGGATTTAGTTGGAATGGACTTTATCACCGGATTACCTACTTCGAGTAGGGGAAATGACTCTATTTGGGTCATAGTTGATAGATTGTCTAAGGTAGCCCATTTCTTACCAGTCAAGACCACCTATCAAAGTTCGAAACTAGCAGAGTTGTACATCGCTAGGATCGTCAGTTTGTACGGAGTCCCCAAGAACATCGTATCAGATCGAGGAAATCAGTTTACCTCGAGATTCTGGAAGAAAGTCCAAGAAGGTTTAGGAACCCGACTAGATTCCAGCACAGCTTATCACCCTCAGACTGATGGACAAATGGGACGAGTAAATCAAATACTCGAAGATATGTTGAGAGCATGTGTGCTAGAGTATGGATCTAAATGGGAAGATTGTCTGCCTTCCGCAGAATTTTCTTACAACAACAGTTATCAAGCTAGTTTGCAAATGGCCCCATTTGAGTTCATGTATGGAAGGAAGTGTCGTACCCCTTTGAATTGGTCGGAAGTAGGAGAGATTCAGATTTTTTGACCCGACATCCTACGAGAAGCAGAAGAGAAAGTTCACAAGATTCGTGAGCACCTCAAGACCGCCCAATCCAGACAAAAGAGTTATGCCGACAAGAGACGTCGAGACCTTGCTTTCAATATCGGAGATTTTGTGTATCTCAAAGTGTCGCCTTTGAAGGGAATGCAACGTTTCCAGCTCAAAGGAAAGTTAGCCCCTAGATATATCGGACCTTTCAAGATTCTGAATCGTCGAGGAGAAGTGTCATACCAATTGGAACTGCCAGAGGAAATGCCAGTCGTGCACAATGTGTTCCATATATCGTTACTTCGCGAATTCCTTGAAGTTTCGGAGAATACTGAAGTTTTCAAGAACATTGATCACCGCTGTTGGGGAGGTGACCCCGGATAGGGTCAGGATGGGGAAAGACGAAAGGAAGTTCCCCGTCCAAATTCCGAGTTACTGTCTAAATTGGCTGAATCCTGTAAAGGTCGGACGAGGTAAGCGAGAGCAGGACACTTATGAGAAGATCAATACGTTACCCGGCCGACGTACTGTTTAAGTCGGCCGGGTCAGCCCGAATAATCTGAATGCAGGTGAAGGCCAAGCCGAGTCAAGCGAGGCAGGGCCGAATGACATGAAGATTGCAGGAGAAGGAAGTGCCTATAGTCAAACCCTAGTCACAAGCTAGGAAGGATCTGAACAGAGCCAAACACAAAGGACAAGGCGCAGAGCGGCAGAAGGGGGTCACGAGGTGATACCCTGAGCCCGAGGCGTGTAGGTGGGGTTCTCTGAAACCTTGCCGTCATTAGAAGGGCGACACGGAAAGGAGGCCGCCGAGTTACTATATTAGGACAAGCATATTCTTCGAATATGCTTGCCACGTCAGCCCTAGAGGAGCCAAGACGCCCCTTTATAAGGAGGGGCTTGGATTCTGAGAAGGGGATCGGTTCATTTGGTACCGTTAGGCTGGTAAAAGTTCATCTTCTCCTCTTGTAAACAGCTCAAGGAGCACTTGTATCCCAAGAGAGGAGGAATAAAGATCTTTATGTTAGTCGTTTGTGTGTAGAATCAACTACATCTTCCCTCCCCAGATCCCTCTAGCATCCATTGGCCCCATACTTTAGCCTACCCATGGCATCTGCCGTGCCACCACCACGACAGTTGGCGCCCACCGTGGGGCCAGTAGCGGTGCTAGCTGGAGTCATGATCCGGACGGGAAACTTCATCCACACTGGCGAGCGCGTTGTCTCTGGCTTAGTCCAGAGATTTGATCTCTGTGACTATGTCAGCGATAATGCAGGCAGCTTCAGGGGAAAAACTCCTCCGCGCAACGGCGTCTTCATCAACTTGGGCATGCACCAGATCTACGTCGGCGTTGACACCACCGGCGTTTATCCTCACCAAGTTATTGTTGCAGGAGAGCCTCCCCTTAGCGCCGCAAACGGTCCGAGCGGAGTGCGCCCCGTCAGCAGCGTCGAGGTGATGGTCGCAGCCGGGGTGCAGGCGGGAGCAGCGGGCGCCGGATCAAGCAAGGATCCGACGACGGGTGTGCAGGTGACTACAAAGCAGGCAGCTCCACCACCCACCGAGGTAAATCCTTCAGCAGCCAACCCAGCCGAGGTGCAGGAGACGACCCCAAAGGCACCAAGGGTAAGATGGCCACCTCTGGAAAGACCAGAAAATATTCTCCAGGCAACTATAGATAATCTGACTATGCATGTAGCGCCGATACTTGATCCGGCTAATGCTCAGGCAGAATTAGAAGAAACCAGGAAAAAAGTACTGGTAGAGGCAAAAAAAGGTGTCGGCATTGCGGGAGTCCTTAAACAGGACCCTACGAGAATATGCTAAGATTGAGAGGGAAGAACCTCATGGATGATATCAATAAAGAGCATGAGACTCATAAGGCTTATTCAGTCGATCTAGGCTTGCCGAGGTATAGTACCCCGGCAAAGAACCTAAGGGCGGCAAATGCCGCTACACTAGAGTTAGAAGGACTGACCGGCGAAGCCCGGCAAAAACAGCAAGAAAGAGTGAATGAGCTGGTGCGCATTGCGAACCAGCAGAATGAAGAAATGCTCAGGGCAGACCCGGCAAGGCCTGGTGCCTCGCGAATGGTTCATTCGGCTAGTGCAGCACCTGCCCTATCTATAGCAGCAGCATCCTCACTCGGAAACAATGCGCGGAAAGACAGAGCGGTAACTTCGGGAAAGAGAAATAAGCAAATTGTTCCATATGATCCGGCAGTAGCCGGAAAAGCAAATGAAAACAGAGGCAATGGAAGCCGAGGTAACAGTGGAGAAAGAAACCCCGGCCGTGCCGACAAAGGCAACGAAAGCCGAAGTAATGGGGATCTCGGAAGAGGAAATCACGAGAATAATATCCCGACAGAAGGAAGGAGAGATCCGCAGCCCAATCCTCAACCGAGGTATGAACCTCGGCAGGAAAGAGAAGTGAGACCAGCTCGCCACAATCAGGTGAATGAGAGGTACAATGATGGTTATTCCGAGATGGAATATGCGGTTCGTGGTGGAAATAACCACTATGGAATGCAGGAAAGAATTATGTACAGAGATTTGCCGTCAAGTGATGAAGAGTAAAACTGGACCGGATGTACCGGTCCGAGTTGTTAGAAGAGCAAGGTCCACCTGGTCCAACATGTTTCGGACCATGGATCCTGGGCGAGCCGCCAGTGCCGAACTTTCAGCTGGCAAGAGGCACGAAAACATACAATGGGAGCACCAAACCACAGGATTGGTTGATTGATTATGCCACTGCTGTAAAAATAGCAAGTGGAAACTTGCGATGGGCAGTAAGATATGTCCCGCAAATGCTGGAAGGACCAGCCAGAGTATGGCTAAATAATCTGCCTCCAGGCAGCATCAACTGTTGGTTGGATTTTGAAGAGATGTTTGTCAGCAACTTCACCAGTACCTACAAAAGGCCAAACAGGCCGTAGTAGCTAGCCATGTGCAAGCAAAGGCCGAATGAGACAGACAGAGAATTCTTAACTCGGTGGTGTAACCTCAGGAATTCATGCGAGGGAGTTATAGAATCACAAGCGATAGCTTGGTTCGCTCAAGGATGCCGTTATGGCAGTGTCTTGTGGCAGCGATTGCAAAGAGATATGCCAACCACTTTGGCAGAAACCATCAGGATAGCGGATTCGTATGCATTGGGAGATCCAACACAACCAGAACTGATGTCGGCAGATCATCGAGAGCATCAAGATCAATATGCAAGAGATGCGGCCGGGTCATCAAGGCGCAATGAGTTCAGAGGAAGAAGAAGAGAGGAAAGACCGGATTACAGATATGCCTCCAATCAGGTGGCAGCGGTAGTGCAAGAGCAGCCGAGTCACGGGAACAATCAGCGGCAGAAGAATGGTCCTCAGCAATGGACACCAAGGAATGAAGGGAAGAGACAGTGGACACCAGAATAGAAGAAGTAGTGGCAGGAAAGGCCGAAGTACACGTTTGAATCCATGTTGGATCAACCGTGTAAGTTTCACACTCCAAACCCGGCCAAGCCGGCCAATCATACAACCCGGCAATGCGCCTGGATGAAAAATGCAATGGGTAACCCGGCGGTCATGCAAGCACCTTCCCACCAGTATATCGTGACCAAAGCAGTGATAGCTTGGAGCAAATGCACAAGAATTATCGTTACCACCTCCTCCCCCGAGGTATGATAGCTCGGACCGGAGAGATGCAGTGCATCAAGTGATAAATCAGGGTTCGGATGGAAGGACGAACCCAGGAAATAATGGACGCAATGATTACAGGGAACATCATCAATCATATTGCGTGTTCACAACAACGACAAGGAAGACAAAGTGTACAACAACGGCATATGGAAGCAAATGCAGTTATGCCGGCAGTACCAAGATATGTGCCTTGGTCAGATCAAGAAGTAACTTGGAGCATAAAGGATCACCCCAAAATAATGCCGAATCCGGGGTCATATGCACTCGTACTAGATCTGACATTTGTCGGACCGAGCATTAATGTGAAATTTTCAAAAGTACTCATTGACAATGGGAGTAGTATCAATATCATGTACAAGGACACAATGCATAAACTCGGAATATCACAGTATATGTTGCAATCCACGAGAACCACGTTCCATGGAATAGTGCCGGGACTTTCGTGCGAACCCATTGGGAAGGTTCGGGTAGATGTGTTATTCGGCACAAGGGATAACTGCAGAGCAGAAAATTTGGAGTTTGAGGCGGTGGATCTAGAGAGTTGTTATCATGCTTTACTCGGGCGCGTGGCATTGGCCAAATTCATGAGCAGCTGCCACATAACTTACTTGAAAATGAAACTACCCGAACCACAAGGGGTGATAACAGTAGTAGGAGATTACAGGAAGTCGATGGAATGTGCCTCGACCGGATCAAACCTGGCCGAGTCATTAGTGATCGCAAGAGAAAAAAGAAGGATTCAAGAGATAGCGGCTCTCGCTCAGTCGGTGCAACTGAATATGTCGGCATTGGCCAACCCACATAGAAGTGTTTCTTTCCGGCCAACTAAAGAAACGAAAAAATCCAGATAGATGAGCAGTTCCCAAAACGCACCGTCACAATTGGTGCCGGCCTAGATGCCAAATAGGAAGGCGAGCTCACCAACTTCCTCCGTGAGAATCGGGACATCTTTGCATGGTCAACTCAAGACCTGCAAGGTGTGCCGAGGGAGTTGGCTGAGCACTCTCTGCATGTAAGGACAGGAGCAAGGCCGGTGAAGCAACCTCTCCGCCGCTTCTCCGAAGACAGGAGAAAAATAATAGGGGATGAGATAGCTCGGCTCCTGGCGGCCGGGTTCATCATGGAAGTGCTTTATCCGGATTGGTTATCAAACCCGGTGTTGGTAGAAAAGAAAAAGTATGATCCAAATGTAGCCGTCGTATGGTGAATGTGTATTGATTACATGAACCTGAACAAGGCGTGTCCAAAAGATCCTTTTCCTTTACCTAGAATAGACCAGGTCATTGATTCGACTGCTGGTTGTGAGCTGTTATCATTTGTTGACGCGTATTCTGGTTTTCACCAGATACCGTTAAATCCGGCAGATCAAATAAAGATTGCGTTTATTACCCCGTACGGGGCTTATTGCTATCGCACCATGCCATTTGGCCTGTGTAACGCAGGGGCAACGTACCAGAGATGTATGCAAAAATATTTGCATGACCAGATAGGAAAAAATGTACAAGTGTATGTAGATGATGTGGTTATCAAAACCAAAGAAAGAAAAATGCTACTGGATGATATTCGGTAGACATTCGCGAACTTGAGAAGGTTCCGAATGAAGCTTAACCCGGAAAAATGCACCTTTGGTGTACCAGCTAGAAAACTACTCGGTTTTCTCGTATCTAGCCAAGGTATAGAGGCCAACCCAACTAAGATAAGAGCAGTAGAAAGGATGGAATTGCCGAGATGTCTAAATGACGTATAGATGTTCACAGGTTGCCTGGACTCGCTTAGCCAATTTGTATGTCGGCTGGGAGAGAAGGCATTACCACTTTATCAACTGATGAAAAAATCTGATAAGTTCATTTGGACACCACAAGCAGATAATGTGTTCCATGAACTGAAGAAGATGTTGGTCACAGCGCCAATCCTAGACTCTCCATTGTCAAAAGAGCCTATGTTACTTTACATAGCCGCCACGAACAGAGTAGTAAGTGTTGTGATCGTGGTGGAACGAATTGAAGATGATAAATCAGTACAAAGGCCGGTATATTACCTAAGTGAGGTACTATCAGCCTCAAAGCAGAACTACCCACATTATCAGAAGATGGCGTATGGAGTGTACATGTCGGCAAAGAAACTTAAACATTACTTCGAAGAGCACCCGATCAAAGTGATCTGTGAAGCACCCATAGCCGACATATTGAGCAACAAAGATGCAAGCGGCCGAATAGCAAAATAGGCAATTGAACTATCACCTTATGCTCCGCGATTCGATAGGCGAGATGCAATTAAATCTCAGGCAGTGGCCGACTTCTTGGTGGATTGGGCCGAGGTACAATAGGAGCCACCATTACCAGATCCGAATTATTTGACAATGCACTTCGACGGTTCCAAGCTGAGGAATGGCTTGGGGACGGGAATAGTGTTAACCTCGCCAAAAAGAGATCAGCTGAAATATGTGTTGCAAATACATTTCGCCGCATCAAACAATGTAGCCGAGTACGAAGCACTCGTACATGGATTGAAGGTGGCAAAAGAGATTGGGATACGCCAAATCTTATGCTACGGAGATTCAGATCTAGTAGTACAACAAGTATCAGGCAATTGGGATGCACTAGATGCCAATATGGCCGTATACAGGTTCCATGTGCAAAAACTTAGTGGATACTTTGATGGATGTGAATTTCATCATATACCTTGGGCAGAAAATGACGCTGCAGACACGCTGTCAAAACTCGGATCAACCAAGCAATCAATTCCCCCAGGTATCGCCCTAGAGCACCTGAGAAAACCATCAATAACACCATCACCAGAGTCTGAATCCATCTTTATTCCGGCAAAATCAAGAGAAGATAGTATGCCGATGGAAATTGACAAGGAATGTAACCCAGAATTTCCGAAAATAAACCCGGCCGATGCACGGATGGATATGGAAAAATCCGAGGTAGTTATGTCGGTGGAAAATATGGAAATAGATAGTGAGATTATCCCAGAGAAAATCATACCAACATGGGCGCAACCCATATTTTCTTTCCTTAAAGATGCGACTTTGCCGAATAACAAGGTATTGGCTAGACAGACAATGAGAAGAGCTAAAGCTTATACAATCATAAACAATGAGCTGTATAAAAGGAGCGTCACAAGCGTGTTGCAAAGATCTGTGGATTCGGCGGAAGGCCAGGAGATCCTCCTAGATATACATCAAGGAGAATGCGGGCATCACACCTCGTCCAGAGCTTTAGTGGCCAAAGCATTCAGGCATGGATTTTATTGGCCAACAGCATTGAAAGAGGCCAAAGAACTGGTGGAAAAATGTAATGGTTGCTAGAGATATGCCAGCAAGATACATATGCCATCGTCCGAGTTAAAAACGATACCAATTACTTGGACGTTTTCTGTATGGTGCTTAGATATGGTGGGACCATTCAAAACGGCCCGGGGCGGGATGACCCACATTTTAGTCATGGTAGACAAATTCACAAAATGGATCGAAGTGAAACCAATAAAAAAATGTGATGGACCCACTGCGGTAAAATTCCTCAAAGATATTATCCTGAGATATGGTTACCCACACAGTGTTCAGATAATGGCACAAACTTTGCTGAAGGGGACTTCGCTAGATTCTGTCAAGAAAAACACATAAGACTAGATGTCGCCTCGGTGGCTCACCCAGCATCTAATGGGCAAGTAGAAAGATCTAATGGACTAGTATTGTTCGGAATAAAACCACGACTCGTCGAACCACTGCAAAGGTCGGCAGGGTGTTGGATCGAGGAACTACCAGCAGTACTATGGAGCCTCAGAACTACCCCAAACAGGTCAACAGGGTATACACCATTTTTCTGGTATATGGGGCAGAAGTCGTGCTTCCAGCCGACATAATACATGACTCGCCAAGGGTTACCCAGTATACAACCGCTGAGGTAAATGAGATAGCTCGGCAAGATGATGTCGATCTGCTAGAAGAAGCCAGGGAGTTGGCACTATCAAGATCAGCTATTTATCAACAGGACTTGCGACGATATCACAACAAGAAAGTAAATCCAAGAGTGTTTAAAGAAGGAGATTTGGTTCTTCGGTTAGTGCAACGCACGGCCGGCATGCACAAACTATCACCCCCATGGGAAGGACCATTCATCATGAGCAAAGCATTGCACAATGATGCGTATTACCTAATTGATGCCCAGTCACCATAAAAGAACAAGGCAGACAAAGCCGGCGAAGAATCGAAAATACCATGGAACATAGCTTTACTTCGTCCATTTTACTTGTAGGAGTCGTCTATGACACGTTGTAAAGTGATGCTTCAGGACGAAGAATCAATTATGTATTAGACCTCGGCATCTTGAGCAATGACTCGGGGACTGCCCTATATTATTGGGCATTTTGGATTATGTATTAGACCTCGGCATCTTGAGCAATAACTCGGGGACTGCCCTATATTATTTGCCATTTTGGATTATGTATTAGACCTCGGCACCTTGAGCAGTGACTCGGGGACTGCCCTATATTGTTTCTGAGTTTGGGTTATGTATTAGACCTCGGCACCTTGAGCAGTGACTCGGGGACTGCCCTATATTGTTTCTTAGTTTGGGTTATGTATTAGACCTCGGCATCTTGAGCAGTAACTCGGGGACTGCCATATTTTGTTTCTGAGTTTGGGTTATGTATTAAACCTCGGCACCTTGAGCAATGACTCAGGGACTGCCATGTTTTTGTTTTTGAGTTTGGGTTATGTATTAAACCTCGGCACTTCGAGCAATGACTCAGGGACTGCCCAATGTCATTTCGCAGTTTTAGTGATGTGTTAAATCTCGATTTATAGAGCACTGACTAGGGAATTGCCCCACGATTGTCCCTTGTTACAAAAATGGGTATCAAACTTCGGCACCCAGAATGATATTATTTCACTCTCCCCAAATATGGGCTTCGAGATTTACAACTTGGATAGAATTCAAGAACACGATGGTTGAGCCGTCAAATTTATAAAGGTCGGGAAATATTAGACGCCGAACTACGGTGGGACAAATGCAAGCACACAATCCGAACTTAAGAAATTGAAGGCCACCAAAGCAAAGATTTAAACAGACAAGATCAGTTTAAACAAAATAATAACGATCACAATCATATGTGCCTCAGTGGCAAAAGGCAAAATAGGTTCATACCACACAGAAAGTCGGACAATTGTTTCACACACATCATACGCCTGGCATACCGGGGATAAGAAACAATTTAAAGTTTTTTAAACCTAAGGGGCAGCGACTTGGTCAGGCACTGGGCGCTCTGAGGTAGACGGCACCTCGGCCGAAGTTGCCTCGGCCTCCACAGAACCAGGAGCGACTTCGGGGGAAGCCCGGGGCTGTTGAGAAACATTAGCTTGAGCTTGAGAATGCCCAGTCCCTTTGGAGGATGATCGCGCGTCGCCGTTGCCATCCGATCTTGCGCTGGAATCACCAGAGGTATCTGAGTCGCCCTCGTCCTCGTCCTGGTCGGCTGAATTATCATCAGAGGATCTTCAACTTCAACGTCATCCGTCGGGTTAGAAAGGAAACTCGGCCCTTCAATCCAGTTATGCACGTCTACATACTCAACAAGCTGGAAGGCACGAGCTTGTCGGCGAGCGATGAATTCTGGATCCTCAACCCAACGGGAGCCAGTGCGCAAATTTATCAAGGTATCAAGGGAAATATCCTCGTACCATGACATAACGACTGTGAGCGCCATATCAGCACCAGCTCGTCCGGTGATTCCTCCAGATTTAATCGGTTCGGGATGCCATCAATCTTTCCACCAGTATCTTGATCTCATCAATATCAGGAGTTCGAAGTATTGACGAGAGAACATGGTAGGCCCGGATGGCTGCCTGCACCAAGTCTCTGCCCATAATCTTCATCGGACCAACGGCAGCGCCAACGGCAACCAAGTAGTCTTCCATCGAGTATTCTGGGCTCGCATCTGCGGGGACACCTCAGCGTACACGAGCATTAACCACCGCTCTAGAGCTCACGGGCTTAGCTTCTGGAAAATGGTCTACGCAAAATAAAAAGTACATATGTCAACACTAAGAAAGAGAAAAAGATAACTCGGCCATGGTCAGAGGCTTACGATGAATATAGCTCAGCATTCTCTGAAGATCTTGAGCCCAATCACCCTTGGTTTTCTCAAAGCGAGTGATCTCCTCGCTCATCGCCCGTGTCTTGAGTTTGGTAGCCTCGAGGAGTTCCTTATTTTTCTGCAATTGTAGAGCTAGCCGATTCTTCTCCTCGGAGAACTCCTGGTCAACTTTCTCTAACTCAGACTTCCGAGAGAGCTTGAGGAACTCCACCTTGGCGCGCAAGCGAATTATCTCGTCATCTTTACCTTTCAGCTGCGCCGAGTGAGTAGCGGCTTGTTCTAAAAAATGCAGCATCATATCAGGCATGGGTATGCATTCTTGATGTGACGCTGCAAAAGTTTGTAACTCGGCTATACCAAAGCCAAAAGGGTTAAAAGAAACCCGGTATAAGTTTCGAACGGAAATCTGCAAAGAAAAAGGGTAACTAACCTTCCAGGGCCTTGACTTTCTTCTCAAGACGGATGTTAAGATTGTTGATATTACCTATTCACTAGAAAAATGAGCTAACACCTCACGTCCAAAACAATAAGAACTTTAGGGACAATGCAAAAGTTTGTTAACTTACCAGCTTTCTTCACCACGGGAATGACTTTCTCATACTTGTCTTGCAATTTCTTATGTGCGAAAAGCAGCCTTTGGAATTCGGCGGTCCGCCGATCATGCGCAACCTAAGCAGCAAAATAAATAGCAGTGAAATACTCGAAGCTTAGGGCAGATCCGAATTAAGTAAAGCATAACTCAGATCTAGGTGGCTGGATATTCGAAGCTAAGACAGATCCGAATCAAGCAAAGCTTAACTCGGATCTAGGTGGCTGGATATTCGAAGCTAAGACAGATCCGAATCAAGCAAAGCTTAATTCAGATCTAGGTGGCTGGATATTCGAAGCTTAGACAGATCTGAATCAAGCAAAGCTTAACTCGGATCTAGGTGGCTGGATATTTGAACACTAGGGAAAGTCCGAATTAAGTAAAGCTTAATTCGAACCTAGGTGGCTGGATATTCGAACACTAAGACAAAACTGAACCAGGCAAAGCCTAATAAACTTTCCAAACGAATAACAAGTTATTCGGTTGCAAGCTTCGGGGACTAGAGTATATATAATATCATTCGAATGACTAATCAAACGTCAATAAAAACAATTACCTCATTCATCTTATCGCTGTCAAGAATGATCTTGGCAGCAAGATGTAAGCGACTGCTGATGTCGGAGAGTTGAAATGGCTGACTGCTTGGATTGCCCTCGAGCTGATCAGCAGCGTTCCAATTGTTGGCATACTCAACCAACGAGCCGAGGCTGTTCCCACTTTTAGTACGTGTCAGGACTTTACCTCGGACGTGTTGTGTAGCCACCACCGCCGCGGGACTCTTGTGAAGAGCGAGCTGAGTATCAGCGGCCGGGGTAACAATGGTCTTGGCAGAAGAAACCCCCTTGCGGAGCGCATCAGCAATTGTAGGCTCAGAAGAGCTAGCAAGCCCTTTCTGAGATGAGGGAGGTTTGGTGACGACGACCTTCCTGGCCTTAGAAGAGGCGTCGGAAGGAGCCACTACCTCGGCGCTAGGGGTGGTGTCCTTGGGAACAGGAGGGATTACGGTTTCTGAGGGCGCCGAGATAGTGATATCCTCGGCTGGAGTCGGAAGTGCAGTAGAGACTGTGCGGGTCGAAGGAATCTCGGGGGAAACTCCGGGGTTCACGGAGGAGGCAGCAGGCTCAGTAGAAATATCTACTGGCCGAGTTGTGTCGGCATCAAGAGGAGAGACCTCAGGCGCATCCTGGCGAGATGACGTCTGATTCGGAGCGGGAGGAGAGTTTGCGCGAGCAGGACTAGGAGCCCTAGTATCTTCAGGAGGCGGAGGAGAAGGCGGCCGAGTTGTATGACTCGTCATGCTAGGACCACTGGGCTTAACAGAAAGAGGAGCTCTGCAAAGGCACAGAGTCAGGTCAGAAGACGGAAAGAGAGAAACAAGAAATACAAATGAAAAGTAACTCACCCAGTAACCCCGGGCATAGTTTTACGCTTCGGAAGGTGCTTCTTGGGGGCAGCTTCGGAGGCACCCGTTGGAGCGGCACGCTTCCGCGAGGTAGCAGGAGGTTGGGAGGCAAGAGGCTCGGCTTCGTGCACCTGACCGACCTGATTAGCTGGGGAAGTAGAAGCCGGAAATGCATAAGAGATAGGCATTGCGGCAACTACCTCAAGAATTTGGACGTCGTCTGAATCACCTTCCTCCTCGTGAGCCGAGGTCTTGCCATGGGCACGAGCCGGAGCGAGGTCCAACTTGGGAACAAACTCCTCCGAGTCGGGTTCCCCGCTATCCAGGGTGTTCCGATCTGCGGTCCATGGGAGGGCCAAAACCTCGGCATCTTCAATCTTCTGCTCCACAAATCTCTGCAAGAAAAGAGACAAAGGAATTAGCAAAAGGAATCACGAACGCGATTGGGGGGCAAAACATAAATGCATAAATTTACCTCGGGAGGGGGGTTCCCACGGGTGAACGGCTTCAGTCCCCAGGCCCAATCCTCCGGCATTTCCGTCTTAAAGATAGCTCGGACACGCTTGAAAATAAGATAATTGTCGAGCTCAATAGTGGAGACTCGGTTGGGATCAAGGGGACCGCTCATATAGCAGAGCTTATGCGTGCGTTGCTAAAAGGGGCAGATCCGGCTGCTGACGAAGGTGGTCATCAGATCCTCGCCGTGTAACCCAGCGCGGATCAGCTCCTTCAGCTGAATCTCAAAGGCCTCGGCCAGAGCATGGCTCTTCCTGGGATTATAAGTCCAGTTCTTCTTGGAAGGGGGGCCAATGGAGAAAGCAGGAAGTCGAATCTTATCTTTCGTCCCAGAGTTCTTGACATAGAAAAACGATCTATGCCACTTCTTGCATGACTCAAGACCAGCAACCCGAGGAAACACGGATTTCCTCCGAGGTGTGATGGACGCTGCTCCACACTGGGTAAGCAATTTCTCGGAAGGCTGGAGGGATTTGTCTGGAACAACATTGGACCGGATCTGGAAGAACTTGGACCATACATGCACCGATGGCCAGAGGCCGAACTATCCTTCCGAGGCCGAGATAAAGGCGGATAGAGAAGCAATGGCATTAGCCGGAAGATGATGCGGCTGCAGGCCGAAGTAATCAAGGAATTCCCTAGCAAAATCACTAAGGGGAAGACCGAACCCGCGAGCAAAATGGGACATGAACACGACATACTCACACTCTTTAAGAACATGATAGGATTCGCTGCCAGGTAAGCGACAGGCTACCTCGGCAGGAATTCGTCGAGTTCTAATCAACCACTCAACCTCTCGGCGGGTGACGGTGGAACCTTTCCAGGAGCCCCGCTCTGGGCCAGACGCGGCGTCATCATCTTCGATGAGCCCGCCGCTCACAGAGCTTGACATGGGGTCGCCGGAGGAATCTACCGAGGAGCAACTAGCGGCGGAGCAAAGCCTAGAACTGCAAGGCCCCGTCGTGGTCCTAGGCGAAAATGGCGGCGGAGCGGAAAAGGAACCGCCGCGGGAAATCTAGAGATCGGAAGACGCGTCTAGAGGGAAATTTAGGCAATGAGACCAGAGAAACTCACCGGCGACAGCGCCGGAGCAAGCGCACGGGGACAAGGTCGACGGAGCAGAGGAATTGGGGCCTCACCGTCGAAGATTCCGATGAGCGCACGGCTGCAGGAGCACAAACAGATGCGAGGGTGAGAGGATGAAGAAGGGCAATAGGGAGCGAAGGAGGAAAGTAAATCCTCTAGCCTCGTGCCCCTCTTTATAACCACGTGGGTTTGGCGCGGTAGTGGGATCGTGGGTGCGGTCACCAACCGTGTAGACCATGTGTGGGGCGTAACCGCTCGAGGATGAGTGGTGCCGCACCAACAACCACACGACGCAGGAGACGATCAGGCCCGACCAAAGCGGTCTTGTGGCGTTGCAAAATTGACGCGACAGCGTAGTAATTTTGTCGAAGAGCCTTAGAGGAACAAAAAACTAGAGAAGCAATGATAAGTGTTACACGTAGGATGAGACGTACGCGAGAAGCTGCGCGGATACCTCGGACGGTGGAAAAGTAACTCGGAAACAAGGACACATGAGTATTGGGAAACTGATATGGCTCGACCGAAGTTATAGGCAGGGCCATACCAGCTTCGGGGACTAATGTTGGGGAGGTGACCCCGGATAGGGTCAGGACGGGGAAAGACGAAAGGAAGTTCCCCGTCCAAATTCTGAGTTACTGTCTAAATTGGCCGAATCCTGTAAAGGTCGGCCGAGGTAAGCGAGAGCAGGACACTTATGATAAGAGCAATACGTTACCCGGCCGACATACTGTTTAAGTCGGCCGGGTCAGCCCGAATAATCTGAATGCAGGTGAAGGCCAAGCCGAGTCAAGCGAGGCAGGGCCGAATGACATGAAGCTTGCAGGAGAAGGAAGTGCCTATAGTCAAACCCTAGTCACAAGATAGGAAGGATCTGAACAGAGCCAAACACAAAGGACAAGGCGCAGAGCGGCAGAAGGGGGTCACGGAGGTGACAGTCCTGGAGCCCGAGGCGTGTAGGTGGGGTTCTCTGAAACCTTGCCGTCATTAGAAGGGCGACATGGAAAGGAGGCCGCCGAGTTACTATATTAGGACAAGCATATTCTTCGAATATGCTTGCCACGTCAGCCCTAGAGGAGCCAAGACGCCCCTTTATAAGGAGGGGCTTGGATTCTGAGAAGGGGATCGGTTCATTTGGTACCGTTAGGCTGGTAAAAGTTCATCTTCTCCTCTTGTAAACAGCTCAAGGAGCACTTGTAGCCCAAGAGAGGAGGAATAAAGATCTTTACGTTAGTCGTTTGTGTGTAGAATCAACTACATCTTCCCTCCCCATATCTCTCTAGCATCCATTGGCCCCATACTTTAGCCTACCCATGGCATCTGCCGTGCCACCACCATGACAACCGCACCATAGAGATCAACGATGACCTGACATATCCCAAAGTACCCATCCGTATCTTGGAGGAAGCTTTCAGAACCACCAGAACCCGAAGCATCAAGTTTCTTAAGATTCAGTGGAGCAACCACACTGAAAAAGAAGCTACCTGGGAGCGAGAAGATCACATCAAGACGAAGTTTCCCGATATTTTTAAATCTTAGGTTGTAACAGCCCAAGTTTGTAATATGTGTAATTATCACTTAAGCATTGCATGCATTAGTTTAAATCAATAAAAGATATGCATAAGATCAAGTGTGTTGAATTAAATGCAAATCCAAAACCCTAATTTCCCCCTCTCTTTGAAACCACATTCGAATAGTTTTGAATTTTGAAATGACAAAATGTTTGGAGCCCAAAAGGATTAATAGGGCCCCTGCAATATTTCAAATATTTCTAACAAAGTCTTGTATTTTTGAATTATCCAAAATAGAACTCAAATGAAAATACAAAAGAGAAAACTAAAAATAGAAAAATAAAATAATTTCTGTAAGAAAAAAATAGCAGGAGCCGCAGCTGGGCCATGGCCCATATCCCTCTCCTTTCTCTCTGCAGCGCTGCACAGCCCGCAGCAGCCCAACCTGGCCCACCCGAGGCCCAGGAGCTGGCCCCGTACCGCTTCGCAAAGCATCGTCTTCGTCGATGATGAAGCCTTGCTTCGCTGTCGCCGACGATGACGTCCTTCGCCGTGCCACGCGCCAAGATTCGTGCCACCGATGATGCCGGCGACTACAAGAACCCTGGCCGCCGCAGTGGAGAAACCTAGTCCTCTTTCTCCCCCTCGCGCGCTCTCTTCCCTCTCTGTACCTCGCATGGCCGAAACCTAGCCGGTGAGCCTCGCCATCTCTGACCACCCCGAGCCCAGCCGACACCACCTCGACCTCCGCCTCGTTGTCCTTGTTCTCCCTGCCCAAGCACGCGGCTGAAAGGAAGCCTCTACTCACATTAGGGAATCGATTCTCTGTTTCCCGACCTCGCCTCGTTTCCCCGACCGCTCCATCATGTTCGTGGTGAGCTCACCGTCCTCCTGGACCTCTCCATCCTCTCTCTCCCGCCCTGGTTTGAGCTATCACCGAGCGCTGCCGTCTGCCTTCGTCGTTCGTCGCCGTAGTTGGAGCTCCAATGACATGCAGGAAGTGGCGCCGCCATATCCTGGTCGCCCGCAACGAGACATGTCCAACGCCCAATCTGGGATCGACGGAACCCAACTTTGAGGTTCCACCATTCTTTGGCGTCGAGATGACGTCATCTTTGCAATAATTCCTTTCTTTTATTAAATGTTTTGTAATTATTTCTAGAATATAAATAAATACCCGTGGGCCACCCCTGTAAGCATTTTAATAATTTGCATAAATGTTTTCAAAAAAAGAATAAATCTATGACATGTGGGCCCAAGTTTGAAAATAATTTAAATATTCCAAAAATGATTTAAAATGAATTAAAACTTGAGGAATTCATAAATAATTCATTTTAAATCAAAAAATACAAATAATATATCAAAATATTTAGAAAAATGAGTTAATCTAATTACACTATAATCATGCATTGCTAATCAACTTCAATGACAAGTTTAATTAGAGAACAAAATCAACCCCTCTCATGTGTTTCCGGAGTTTCCCCGAGTTAGGGTTTTCACCCTCGGAACCCCGTTTAAACTGTCAAGCATGCCTTAGGGTTTAATTTCAATGCAATGTAACTTGTCATATCATCATCCTTATTTGAGCATTGCATCGATGCCATGTCTTGATTGTCGCCTTTCTTTCCGGTATTGGTTCTTCGCGATAGGATCCGAACCCGAAGCTGAAGTCAACAACACCGAAGATCCATACCTAAATACTAACGGACAAGGCAAGCGTAGCCTCTCATTTTGAACCTACTTTTAAAAAGTATATTACTTTCTCGCTATGATGCACACGATTCCAATGTGGTCTTTTGTCAATAGCTAGTGTTACCTATCTGCTGCACTGTTTCCCTTTTGTAGCCTTATACTCCTGATCCACTGCTCCTAGCATACCTAGGTCTGGAATTTGAGCGTTGCTAGAGCTTCTGTGACCGACAACTTAGCCATGCATAGTAACAACGTCTGATCCGTCCAAATGATGAATCAGAGATGCCGGAGAATCTAGAAAGGTAGGAGATGGTGACATCATCGAAGGAGTCAATTAAACATGCTAAGGCTTGTATGGGAGGCCATGTTGGGTGTGGTTTTTGTAGTCCCATGCTCGCCACCTCTAGGAACTGAGTTCTTGCCTTTGGAACCGAGATGAGCGTACAACCACACGGGGCTTGGGAACCCCTCGATTGACTAACTTGCCTAGTAGATTCCATGAGTCACATAGTTTGGGCCTTCCATTTGGCATACGCATTGAAAAAGTTTTCGAAAGAGGGGGTGAAGGAGGTGCATCATAACAGGTAGGGAACCGTGGCCGCGGTTGCTTGGGATGGATGGAGCCCCTGGTAAACCAACCTCGCCTCACATCTTTAAGTACCGGCTTCGGGATTTGACCCATTACGACAGAACCATACTTATTGCGTGACTCATGGTCTCGGCGAAAGAAAGGTATAGGTCGTGGTCAGCCACCCTCTATCAGCCTTCCAAGGAAGAGGGCTAATAATATTTGGCAGTAAGAGTCGGTTGGTGCGTGTGGGTAAAGTTGTACACCCCCGCAGGGTATTAATATTTTAGAAAAGCCGTGTTCATGGTTATGAACGCTTGGTGACCAGATTCTAAGATCATAGATAACTTTAACCATTATAAAACTTGTTGATCCACGTGTGCTTAAGGATGCTTCCTCCGGGTCGAGGGGGTGATCCTAGTCAGGAGGTTCTGATGAAGCTAGTGGTTATCAAGATATGATGAGCAAGATGAAGAAGTCGTTATCTCACCCCCTTTTAAAAGATTCTGAGTGGACGAGCTTCTTCTCTCTCCTATTTATAAATAAAGATTGCTTTACGCAAAAGAAACATCCAGAGAAAACCTTTCTAGCCAGAGCATGTAGTTATTAGGTTATCTAAGTCTTGTGGAGTACATTCTCGTACTCAGCCTTGCGCCATTGTTGTTTTTCTATAGAGGATCTGGTTGCAACTAAAGGTGGCTTCTACGTTGACATCGACGAGTAGTTAGGGGTCCCAGGTAGCAGCCTGAGGACTATGGGATGGACGTCACTTTTGTTTATGGCCTCTTAGGCCTTTTGCTAAGTTGTTGTGTAGAACAACATATTTGCTTTCGCTGTGTGATGTAACGTTGGGTCTATGACCTCTGGTTTGTAATAACTCTAATATCTTACTCTGCTAAGAGTTTAAACTTATGTTGTTGAATCCCTGTGTTCTGTAATGTTACCGAATCATACTATGATCTTCCGTGTTTGGAGTTGAACTTATCTTAGATGGTGATCTGAGGTTAGTTTAACCCTAATCCCGGGGGGTGCTATAGGTTTTGGTATCAAAGCAGGACTGCCTGTAGGAAACCCTTTTATTGGTCGATGTTGAGTCTAGAAGTTGACAAAACTATTTGGAAGTTAAAATAATTATTTGCATAAACTCTGACGAGGATTCTTTTTACTCCTTCTCTGGTGTGTTTCTGATGCTGGAGTTTTTCTTACCTTATTTGGTTTGAAAAGGTTTTCATTCCGTACCTCATATCTCAAAACTTTTAGGATCGTGGTTTTGGGGTTGTTTCTCTAAAAGTACTCCGTACTTGGTTGCTATTCTCAGAGTTCTAAGATATCTCAGTTTTGCTTGGTGTGTAACATCTTAGCATTCCATTGTCATGGTTTGTAAGTCAGCTGGTTAGTGTATACATTAGTATGCTTTGATACTACCATGCTTGATAAGATGATACGTTTATATCAAGTACTCGTTGTTTGTCTTCCCGTCTTGTTCTTTGAATCCGCTGTCTAACCCTTTTCCTTTGTTCTTCCAGGATGGGTGACACCTCTCGTGCCCGTACCCCTGCTCATGCTCGTGGTGCTGCAAATGAGGGTGAATCTTCCAACCTTCCTCCATCACCGTCCATGGTTCAACTCATGGCCATGTACGAAACCAACCGTGCTGACAACATGAGGCTCCTTGAAAGGATTGAGCGCAACACTGCTCAACGCCAGAACAATCAAGTTGGTATCAAGGACTTCACACGTCTCACTCCGCCAGTTTTCAGCTATTCCACTAAGCCACTTGATGCAGACTACTGGCTTCGCACTATGGAGCGCAAACTTCAGGTTGGTCATGTTGCTCAAGCGGATTGGGTGACTTTTGTTGCCTATCATCTGGAGGGAGCAGCTAACTCCTGGTGGGAAAATTTCTTAGCTATGCAAGAAGCTCAACATGTTGTTACATGGCAAGAGTTTACTGAAGTCTTTCGAGCTTACCATATTCCGGAGGGTCTGATGGATCAGAAGAGGGAGGAGTTCCTCAAGCTAAAGCAGGGCACTGGTTCCGTGTGTGATTACCAGCGCAACTTTAATCATCTTGCCTGCTATGCTACTGAAGAGGTCTCCGCTGATGCTAAGAAGCAACCTCTGTTCCGCAAGGGACTTGATCCTGAGGTTTGCCGTGATATCCACCTCATGGGCTTTGGTAACTTCCAAGGTCTTGTTAACAAGGATATGAAGGCCGAGAGTGGAAAAGTGGAGTACGAAGAAACTCGTAAGCGTCCTCAGGAGGGGTACAACAAGGCTGGTTCTAGCAATAAGAAGCGCTGTGTCTTCGTGCCTTACAGTGTTGTGCCACGTGCTCCTTACACCTCCAGGTCTTCTAGATATGCTCCCCATCCGAATACTGCTCCAAACAACGCTGGTGGATCAAATTATCCTACTGCTGGCACTGGATCAGGTACTATCTGCTTCAATTGTCGCCAGCCTGGCCACTATGCAAGAGAGTGTCCTCAAAAGAGTGTTGTTGACAAGGCACAACCAACAAAGAAGAATGATAAGTATCTAGGTGCTGGAAAAGGACGCATGAACCATATCTCTGCTGAGGTGGCTCAGGAAGATCCAAGCACCATTATGGGTACACTTCGTATCAATCAAATTCCAGCTAAAGTTTTGTTTGATTCTGGAGCATCGCATTCATTCTTGTCACAAACTTTTGCTCAACTGCATGGGATAACCTTTGAAGGGTTGTCTGTTCCTATGCTAGTTCAGTCTTCTGGTTCTATTTGGCGATCCACCATGGTTAGTCCTGGGAATCTAATCGAAGTTGCATTTCAACTTTCCCCCACCTCCCTTATTGCCCTCAAGTCAACTGACATTGACATCATTTTGGGCATGGACTGGTTGACCCGCTATCAAGCTATCCTCGATTGTACAACCAAGTCTGTGACTCTTACTAGTCCTGCTGGCATAACAGTCAAGTATTGGACCGTAGGGTCACTATACCCTTCAGCTGTTTCTATTCCTGAAGAAGAGTTGTATGCTCTTGAAGTTCTACCTCCGTTAGAGATCCAAGATGTTTCCGTGGTCTGTGAATTCCCGAATGTCTTTCCTGAGGAGTTGCCTGGCATGCCACCTGATCGAAGTGCGGAGTTTGTTATAGAGTTAGTTCCTAGAACAACTCCCGTTTCTAAAAGACCCTATCGTATGCCTCCCCATGAGCTTGTGGAGTTGAAGAAGCAATTAGAGGAGTTAGAAGGAAAATAATACATTCAGCCCAGCACATCTTCTTGGGGATGTCATACCATCTTTGTCAAGAAGCGAGATACTAATATACCGCGTCTGGTTGTGGATTATCGCCCACTCAATGCTGTGACTATCAAGAACAAGTATCCTATCCCTAGGATCAACGATCTATTTGATCACTTAAGTGGTGCCACTGTCTTTTCCAAAATGGATTTAAGGTCAGGGTATCACTAGATAAAGATCCGTAAGGAAGATATTTCAAAGACTGCTTTCACCACTCGTTATGGTCTTTACGAGTATACAGTCATGTCCTTTGATCTTACCAATGCTCCAGCCACTTTTATGCGGCTTATGAACTCTGTCTTTATGGAGTATCTTGACAAGTTCGTTGTGGTTTACATCGATGACATTCTGGTCTATTCCAAAACTGAAGAAGAGCATGCTAAACATCTTCGTTAGGTGTTGAGAAAACTCCGAGAACATCATCTCTATGCCAAGTTCTCCAAATGTGAGTTTTGGTTACAAGAACTCGTATTCCTTGGTCATGTTGTTTCCGCCCAAGGGGTTGCTGTTATCCCCGATAAGGTTCAAACTATCCTAAACTGGGAGTCTCCTAAATCCGTCAAGGATGTCCGAAGTTTTCTCGGGATGGCTGGTTATTACCGTCGATTCATCGAGAACTTCTCTAGGATTGCAAAGCCAATGACTGATCTTCTTAAGAAGGATAAGAAGTTTGAATGGTCTGATAAGGCTGAAGAAAGCTTTCAGATGTTGAAAACCAAGTTAACAACTGCTCCGGTGCTGGTTCTTCCAGACACTAGCAAAGACTTTG
Source organism: Avena insularis (assembly GCA_023614405.1). Classification (NCBI taxonomy): domain Eukaryota; kingdom Viridiplantae; phylum Streptophyta; class Magnoliopsida; order Poales; family Poaceae; genus Avena; species Avena insularis. The sequence continues at coordinate 342,964,725 of CM042689.1, read as the reverse complement.
TAGTCTTCTGCGATGCTTCTCACCAAGGTCTCGAATGTGTGTTAATGCAAGATGGGCATGTGGTGGCTTATGCCTTCCGTCAGCTAAAACCACATGAGAACAACTACCCAACTCATGATCTTGAGCTTGCAACTGTTGTTCATGCTCTTAAGCAATGGTGACATTACCTTCTTGGTAGTCGTTGCGAGTTATATTTAGATCATCAGAGTATGAAGTATCTTTTCACACAACCTGATCTGAATCTCAGGCAAAGAAGATGGTTGGAACTCATCAAGGACTATGATTTGGGTCTCAACTATCAACCTGGAAAGGCCAATGTTGTTGCTGATGCGCTGAGCCGTAAATCTTATTGCAACACCTTGATGATCAAACAAGCTCAACCTTCTCTTCATGAGGAATTTGCTCGATTGAATCTTGAAGTAGTTCCTCATGGATTCCTTTCTACTCTTGAAGTGAAGTCTTCTCTGGAGGATCAGATCAAAGCTGCTCAAAGGCAAGATCCTGAGATGGACTCAATTAAAGAGAACATTGCTAGCGGAGTTGCTAAATTTTTCTCTGTTAACGAGGAAGGTGTACTATATTTCGGTACACGTTTGGTAGTACCAAATGGAAAGGACTTGAAGCAGATAATTCTTACCGAAGCTCATGAATAACTTCTTTCTATCCACCCTGGAGGTACCAAGATGTATCGGGATCTTCGTCAAAGATTCTGGTGGTCTGGTATGAAGAAGGATATCACTCGTTTTGTTGCTGAATGTGACGTTTATCGTCGCATCAAGGCTGAGCACCAAAGACCTGCCGGTCTCCTACAACCACATAAAATACCTGAGTGGAAATGGGATGAAGTTGGTATGGATTTCATTACTGGTCTTCCTAAGACTCAGAAAGGAAATGATGCCATCTAGGTAATCGTTGACTATTTGTCCAAGGTTGCTCACTTCCTACATGTTCGCGAGAGCATTACTGCTAATCAATTGGCTGATCTGTATATCTCTCGAATAGTTGTCCTTCATGGGGTACCAAAGAAAATTTTATCTGATCGAGGGAGTTTGTTCACCTCAAGGTTCTGGGCAAGTTTCCAACAAGCCATGGGAACTCGTCTGTCCTTCAGTACATCTTATCATCCTAGTACCGGTGGCCAGACCGAAAGAGTGAATAATATCCTTGAAGACATGCTAAGAGCGTGTGTCATATCTTTTGGCAATAACTGGGAGAAATGCCTTCCTTTTGCTGAATTTTCCTATAACAACAGTTTTCAGTCCAGTATTGGTATGGCACCATTCCAATTCTTATATGGAAGAACCTGTCGTACTCCTTTGAACTGGTCAGAAACCGGCGAAAGAAAGTTCTTTGGTCCGGATATGATCTAGGAAGCATAAGATCAAGTTCGTATCATTCGAGATCGTTTGAAAACTGCTCAGTCCCGCCAGAAAAGTTATCATGATCGTCACCATCAACATCTTGAATATGAAGTTGGTGATCAAGATTATCTACAAGTCACTCCTTTAAAGGGTGTCCATCGTTTCGGCATCAAAGGTAAACTAGCTCCTCGCTATGTTGATCCTTTTCGCGTTCTTTCCAAGCAAGGTAAGATCGCATATCAATTGGAGCTTCCTGCAAACTTCCCCGAGGTGCATGACATCTTTCATGTGTCTCAACTCAAGTGTTGCTTCAATGATCCTGTCCGTGGTGTTGATCACCAAACTCTTGATCTCTAGAAGGATCTGACTTATCGTGAGTATCTTGTTCATATCCTTGATGAAACCGAGCGCAAAACTCGTCGTCAAAACATCAAATTCCTGAAAGTTCAGTGGTCTCATCACTCTGAGGATGAAGCAACCTGGGAACAAGAAGATCGTCTTCGATCTGAGTACCCTGCCTTCTTTTCTAAAACTTAGGAATCTCGGGTCGAGATTCTTGTAAGGGGGGTAGAGCTGTAACAGCCCAAGTTTGTAATATGTGTAATTAGCACTTAAGCATTGCATGCATCTGCTTAAATGAATAAAAGATATGCATAAATCAAGTGTGTTGAATTAAATGCAAATCCAAAACCCTAATTTACCCCTCTCTTTGAAACCACATTCAAATAGTTTTGAATTTTGAAATGACAAAATGTTTGGAGCCCAAAAGGATTAATAGGGCCCCTGCAATATTTCAAATATTTCTAACAAAGTCTTGTATTTTTGAATTATCCAAAACAGAACTCAAATGAAAATAAAAAAGAGAAAACTAAAAACAGAAAAAAAAATCTGGAAGAAAAAAATAGCAGCAGCCGCAGCTGGGCCGTGGCCCATCTCCCTCTCCTTTCTCTCTGCAGCGCTGCGTAGCCCGCAGCAGCCCAACCTGGCCCACCCGGGGCCCAGGAGCCGGCCCCATACCGCTTCGCAAAGTGTCACCTTCATCGATGACGAAACCTTGCTTCGTTGTCGCCGGCGATGACGTCCGGCGCCGTGCCGCATGCCAAGATTTGCGCCACCAACAACGCCAGCGACTATAAGAACCCTAGCTTCCGCAGTGGAGAAACCTAGTCCTCTTTCTCCCCCTCGCGCGCTCTCTTCCCTCTCTGTACCTCGCATGGCCGAACCCTAGCCGGCGAGCCTCGCCATATCCGAACACCCCGAGCCCAGCCGACACCACCTCGAGCTCCGCCTTGCTGTCCTCGTTCTCCCTGCCCAAGCACGCAAGCAGGGAAGCCTGCTACTCGCCGGAATCGAGCCCGATGTTCTGCCAGCCGCCGAACTCGTCTGCGTTGATTCGTCATTTCCCGACCTCGCCTCACTTCCCCGACCGGTCCATCGTGTTCGTGGTGAACTCGCCGTCCTCCTGGACCTCTCCATCCTCTCTCTCCCGCCCTGGTTTGAGCTATCACCGAGCGCCACCGTCTGCCTCCGCCGTTCGTCGCCGTAGTTGGAGCTCTAGTGACCTGCAGGAAGCGGCGTCGCTATATCCTGGTTGCCCACGACGAGACGCGTCCAACGCGCCCGCCCGCACGCCCAGGCGAGTACGGGATCGACGAATCCGTACCCAACCTGAGGGTTCCACCATTGCTGGCGTCAGCATGATGTCATGCTGGCGTAGTAATTCCCTTTTCTTTTTATTAAATGTTTTGTAATTATTTCTGGAATATAAATAAATACTTGTTGGCCACCCCTGTCGGCATTTTAATAATTTGCATAAATGTTTTCAAAAAAAGAATAAAACTATGACATGTGGGCCCAAGTTTGAAAATAATTTAAATATTCCAAAAATGATTTAAAATGAATTAAAATTTGAGAAATTCATAACTAATTCATTTTAAATCAAAAAACACAAATAATATATCAAAATGTTCAGAAAAATGAGTTCATCTAATTACACTATAAACATGCATTGCTAATCAACTTCAATGACAAGTTTAATTAGAGAACAAAATCAACCCCTCTCATGTGTTTCTGGAGTTTCCCCGAGTTAGGGTTTTTACCCTCGGAACCCCGTTTAAACTGTCAAGCATGCCTTAGGGTTTCATTTCAATGCAATGTAACTTGTCATATCATCATCCTTATTTGAGCATTGCATCGATGCCATGTCTTGATTGTCGCCTTTCTTTTCGGTATTGGTTCTTCGCGATAGGATCCAAACCCGAAGCTGAAGTCAACAACACCGAAGATCCATACCTGTCTAATGACGGACAAGGCAGGCGTAGCCTCTCATTCTGAACCTACTTTTACAAAGTATATTACTTTCTCGCTATGATGCACACGATTCGAATGTGGTCTTTTGTTAGTAGCTAGTGTTACCTATCTGCTGCATTGTTTCCCTTTTGTAGCCTTATACTCCTGATCCACTGCTCCTAGCATACCTAGGTCTGGCATTTGAGCGTTGCTAGAGCTTCTATGACCGACAGCTTAGCCATGCATAGTAACAATGTCTGATCCGTCCAAATGATGAATCAGAGATGCCGGAGAATCTAGAAAGGTAGGAGATGGTGACATCATCGTAGGAGTCAACTAAACATGATAAGGCTTGTATGGGAGGCCATGTTGGGTGTGGTTTTTGTAGTCCCATGATCGCCACCTCTAGGAACTGAGTTCTTGCCTTTGGAACCGAGATGAGCGTACAACCACACGGGGCTTGGGAACCCCTCAACTGACTAACTTGCCTAGTAGATTCCATGAGTCACATAGTTTGGGCCTTCCATTTGGCATACGCATTGAAAACGTTTTCGAAAGAGGGGGTGGAGGAGGTGCATCATAACAGGTAGGGAAGCGTGTCCACGGTTGCTTGGGGTGGATGGAACCCCTGGTAAACCAACCTCGCCTCACATCTTTAAGTACCGGCTTTGGGATTTGACCCGTTATGGCGGAACCATACTTATTGCGTGACTCATGGTCTCGGCGAAAGCAAGGTACAGGTCGTGGTCAACCACCCTCTGCCGGCCTTCCAAGGAAGAGGGCTAATAATATTTGGCAGTAAGAGTCGGTCGGTGTGTGTGGGTAAAGTTGTACACCCCTGTAGGGTATTAATCTTTTCGAAAAGCCGTGTTCATGGTTGGTGACCAGATTCTAAGATCATAGGTAACTTTAACCATTATAAAACTTGTTGATCCATGTGTGCTTAAGGATGCTTCCTCCGGGTCAAGGGGGTGATCCTAGTCAGGAGGTTCTGATGAAGCTGGTGGTTATCAAGATATGATGAGCAAGATGAAGAAGTCATTATCTCATCCCCTTTTAAAAGATTCTAAGTAGACGAGCTTCTTCTCTCTCCTGTTTATAAATAAAGATTGCTTTACGCTAACGAAACATCCAGAGAAAGCATTTCTATCTAGAGCATGTAGTTATTAGGTTATCTAAGTCTTGCGGAGTACATTCTCATACTCAGCCTTGCGCCATTGTTGTTTTTCTGCAGGGGATCTGGTTGCAACTAAAGGTGGCTTCTACATTGACATCGACGAGTAGTTGGGGGTCCCAGGTAGCAGCCTGAGGACTATGGGATGGATGTCACTTTTGTTTATGGCCTCTTAGGCCTTTTGCTAAGTTGTTGTGTAGAACAGCATATTTGCTTTCGTTGTGTGATGTAATGTTGGGTCTCTGACCTCTGGTTTGTAATAACTCTAATATCTTACTCTACTAAGAGTTTAAACTTATGCTGTTGAATCCCTGTGTTCTGTAATGTTACTGAATCATACTGTGATCTTCCGTGTTTGGAGTTGAACTTATCTTAGATGGTGATCTAAGGTTAGTTTAACCCTAATCCCGGGGGGAGGGTGCTACATAGGTAATTTTTTTCTTCTTTTCAAATCTCGGGATGAGATTTTGTTTAAGGAGGGAAGGTTTGTAACATCCCAAAAATATTGATCATGCTTATCAAATTCTAATCACTAAAATTAGGGTTAACAAAAACTTCTATTAAATACAAACCATATGAATGCATGTGTGTATGTGAGGATTGTATGAATGCATGTTTGGACTTGTGTGATTAACCTAAATAGCAAGAAATGGTTTAAAGATGAAAATAACATCATCTAAAACATTTCCAATCATAAAAAAATCAAGAGAAAATCAAAAACAAAACAAATAAAGCAAGTGGTCATTTTTGCCAATCTTGCTCACTAGGTCACTTTGAGTGTTTCTAGTCCAAGATTTCAAACAGAAACTTTTCCGTTTCTTTTCACCCCTTGATAGTGTTGGAATTATGCCCTAGAGGCAATAATAAAGATGTTATTATTATAATTCTTGTTCATGATAAAGTTTATATTCCATGCTAGAATTGTATTAAGCGGAAACTTTAATACTTGTGTGGTTTGTGAACAACACCGTGTCCCTAGTATGCCTCTATGGACTAGCTCATTGATTAATGATGGTTAAGGTTTCCTAACCATAGACATGAGTTATCGATTAATAATGAGATCATATCATTGGGAGAATGATATGATGGACAGACCCAAACTAAGCGGAGCAATTAGATCGTGTCATTGTGTTCATCTTTGCGAAGCTTTTCTTATGTCAAATATTGTATTCCTTAGACCATGAGATAATACAACTCCCTGGTATCGGAAGAAACCTTTGAGGTCATCAAACGTCATCCTATGAGAGGGTGATCATAAAGGTGTCTCTCAGGTGATCGGAAAGTACCTGTTGGGTTGTATGTATCGAGATGGGATTTGTCCCTCCCAAGTCGGAGAGATATACTTCGGGCCCACTCGGTAATCGATATCAACACCGCTTGCAAGCATGTGGTTAAGGAGTTAATCACAAAGTGATATCGGATTACGGAACGAGTAAAGTACTTGCTGTGAACGAGATTGAACTAGGTATGATGGTGCAAGCGATCAAATCTCGGGCAAGTAAAATATCGCGAGACGAAGGGAATATATATATGGGATTGATTGAATCCTGGCATCGTGGTTCATCCGATATGATCATCGATGAATGTGTGGGAGTCAATATGGGTTTCCAGATCCCGCTATTGATTATTGATATAAGATCATGTCTGCATGTTCTCGAACCCGAAGGGTCACACACTTAACGTGTCTCAACGCTAGGATAGATTGGATAATTGGTTTATGAGTTTTTGTTCGGAGTCTCGGATGGGATCCGGGACATCACAAGAGGTTCTGGAATGGTCCGGAGAATAAGATTCATATAAGGCAATGCAGTTTCTGGAGTTCGGAATTGTTTCGGGTTAATCGGTATTGTACCGGAAGCTTCTAGAACCTTCCGAAAGGGGACCAACGTGGCCCCACCTTCCGGGAGGGGGCATGGGCCTATGAGGGAGTGCCCTGGCCGCATTGGGACAGGGGCACAAGGCCCCATAGGGCCCAGCCGGCCAAACAAGGGGAAACCCTAAATTGGAGCTTCTAGAAGGAGGGGGGAAACTTGCCCCCCACTCCTCCCTCCTTTGGCCGCCGGCCTAGGCTTGGGGGAGGGGCTAGGGCTGGCGCCCACCCCTTTATATATAGAGGGCTGGGGCTCACCACCCCCCCACACCTTCCCCTCAAGCCTAGTCGCCCTGCTGCCCTCCTCTCTCTCTCCCTCCCGACTGTGTGTAGGCGAAGCCCTGCTGCAGAAACTCTCCACCACTTGCACCGCGCTGTCGCGTTGTAGATCCAATCTGTCTCTCCACCATACTTGCTGGACCGAGGAAGGAGGAGACGTCGAGGTGCCGCACGTGTGCATCTCTCGGAGGCATCGCCACTTGTGGTGTTAGATCGGATCGGATCGCGAGGAGGAGAAGCGAGTACGACTACATCACCCACGTTTAAATGAGCGCTCACAGCGAATCTTCAAGGGTATGAAGATCTCATCTAATCCCCCTCGTTGTTTGCATCTCCTAGATTAGATCTTGTCTTTCCCGTTCGCCTCCGTAGAATTTTTTTGATTTACTATGCTGCAAAACCCTTCAGTGGTATCAGAGCTAGATCTATGCGTAGATGTGTTTCACGAGTAGAACGCAACATGGTTGTTGCGGGCGTTGATGTTTTATATTGCAAGCCTCTTGTTTGTGTTCTTCTTATGACGCGGGATAGTGAGATTGAAGTGGTCCAGGCCAACCTTACGCGACGTCGTTCGCGAGACTGGATCCGCACTTGACGTGTGGCTTATTCCACACATGCGGCTGGTGGATGCCAGTTTCTCTCACTATAGTTGTCATGGGATTAACACCGGAGTTTGGCAACCATAATATCACCGTTGTGGCTTTCCGTAGGTAAGAATCGTTCTTAGCTTGCTACTCCCATAAGCCACGTAAAACATGCAACAACAAAGTAGAGGCGTCTAACTTGTTTTTGCAGGGAGTGTTTTCTGTGATATGGTATGGCCCAAGATGTGATATGTGTATTGTATGCGATGATCATGTTTTGTAATGTTTCATGACTTGCATGTCGATGAGTACAAAACCGGCAGGAGCCATATGGTTGTCTTTATAATTGTGTATGACCTCTGTGTCAACTTCTTATACGCCATGTAATAGTTTCACTTTATCGCTAAGTAGTTAGCAATAGTTGTAGTTGTTATTCGTGGTGGAGGCAATCATGGTGGAGTGATGGAGATCATGCCGGCACGCACAAGATGGAGATCATTGCGTGAAGAATGGCTATACCATGTCACATAAAGTTATATGCATGTGATGTTTATCCTTTTATGTATCTTATTATGCTTAGATCGCGACGGTAGCATTATAAGATGATTCCTCACTTAAAGATCAAGATAAAGCTGTGTTCTCCCCATGTATGCACCGTTGCAAAAGTTCATCGTGTCCAAGCATCACGTGATGATCGGGTGCTATAGACTCTACGTTCACATACAACGGGTGCAAGCCAGTTTTTGCACGCGCGGAAATACTTGGGTTTGACTTGACGAGCCTAGCATGTACAGACATGGCCTCAGAACACAAGAACCGAAAGGTTAAGCATGAGTCATATGAATGATATGATCGACACTTCGTTGTCCACCATTGAAGCCACATCTCTTCTCATGAATATCGGATTAGGTGTGGTGAATTTGGATCGTGTTCACTAAACAACTTGAGGGATGTTGAATTTAGTGGGAGTTCATCTAGTAATTTGATTAAAAGTTGAACTAGTTATCATGAACATAGTCAAATTCTACTTGCAAACATTGTAGATCAAATGGCTAAGTCCAACTTCAACTTCAACGTTTTTGCTGAGAAGGAAAAGCTTAGAAACAATGGGTCTAACTTCACCAACTGGTTCCGCAATCTGAGAATCATTCTCTCTGGCAGTCAAAAGGACTATATCCTTGAAAATGCGCTAGGTGACGCCCCTGCTGTAGATGCGCCGGCTGATGAGAAAGATGTCTATCAGTCGTGCAAAGATGATTATGGTGTGATTAAGAGAACCATGTTGTTTGCTATGGAATCGGACCTTCAAAATCGTTTTGAAGACTATCCCGGGCCCTTTGAGATTCTTGAGGAGCTGAAAACCATGTTTCAGACTCAGGCCCGTTCTGAGAGATATGAGATCTCTGAGTAATTCTTTAACTGCAAGATGGAGGAAGGGAGTTCCGTTAGTGAGCACGCCATAAAGATGTCGGGCTACACTCAACGCCTTGAGCAACTGATGCAAGATTCGGAGGAGCTCAACATTGACAGGTTCTGCAATCACTCCCTCGCTACAAAAGTTTTGTAGTGACTCACAATCAGATTGGTTCCATCGATACGATCAGAGCTCTTCAAAGCTGAAGGCTGCGGAGTGGACATCAAAAGGATAATCATGTGTTGATGGTCAACAAGCCCCACCTTCAAGAAAGGTAAGGGTGCAAAGAAGCCCTTCAAGAAAGGCGCAAGCGCGTTGCCTCACCGAGAAGAAGCTCAAGTCTGGACCAAGCCGGACACGAGTGCTTCTATTGCAAGGACAAGGGTCACTAGAGCGAATCGTCAAGTACTTAGCGGACAAGAAGGCTGGCACCATCAATGGTATATTTGATATACATGTTATTGATGTTTTCCTTACTAGCCCTCGTTGTAGTGCCTGGGTATTTGATCGGTTAGTTGCTAATATTTGTAACTCGAAGCAGAGCTCTGAGAATAAACGCGGCTTGCGAGGGATGAGGTGACGATGCGCGTTGGCAACGGATCAAGAGTTGATGTGATGGACGTCGGCACGCTCTCCTTAGTTTTACCTTCGGGATTAGTTTTAAACATTAATAAGTGTTATTATGTGCCTGCGTTGAGCATGAACATTATTTCTGGATCGTGTTTATTGCAAGACGGTTATTCATTTAAATCGGAGAATAATGGTTGTTCTATTTATATGAGTAACATCTTTTATGGTCATGCACCTGTTGTGAATGGTTTATTTCTTCTGAATCTCGAAAGGGATGAAACACACATCCATAACATTGAGGCTAAGAGATGCAAAGTAGATAGTGATAATACTACTTATTTGTGGCACTTTCGTCTAGGTCATATTGGTGTAAAGCGCATGAAGAAACTCCATTCTGATGGACTTTTGGAGTCTCTTGATTTTGAATCATTTGACACATGTGAACCATGCCTCATGGGCAAGATGATCAAAACCCTGTTCTCCGGAATGATGGAGCAAGCAACGGACTTGTTGGAAATCATACATACCGATGTATGCGGATCGATGAGTGTTTCGACGCGCGGTGGATATCGCTATCTTCTCACTTTTACCGATGACTTAAGTAGATATGGGTATATCTATTTAATGAAACATAAATCTAAACCATTTGAAAAGTTCAAGGAATTTCAGAATGAAGTGGAGAACCATCGTAACAGAAAAATTAAGTTTCTACGATCCGATCGTGGAGGTGAATATTTGAGTTATGATTTTCTCACGCATCTTAAAGCAAGCGGAATCGTTTCGCAACTCACGCCACCCGGAACACCACAGCGCAATGGTGTGTCTGAAGCCGGAATCGAACCCTATTAGATATGGTCCGATTGATGATGTCTCTTACTGATTTGCCATTATCATTTTGGGGTTATGCATTAGAAACCGCTGCATTCACTTTAAATAGGGCACCATCTAAATCCACCGAGACGACACCGTATGAACTGTGGTTTGGTGCTAAACCTAAGTTGTCATTTCTTAAAGTTTGGGGATGCGAATCTTACGTCAAGAAGTTGATGCCGGACAAGCTCGAAACCAAAGCGGAGAAATGCGTCTTCATAGGATACCCTAAGGAAACTATTGGGTATACCTTCTATCACAGAACTAAAGGCAAAGTGTTTATGCATGAAGCGGTTCCTTTCTTGAGAAGGAGTTTCTCTCGAAAGAAGTGAGTGGGAGGAAAGTAGAGCTAGACGAGGTTGTTGAACCTTCTCTTGAATTGGAGAGTAGCGCAGCACCTGAAATTGTTCGATGTCGCTGCACTAACAATAGAGGAAGCTAATGACAAGGATCATGAAGCTTGGACGATCTGCTCTTGAGCGTCGCAGTCGACAAGGTCACGTGCCCCTCTGAGTGGTACAAAGAATCCTGTCTTGGTTCTTGTTGGTAGAAGACAGTGAACCTATGAACTATGAGAAAGCGATGATGAGCCCAGACTTTGAGAAATGGCTAGAGGCCATGAAATCCGAATTAGGATCCATGAGCGAAAACCAAGTATGGACTTTGGTGGACCCTCCTAGCGACCGAAAGGCCGTTGAGTGCAAATGGATCTTCAAGAAGAAAACGGACACGGATGGTAATGTTACTGTCTATAAAGCCACGACTTGTCGCAAAGGTTTTCGACAAGTTCAAGGTGTTGACTACGAAGAGACTTTCTCTCCCGTAGCGATGTTTAAGTCCATTCGGATTTTATTAGCAATTGCTGCGTTTCATGATTATGAAATATGGTAGATGGATGTCAAGACTGCTTTCCTCAATGGCAACATTGATGAAGAGTTGTATATGATGCAACCCGAAGGTTTTGTCGATCCTAAGGATGCTGATAAAGTGTGCAAACTTCAGCGTTCCATTTATGGACTGAAGCAAGCATCTCGGAGTTGGAACCTTCGTTTTGATCAAGTGATCAAGAGCTTTGGATTTGTTCCAAATTGCTACGAAGCTTGTATCTACAAGAAAGTGAGTGGGAGCTCGGTGACATTTCTGGTACTATATGTGGATGACATATTGATTATTGGAAATGACATTAACATGCTTAACGATGTGAAGAGTTATTTGAACAAGTTTTTTTCAATGAAATACCTAGGTGAAGCTGCTTATATATTGGGCATCAAAATCTATAGAGATAGACAAAGACGCCTGATAGCTTTAAGCCAGAGTACATACCTAGACAAAGTTCTGAAAAGGTTCAGAATGGATAAGGCAAAGAAAGGTTCAGTACCTATGTTGTCAGGTAAGATATTCAACAAGGCTCAGTGTCCAGCTACGGTAAATGATAGAGAAGCTATGAGCAAAGTGCCTTATGACACGGCAATAGTTTCTATCATGTATGCCATACTGTTACTAGGCGGATGTGTCCAATGCTCTTAGTTTGATGAGCAGATATCAAAGTGATCCAGAGTAGAACCTTTGGACGGCGTGAAGAACATCCTAAAGTACCTAAATAGGACTAAATAAATGTTCTTAGTCTATGGGGGTGATGAACAGCTCGTCGTAAAAGGTTACGTCGATGCTAGTTTCGACACCGACAAGGATGATTCTAAATCTCAGACAGGATACGTTTATATTTTGAATGGAGGAGCTGAGTGGAGAAGTCGCAAGCAAAGCGTGATCGCGGGATCTACAGTAGAAGCGGAATACATGGTCACTGTGAGCGTCAAGTGAAGGAGTTTGGATCAGAACTTCATCCTTTGAGCTTGGCGTGGTTCAAGTGCATTGGACCCACTGGAGATATTGTGTGACAACAGGCGCCATAGCACTCGCTAAGGAACCAAGATATCATCCAAAGACCAAGCATATCAACCGCAAGTTTCATATAATCCGAGATTATATAGCAGATGGAGATCTGAAGATTAGCAAAGTACATACAGATCTGAATGTCGCAGATCAACCTCTTCCACGTGTAAAACATGATCAACACCTTAGTGCCATGGGTGTGAGATTGTTGCCAAATGTAAACTAGATTATTGACTCTAGTGCAAGTGGGAGACTGTTGGAATTATGCCCTAGAGGCAATAATAAAGATGTTATTATTATAATTCTTGTTCATGATAAAGTTTATATTCCATGCTAGAATTGTATTAAGCGGAAACTTTAATACTTGTGTGGTTTGTGAACAACACCGTGTCCCTAGTATGCCTCTATGGACTAGCTCATTGATTAATGATGGTTAAGGTTTCCTAACCATAGACATGAGTTGTCGATTAATAACGAGATCATATCATTGGGAGAATGATATGATGGACATACCCAAACTAAGCGGAGCAATTAGATCGTGTCATCATGTTCATTTTTGCGAAGCTTTTCTTATGTCAAATATTGTATTCCTTAGACCATGAGATAATACAACTCCCTGGTATCGGAAGAAAGCTTTGAGGTCATCAAACGTCATCCTATGAGAGGGTGATCATAAAGGTGTCTCTCGGTGATCGGAAAGTACACATTGGGTTGTATGTATCGAGATGGGATTGTCCCTCCCAAGTCGGAGAGATATACTTGGGCCCACTCGGTGTCGATATCAACACCGCTTGCAAGCATGTGGTTAAGGAGTTAATCACAAAGTGATATCGGATTCTGGAACAAGTAAAGTACTTGCTGTGAGCGAGATTGAACTAGGTATGACTGCAAGCGATGATCAAATCGAACAAGTAAAATATCGCGAGACGAAGGAAATATATATATATATGGGACTGATTGAATCCTGGCATCGTGGTTCATCCGATATGATCATCGATGAATGTGTGGGAGTCAATATGGGTTTCCAGACCCCGCTATTGATTATTGATATAAGATCATGTCTGCATGTTCTCGAACTCAAAGGTCACACATAACGTGTCTCGACGCTAGGATAGATTGGATAATTGGTTTATGAGTTTTTGTTCGTAGTCTCGGATGGGATCCGGGACATCACGAGAGGTTCCGGAATGGTCCGGAGAATAAGATTCATATAAGGCAATGCAGTTTTTGGAGTTCGGAATTGTTTCGGGTTAATCGGTATTGTACCGGAAGCTTCTAGAACCTTCCGGAAGGGGACCAACGTGGCCCCACCTTCCGGGAGGGGGCATGGGCCTATGAGGGAGTTACCTGGCCGCATTGGTCCAGGGGCACAAGGCCCCATAGGGCCCAGCCGGCCAAAGAAGGGGAAACCCTAAATTGGAGCTTCTAGAAGGAGGGGGGAAACTTGCACCCCACTCCTCCCTCCTTTGGCCGCCGGCCTAGGATTGGAGGAGGGGCTAGGGCTGGCACCCACCCCTCTATATATAGAGGGCTGGGGAGCACCCCCCCACACACCCCTTCCCCTCAAGCCTAGTCGCCCTGCTGCCCTCCTCTCTCTCTCCCTCCCGACTGCGCGAAGCCCTGCTGCAGAAACTCTCCACCACTTGCACCGCGCTGTCGCGTTGTAGATCCAATCTGTCTCTCCACCATACTTGCTGGACCGAGGAAGGAGGAGATGTCGAGGTGCCTCACGTGTGCATCTCTCGGAGGCATCGCCACTTGCGGTGTTAGATCGGATCGGATCGCGAGAAGGAGAAGCGAGTACGACTACATCACCCACGTTCCAACGAACGTTCCGCTGTGCGAATCTTCAAGGGTATGAAGATCTCAGCTAATCCCCCTCGTTGTTTGCATCTCCTAGATTAGATCTTGGCTTTCCCGTTCGCCTCCATAGAATTTTTTTGATTTACTATGCTGCGAAACCCTTCAGATAGACCAAGTAAAAGTGAATCAAAGCCCACTTTTCAAACTTACAGAAACATTTGGCAACCTCATTCAAATCACAATTCAAAATTGAATCTATAACATATGTGAAGATCACACATTCTCAAAACCCAACCAAACCAGTGCCCCTTGACCAATCCAACTAACCAGATACTCCCTAGTATGTGCCTAGCCAACCCACCAAGTTTGAATCCAAAATTGAAATTTGAATTTCTTGCGGCCATTTCATCAAACACCTTGTTTGCATCAAACAACAAAATGTAAAACACTATTTGTAGCAGTGATTGTGGCCAACCTTATTCCCTCTCTGGTTGCAGCAAGCTCTTAGTAGATCATCTAGCCTCTTTAACAATCCTTAGCACCACTGTGAGCAAGCATAGCCATTAATGGTGAGCATGCCGAGAGCACCATTGTCACCCCCATGTCTCCAGCGAGCTAGGGGAAGCTCTAGCTTCGCCAACCTTGTCCGGAGCACTGACCACCGTCCACCGCCACCCCCTGTCCAAGCCCCGAGCGCAGCCAGCCATTGGACCACCCGCCAAGCATGCGCCGAGTTGCTCTGCGTGTGGCGAGAGGCGGCCTTGATCGCGTCGGCAACGAGCCAGACCATTGCATCGCCCTCGCCGCTTGCATACGTGATCGGCAACACCCCAGTAACCCGCCAGACAGTCCCGTTCGCCGTCGCGCAGACCATGCACACTGTGCGCCATTAAACTTGTTGTCGGACCCGCCCAGAGCGCCGTGACGTTCCGACCGTTCAGCACCGCCCCACGCCGCATGACCATGCCATTGAGCTTCATGAGGAGGCAACACACCACCCCTACCTTTGCCCATGCCATTAGCACGCTATGCCGACGACACCGACGAGCTCAGTCCGCGCCATTCGGTCCCCTCGTCGCACTATAAATAGAGGCACTCCCAGCTCAAACCCTTCACACCATCTCACTCCCCACCTCTCACTGATACACCCCACTCACTCCCGAAGCAAGGCGAGGACCAGGTGGCCGGAATTGCACCGGAGTTTGCCGCTGCAGAGGAGGAGAGGCGCCGTCGATTGGAGCCGCCCCAGGAGAAGTTGCTGGTACCAGGAGGTGTTGGAGATATGCCCTAGAGGCAATAATAAATATAGTTATTATTATATCTTTGTGTTTATGATAAATGTTTGCATTCATGCTATAATAGTATTAACAAGGAAACATTAATACTTGTGTGATTTGTAGACTAAAATAAGAGTCCCTAGTTAAGCCTCTATATAATACTAGCTTGTTGGTTAATAGATGATTGTGGTTTCCCTATCATGAACATTGAGATGTTATTAACAACAAGATCATATCATTAGGAGAATGATATGGTGGACATACTCCTATAGATAAGCGTAGCATAAAGATCAAGTCATTTTAATAGTTCAATTGCTATATGCTTTCTGATACATAGTAATCTAATTCCTTCGACCATGAGATCATGCATATCACCTTTACCGGATGGATGCTTTGATGACATCAAACACCACACCGTAACTGGGTGGCTATAAAGGTGGCATTGAGTGTTCGGAAAGTATTGGTTGAAACACATGGATCAAGAGTGGGATTTGTCCATCCATATGATGGATAGATATACTCTGGGCCCTCTCGGTGGAATGTCATCCAATTAGCTTGCAAGCATGTGACTGGCTCACAAGGGATCACATATCACGGGAACGAGAAAAGAGTACATATCAGTAACAAGGTTGAACTAGGTATGCAGAGATACCGACGATCATAACCTTGGATAAGTAAACTATCGTGAGACAAAGGGAAATTGATATCGTATGTAAGTGGTTCATTCGATATAAGTAATCGTAAAAATATGTGGGAGCCATATGAATTTCCAGATTCCTCTATTGGTTATTGTTCGGAGAAGTGTCTCGATCATGTCCGCATAATTCACGAACCGTAGGGAGACACACTTAAGGATTCGACGTTGTTTGAGTAGTTATGGAATGATGAGAAAGAGACCGAATGTTGTTCGGAGTCTCGAATGGGATTCGGGATATCACGAGGAGATCCGGAATGGTCCGGAGAATAAGATTCATATAAGGAAAGTCCCGTTTCGGAGTTGGGGAATGGTTCCGGTGTTTTCATCGGGAATGTTCTAGAAGGTTCCGGAATGTCCGGCACTCCGAAGGGGAAGGGTACATGAATGTGTTATATCAAGTTGGTATGATTACATTATGTACTCGGTGTCATCGCTGAACAAAATAAAGGGATTAATCAAATCCTAGTTTGAAAAGTCAAACGCCAAGTTTGAAAGTCAAACGACTATTTTTGGGAAGTGGAGAAAGAGGAGGAAACCGAGTTGGGGAGGAGTCCCTCCTCCACCGCCAGCCCACCTCCAAGCCGAGTTGGGGAGGGACTCCCCTCCCCTTGGCCAGCGCCCTCCACCTATATAAGGAGGGGCAGGGCTCCCCTCCTAGACACACAAGTTCCTACCTCTAAACCCTAGTACCAAGCCGCCGCCTCCATAGCCGCCGCCGGCCCTAGGGCAAACCACCGCCGCTGCCTAGCTAAACCCTAGCCGCCGGCTTGCTCCTCCTCGACGTGTCTAAACCCTAGATCGTCGAGGGACTCTCTCATACTCCACCATACTCGCTCTGGCTTAAGGCGAAGCCCTGCGAGATCTCACCTCTACTTCCGGTACCACGCCGTTGTGCTGCCGGAATCGCGAGGAGAGTGCTACAACCTCTGCTGCCTGCTGGAACAAGGGAGAGGAAGGTCTTTGTCGAGTACCGAACGTGTGACCGACTGTGGGAGCGCTGCAAGGAGCATGGCCGGAAGGATCGTCTACGCGATCTTGAGATCGGGAAGAGTACGACTACATCACCCACGAGAATCCGCTCTCGTTAAACACTTTGGAATCTTCGAGGGTGAGTTATTCCATCGACTCGTTGCTACAATCTAGTAGATAGATCTTGGCTTGTTTATTTTGTATGCGATAGAAATTTTTTGTTTTCCATGCTACGAAACCCTACAATGGTATCAGAGCCGTGTCTATATGTAGATCTGTTGCACGAGTAGAACACAATGGTCATTGTGGGCGTTGATGCTTTTATTGTCGATTGCTTCTTGTGTACTTTGCATCTTGCGGGATGTTGGGATGAAGCGGCCTGGGATAACCTTACATGACATCGTTCATGAGACCTGCTCCACACTTGACATGCAACTTGTATTGCATAAGTGGCTTTGCGGGTGCCTGTTTCTCCTAGCATAGTTAAGATCCAATTTACAACGGGTGATTAACAATACTAGTATCAATGTTGTGGTTCATGTTCGTAAGTTAGATCGACACTTATTGAAAGCCCCAAACCACGTAAAACATGCAAAGAAAGTAGAGGCGTCTAACTTTGTTTTGCGGGGTGTCTTGTGATGTGATATGGCCATGATTGTGATTATATTTGATGTATGCAATGTTCCTTATTGTAAGTTGGCAACGGCGGAAACCATATGGTTGTCTTTAATTTATGTTAAGACCGTGTCTATTCAAAGTAGTTGTAATAGTTGAAGCCGTGGACAACAACCATGGAGAAGCGTCATTGACCTTGATGCAATGCGGTGATGATGGAGATCATGTTAGGTGCTTGAAGATGGAGATCGGAAGCACAAAGAAGAAAGGCCATATCATATCACATATTATGAATTGCATGTGATGTTAATCCTTTATGCATCTTGTATTGCTTAGTAGACGACGGTAGCATTATAAGATGATCCCTCATGCACATGAATTTCAAGTCAAAAAGTGTTCACCCTTAGTTAGCACCGTTGCTAAAGCTTGTTGATTCGAAGCAACACGGGATGATCCGGTGAGTTAGATTCTGCAAGTGCATACAACGAGAGCAAGCCAGATAAGCTCATGCGAAACTAAGGTTTGATCTTGTGATCCTAGCATGTCTGGACATGGTCTCGAACACGGATCACCGAAAGGTAAAGCATGAATCATATAGTAGATATGATGAACATGTCGATTGTTAGCCATTGAAACTATATCAACTCTCGTGATGATCGGTGTTGATGTGGTGGATTTGGTTAGTGTGATCCCTATAACATTGTTGGGGATATTTTTTTGAGTGGGAGTTCACCTGGATTATTTTTATTATTTTTTGAAGTCAATTGGTCATATACTTAGTCTAAACTATTGCAAATATATTTGTAGATCAATGGCAGCCCCTACCATCAATTTTAATGCGTTCCTAGAGAAAGAAAAGTTGAAAAAACAATGGAAGCAACTTGGATTGGTTCGCAATTTGAGATTGTCCTCACACCGGTAATTTGACCTATGTGCTGGATGCACGCTGGGTGACCCACTGCGGTGATCTTGCCGATGAAGTAAAGAATGTTTACCTCACTTTCGGAAGACTCGGTACTCCACGATTCAGTGTGCTATCTTGTATGGTTTAGAATCGGAGCTTGAAAGGTTTGAGAATTCAGACCCATATGATATTGTTGAGGATCTCAAATTGATCTTTGAGACTCATGCGGCAATTGAAAGCTATGAGGCTTCGAAAAGTTCTTTAAGCGCAAGATGGAAGAGGGCGGCTCTCGGTGAGCATGTGCTTAAGATGTGCAGGCATGCAAACAAACTTCAAAGCTTGGGTATAGTGATTCCTAATGCTTTGGGGATTTACCGTCCTCCAATCACTACCACCAAGTTACAAGAACTTTGTGATGAACTACAACATGCAAAACATGAACAAGGCGTTGCGAACTCTTTGCCATGTTGAAATCTGCGAAGTGGAGATCAAGAAAGAGCACCAAGTGTTGTTGGTCAATAAGACCACCAAATTCAAGAAAGGCAAGTCTAAGCGGAAGGACACTTCAAGAAGGGTGGTAAGAAAGTTACTGCATGACGAAGAAGACCAAGGCTGGACCTAAGCGATCTTGAGTGCTTTTCGCAAGGAGAAGGTCCTTTGGGCGGAATTGCCCAAAGTACTTGGCGGATTTGAAGAACGGCAACATCAAGAAGAAAGGTATATCGATATACATGTTATTGATGTGTATCTCACTAGTACTAAGTAGTGCACGGGTATTTAATCTTGGTTCGGTTGCTCATATTTGTAACTCGAAGCAGTCTTTGCAGAATAAGCGGAAGCTAGCGAAGAACAAGGTGACGATGCGCGTGGAAATGGATCAAAGGTTGATGTGATCGCGGTGACACGCTACCTTCATATACCATCGGGATTAGTTTTATACTTAAATAATTGTTATTTGGTGCACGTTAAGCATGAACATTATCGGGATCTTGTTTATTGCGAGACGGTTACTTGTTTAAGTCCGAGAATAATGGTTGTTCGATTTATATGAGTAATATGTTTTATGCACATGCACCTTTGATAGATGGTATATTCTTATTGAATCTCGATAGTGGAAATACACATATTAATAACATTGAGGCTAAGCGTTTGAAATCGGCGATAACTCGACCTATATGTATTTGTCGTCTTGGTCACATTGGAGTGAAGCGTGTGAAGAAACTCCATTCGATGGACTTCTTGAATCACTTGATTTGAATCACTTGAAAGATCTGAAGCATGTCGATGGGTAAAATGACTAAGACTCCATTTTACGGTATGATGGAGCGAGCTACTGGACTTATTGGAAATCATACATACCGATGTGTGGTCCAATGAGTGTAGCATCATGATGGTTATCGTTATGTTCTTACCTTCACGGATGACTTGAGTAGATATGGGTATATCTATTTCATGAAACATAAGTCCGAAACTTTTGAGAAGTTTAAGGAATTTCAAAGTGAGGTAGAGAATCAACGTAACAAGAAGATAAAATTTCTACGTTCTGATCATGGAGGTGAATATCTAAGTTACGAGTTTGGCGAGCATTTGAAGAAATGCGGAATACTTTCACAATTGACACCGACGGGAACACCATAGCGTAATGGTGTGTCGAGCGTCATAGCGAACTCTCTTAGATATGGTTAGATTCGATGATGTCACTTACAGATTTACGCTATCATTTTGGGGTTATGCATTAGAAACAGCCGCATTCACTTTAAATAGGGCACCATCTAAATCCGTTGAAGCGACCGTATGAATTATGGTTTGGGAAGAAACCTAGATTGTCGTTCCTTAAAGTTTGGGGATCTGAAGCCTATGTAAAGAAGTTACATCCGGACAAGCTTGAACCCAAAGCGGAAAATCGTCTTCATAGGATACGAAGGAAACTATTGGGTATACCTTCTATCATAGATCTGAAGGCAAAATCTTCGTTGCCAAGAATGGATCCTTTCTAGAAGAATTTCTCTCGAAAGAAGTGAATGGAAGGAAAGTAGAACTTCGGCGGGTGTCGAACCTTCTCTCGAAATTGCAGTAGCGCAAAGGAAGAAGTTCCTGTAGTGCCTGCACCAGTTAGAGAGGAAGCTAATGATGATGATCATGAAACTTCGGTTGAAGTTGCTACAGAGCCTCGCAGGTCAACAAGAACTCGTACCACTCCAGATTGGTATGATCCCGTTATGAGTGTCATGTTGGTGGACAACACCGATGACCCCGAGACATATGAGGAAGCGATGGTGAGCCCAGATTCCAATAAATGGCAAGAAGCCATGAAATCCGAGATTGGATCCATGTACGAAAACCAAGTATGGACTTTGGTGGACTTACCGGATGGCCGGAAGGCCGTCGAGAACAAATGGATCTTCAAGAAGAAAACAAATGATGATGGTAATGTTACTGTCTATAAAGCTCGACTTGTCGCAAAAGGGTTTCGACAAATTCAAGGAGTTGACTACGATGAGACTTTCTCACCAGTAGCGAAGCTAAAGTCTGTGAGGATTATGTTACTAATCGCTGCATATTATGATTATGAGATATGGCAGATGGATGTCAAAACAGCATTCCTCAATGGAGACATTGATGAAGAGTTGTATATGATGCAACCCAAAGGTTTTATCGATCCTAAAGATGCTAACAAGGTATGCAAACTTCAACGGTCCATTTATGGATTTTAGCAAGCATCCCGAAGTTGGAATCAACGTTTTGATAAGGTGATCAAAAGTTTTGGTT
Organism: Avena insularis; assembly: GCA_023614405.1. Taxonomy (NCBI): domain Eukaryota; kingdom Viridiplantae; phylum Streptophyta; class Magnoliopsida; order Poales; family Poaceae; genus Avena; species Avena insularis. The sequence goes on along the minus strand of CM042689.1, from coordinate 342,943,387 downwards.
TTATACAAACTTATGGAGAAGCTTGTATTTACAAGAAAGTGAGTGGGAGCTCTGTAGCATTCTTAATACTATATGTAGATGACATATTGTTGATGAATGATGTAGACCTTCTTAATAGTGTCAAGGAATATTTGAATAATAGTTTTTCAATGAAGGATCTTGGCGAAGCAGCTTACATATTAGGCATAAAGATTTATAGAGATAGATCAAAACGCCAAATATCATTGTCACAAAGTACATATTTGGACAAAGTTCTAAAGAGGTTTGGAATGGAAGATAGCAAGAAAGGGTTCTTGCCCATGTTTCCCAATACGACCTTGAGTAAAACTCAAAGTCCGACATCGGCAGAAGATAGAGAAAGGATGAGTAAGACTCCTTATGCCTCAGCCATAGGATCTCTAATGTATGTCATGCTATGTACTAGACCCGACATTGCATATCTTTGTTAGTTTAACTAGCAGATATCAAAGTGATCCAGAGTGGATCATTGGACAGGGATCAAAAACATCCTTAAGTACTTGAGAAGAACTAAGGATATGGTTCTTTCTTATGGAGGTGATGAACAGCTCGTTGTTAATGGTTACACCGATGCTAGTTGGAACACCGATCCGGATGATTCTAAATCACAATCTGGATACGTATTTATTTTGAATGGTGCAGCAGTTAGCTGGAGGAGTGCAAAGCAAAGCGTTGTGGCGATATCTTCAACTAAATCGGAATACATGGCTGCTTTGGAGGCTTCACAAGAAGCGATATGGATGAAAGAGTTCATTACAGAGCTGGGTGTGGTTCCTAGTGCGCTGGACCCAATGTCTATCTACTATGATAACATGGGCGCCATAGCCAATGCGCAAGAACCAAGGTCACACAAGAAGCTGAAGCATATCAAGCTACGTTTTCACGCTATTCGAGAACATATCCAAGATGGGGATATAAAGATTTGCAAAGTACACACAGATCTGAATGTGGCGGATCCGTTGACTAAACCTCTCACGAGGGCAAAACATGACCAACCCCAAACTGCCATGGGTGTTCGGTATGTTACCATGTAATCTAGATTAGATGACTCTAGTGCAAGTGGGAGACTGTTGGAGATATGCCCTAGAGGCAATAATAAATATAGTTATTATTATATCTTTGTGTTTATGATAAATGTTTGCATTCATGCTATAATAGTATTAACAAGGAAACATTAATACTTGTGTGATTTGTAGACTAAAATAAGAGTCCCTAGTTAAGCCTCTATATAATACTAGCTTGTTGGTTAATAGATGATTGTGGTTTCCCTATCATGAACATTGAGATGTTATTAACAACAAGATCATATCATTAGGAGAATGATATGGTGGACATACTCCTATAGATAAGCGTAGCATAAAGATCAAGTCATTTTAATAGTTCAATTGCTATATGCTTTCTGATACATAGTAATCTAATTCCTTCGACCATGAGATCATGCATATCACCTTTACCGGATGGATGCTTTGATGACATCAAACACCACCGTGGCGGGTGGCTATAAAGGTGGCATTGAGTGTTCGAAAGTATTGGTTGAAACACATGGATCAAGAGTGGGATTTGTCCATCCATATGACGGATAGATATACTGGGCCTCTCGGTGGAATGTCATCCAATTAGCTTGCAAGCATGTGAGCTCACAAGGGATCACATATCAGGAGCGAGAAAAGAGTACTTATCGAACAAGGTTGAACTAGGTATGCGGAGATACTGCGATCATAACCTCGTATAAGTAAACTATCATGAGACAAAGGGAAATTGATATCGTATGTAAGTGGTTCATTCGATGTAAGTAATCGTAGAAATATGTAGAGCCATATGAATTTCAGATTCCTCTATTGGTTATTGTTTGGAGAAGTGTCTCGATCATGTCCGCATAATTCACGAACCGTGGAGACACACACATAAGTTGACGTTGTTTGAGTAGTTATGGAATGATGAGAAAGAGACCGAATGTTGTTCGGAGTCTCGAATGGGATTCGGGATATCACGAGGAGATCCGGAATGGTCCGGAGAATAAGATTCATATAAGGAAAGTCCCGTTTCGGAGTTGGGGAATGGTTCCGGTGTTTTCATCGGGAATGTTCTAGAAGGTTCCGGAATGTCCGGCACTCCGGAGGGGAAGGGTACATGAATGTGTTATATCAAGTTGGTATGATTGCATTATGTACTGGGTGTCATCGCTGAACAAAATAAAGGGATTAATCAAATCCTAGTTTGAAAAGTCAAACGCCAAGTTTGAAAGTCAAACGGCTATTTTTGGGAAGTGGAGAAAGAGGAGGAAACAGAGTTGGGGAGGAGTCCCTCCTCCACCGCCGGCCCACCTCCAAGCCGAGTTGGGGAGGGACTCCCCTCCCCTTGGCCGGCGCCCTCCACCTATATAAGGAGGGGCAGGGCTCCCCTCCTAGACACACAAGTTCCTACCTCTAAACCCTAGTACCAAGCCGCCACCGCCTCCATAGCCGCCGCCGGCCCTAGGGCAAACCGCCGCCGCTGCCTAGCTAAACCCTAGCCACCGGCTTGCTCCTCCTCGGCGTGTCTAAACCCTAGATCTTCGAGGGGGTCTCTCATACTCCACCATACTCGCTCCGGCTTAAGGCGAAGCCCTGCGAGATCTCACCTCTACTTCCGGTACCACGTCGTTGTGCTGCCGGAATCGCGAGGAGAGTGCTACAACCTCCATTTCTTTGGAACAAGGAGAGGAAGGTCTTTGTCAATCGAACGCGTGTGATCGATCGGGAGCGCTGCCTTGGCAGCGGAAGGATCGTCTACGCGATCTTGAGATCGGGAAGAGTATGACTACATCACCCACGAGAATCCGCTCTCGTTAAACACTTTGGAATCTTCGAGGGTGAGTTATTCCATCGACTCGTTGCTACAATCTAGTAGATAGATCTTGGCTTGTTTGTTTGTATGCGATAGAAATTTTTTGTTTTCCATGCTACGAAACCCTACAGGAGGATCGCGTCGTTGACTTCGTCGTTCGCCCCCATCACCGACCATCGTCGGAGCCCCGGTGAGCCTCCCACTACCTCCACTGGCCGCACTAGGGTTCTGTCTCGCCGGTGTTGTTCGACGTGGACGATGAACTGCAGCCGTTCGATTAGAGCTAGATCGCACGACCCTAATCGCCTCGTACCGCTTCGCCACTCGTTGTCTCACTGATGAGTGGGGTCGCTCACTTAACCAGCCCACGCACGCGCTGTGCGTGGTGGGCCGGCCCAGTTAAACCTCCCACGCGACCCATTAATTCAAACTTAGGTTTATTCATTTAATTTCAAACTCAGTTCTGTACCTAGATTCAAAAATCAACCCAGCTCGATTCACTGAACCAAAATGCATGAAACTGATTTTGTTAGAAAGGTACTGGAGTGCTTAATCCAAGACCGTTGGATTCAAACCATTTAGATTTGTAGATCACCCATGGTAAAAATAACAAGGCAGAAGCTTTTCTGCATTCAAACATTTTTCAAAATCCAACCATAAGAGCTTTTGAGTTGGTTCCAACTCTCAAAAATCACATTTAACCATACCTTTCAGAATATAAAAAAATATATAGGTTTACTTACAAAAATAATGATCAAGTAATAAAAGAATGCCTCATAGGCCATTCTAGTCATTTTATTTAATTAAAATAAAAGGGTTAAACTTTATTAAATTTGTGACACCACTTTAAATCACATTCCCATGTACTAAAATATGTGGTGATGACATGTGTCAACATGATCCCATGTTTGAGTTGGAGAATATTAAATCTTAAGTAGTTTTTCAATGAGTAGAAATTACATTTTTAAAACAAAATAAATAAGACAAGTGCTTTAATCCTTGTGATAATAGTGATGATGCTAGATCATCTAGTGTGAACCTTTGTTTGATAAATAGAAATAGTTAAGTATTATGTTGTGATTATGTACCTCGTATTTATTTATAGACGCTAGTATCGACCAAGGATACAAGGAGGAAGGAGGATACTGTAGGGTTTCGTAGCATGGAAAACAAAAAATTTCTACCGCATACAAACAAACAAGCCAAGATCTATCTACTAGATTGTAGCAACGAGTCGATAGAATAACTCACCCTCGAAGATTCCAAAGTGTTTAACGAGAGCGGATTCTCGTGGGTGATGTAGTCGTACTCTTTCCGATCTCAAGATCGCGTAGACGATCCTTCCGGCGCTGCGTTCCGGCAGCGCTCCCGTAGTCGGTCACACGTTCGGTACTCGACGAAGACCTTCCTCTCCCTTGTTCCAGCAGGCAGCAAAGGTTGTAGCACTCTCCTCGCGATTCCGGCGACTGGCGTGGTACCAAGTAGAGGGAGATCTCATGAGGCTTCATGCCGGGAGAGTATGGTGGAGTATGAGAGAGTCCCTCGATCTAGGGTTTAGAAACGCCGAGGAGGAAGCTTGGCGGCGGCTAGAGTTGCTAAGCGTGGCGGCGACTTGGCCTAGGTCGGCGGCGGTGGAGGTGGCGGCCAAGGGTTTGGAGGAGAGGATCTTGTGTGTACTAGGAGGAGCCCTGCCCTCCTTATATAGGTGGAGGGCGGCCGGCCAAGGGAGGAGGAGTCCCTCCCCAACTCGGCTTGGGTGGGCGCCCGGTTGGAGGAGGAACTCCTCCCCAACTCGATTTCCCACTCCTCCTCTTTTCCTCTTTCCAAATTTAGCGTTTGACTTTTCAAACTAGTTGTTTGACTTTTCAAACTAGGATTTGAATTAATCCTTTATTTGGTTCAGCGATGACACTTAGTACATGATGCAATCATACCAACTTGATACAACACATTCATGTACCCTTCCCCTCGGAGTGGGACATTAGAACATTCTAGAACATTCCGATGAAAACACGGAACCATTCCCCAACTCCGAAGCAGGACTTTCCTTATATGAATCTTATTCTCCGGACCATTCCGGATCTCCTCGTGATATCCGGATCCCATCCGGGACTTGAACAACATTCGGTCTCTTTCTCATCATTCCATAACTACTCAAACAACGTCAATCCTTAATCGTGTCTCCCTACGGTTCGTGAATTATGCGGACATGATCGAGACACTTCTCGAACAATAACCAATAGGAATCTGGAAATTCATATGGCTCCCACATATTTCTACGATTACTTTGCGATCGAATGAACCACTTACATACGATATCAATTTCCCTTTGTCTCACGATAGTTTACTTATCCGAGGTTATGATCGCTTGTATCTCTACATACCTAGTTCAACCTCGTTACCGATAAGTACTCTTTCGCTCGTGATATGTGATCCCTTGTGAGCCAGTCACATGCTTGCAAGCTAATTGGATGACATTTCACCGAGAGGGCCCAGTATATCTATCCACATATGGATGGACAAATCCCACTCTTGATCCATGTGTTTCAACCAATACTTTCCGAACACTCAATGCCACCTTTATAGCCAGTTACGGTGTGGTGTTTGATGTCATCAAAGCATCCATCCGTAAAGGTGATATGCATGATCTCATGGTCGAAGGAATTAGATTACTATGTATCAGAAAGCATATAGCAATTGAACTATTAAAATGACTTGATCTTTATGCTACGCTTATCTATAGGAGTATGTCCATCATATCATTCTCCTAACAATATGATCTTGTTGTTAATAACATCTCAATGTTCATGATAGGGAAACCACAATCATCTATTAACCAACAAGCTAGTATTATATAGAGGCTTTACTAGGGACTTCAAATTAAGTTTACAAATCACACAAGTATTAATGTTTCCTTGTTAATACTATTATAGCATGAATGTAAACATTTATCATAAACACAAAGATATAATAATAACTACATTTATTATTGCCTCTAGGGCATATCTCCAACAGTCTCCCACTTGCACTAGAGTCATCTAATCTAGATTACATGGTAATATACCGAACACCCATGGCAGTTTGGTGCTGGTCATGTTTTGCCCTTGGGAGAGGTTTAGTCAACGGATCCGCCACATTCAGATCTGTGTGTACTTTGCAAATCTTTATATCCCCATCTTGGATATGTTCTCAAATAGCGTGAAAACGTAGCTTGATGTGCTTGACTTCTTGTGTGACCTTGGTTCTTGTGCATTGGCTATGGCCCCATGTTATCACAAAGAGATAGACATTAGGTCCAGCACTAGGAACCACACCTAGCTCAGTAATGAACTCTTTCATCCATATCGCTTCTTGTGAAGCCTCCGGAGCGCCATGTATTCCGATTCGGTTGAAGATCTCGCCACAATGCTTTGCTTTGCACTCCTCCAGCTAATCACTGCACCATTCAAAATAAATACGATCCAGTTGTGATTTAGAATCATCCGGATCGGTGTTCCAACTAGCATCGGTGTAACCATTAACAACGAGCTCATCACCTCCATAAGAAAGAACCATATCCTTAGTTCTTCTCAAGTACTTAAGGATGTTTTTGATCACGTCCAATGATCCACTCTGGATCACTTTGATATCTGCTAGTTAAACTAATAAAGATATGCAATGTCGGGTCTAGTACATAGCATGGCATACATTAGAGATCCTATGGCTGAGGCATAGGGAGTCTTACTCATCGCTTTCTCTATCTTCTCGATGTCGGACTTTGAGTTTTACTCAAGGTCGATAGCAACATGGGCAAGAACCCTTTCTTGCTATCTTCCATTCCAAACTTCTTTAGAACTTTGTCCAAATATGTACTGTGACAATGATATTTGCTTCGATCTATCTCTATAAATCTTTATGCCTAATATGTAAGCTGCTTCGCCAAGATCCTTCATTGAAAAACTATTATTCAAATATTCTTTGACACTATTAAGAAGGTCTACATCATTCCCAATCAACAATATGTCATCTACATATAGTATTAAGAATGCTACAGAGCTCCCACTCACTTTCTTGTAAATACAAGCTTCTCCATAAGTTTGTATAAAACCAAAACTTTTGATCACCTTATCAAAACATTGATTCCAACTTCGGGATGCTTGCTTCAATCCATAGATGGACCGTTGAAGTTTGCATACCTTGTTAGCATCTTTAGGATCGACAAAACCTTTGGGTTGCATCATATACAACTCTTCATCAATGTCTCCATTGAGAAATGCTGTTTTGACATCCATCTGCCATATCTCATAATCATAATATGCAGCGATTGCTAACATAATCCTCACAGATTTTAACTTCGCTACTGGTGAGAAAGTCTCATCGTAGTCAACTCCTTGAATTTGTCGAAACCCTTTTTCGACAAGTCGAGCTTTATAGACAGTAACATTACCATCAACATCTGTTTCCTTCTTGAAGATCCATTTGTTCTTGACAGCCTTCCGGCCATCCGGTAAGTCCACCAAAGTCCATACTTGGTTTTCGTACATGGATCCAATCTCGGATTTCATGGCCTCTTGCCATTTATTGGAATCTGGGCTCATCATCGCTTCCTCATATGTCTCAGGGTCATCGGTGTTGTCCACCAACATGACACTCATAACAGGATCATACCAATCTAGAGTGGTACGAGTTCTCGTTGACCTGCGAGGCTCTGTAGCAACTTCAACCGAAGTTTCATGATCATCATCATTAGCTTCCTCTCTTATTGGTGCAGGCACCACAGGAACTTCTTCCGGTGCTGCGCTACTCGCAATTTCGAGAGAAGGTTCAACAACCTCGTCAAGTTCTACTTTCCTTCCAGTCACTTCTTTAGAGAGAAATTCCTTCTCTAGAAAGGATCCATTCTTGGCAACAAAGATTTTGCCTTCGGATCTATGATAGAAGGTATACCCAATAGTTTCCTTCGGGTATCCTATGAAGACGCATTTTTCCGCTTTGGGTTCAAGCTTGTCCGGCTGTAACTTCTTTACATAGGCTTCGCACCCCCAAACTTTAAGGAATGACAATCTAGGTTTCTTCCCAAACCATAATTCATACGGTGTCGTTTCAACGGATTTAGACGGTGCCCTATTTAAAGTGAATGCTGTTTCTAATGCATAACCCCAAAATGATAGCGGTAAATCTGTAAGTGACATCATAGAACGAACCATATCTAAGAGAGTTCGACACGACGTTCGGACACACCATTACGCTGTGGTGTTCCCGGTGTCAACTACGAAAGTATTCCGCATTTCTTCAAATGCTCGCCAAACTCGCAACTTAGATATTCACCTCCACGATCAGAACGTAGAAATTTAATCTTCTTGTTACGTTGATTCTCTACCTCACTTTGAAATTCCTTAAACTTCTCGAAAGTTTCGGACTTATGTTTCATGAAATAGATATACCCATATCTACTCAAGTCATCCGTGAAGGTAAGAACATAACGATAACCACTGCCATGATGCTACACTCATTGGACCACACACATCGGTATGTATGATTTCCAACAAGTCCGTAGCTCGCCCATCATACCGTAAAATGGAGTCTTAGTCATTTTACCCATCGACATGCTTCAGATCTATCAAGTGATTCAAATCAAGTGATTCAAGAAGTCCATCGAATGGAGTTTCTTCATACGCTTCACTCCAATGTGACCAAGACGACGCCACATATAGGTCGAGTTATCGCCGATTTCAAACGTTTAGCCTCAATGTTATTAATATGTGTATTTCCACTATCGAGATTCAATAAGAATAGACCATCTATCAAAGGTGCATGTGCATAAAACATATTACTCATATAAATCGAACAACCATTATTCTCAGACTTAAACAAGTAACCGCCTCGCAATAAACAAGATCCCGATATAATGTTCATGCTTAAGGCACCAAATAACAATTATTTAAGTATAAAACTAATCCCGATGGTAGATGAAGGGGTAGCGTCGACCGCATGATCACATCAACCTTTGATCCGCTTTCCAACGCCGCATCGTCACCTTGTTCTTCGCTAGCTTCCGCTTATTCGCAAAGACCTGTTTGAGTTACAAATATGAGCAACCGAACCAAGATCAAATACCTGCACTACTATTTAGTACTAGTGAGATACACATCAATAACATGTATATCAGATATACCTTTCTTCTTGATGTTGCCGTTCTTCAAATCCGCCAAGTACTTTGGGCAATTCCGCCCAAAGGACCTTCTCCTTGCAGAAAAGCACTCAAGATCAGGCTTAGGTCCAGCCTTGGTTTTCTTCGGTGTGGTAACTTTCTTACCACCCTTCTTGAAGTGCCCTTCCGCTTAGACTTGCCTTTCTTGAATTTGGTGGTCTTATTGACCAACAACACTTGGTGCTCTTTCTTGATCTCCACTTCGCAGATTTCAACATGGCAAAGAGTTCGCAACGCCTTGTTCATGTTTTGCATGTTGTAGTTCATCACAAAGTTCTTGTAACTTGGTGGCGATGATTGGAGGACACGGTAAATCCCCAAAGCATTGGGATCACTATACCCAAGCTTTGAAGTTTGTTTGCGTGCCTGCATCTTAAGCACATGCTCATGACGAGTGCCCTCTTCCATCTTGCGCTTAAAGAACTTTTCGTAAGCCTCATAGCTTTCAATTGCCGCATGAGTCTCAAAGATCAATATGAGATCCTCGACAATATCATATGGGTCTGAATTCTCAAACCTTTTCTCAAGCTCGATTCTAAACCATACAAGATAGCACACTGAATGTGGAGTACCGAGTCTTCCGAGTGAGGTAAACATTCTTTACTTCATCGGGCATCATTGCGTGTGGGTCACCAATGTGCATCCAGCACATAGGTCAAATTACCAGCTGTGAGGACAATCCTCAAATTGCGGAACCAATCCGCGAAGTTGCTTCCATTGTTTTTCAACTTTTCTTTCTCTAGGAACGCATTAAAATTGATGGTAGGGGCTGCCATTGATCTACAACATATTTGCAATAGTTTAGACTAAGTTTATGACAAATTGAGTTCAATTAATATAAAATTAATCTAAGTGAACTCCCACTCAAAACAATATCCCTCACATTGTTTTAGTGATCACACGAACCAAATCCACCACATCAACACCGATCATCACGAGAGTTGATATAGTTTCAATGGCGAACAATCGACATGTTCATCATATCTACTATATGATTCATGCTTTACCTTTCGGTGATCCGTGTTCCGAGACCATGTCTGTACATGCTAGGCTCGTCAAGATCAAACCTTTGTTTCCGCATGAGCAAATCTGGCTTGCTCACATTGTATACACTTGTGGAATCTAACACACCCGATCATCACGTGGTGCTTCGAAACAACAAGCTTTAGCAACGGTGCTAACTAAGGGTGAACACTTTATGACTTGAAATTCATGTGCATGAGGGATCATCTTATAATGCTACCGTTGTCTACTAAGCAATACAAGATGCATAAAGGATTAACATCACATGCAATTCATAATATGTGATATGATATGGCCTTTCTTCTTTGTGCTTCCGATCTCCATCTTCTAGCACGAACATGATCTCCATCATCACCGGCATTGCATCAAGGTCAATGACGCTTCTCCATGGTTGTCGCCCACGCTTCAACTATTACAACTACTTTGAATAGACACGCTGGTCTTAACATAAATTAAAGACAACCATATATCCTGCCGTTGCCAACTTACAATAAGGAACATTGCATACATCAAATATAATCACAATCATGGCCATATCACATCACAAGACACCGCAAAACAAAGTTAGACGCCTCTACTTTCTTTGCATGTTTTACGTGGTTTGGGGCTTTCAATAAGTGTCGTTCTAAATTACGAACATGAACCACAACATTGATACTAGTATTGTTAATCACCCGTTGTAAATTGGATCTTAACTATGCTAGGAGAAAGCAGGCACCGCAAAGCCACTTATGCAATACAAGTTGCATGTCAAGCGTGGAGCAAGTCTCATGAACGATTTCATGTAAGGTTAGCCGGCCGCTTCATCCCAACATCCCATAAGATGCAAAGTACACAAGAAGCAATCGACAATAAAGCATCAACGCCCACAATGACCATTGTGTACTGGAAACAGATCTACATATAAACCTGGCTCGATACCATCAGAGGGTTTCAGAGCATGGAAAACAAAAAATTTTCTACCGCATACAAACAAACAAGCCAAGATCTATCTACTAGATTGTAGCAACGAGTCGATAGAATAACTCACCCTCGAAGATTCCAAAGTGTTTAACGAGAGTGGATTCTCGTGGGTGATGTAGTCGTACTCTTTCCGATCTCAAGATCGCGTAGACGATCCTTCCGGCTATGCTCCGTGCAGCGCCTCCGTAGTCGGTCACACGTTCGATTTCGACGAAGACCTTCCTCTCCCTTGTTCCAGCAATGGAGGTTGTAGCACTCTCGCGATTCCCAAAGACAACGACGTGGTACCGGAAGTAGAGGGGAGATCTCGTAGGGCTTCGCCTAAAGCCGGAGCGAGTATGGTGGAGTATGAGAGAGTCCCTCGACGATCTAGGGTTTAGAAACGCCGAGGAGGAAGCTTGGCTGGCGGCTAGGGTTGCTAGGCGACTTGGCCTAGGCCGGCGGCAAGTGGAGGTGGCGGCCGTGGCTAGGGTTTGGAGGAGAGGATCTTGTGTGTACTAGGAGGAGCCCTGCCTCCTTATATAGGTGGAGAGGGCCGGCCGGCCAAGGGGAGGGAGAGGAGTCCCTCCCCAACTCGGCTTGGGTGGGCGCCGCCGGTTGGAGGAGGGAACTCCTCCCCAACTCGGTTTCCCACTCCTCCTCTTTTCCTCTTTCCAAATTTAGTCGTTTGACTTTTCAAACTAGCTGTTTGACTTTTCAAACTAGGATTTGAATTAATCCTTTATTTGGTTCAGCGATGACACTTAGTACATGATGCAATCATACCAACTTGATACAACACATTCATGTACCCTTCCCCCCCGGAGTGCCGGACATTCCGGAACATTCTAGAACATTCCCGATGAAAACACCGGAACCATTCCCCAACTCCGAAACAGGACTTTCCTTATATGAATCTTATTCTCCGAACCATTTCGGATCTCCTCGTGATATCCCGGATCCCATCCGGGACTCCGAACAACATTCGGTCTCTTTCTCATCATTCCATAACTACTCAAAACAACGTCGAATCCTTAAGTGTGTCTCCCTACGGTTCGTGAATTATGCAGACATGATCGAGACACTTCTCCGAACAATAACCAATAGAGGAATCTGGAAATCCATATGGCTCCCACATATTTCTACGATTACTTTGCGATCAAATGAACCACTTACATATGATATCAATTTCCCTTTATCTCACGATAGTTTACTTATCCGAGGTTATGATCGTCGGTATCTCTGCATACCTAGTTCAACCTCGTTACCGATAAGTACTCTTTTCTCGTTCCCGTGATATGTGATCCCTTGTGAGCCAGTCACATGCTTGCAAGATAATTGGATGACATTTCATCGAGAGGGCCCAGTGTATATCTATCCGTCATATGGATGGACAAATCCCACTCTTGATCCATGTGTTTCAACCAATACTTTCCGAACACTCAATGCCACCTTTATAGCCACCCGCACGGTGTGGTGTTTGATGTCATCAAAGCATCCATTCGGTAAAGGTGATATGCATGATCTCATGGTCGAAGGAATTAGATTACTATGTATCAGAAAGCATATAGCAATTGAACTATTAAAATGACTTGATCTTTATGCTATGCTTATCTATAGGAGTATGTCCATCATATCATTCTCCTAACAATATGATCTTGTTGTTAATAACATCTCAATGTTCATGATAGGGAAACCATAATCATCTATTAACCAACAAGCTAGTATTATATAGAGGCTTTACTAGGGACTTCAAATTAAGTTTACAAATCACACAAGTATTAATGTTTCCTTGTTAATACTATTATAGCATGAATGTAAACATTTATCATAAACACAAAGATATAATAATAACTACATTTATTATTGCCTCTAGGGCATATCTCCAACAGATACTACGAGGAAGAAGTCGAGGAGAACTTCAACCACTGCTCTGCACAAGGCAAGCCTAATACTACTGGTTAAATTAGAAAGCTATTAACTGAGCAAGCTAACACTTGCAACTTAGCAAGCTACTACTTGTATTGTTACATATGCAAGCCAATACTTGCAAGCTACTCATTAAGCAAGCTACCACTTGCAAGATCTACTTGCAAGATTACACCTTGATGATACCCAATCCTAGTTTTATTTGCAAACTTAGTATTTTTTTCTTTATCAAAGCTTTCTATCAAAAGTTTATGTAGTGGTTTGTAGATATTAGAAGGATAATTGAAGGTAGCATAAAGAGCATAAAACTTGGCCTAAGTTAGATAATCGTGATGTCACCCTGAGGCGTGAGATTGAACTTAGACAAGATACACTTGTTTACCACCCCTCATTAGTATTTACTCCCAATTGTAGATGCTAGTGCTAAACATAAAACTTGATCAACTTTAGATGGGAATACTTGGTGAAAATGGTTATGAAAACCTTGGAATGATGAGTCATTCTATTGAAATGTTTTGACATGTGTTCTTGAACACCAGATGATTTTTGATGATGAAAATGTTAAGAAATGAGCCTTACCCCTTATAAAACTGATGGTTTTCTGGATGCGATACCATTCCAATTTTACCGTATAACCACAATACCCAAAATTTGGGTAGGGCTTGACTGGAAATTTATATACTTTAGTATGGGTTCCCTTGCAGCCAAGGTCTGAGTTGAGGCTACCTTGTGAAGATTTTCCACCTGTGCAGTACCCAAGATGACAGTTGGTCATGGTTGGGAGGCCAAACTCACAGGAGAGGTGCCTATACTAGGGCGTGTAATTGAAAGGTTAGGATTGATTATCCACATACTGAGTATGGTGGATTCAGGATTGTTCCTGACGGATGTATCGAATGTTGTGGTGAAAGTGTACAATCTCTGCAGAGTGTCAAACTATTCGAATAGTCACGTCCGCGGTTATGGACAGTTGGAGTGGCCATACTGTTCCGTCGTCAGATGTTTTCAAAATGACTTATGAAATGATTTGTGACTTTGACTTGACCACAACAGAGTTGTGACCTGAAATTCAAGTTCCCACTTAGGTGTTATAAAGCTTTCAACTAGCTTCTTTGCTTCTGAACTCAGTAGAGATAAATCTGGCTTTTTGCAAAACAACCCTAGAGCTGAGTGCTTCCTATTCTAAAACCACTTCACTTGTTAGTATTAGTTTGCGAGTACTTAAAGAGTACTCATGGCTTTGTCCCTGGCTGTTCCCGTGGCCAGACTATGAAGAGGAGTATCAGGAAGACGGACAACAGGAAGGTTACAACAACTAGGATCATCTCCCATCGTCAGCATTGCCTGTGACCATGAAGATGGAGATTCGCCCACGCTATCGTTATTATTATGTTATCTCGCTGCTTCAATTGTATTAAGAACTGGATCATGAGATCCTTATTTGTGTAAGACCTTATGTATGGTTTGTAATGGATGATGTACTGTGATATCCAATCTGTTATGTCTCGCAAAAATGGTAATCCTGGGATTGCGATGTATGGCATAACAGGCATCTGGGATTAAAAATCCGGGTGTTGACACTTGCGAGGCAGACATGGATAAGGTCCACACCGACAGATTCTTCAAGCGCGTCCACGAAGCCATGCCCGGTCAATGGTACTTGCGCTCACTGTCTGTCATCCAGAGCGGCTCCAGCCTGAACCTGTTCAAGGCTAAGACTCACTGCAGGCTCAAGATATGACAAGGCAAGATTTACTATAGTGACTTTGGTCTGCGCAGCTCGGCATCCGTTAGTGGGCACATTTCTGTTATCCACCGCGTGGTCACTTGTCACCCAGGCCTTCAATGTTGCGACATTGTTCTCACATGGATGCTCCACCCAATATTGATGCACATGAGCCTGAACCTGCACATGAGGTTGTCCCATCAAGCATAACAACTAATGTGTCGTGGTATTGCCGACGAGTACGCCATGGAGGGGTCCTCACAGTGCGTGTTTAGAGATGTGGGGTAAGGCGGACGGTTGACGGGTACGAGGTAACACAGCTTACCCAGGTTCAGATCCCACAACGGTGGCGGAATCCTACTCCTGCTATAAATCACTATAAGGGCAATACGCCGAGTTACAGAGATAGGTTCGCTGTGCGAGGTTGTATGAATCGATACTAGGTTGTGCCCTAAAGGCTCCCATAGGCCCGACTTATATAGTCGCTAGGTCCTAGGGTTACAGGAAAAAGTCCTAGCCGGACAGGTTACAGAGTCCTACACCGTCTATTACTAGTCTTGTGTATCTTGCACTCCAAGGCTTCGGGTACGCTGGTGACTCCACCATAGCCTTCATTTATCCGGCATGGGCCTCCCTTCTGGATCCATCTAACTGGGCCGCCCAGCAGGACATAGGCCACGCTACCGACTATGGGCCACCCGGGTTATCCGGATAAGTGACATGCTATGAGGATACCCATATAGCATATCCCCAACAGTAGCCCCCAGAGAACTCCGAGATCTTGCGTCTTGCCTCTTCAGATGAATGCTCCGTCTAGTTGGATGTCGGCAAATCGTCAAGCAATATCTTGTAGTCCTCCCAAAGAACCCTGCAAAGCTTTCTCCGTCTTCAACTTGTAAGCCAGAAAAATGCTGAATCTTCCATTGTACTCTTCCATAGTCGGATTGAATCCGTCTATGTCGGAATCTTCGATGTGACGGCTCATCTGCCCATGTCAGCTAGGACGACGTAGGCTTAGGTCAGCGACGACTCGTAACTCACACACGCAGAGAACGCAGTCATATCCGATTTTCCCGCGCGAGCGATACGAACCGTTGGCGGCGACGGTTGTAGACGTGGCGAAATTTCCGCGCACGTTCGCGAACACGTCGTTTACACGGCAACCGTCCGATCAAGTTGCACGAATCTTGACGCCGAGGATGATAAATCGTAGCCGTGGGGAAATTTCCACTTTTTACCTCATTCTACTCGCATCATCTTCTTCCTCCAGCGCGTGCCCCTTCGAGCTCTCCGCTTCCAACTCGCGAGAAAAACCTAGCTTCCAATCTGCACCAGTCACATCCATCCTCACTCCTTGGCCAGCAACAGTACCTCTCCCTCCATGGCGGTGTCGAGCAAAGCCGCGGCGAAGCCGGCGAGCTCCATTGTCGTGCCCCCAGAGGGCCTAGTCATCCCCGCATCGGCGGTCATCGAGTCCACCGGCGGTGACCTTAATCTGGCGGCGCTAGAGCCATTGGAGGAGGATCCAGACTCGCACAAGGGTGACTGGCGCGGCTCAGATATCACCGACCGTGATATCCAAGAGATGATCGCCGAAGGTTACCTTCCTGTGACAGAGGGGCTTGCCTGGCGGGCGGCGCCGACCGGCGAGGTGACACCTTATCCCCAAGACGGAGAAAAGGTGTACCTCAAAGCTCAACTGGTACGCAGCGTCTCCCTGCCCATCTCTAACTTTTTCCTCTCCGTCTTGAACCATTATAGAGTCCATCCCTAGAATCTTTCCCCCAATAGTATCTTAGTGCTTAGCAACTACGCGGCACTTTGCGAGGGATACTTAGGGATAAAGCCTAGGTTAGACCTTTTTGTGTACTACTTCACCGTCAAACGTGAAGCCGGACATAGCAAGGAAGATCTTAGAAACTGTGGCACCCTAAGCTTCAAGATTCGACATGGCCGGCGGTTCCCCGACATCGTCAGCCACGAGTCCTACAAGAATTGGCAACGGACGTACTTTTACGGTTCAGACATCCCTCTGGCTGGCCGACAAGTTACGTACCCGGACTTCGTTGACGGAGCCGCCGCTGAAGCCTCGTCATGGAGATCCCAGGCCTCCCTTCCCTCAGACATTGAAGGCTCTCGCGCCATAAGGCGGATAGAGTGGTTTGTAGAGACGGGTTTGACCGGCTTGGACCTAGCCATGTGCTGGTTCATCAGGCGAATCCAACCTCTGCAGCACCGTGTGAAGCTCATGCACGAGTATACCAGCGACAGAAGGGGCATCGTCAAGGTGAAGGATAAGAAGCGCGGCTTCACCATCACCTACGACATGTTCGTAGATGGCAAGTGCCCAAAGGTAGGTTTTTATTTTCCGTGTACGACCTATACTCCAGTTCTTCCGTCTTGCAAATATCATTTTATCTAACACGGTGATTTCTTACTTAACAGCTTAACGACATAGATGAGATGAGCATGGATCCTCAAATCTATGATCCAAAGATGAAGGAAGTCACGGTCGTGTCCGACGACGAAGCTCCGTTGGCGCGGAAGCGGAATAGCTCCACCTCTGATGCTGCCGACGGAGGAAAGAAGAAGAAGACGGAGGGTGGATCCTCCAAAAAGACTACCGCCGCCCTGGAGGCGGAAAAGAGAAGAACCACCGGGATACCCTTTGCCAAAGCACCCCCACTAGTGTAAGCTTCTCATTCTCCGACATTGTCTATTTATCTGTCTTGCTCCTGTACTTATGCATTTTGCATGTTTCAGGAAGAAACCCACGACCAGCCTCAAGAAGACCTCCAAAACATCGTGGGCTTCTCGTAATATCAAGGACATGCTGCATCGCGACGCCTCCCCTGCCATCGCCCCTACTACTCCTGCCGTCAAGCCCTCTTATGCCCCGACAAGCTCTCAAGCTAAGGAGGCATCTGGCCCTTCCGTCATGGAAGTGGACTCAGGTGCTTCTACTGAGGTTACAGTCGTCGGCGAGCAGGCGACGTAGGAAAGTACCGCCCAACAAATGGCTGAAGCTCCAGCTAAGGATGCCATCGGTGGCGACAAGGCGGTGGTGGAAGCTGGTACTTCTGCCGAAGGCGGCGCCCTTGCTCCCCAGAAACCATTGGAGTTTCCAAAGATAGTCTACCCGGCACTTACGCCGAGTAGCACAACTCTGGTTCCTGGAGCAGCACCGACATCTCCGACGTGCGGTCTTGAGGAGCTCCTCCGCCAAGCAGACATCTTGCGAGGAAACAACATCTCCTTTGGCAAGCTGCTGGCCGAGAGCGCTACAAACCTCAAGATCATTGCACTTGTAAGTTTTATTTGCCTTTCATATTTCATATGAGTATCCCACCGTAGCCCCCGAGGATGTAGACGGAAAACCATAGGTTTTGCATCTATATGCTCTAAGAGTGACTAAGCTAGAAAACCTCTCACTATAGCCCCCAAGCATTTAGATGCAATGAACTATTCCAACTAGATGCTTTAAGAGTAGCATACGTAGTGTTTTTTATAAATTTCAATACTGTAGCCCCCCAAGCTTCTAGTTGTAACTGAATTAGTTCCGACTAGATGCTTAAAGAGAAGCTAAGCAGATATCCGAGTTAAAAACTTTATACTGTAGCCCCCAAGCTTCCAGTTGTAACTGAATTAGTTCCGACTAGATGCTTAAAGAAAGCTAAGCATATTGTTAAGTCAAAAACTCTCGCTGTATCCCCCGAGCGTCTAGATGGAAAATTTCCGACTAGATGCTACAAACAGACCAAACAACGTTTAACTTTGTCCTTTGTTCCACAGAATGAGAATGCTCGGATGGGCATGGAAAATGACAAGTACCAGAAGATGCGCGCAGATCTTGAAGCCGAAAAGGGTAAAACTTCCATCTTGAAGGAACAGATCATCAAAAACAAGAGTCTGTTTTCTTTTTGCGCATTCCGTCTTGGTTTTGTGCCCATGTTCTCCAAGTACTTACTGTGTACTTTGCTTTATCCGACTTGTAGAACATGTTTCCAAGGCCAAGGACATTGTCGAGCAATCCAAGCACATTCAGCAGCTGGATAGCGAGAACAAGATCCTTAAAAAGGAGAGAGAGAAGACATGCTGAAAATGCATGAGGAGTCAATGAAGGCCCTGCAGGACTCCACCACCGAGGAAATCAACCGCTTGAAGGAGGAGATCGCTATCTTAAAAGATCAGAAGCGAGCTGCCGATGAGCAGAATCACCGCCATGGCAAGGCGTACAAGCTCCTCCAACAAGAGAAACAATCCTTGGCGGACACCCTCTAGCAAGCTAAGGCCAGCATGTTCAGTAAGTTTTCTCCACCTTGTATTTCTGTAGTCTGGATACTTTGAATTGTTGAACTCATGCGCTCCTTGTCAGAATTTGCAGCTCCTATGGGTTTAACCAGATCGCCCCCTCCAGCTAAGGAATGCATGGTTCTTGCCGGCAACTTCATCAACACCGCCATCACCCAAGCCAAGGAGATTGCCAAGCCCTTCCAGATAAACATCAAGGCATCGGACTCCATGGCGAAGTACTCGGAGATTTTGCGCCGAGCCCTCGAGCGTATCACAAGCTGGAAAGCTTCATGTGCACGGGCTGGCGCAAGGATGGCGCTATCAATGGTGAAGGCACACTACGAAGGTGCCGACATCGACACGATGACCTCTGGTATCCCCGACGTCGACGATGACGGCAAAGAGATTGGTCATGAAGCCATCTTGTCGTCACTCGCGGGTTATGACACCAGAGTTGCCGAGTTGGTGGACATCGACGTCTTCGTGCCCATGAACATCATCGACAGCGGTAACCAAGATTCCTCCGAGTCCCACCATAGTGCCGACGTTGAGGGTGATTCTCCGGCTGGTGACGATGCTGCCTCCAAGTCTCCTACGCCAAAGGAATGAAAAACAACTTTGTAATATTTGTTTCACCTTTGGTGTATATGCAGAAAAAACTTGTTGATGTAACTTAAGGCGGAAAACAATGGTTGTTTGTTTCCTACTGCTTAAGAACTAGTTTCCAGCATGTATATATTTTTTAAGCAAGTGTTGGCTTATCCATTACTTTGGTTCTTATGCTTGACTTTTCGTGAGTCGGAAGACTCGTTGTTGGAACCATGCGCTTAGGTGATGATGCCCAATGGCACTGTCAATAACCTGAGCACAAAATCGCCGACAATAAGTGCCAAAAGTCACTACTCCAGAATCCACATAAAAACGACAAAGAACGTGTAGACCAGGAAACTTAAGCTAACCCCCGTAGGCGGAATAATTTTCACAAGTGCAAACGCAAAGCTAGTGCATAAAGGTTTTACATGATCCAAAAATGAACACTAAAGGAGGTAAAAGACTCGGAAATATGAGTGAACCAAAGATCTTTATTTCATGGATCATATAAGAGGTACACAATTAGATAAAAAATGCTAAGTGTAGAAAGGACGTAGCTGTGCTATGTTTCATGGCCGATCAACCTCCGAGTAGTCATCATCCGGGTCACGTCGCTTACGCTTATGATCCTCGTTGGGTCTATCATTTAGTTCACAATTGTCAACAAGGTAGTAAGATCCATTGAGTAGCGCCTTGCTTATGATGAACGGTCCTTCCCATGGCGGGGATAATTTGTGCGACTTCTTCTGCTTAAGTCGGAGCACCAAATCCCCCTCTTTAAACGAGCGATGCCGAACGCGGCGACTATGGTAGCTGCGTAGCTTCTGCTGGTAGATGGCGGATCTTTGGCATGCCAAAACACGCTCCTCCTCGAGAAGGTCCACATCCAGGCGTCTGGATTCTTCAGCGTCATCTTCGTCGTAGGCGGCAACTCTTGGTGCATGGTGAAGTATGTCGGAAGGCACGATGGCCTCTGCTCCATATACCATGAAGTAAGGGGTGTAGCCGGTGGATCTGTTGGGTGTAGTTCATAAACTCCACAGCACATATGGCAATTCTTCCGCCCAGGCTCCAGCTGCTCTATGTAGCGGTGCCTCAAGACGTGGCTTGATTCCCTGCAGAATTAATCCATTGGCTCGCTCAACCTGACCATTGAATTGTGGGTGTGCCACAGATGCAAGGTCAAGTCGGATGCCTTTCTCCCAGCAATAAGCCTCCACTTCTCCGAGTGACAAGTTGTTGCCGTTGTCGGTGATAATGCTATGCGGGAGACCAAATCTCACCACTAGATCTCGGACAAACCTAAGGGCAGTTGCCCCATCAAGCTTTCTAATGGATTTAGCTTCTATCCATTTAGTGAATTTATCAACTGCTACAAGCAGATGCGTAAACCCACAGGGTGCCGTCTGTAATGGTCCCACCATGTCTAGCCCCCAGACTGCAAACGGCCAAGTTATTGGTATTGTTCGCAGTTCTTCAGCGGGAACATGTGGTTGTCGGGCATAATACTGGCATCCCATGCATGTCTCAACCAGCTTGTCGGCGTCCGCCTTCGCGGTCAGCCAGTAGAATCCTTGCCGGAAGGCTTCCGCGACCAAAGATCGAGGAGCGGCGTGATGCCCGCAATCTCCGAGATGGATTTCACGTAGGATTTCCATACCTTCTAGCTGGGAAACACACTTTAGGTATACACCAGTAGTGCTCCTTTTGTAGAGTTGCCCATTGATTATGGTATAACCCTTTGCTCGTCGTACTATTTGCCGTCTTTCGACTTTGTCGTCGGGCAAAGTTCCATGTTCGAGATATTCCATGAACGGTTTGGTCCAAGCCGGAGGGACCTTAGTCACCATGTTGACGAAAGAGTCAGCTCTATCCGGGTTGTCGATGTCGGCGCCCTTCACAGATGGTGCGCGCAGGTGCTCTAGGAAAACTCCTGGCGGAATTTGTTTGCGCCCTGATCCAAGCTTAGACAGCAGATCAGCCGCCTCGTTTTGTTCCCTAGGTACATACTTTACTTCGTAGCCCAAGAAGCTCTTGGCTATCTCGTCCACTTCGTATCGATATGCCGCCATCAGGGTTCCGCGCATTCCAGGTTCCAGCCACCTGCTGGGCAACCAAGTCGGAATCTCCACAGCAAACTATGCACTTGATGCCAATATCCTTGGCTACACGCAGTCCATGAATAAGTGCTTCATACTCCGCCATGTTGTTTGTAGCCTCGAAGTGGATCTGCAGAACGTAGTGTAGCTTGTCTCCTGTTGGTGACTGTAGCAATACACCAGCCCCCGAGCCGTTGAGCAGCTTTGATCCGTCAAAGTGCATCACCCGATACTCAGCTCACGGCAGCGAGTAGCATCTGGCATCTCCGTCCAATCTGCAACAAAATCCGCCAAGGCTTGTGACTTGATAGCGTCGCGTATCTTGTAGGTGATCTCGAAGGCGGCGAGTTCAATGCCCCACTTTGCGACCCTTCCTGTAGCGTCGCTGTTATTGATAATGTCGGACAGTGGAGTCTTGCTCACCATTGTGATTGGGTTCTCCTGGAAGTAATGCCTCAGCTTCCCAGAAGCAAGGAATACTCCATAAGCTATCTTTTGGTAGTGCGGATAACGCTGCTTGGACTCCGTAAAGACCTCGCTTACATAGTAAACTGGTCGTTGAACTCCGTGCTCATAGCCTGGTTCCTTCCGCTCTACCACGATGACGATACTGATAATCCGATTGGTTGTCGCCATGTAGATTAACAAGGGCTCTCCAGGTTCGGGTGTTGCAAGGATGGGCGCTGAGGAAAGAATCTCCTTGAGCTGCTTCAATGCTGCATCTGCTTCGTCCGTCCACGTGATTTTGTCTTCCTTATTCAGCAACTTGTACAGCGGCAGAGCCTTCTCTCCAAGTCGGCTGACGAACCGACTAACTACTGCAACACAACCTGTTGGTCGTTGAATGTCCTTTAGGCATGTCGGACGGTTTATGTTTAAGATGGCCTTGATTTTCTCCGGATTGACCTCGATTCCACGTTGGGAAATGATGAAACCCAACAATTTGCTGGCTGGAACCCCGAAGACGCACTTCTTAGGGTTAAGCATCATATTGTATTTCCGGAGATTATCAAAGGTTTCTTTTAAGTCGGAGATTAAGTCATTTGACTTTTTAGACATCACCGCAATATCGTTCACATAAGCGTGAACGTTCCGACCAATTTGGTCGTGGAGGCAACGTTGCATTGTCCGCTGGTACGTAGCACCTACGTTTTTAGCCCAAAGGGCATCGTGACATAGCAAAACGTGTCGTATGGGGTAGTGAATGAAGTGGCCAATTGGTCCAACTTCCTCATCTTGATTTGGTGGTATCCTGAGTATGCATCAAGAAAACACAAAAGCTCCGAGCCAGCCGTTGACTCAATGACTTGGTCAATGCGAGGCAAAGCAAACGGATCTTTGGGACATGCTTTGTTCAAGCCGGTGTAATCAACGCACATTCTTAATTCATTGGTTCCCTTTTTGGGGACAAATACAGGATTGGCCACCCATTGGGTGTGAAGGACTTCTCAGATAAATCTAGCCTTAAGTAACCTAGCTATCTCTTTGCCAATGGCGCGTCTCTTCTCATCTCCAAAGCGTCGTAGAGGTTGTTTCACTGGTTTACATTTTGGATCAATGTTTAAGTTGTGCTCGGCAAGTTCCCTAGGTACACCTTTCATGTCGGCAGGTTGCCAGGCAAAGATGTCCCTATTCTCACGGAGGAACTCGACAAGCACGCTTTCCTATTTGGGATCCAGGTTCGTCCCAATGGCGGTGACCTTGGAGGCATCGCCTACCACAAGTTCCACCGGCTTGGTCTCGATGGCGGCCTTGAACGCAGGAGCGGAGTCAGAGATCTGCTTCTTCGACGCGGGCATCTCTGAGTCATTGACCTTGCTCTGTATCTCTTTGAATTCTTCGCTATAGAGGATAGCTTCTGCAACGGCTGCTTCATTGATCTCGTAGTCCCTTGCCTTGGTAAAGCTTCTGGATACGGTGATGACACTGTTTGGTCGGGGTATCTTGAGTTTGTTGTAGACAAAGCATGGCTTGGCCATGAACGTGTGGAATATGTCGCGGCCGAATATGACGTGGTACACGCTCTTGAAGGGGACCACCTCAAAGGTCATGCGCTCTTGGCGGTAATTGTTAACGTCGCCAAAGGCAACCTGAAGTGTAATGCACCCAAGGGACCGAACCTCCCGACCAGGAACTACGCCGTGGAAGATGGTGTTGGTCCGCCTTAGGTTTGCCTCCATCAAGTTCATCTTTTGCAGTGTATCCAGGTACATGATGTTGATGCTGCTTCCACTATCCACCATACACTTGGTGAACTCCACGCCGTCAATCAAGGGGTTGATGACCATGGCATACTGGTTCTCCGTAGGTACGAGATCTGGGTGGTCCATCCTGTCCCAAGTTATTGGAACCTCTGACCAGCGCAGTCTTTGAGGCCCAGGGGAGAGTGGCCATCAGGATCCTCAGAGAGGTCTTCTGTTGTCGGACGGTGGGGGTGCCAAGGAAAGTGTGGTAGACTGGAGCCTTCTTTGCGAAGGGGTTCTTGCCCTTGTCGTCGCTCTTGGCGGCGTGGGTCAATGTCTTCGTCCATGTCACTTGAATCCTTGGACTCCTCCTCCTTCTTATTTCCCTTGCCCTTGCCTCGCGGTCTGTTCTTCCGGCTTTGCTTGTAGCCGGACTCCGGGTCTTCCTTGAGGTCGTTGATAAACTTGCAGTGTCGATTGGTATGGGTGGCCTTGCCGTTGGCGTCCAGGTGTACGAGGCACGGCATATCGCGGTACTCCTTGTAGATTTGGAGAACGTGGAGTGGTCTCGAGGTTGTTTCACTGCCTCTCTGCTGCCCACGGCCAGCTCCCCTTCCTCGGCCACGTTGTCCGCCATCACCTCGTCCTGCAAAAGTCATAGCGACCATGTTGGTAGATTGCTTTTCTTCTGGAGCAGTTTTCTGCTTTGTACTGCTGTTCCTCCGAGCTTGAGTTGGAACGGATATTGCCGGCAAGGAGCCGTGAGCATCGTCGGCGGCGGGTGCGAACTCACTAGCCAACTAAATCATCTGGTTCAAGTCAAGCTGGTGATTGTCCTGCAAGCGCTTCAGTTTATGTCAGAGCAATGTGCCTCTTTCCAATCCCTCGATGAAGGCGCCCATGGCGGTCTGGGCGTGCACTCCTGCGCAGGAATTCTTCATGTCCAGCCAGCGAGAGAGGTAGGCCCCGAGATGTCTCGTCTTTCTCTTGCACGCACCGCTGTAGATCGCCCACAGTACAGAGACGCTTGTATGTACCCTCAAAGTTCTTGGTGAACGCTTCTTGCATGTCCAACCAGTTGTAAATGGATTTCTCCAGCAAGTCGTCGATCCATTGACGGGCCGTGCCCGCCAACATTAATGGGAGGTACTTGAAGGCGATGTTGGGGTTGCCTCCGGCAATCTCCACCGCGTTGCCGTAGTCCTGCAACCATGTGGCTGGCTTGGCACTGCCATCATAGGGCTTGATGGTCTTGTCAATCTGGAAACCTTTGGGGTAAGTTGCGGACCGTATTGCAGGTCCAAAGCAACATGGTCCCAGGTATGGTCCTTCCCGGGCCTCGTGGATCTTATCAATCCGCGAACGTGCATCATACGGCTTCGGGTTCTGCTTCTTCTTGTCAACAGGGGATGGGCTGCGACGCGGGCCTCCTTCGCCATGGTGACTACTTGGCGGTGATGGAGGCGGAGATGGCGGTGGGTTAGCCTTCTTGCTGTTACCCTCCTGCGATGCCTCATGCCTGTCACGGTTGCTTGTCAGACGCGGAGGGTCATGGCGTGACCTGCTCTTGTGTCCTTGGTTGCGTTCTCCGTCATGACGGGTCTGCTCCGTGTTGTCGCGGATGACGATGCCGCACTGCTTTGGTGGAGGCATATCCGCACGATGGTGAGGCTTGTAATCTTCACGATGTCGGGGGGATCGGGGCGGTGGCGATGGGTGACGAGGTCGGGCCTTTTCTCCGTGGTCGGAGGATATGGGGATAACATCCTTCCTGTTGCGCGCATCCCTCCGTCTTCGTTCTGATGAACCCGTATGGGACCCGACATCAAGAGGAGATCTGTCCCTTGGCGGCTTATACTGGCTAGATTGGCAGAGCGCTGGGTCAGACTCAAGCCTCTGAGAGGTGGCCTTTTCCTGCTGCTTCACCGCCTTGGCCACTAGTTCATAGACCTGTTCCACCGCCTCGGGTGATCTATCCTGCTCCAGAAGGGTCTTGGCGACGGCGAGGTTAAGGAGCGGGGTGGGGATCACCTGCTTGCCTTCACTGTCAACGTATGGCTTGGCATGTGCCGACTTCGAGGGAGCCCATCCTAGGTTGCGCCATACACCGGGATCGTTGATGACGCGAGCTGGAGCTTTCTTAGCCTTCTGCTGCTGCAGTAAAGTCTTGTACTCGACCTCCATTGCTCTAGCTTTCTCTATGGACTTCTGCGCGTTGACCAGATCTCGATCTAGCTTAGCGCCTTGTTTCGCGATGGCCTGCGCTTCCTCCAGCAGCTGCTGGCGCTTCTCGTCAAGCTGGGTCACGTTCCGGATATTTGCATCGGTCAGTGGCTCGACAAGGAGATTGTCGTACATCACTCTATCAGCTGGAGTAACTTGGGCTGCTGCAGACGTAGATGCTGGAGGCGGCAAGTTTGCGGTGTTGTTGTTGCTCGGGCCGGTGCCGAGTTCTCGCTGCTACCTTTGGGTTAGGCGGAGGATGCATGACGTTTGCGAGATCATCGTCCGCAGCAATAAGTGGCCCCTTCCCCTTTTCCAGTGCTGTAGGCGGAGCTCGTCCGGGTTGATATTCATCCATCGCCGTCCCGATGGTGACGAACACCCCTCGAGACGTGACGGCATTGTTGGCTTGCTCGTCGCGCGAGTACTCCTCCTCCGTCTCCTGCATAGCAGAGTCTAGCTCTTCTGGACTGAAGTCTATCTCCTCTGAATCTGCACTGAAATCAGCATAAAGCGTGTCAATGACACAGTCGGAGGGTGCCAGGACTTCCTCGATGACGGGCGGTGGAGGTGCAACGGCCTCGATGATGACTGGAGGTGGTGGTGCTGCTGCGATGATGGCAGCGGGAGGCGGTGGCGGCGGCTGCTGAATCGTAGGTTCTCCGTATCTAAGCGCAAGCTCCATCTGGGCTGCTGCATCAGCTTCCGCGTAGTTGTTGACAGTGCTCACCATCTCTTCGAGGGTAAGGCGTCTTGTTGCCTGCTGTCGTCTTAAAGAATGTCGGAGAAGCGTACCACGGTCCAGTCCTTCCACAAAGTGATACAAAGCGTTATCATTGGGGTAGTGGGCTAGATCGGCTCGTATGCGGAGCCACCTGGCCAGGTAATCGCGGGGGTTTTCGCCTTCTCTCTGAACGCAGCGCGCCAGATCGAAGATGGTAACCATGCCGACGAACTTGGATCTCTGCTGTCGGGCCTTGCGAAGCCGGGATTTGATGATCTTCCACCTTTATGTCCTGCACAGGGGCAGTTTGGGTGGGCCTTGAATTTTTCCGATCTTTGCCCGCAAACTTCGAGGAGAGACCTGACATCGATCCTTCCGCGAATGTATCCTGCCCATAGGCGGTCCGTGCGGGCCTTGATGCTTTCCGATCTTTGCCGGCAAACTCCGAAGAGAGATCCGACATCGATCCTTCCGCAAACGTATCCTGCCCGTAGGCGGTCCGTGCGGGTCTTGATGCTCCTCCGACTCCCAGGGAAGTAGTGCCCGAGTCGGTTTCGCCAATGAAGAGGTGGATGTCTCCGATAGGAATGATTGAACACCGCGTAGGGTTTGTCTTCGCCGGGATCCAGAACTCGTCAGGAGGGACGATCGGAACGTTGCCGGAGAAGAGAACACGGCCGATGGCCACGGTTTCGCCGATTCCCGTGAAGATCTTGGTCCTCGCCCGCTGAAGAGCCTGAAGTGCCTCTTGCCCCACGGTGGGAACCAACTGTCGTGGTATTGCCGACGAGTACGCCATGGAGGGGTCCTCACAGTGCGTGTTTAGAGACGTGGGGTAAGGCGGACGGTTGACGGGTACGAGGTAACACGGCTTACCTAGGTTCAGATCCCACAACGGTGGCGGAATCCTACTCCTGCTATAAATCACTATAAGGGCAATACGCCGAGTTACAGAGATAGGTTCGCTGTGCGAGGTTGTATGAATCGATACTAGGTTGTGTCCTAAAGGCTCCCATAGGCCCGACTTATATAGTCGCCAGGTCCTAGGGTTACAGGAAAAAGTCCTAGCCGGACAGGTTACAGAGTCCTACACCGTCTATTACTAGTCTTGTGTATCTTGCACTCCAAGGCTCCGGGTACGCTGGTGACTCCACCGTAGCCTTCCTTTATCCGGCATGGACCTCCCTTCTGGATCCATCTAACTGGGCCGCCCAGCAGGCCATAGGCCACGCTACCGACTATGGGCCACCCGGGTTATCCGGATAAGTGACATGCTATGAGGATACCCATATAGCATATCCCAACATAATGCAGGTGAGTCTAATCTTTGGAATAGGAGTAGCAAGAGACATTTCCCGGAGATGTGATTACTTTCTTTGTACAAAACATATGGAAAAAAATAAAGAACTTCACCTCAGGTTTCAAATAAGAATTATGATGTTTATTTATGCAACATGTCGTTGTAGAGTCTGTTATTGTCACTTTATAAGCATAAAACTATGGCCATCGTTTCGGAATCTTAGAATTATCTTTACTCTTTAGCTAACCAAGTGTGCAGATAATAAAATTTCTGCATTGGAATCTGTTATCTAAATCACAACCCGTTAGCTTATGAAATTGATTGTTAACTGAACTTGCTATCGTAGTAGCACATAAGGTTCAGGTCTGACCACAGCAGGTGCTAGCAATGCAAACAATTTTAAGTAGAGGACTCGGGATAGATGTTACACCCAGAATGCTAGCTGCTAGCATAAGATTTTGATTGTTAAGTGAACAACTTCAGTTACACATATCTGAGAATACAATAAGCTATGTTATGGCTAATGCAAAATGCTCAGTAGGATATGCTTTCAAAGAATCATGATGCTTTTTTAATAGGTTTAGCCTGTTATATTTTCACTAAAACCTGTGAAACATCAATTAGTGTAGGACAATTAACAGAAGTTACCAAAGACCAAATGGTTTGGTTTGATTAGGATTGAAGTAGCCAATGATTCATAATCCAGATGGACCACTTCATTAAGCTATACTGGAATGCTAAAGAACGAATTCCCATGTACCGTGTATTGCAAAGGAAAAACTTAAGCAAGGAAAAACTTAAGCAATAAATCAAGTCCATCCATAAAAAAGCTGGTTGATAGAAGCGTTGTTGCTTTTATTATTAGGTATAGATTCAAGGTAAATACTCAATTTATAAGCTCCGTTACATATCCAAACAACTTATGGTTCCTCTAATTTACATTTGCAAAGACATAGGCCGTTGAAGATTAGTTTAACCTCCCTCTGATGGAAAATATTTATGCACCCTGGATTGTGCTTATCAATGACATATATAGATACTATATCTTTTTTCTTTGAACAGTTCACTACAAGCTGATGCCCGGAGGAATCTTTTGAACCCTTAGACTTATCTCCATAAAAATATTTCTTATGAAAAAAGAGTGTTAGACTGAACTTTAATATCCATGGTGATATACCATGTGAGTGCACTAGTGGCTCATGTTACTTGAGTTGTGAGGGATTAGTGGTACTGACGTTGATCGACGTTTGGGTAAAAATTTGAATTTTACAAGCATTTTATTGTTCAAAAGTTGATTTTCTCTCTCTCCCAATACAATGCACGGGCAATTTTGTTAGTAAAATAAAATAGATGAGACATCCGGTTTATTTAAGGATCGATCCCCTGGGATCCTCCGTCTCCTGGACCATCAGATGAAATCCCACGTACGTGAGGGATCGAGTGCTGAATCGATCGTTCAAGTTGTCCACGTGCCCATCCGCTCCACATGTATAGTGGGAGAAAAAATATCTCCATATATCTCAGAAACCCAGCCGGCGGTCCACCTCACACAACAGCAACGACGCGGCCGTTAGAGCACCGCCGTCCGCAATCGCGGTTTAGACTGTCGCCGGTCGCAGTATCGTCGTTTTTGGTCGCAGCTTCCACCGTCGTCTTTCCCGCCGCGGCCTGTCGTAGCCTCCGCCATGGCCGATGGTAGCAGTTTCTAGTTTCCTACTGAGGGCTGATAGCACAAACGACCAGCTTTCCTAGCAGCGGTGGCCAGGGTTCATAGCTCTCGCTGCAGGCGGCGGCGGGACTGTAGCACTGGCGAACGATTTTGTAGCAGCTGTCCTGGAGACAAGCTTTTGTAGCAGTGGTGGCCAATGTTGTAGCAGAAGCTACCGGCGTTTGCAGCAAGCAGCCAGGAGGTGGTGGACCATGTAGCACTAGTGACCGGCTTTTGTAGCAGAAGCTACCGGCGTTCGCAGCAAGCAGCCATGCGTCGGCGGACCATGTAGCACCGGTGATCGGCTTTTGTAGCAGTGCTGGCCGGCATTTGCAGCAGCAGTGAACAGCGTTTGCAGCAACGTTGGCGCAGCGACGTACTTGCATCAGCAAGAAAACCATGAAAGAGGTGGAGCGGCGCGAGGGGGTTGGGACCGCGGGTCGGCGGGGTGATGGAGTGGGTGGCTGGCAAGAGCCGGAGTTCAACGTCTCGGTGAATAACACGGTGCCCGCCCGGAGGCTGCTACACTCCCTTGCCCCTCGTGTTGACAGCGGCCGCCGCCGCGGGCCGGGGCTGGAGGCCATCCACGGATGGGGTGTAGGAGGGTTTAGAGAGGGAGGCGGGCAATAGTGGGAATGGAGTTGTCGGCTAGAAGATGGTGGATGGAAGAAACAGGAAGAAGATGCACGAGATGAGGATCGTGACGTCATTCTGTTAAGCCGGGTTAAGGGGCACATGGCATGCGCTGGACCCGGAGGACGGGAATGACGCGATCCTCCAGAGGCTGTGAAGCGTTTTCCTTTATTTAAATATGTCTCAATTGAAATTCATTTTTTTTAGTATTGCAACGGCTAGGACTCGAAAGGACAGGCCGGCTCCACACCTCAGGCATCAACATCAGCCACCAGGCTAGCACCTATTTCTCCATGCCAAAAAATATGTCATAGATTTTTTTTTAACTGATGTCATAGATTTATCAAAATATGCATGCACTTAGAGTTGCTTTTTAGTGTACACATACATGTGAATCTAGACAATGTTTGATAACTTTTTCGAGACGGAAGCAGTATATGATTATGATTTGTGACAAAGAGCAGCCATTTTCTTCGCCTAGTAATGTATCCTCGGTCGATAGTACTCCCTTCGTTTTAAAATATAAGATGTTTTAGGTTTGTGAAGAAATATATCTACACTGTGTTTGAATGTTGAAAAATATGCTTGGAATTGGAATTCTGGAATTACTGGGCCTAATTCAACCGTTTGGAAAGGCCTGGGAATTAACGCGTGGAAAGATGTAGCGATTCCAAGCTGGCCTCCCGCGAGTGTGCGCCTCGTCCTGGGAGTTTCCGAGCGAACGGGCTCGGAAACGCGTGGAAACTCCTAGGCTCGACCCCTCCCCCCGCTCCCGATAGTTTCTTCTCGCGAGGACCTACCCGCCCCGCCTCTTCTTCCCGCTGGTGAGCTCCCCGCCCATCCCCTTCCTGCTCCTCGGTCCGCCTGCTCTCCTCTCCTTCCTTCCTTCCTCCACCTTCCTCCCCGTGGCGGCTGGGGGCGCCCCCCATGAACCCTAACCTGTGTCGGCGGCGACCTGTCTCACCTAGCACCGGCGAGAGGTCGACCCTCCGCGTTAGGTCGCTGGAGGCGGCTCCCTTGTCCTCCTCCTCCTCCTCCTGTCAGCAGTCTCTATACTTTCTCCTCTTCTTCTCCAATGATTTGTTGCTGCAACTCTTTCCTTGGAAGAACACCAAAAATTGATCTATGTGAACTGCAGATTCCTACAAGATATTGTGCATAGACACCAAAAATTGATTTCTGCTACTTGTAAGAAATTAATTTATTATCCATCTATCTCAAGTATACAATACGGTATTGTGCATAGACGCTGTAGAGAACTTTATATTGTCAAATCTCAAAAAAAAAATCAATTCCATATTGTGTACGTTCAAACATGATTTGGAATTGGGTACTACCGTTTGATTCCAATAGAAAATTCTTTACACATCCAAACGCCGGAATTAGAAATAGAGGTCATTTCCTTTCCATCTTGGATTTGGAATCTTTAGCCCAATTCAATTTCAAGCTTATTTTCCAACATCCAAACACAGCGCTAGACTTATTTTAGTATGTAGATTCACTACAAACCTGAGTGACCTACCTACTAAAAAAAATCTAGATACATTTGTTTCACAAAGTTAAAACATTTTATATTTTTAAAACGGAGGACGTATATATAAAATACAACAACGGCCGACCAATCCCTCCCCGAGAAAAACGAACAGCAGAGGAACGTCACAGACTTTTTTTTTGCGAATAGGAACGTCACAGACTTGCAGCGGCAGCCCTAGTAGTAGTACAAAAGCTACGTACAAGCAGTGAAAGAATTTTGACCTGTCTAAAACTCTTTTACAGTACATGCTAGCAGCAGGCTACCGCACGAACACCTTCTGCATCGCCACCGATGGAACTCATGATGTTGGATGCAATGGCGATGCTGCTGGTGATCACCGCCAGAATGATCATCGTTGCCGCCATTCCCTTGTCCTTCATCTTCGCTATTCCGTGAACATCCCTGCAAAATTTCAGAGGTGCGTGTTGGATACTCGGATTATAAAATTGTCGATGATCGATATATACGAGCGGTTGATCAATGGCGCACCTGAGAACCATAGCGCCGGGGAAGATGAGCGATATGCACACCGCGAAGGTGGACCCCGTGTACTGGAAGAGCGTCCAGATGCTGGGGATGGCGATGGCGAGCACGTAGATCGCCGCCATGAGCGCGGCCGTGAGCGCCACGAACCGGCGCGTGTCCGTGGCCAACGGCCGGCGGCCCGGGAAGAGGAGCTCGTCCACGTTGACACGGAGCGAGTAGTAGAGGAGCGGGAAGACGAGCATGAGGTGCAGCGCGTAGCTGAGGCGCGCGGCGTCGTTGAGCGCCTGCGGGACGCCGGAGCCGGAGCTGCTGTCGAAATTGGCGAGCAAGTCGGGCATGGTGTCGTCCCCGAAGAGGAGGAAGCCGAAGAAGCCCACCGCCGCGTAGATGACGGAGCAGAGCACGAGGGAGATGCGCACTGCTGACTTCATGTCCGACGCCTTGCTCAGCTCAGCGCGGATGGGGTGCACTGCCAAGGTAGAACCGACCAATGAGCCACAGCGCCATCTAGAGTACTAAACAATACTATGAAAACTGTGAATTATATATGGCGCAATCGATCGTTCGTTGTGATACCGTTGAAGTGGAAGGTGAAGGCGAGGACGACGACGGGGACGGCGGTGAAGAGCTCGAACGGGGAGGAGAGGCGGGAGAGGTCAGGGAGCATCCGCGGCATCTTCGCAGTGCCGCTCAAGATAGTATAGACCGCGATCCCCATGGTAATGAGCATGAAGACAGCCGCCAAGAGGATGGACACGGCCGACGTGAACCTCAGTGAATCTGCAGATTGTACCAGCATTGTGAATACTATTGCTGAAATATCTCATTTCTGTCGAACAATTTTGAAAATGGTCAATCAGAGATGCAGCAAGTGGCGATGTCCTGAGACCGTATTACAGGACACGTATTAGAGCATGTGCAATGCAAGATGTTTAGGATGGTGCATACAAAAATAAACCTGAATCTGCAAATTGTACCAAGTGAATACAGCCGTAAAGCATTTCAGTATACTAGATTATTAGTTAGTGAAATGTTCCATTTCTGTCGAACAATCGGAAACTGGGAAGCAATGGTTAACCAAAGATGCAGCAATTGTGGTAATAAAAGATCAAGATCCGAGCGGACGGATTGAGAAACTAGCGTGAAAGCTATTGCGCATTTGCGCATCGGTTCACCTGCTCAGGACGATTCCATTACCCGGAGCAAAAACATGAAGTCATAGATACTCTCAGTTTGGAGAGTACAAAACGAAAAACTTGTCTTCACAATGAGAAAATCGTAATAAAAAGAGGGTGGCAAGGAGAAAGCAGTACTTATCAGTCCAAGGAAATCAACCACTATCTAAAAATCCAGGTTGCACAACTAAGTGCAAGATTGTGCTGAAGAAATTACGACAATAGCAAAGAGACTTACAGGCTCGAAGAGAAGCTCATGCTTCTATGTGAGCACCAGCCACGGAAGCCACCACTATCAACTACCTCATTAAAAAAAAAGACGTTGTCAAGCAGCGATATTGATTCTTTTCTCCAACACAAGCAGCAAACTACATCCCTCATCCGACGAAAGAACAATCCGTACCCTACAGGATGTTTTTAAAGCTGGTTTTTTACGTGAGCTTGTGAATCTGGTAAAGGACAATCCGTACCTTATTTTTATAGGAGGGGATTTTAATTTGCTGAGATTTCCTCACGAGAAAAGTCGGGATAGGTTTGATGAACATTGACCTTTTTGTTTAATACTGTCATCGACAGCCTAGACGTAAAGGAGGTTACAATATTAAGAAGACATTTTACCTGGGCTAATAGTCTTTCGGAGCCAACATACGAGAAACTAGATAGAGTGCTTATGGATACCGACTGAGAATACAAGTTCCCTATGGTTACTGTTCGCGCTCTAGAGCGTATTGAGTCTTTGTCGGACCATGCCCCTTTACTATTGTATTTTGGATCACCGCCACGGAAGTCCATGAATGAGTTTAAATTTGAACTCGGATGAATGATCCGTGATGGTTTCTACGAGATGGTTAAGGCTATTTGGGAGAAACCGGTTGGTGGCCAAACGCCTATCCTACGATGGAATAACAAAATACGTGTTTTACGCAAGTTTCTTCGTGGTTGGGCCAGGAACACAGCTGGAATCCTCAAAAACGAAAAAATACGTCTAACATCTATTATTGATGACTTAGAGGCTTCTGCGGAGATCAGACCGTTAACTGCACAAGAAATTGAGCTTAAAAGCCAATCGAATGCAGAGATAGCCCGACTATTACGCGAAGAGAAACTCAAATGGTACCAACGCTCTAAGGCGAAGTTTATTCTGGAAGGAGATGCGAATACTAGATACTTCCATGTTGTTGCCAATGGCAAGCATAAGAAGAAACTTATTCACTCTCTCATCCAGGATGAAGGTATGATTGAGGGACATGAGCAACTGAAGTCGTATATTACAGCTTATTATAAATCCTTGTTTGGGGCCCTAGTGAAAAATTCTTTCTCTCTGGATGAGTCTCAAACAGCCAACATTCCTCAGGTTTCTGATGAAGAGAACAACTTTCTGACTGCCTCATATACTGAGGAAGAAGTTAAGAGCGATTTTACAAATGAAACATAATAAAGTACCAGGGCCTGATGACTTTCCAGCGAAATTTTATCAGAAATTCTAGGATGTTATCAATGAGGACCTGATGAATTTGTTTGGATTTCTACAAGTCGGCCAGTTGGATTTTTTCGTCTAAACTTTGGCAACATAATTTTACTTACTAAGATTAACAATGCAGAACGTATACAACAGTATCGTCCAATCTGCTTGCTTAATGTTAGCTTTAAGATTTTTACTAAAGTTGCCATGATTAGACTTAACTCAATTGCTGATCATGTTGTTAGTCCTTCTCAAACTGCGTTCATGCAAGGAAGAAATATCCTTGTTGGTGTGGTAATTCTGCATGAAATAATCCATAAACTACACTCAAAAAAATTAAATGGTGTATTGTTCAAGATTGACTTTGAGAAGGCATACGACAAAGTTAATTGGTATTTTCTACAGCAAACACTCCACATGAAAGGATTTTCTGAGGAGTGGCATGCTCTTATTCAGTCGTTTATGTCTGGGGGTAGTGTTGCCATCAAAGTAAATGAGATACTAGCAAATACTTCTAGACAAAGAAAGGACTGGGATAAGAAGATCCATTATCGTCTTTACTATTTAATATAGTGGCTGATATGTTTACTATCCTTATTGAGAGAGCTAAGGCTGATGGTCAAATTGAAGGATTAGTTCCACATCTTGTTGATGGTGGTCTTTCTATTCTTCAATACGCTGATGATACAATTCTTTTTATGAAACATGATCTGGAAAAGGCTAAGAATCTAAAATTAATTTTATCAGCATTCGAACTGCTATCTAGACTTAAAATTAACTTTCATAAGAGTGATTTGTATTATTTTGGCGAGGCCCAAGAAGAGGCCCATATTTATGCTGAACTCTTCGGCTGTGGTCAAGGACAATTTCCAATCAACTATCTGGGAATACCGATTCATTATCCGCGGCTCACAATAGCTGAATGGAAACTTGTTGAGGAAAGGTTATAAAAGCGTCTTAATAGTTGGTGACGAGGTTTAATCTCGTCAATGCCCATTGTTATGGACTTGGGTTTTGAAGAAGATGGGGATGCTGGAGATCGTGGCACGGTTAACAGACAAGCAACCAGGGGACACGAGATTTACCCAGGTTCAGGCCCCCGGAGGGAAAACCCTACTCCTGCTTGTCTGCTCTTTGATTACGGCGGAACCGAAAGTTACAGGGTGCGCAGATTCGATCTGGCGTGGAGGCGTGTATGAAAGTATGGATCTGTGATCTGTGATCTGTGATCTGTCCTGCTCGTTGGCCCCTCCTAGCCTTTATATATGAGGAGGCTAGGTCTCAGGTACCGATACGAGTAGGTTACAAGTTGTATTCGAACTCTAGTCTTGCTCTCCAAGGATCGAAGGCGTCATGGGCCTTGTACCGAAAATCTTCATGGGCCAGCTTATATGCTGTGGGCCTTCCTTGGGCTGGACCAGGTATGTGAAGTTATGTACCCGTCGGGTATAACCATGTCGAGAGCCCCAGTGTTGATCGAATCGTAGATTCGGTGAGGACTCTTCAATCCTTCGGTGTAACTCATCTTTCAAGAGAATGTGTAGGGATTGTTGATGCGTGTGCACGACTCACCCGACGGATCATGGTCGATTAATCGCCTTAGGACAAAACAACACGATCTTCTTCAGTGCAAGTCCCTCGACTCGAACCCGGAACATATCTTTGGCGTAATTCGACTCGGCGCGGAGGACTTATAGGAGTGGAATTCAGTGATTTTAAATGGTGTACCCAACGCGTCCGTCGGGATTTTCATCGTACCTGCTGATGCAGTTCATACTAGCGAGCGCAATCAGGTGCGTTGTCAGGCCATCAGATGATATCTGTAGGTCTTATCTTTGCGTCGCAGACGCAGCATCCGAATGTTTATCACCGCGGAGGTATTTCGGGTGGCCAAGGAGGATGTTACTCACTTAGCATTAATTATGGCAGAGTTGCCGAAAAGTTTTTGCATGCGGATCCGGAAGATCGCAGTCGAAGATTTCATAGGGTGCGCGACCAGCGCCCCTATGGAGTAACCCAGTGTCTCTGTCGAGTCGTGAACTCGGCGGAGACTTTAGTGCAAGCATTGCTCGGTTGTTTAGTCGAGGACTCGAAAATTTTCGGATGCTGAAATCCTTCCTCCCTATGGGAGTAGCCCCGAGTAGTGGAGTCGTGGACTCAACGTGGGACTCAAGCTCTTGTGTGTGAACGGCCATCGCTCTAGTTTGGAGTAGCCCCAGTGTCTGGCGTCGTGAGACTCGGCGAGACTCGAGTCTTGTATCATGCAACGGTAGTAGAAAAATCTCGTGGGCGTACCGCTGACCCGGAAGTACATCGGGTGCGCGACCAGCGCTCCTGATAGGAGTAGCCCCCGAGTATTTAGTCGAATCGTAGATTCGAGTGAGTACTCTTAGCTGTGTAGCCGAAGTTGGTGCTAGTATAGCTTTTGATGACGTCAGTGCTGACGATCGATGACCTCAAGCGTCTGCTGCGCCAGAGATGACTTGACTAGACGAAGTGTGGGTCCCACTTCCTGACTTTGAATTGACTGGTCACACGCGGCGTGGAGATGATTACGGCGTTTCCTCGATTTCCGCGCGTAGTGGACGTCGTGGAAACGACGGTTCGTTTTGGTGCTGACACGTGTACAGCCAGATCTGCCGTTGGCGTTAGGTCTTCTCGATGGACGGCCAGTGTGCGTCGTCTTTGCTGTTATAATCCATGGTGAAAATCGTGGTTTGTTTTCACCGCACCAGATCTTGCGTTTTACTGCCTCCTTGCGCTCGAGCGATTCTTGCTGCGTGCTGAGAGTTCCTTTCGCATTTCCTTTGTCTTCGTTGTTGGCAACGACACCACCGCCGTAGCGCCATGGGGAAGAAGAAATCCTCATCTGCAGTTGGGACCAGCGCTGCCGGAGGCAAGAAAGGCGCTGCCGCTGCTCATGTCACCGATGGTGGCTGGCGGCGATCAGAGACGCGGGAGAGCGATCTTCGCAAGCTGCGCGAGCGGAGCCTGATCCCGCAGGACGCGACGGCCGTGAGACTCCCCGGCAATGAGGTAATCCCCCGTCCCCCATCTGGGTACCGGGTTATGTTCGTCGCCTTTGTTTTGCGTGGGTTTTCGTATCCAGTCCATGACTTCCTTCGTGGACTGCTCTTCTTCTATGGGGTTCAACTCCATCATTTGTCTCCCAATTCTCTTCTCCACATCGCGTGCTTTATCACACTTTGCGAGTGTTGGCTTGGCATTGAGCCGCACTTTGGCCTTTTCCGGAAGCTGTATTCCGTGAGGAGGCAGTCTGGTTCGGATGGTGTGTATCCCATTGGGGGTTTCATCATCTCTCTTAGTCCCGATGTCCAATTCTTTTCCTTCTCCATGTCCGAATCTGTCCAGTACTGGCGGAGGAAATGGTTCTACATCCGTGACTCCGTGCTGCCTGGGCAAGATTTTGGTCTTGTGCCTTTTGACCCCTCCCAGTTGATTGTGAAGAAAAGATCCTGGAAAAACCAGATCTTAGATGGTGAGGTGGCGGAGATAGAGGCCTTGTACCGTCGGGTGGAGGAGCTCCAATTGATTCCTGAGAAGGAGGTGAACGGTGTCGACATCATCCGGACGTTTCTTGAGCGTCGGGTGCAGCCTCTTCAGGCGAGAGCGCACCCGATGTTTCTTTACTCTGGGCGCCGTGATCCGACGAGGGTTTCGAGTGAGAAAATCTCCGAGGTGGAACTTGACAGGGCTCTTCGCGTGCTGTTGAAGTTCAAGGCCGAGGAAATCCGGGAAGTCGTTGACTCGCCCTTTTCGTCGACGCTACGTGCCAAAGGTGTAGATTTGCGCATCGTAGTGCTTCCCTTATGTTTGTGTCGAGTGTACTTGTGTCCTTTGTTTGCTAACAAAGTTTCTTCTCATCTTGTAGAGCTTCAAAGTGCTGCATGGCGCCACCATTGCCCGAAGGTATCCGAATGCCCCGGATAATGAAGTGGTGGATTCCGTGTCCGAAGCTTCCTTGGTAGCGATCTCCGGAGGATGCCGAAATCGAGTGAAGACCATTCGAGTAAGCGATCACGGAGCTCGAGCGAGTCTTCGGATGCCTCGACTCCTCCGACTCCCAGGAATCCTCGGGGTCTTGAGCGTCATGATGATGTTCAGGGGGGTTCGTCTTCTCCTATTCCTGCCGTTCCTGTGCGAGCTGTTGTTCGCACCCGCCAAAGAAAGCGGAAGAAGGAAGAGAAAAGGAGGAGAAGATGGAGGAGAAGAGGGCCGGAGGGCTTCTCCTATCTTTGACCTGAGCGTTGGGCTCGTAAGTGTGCTTGTTGCCACCGTTGTCTTTTGCTCACTTGTTATTTTTGCTGTGTTGATTGGTTCAGATGTAGGCAATCCTCCACGGCTCTAGTGATGGAGCCGCGAGATGATGGGGAGTCGAACATTGCGCGCCGCCTCCAGACGGTGGCGATGTCCGGTGGTGCTGCACTAGTTCCTCTTGTGCAGAGAGGCTGGTGGTTGCGCCAGAATTTCGCAGTGGCTCATGGGTTCGCTTTGAGCACGTAAGTTTTTCTCGCTTCATGTCACGGGGAGCCCCAAGGCCGTCGTGTGCTGAGGTTGTGTTTGCTTCTTTGTTTTGGGCGGAGCCCTCAAGTCATGCTCTTACTTCTATTGCTTTTTCCTGCAGCCTTGTGTCCGAGAGGCCAAGCGGCTGGTGGAGGAGCACCTGACGCTGGAGGTGAAACTGCAGCAACTGCAAGGTATTCGTCTGCCTTGTAGTACTTTTTTGTTTATCCTTGTCCTGTTTGTTGACACTGGCTTGTTGTGAATGCAGAGGAGCATAATGACTCTCTTCGTGAGGTTGATGCTCTGAGCCTTGGCCAATTGGAGCAGAAGGCCGAAGCCGCTTTGAGCCGAAAGCAGCGAAGCGAAGAGCTGCCTCAGCAGAAGCCGCAGGTCGTGAGAGGGGGCGGCAGAGAAGCTCATGGCTGCTGCCAAGGCAATTTCGGGTGAGTGCTAGCTTTTGCACGTGCTCCTTTTTCTTCGGGTCCTCTTCTATGTTGCTTTTCTTCATGTTTTCTTCTGTTTTGTCTTAGATGCCGCAGGCATCGAGTTTGACCGTGGTGCTCTGGAGCACGGGAGTGCTCTGGATGATGCCACTGTGGCGGTCGAAGACCGCTGCAGCACCGTCATCAACTCCCTTGCCAAGGCAAAGGAGGTCCTTGGTCGCTTCTACCAGGAGCTCTTCCCGAAGGGCGCAACCCTTGAAGATTTGCCCCAGGTCCTTGGTCGCTTCTACTAGGTACAAGCGCAAGCAGAAGGGCATCGGCGCGTCTGGCCGGGCGCTGGCGGCTATGGCGGCCGGGCGGAGCTGGACCTGCCCTGCATCACTTCTCGGATGCCGACGGCCGCGGATGGATCAGAGGTAGCCTTCTGCTTACTCCGCCGCTGCAGCATTTATATGGGCCCAAGCTCATTGACTTGTGTTGTCTTATGCGGCAGCAGGGCGAGGCCAAAGCTAGGCAGTCTGGCTCTGAGGCGACTCGGTGTCCTACGCCTTAGGCATAGGAGATGTAGGGTAGTATGTAGTTTACTTTTGCTGTAAATATCTTTTGTAGCACCATTCTTAAGCCACGCAGTGGCCTTATTTAATGAATTCCTCTGAGTTGGGCTTTATCTTTGGCTGAGTGTCTGTGTGCCTTCTTTTTCTTCTGCTTTAGGTTCCTTCGGGTGTTGACCCAGTTGGTACTTCATCCTAAAGGCCCTTGCGAGCATCGTTGGATGATTCCTCGCAGCTCGCTTTTCTGCGGGATCGCGTGCGCAGCTTGGAGAGGGATGTGCTTGGGCTACGGTCGCGGCCGACGCTTGAAGTCCAAAGCGCATCGTGCAGCCAGAGGAATACTTGATGGCGGAGCTAGGTCGGCTATCCGAGCAGCCGCAGTAAGTTGATCCTTCTTCGCCGTAGCTTAGTTCTTCGGTGAGCCTGGCCTTACTCTTTGTTCTCAGGCTGTTGTCGCAGGTGCGAATCTCGCTCCGAAGGAAGAAAAGGAGCGCATTGCTGTTCGAGTCAATTGTTTGACTCAACAGGACATGGAAGCCGGTGGCTTCTTTTGGATGGATCGCGATCGTGCCATGGTTCTAGCGACGGTGCAGGATCGCGTCTTCCAGGTTTCGCGGGTGCTCCGCCAGGTGCAGACATCGCTGTCCTCGGTGTTGCACGTCATGTTTCCGTTGGATGGCGTGCCGACGACCCTTGCAGGCCTTCTGGCGAAGTTTCGGAGTGCCAGCAATGTCAAGGAGCTGGTGCGGCAGCAGCTTGTCGCAGGGGTGAAGGCTGCCTTGTCTCTTGTGAGGGTGCATCGCCCTGATGTAGATTTGGCTGCTGTGGCGACTGGGCCACCTCCTCGGTCAGATGGTGGCGAGTGGAATATGCGTCCATTACGCTGTAAGGCAAGATGTCAATAGATTGTAGATTTGTTTGAGCAGCGTGCTCGGGCTATTCTCAGAATAGGTAGAACCTGAAAATAAAGATAGATGTAAAATTTGTATATTGCGGGCGTGTATGTGCCCTTTGTTGTAAAGGTTTGCTTGTTAGCGAGCACGCAGTGCTTTGATTTAATCGTGCCCTTTCGTTAGCTTTGACGTGGTCAGCTACTCAGGTGTACACGTGTTGTCCTCAGTCGATGAAATCGTGAGGTGGGGGGAGCCCCCGAGCACGTAGTGCTTTGATTTAGTACGTGCCCTTTTCGTTTGCCTGACGTGGTCACCACTCGTGTACACGCTTTTGTCCTCGGTCGATGAAATCGTGAGGTGGGGAGCCAAAAGTTAGTAGCATGTAATCAAAGTTGCAGAGAAATAGTCAACCGAAGGTTGGGAGCGAGACACTTAGCTTTATTTGTAGCGTAATGGAGGAGGTACATGGTTCGGCTGAGTAGCCTTGGCCGTAAGCCTTATTGAAAGTAAAAAGGGGTACATTGCCCATTGCTATGGGTAGAATCGTCGCAGGTGCGAGACGTTCCATGGGTTGGAGTATGCGACCTGCACTCCACGTGCTTGAGGCGATAGGCGCCACCTGGGATGACCTCGGTGATGGCATAGGGTCCTTCCCATGGCGACTCGAGTTTATTCGGTCGCTTTTGCTTGAGTCGCAAGACGAGGTCTCCTTCGACGAAGGACCTTGGGCGCAGCCGGCGGCTGTGATAGTTGCGGAGACTTTGCTGGTACACCGCGGATCTAGCTGCTGCTATATCCCGTGCTTCGTCGAGTGTGTCGACGGCATCTTCGAGTGCGCCGTGGATTCGGCTCACTGTGATTTAATCGTGGGGCCTGGTGACGATTTCGGCTGGTAGCACAGCCTCGCTCCGTGTACCATGAAGAACGTGTAGCCGGTGGAGCTGTT
Source organism: Avena insularis (assembly GCA_023614405.1). Classification (NCBI taxonomy): domain Eukaryota; kingdom Viridiplantae; phylum Streptophyta; class Magnoliopsida; order Poales; family Poaceae; genus Avena; species Avena insularis. The sequence goes on along the minus strand of CM042689.1, from coordinate 342,900,965 downwards.
TGGCGAGTTCGTAAGCTCCACAGATGACGGTAGCTCTTCGTCCGATTGCCACCTTTGTGCTCGAGTGAGCTCATGAGGCGCTTTCTTGATGCCAGCGCCATTAGGCTGCTGGCCTTTCCACTTGCCCGCTTGTTTGCGGGTGCGCCACGAGGCGTCGTGATATTGATCCCAGTCCTTCGCAGAAGTCCCGGAATTCTTTGGAGATGAAGTTTGATCCGTTATCGGTGATGATCTTTGTCGCGATACGCGAACCTGTAGACTATGGATTCGAAGAACTTGACGGCGGTTTTTCCCTTTTGGTTGGTGACTGGCATGGCCTCGATCCACTTGGTGAATTTGTCGACTGCGACCAAGAGGAAGACGTGTCCTCCCTTCAAGGATTTTGGCAGTTTGCCGATCATGTCAAGGCCCCATTGAGCAAAAGGCCAAGCTATGGGTATGGGTCGAAGTTCGGACCCAAAGGCGTCGGTTTGTCGGCGAACCGTTGGCACCGTTGCATCTTCAGACGATGTCCTTTATGCCGCTCATGGCGTTAATAGAATCCTGCTCGTAGAGCTTTGGCGACAAGGGAGCGGCTGCCTGCGTGATGGCCGCAGATGCCCTCGTGGATATCTTGGAGTATGGTCTTGCCATCGCTGATGGTGACGCACCGTTGTAGGACGCCTGTAATGCTGCGTTTGTACAGTTCAACGTTGATGATGGTGAAGGCTTTTGACCGACGAGATATGCGCCGGGCATCTGTCGGGTTGTCTGGTAAGTTTCGCTTAGCAGAATCGGAGGTATGGACCTGTCCAGGTTTCTTCGACTGCCATGACCTGCATCAGGTTGACCATGGCGACTTCGGTATCCAACTTTTCGGGTCCCTCTTGACCTTCGGGTAGCGTAGCCCCCGAGTGTTCTGCTTCTTCGGGTGATCCCTTGGGGAATTTCCGCTTGATGGATGGCACGCAGATCTGTTCGAGGAACACACCTGGTGGTACTTTTGCACAAGTGGAGACGATGTTGGCGAGTCTATCGGCCTCCTCGTTGCTCTCTCTTCCGACGTGCCGAAGTTCGCAGCCGTCGAATTCTCCTTTGAGTGCGTTGTATAGTGCGCGGTACGCGATCATGTTTTCGCGTGCGTCGTGACTCATTCATCGCTGCTGGACGATAAGGTTGAGTCACCGTAGATAACCAGCGCTGCGCCGCATATTTTGCCATCCGCATGCCATGGATGAGGGCCTCAGATTCGCCTCGTTGTTGGAGGCTCAATTTCATCCGGCGACGTACTTCATCTTGTCACCTTGCGAGGTCGATGACTCCTGCCCCGCTCCGCTTCGCTTTGGAGCCATCAAAATGCATTGTCCAGATCGACATGTCTGGGTGTCGCAGTACTGCAGCTCCATCCAAGGCACCGTAAAGTCCGGAAGGACTTGAGATTTGATTGGTCGCTTCGTAGATGATGTCCAGCAGTGATAGTTCGATGCCCCACAGGCCACGCCGTCTGTGGCCTCTGGATTGTTCAGATGCTGTTTAGGGTGCTCGCTGACGACCATCACCGATGCTCCTGGAAGTAGTGGCTCGACCGTCGAGCCGTCATGAACACGCCGTAGGCCAGCTCGTAGCGGGTACCGCTGTTTTGTTGGAGTGAGAACCTCGCTGAGGTAGTAAATTAGGCGTTGTACCCATGGGTCTTGCCTTCTTCGGTCATTCGACCACAGTACCGTGTCGACCACCGTGTGTGGCTGCTATGTACAAGAACAGGGCTCGCGCTTTTGGCGTGACCAAAACAGGCGAGGTGGAGAGGAGCCACTTGAGGTTTTCAATCGTCGTTGGCTTCGTGTCCACTCGAACTTGTCTCGCTGCGTAGCAGTTGGTAAAATGGTAGGGCCTTCTACCATGCGGCCGATGAATCGCTTAGTGCCGCTATCGCCTGCGAGCTGCTGAACGCCTTAAGGTTTTTCGCTTCTCCATTGTCATGATATCTTTGATTTTCTTCGGTTCGCTTGATCCCTCGTTGAGAGATGAAGTATCCGAGCAGGTGACCGAGGGCACGCCAAGGCGCACTTTTTCGATTGAGCTTGATCCTGTGGCGATCAAGATTGTCGAACGCCTCAGGAGATCGCCGATAAGTGTTCTTGCCTCCTTGGTTTTGATGACTATGTCGCCGACATAGACTTGGATGTTGCGACCGATCTGGTCCTTGAGGCAGGCTGCATGCATCGGTACGTGGCACCGCGTTTCTTAGCCCGAAGGCATTGTGTTGTAGCAAGATACTCGAACGGTGTGATGAACGCCATTTTCTCTTGATCTTCACCTTGAGTCGAATCTGATTATAGCCTGAGTAGGCGCCGAGGAAGGAGAGTTTCTCACAACTGCTCGAATCGATGATCCGGTCGATCCGAGGGAGAGGGAAGTGGTCCTTAGGGCGGTTTGTTCGTGACGTGAAGTCCACGCACATCCGCAGGATGTCCGTGTCCTTCTTCGACCATCATCGTGTTTGCCAGCCACTCGCTTCCTTGATTTCCGGATGAAGTCTGCGCAGTAACTGTTGATCTCTTTGCCGATAGCTTCGCTCGTGGTCCGGCGCCTTCGGATGGACTGCTTGATGGCTTGGTGTTTGGGAAGACATTGAGTGCGTGCTCGGCGAATTTCACAGAACTCTGGCATGTCCGCAGGACACCAGTAAGATTTCCCAGCGCTCACGGAGGAATTCGACGAGCGCGCTTTCCTATGCGGTGTTGAGGTCGTTGGTGATTAGCGCCGTCTTGGAGGCATCCGTTGGATGGACCTGTACTTTTTTGGTGTGTATGGTGGAGTCGAAAGACATATCAGGTGCGTTCTGCTTGGTGACTGGGGGTAGCCCATTGTCTGCCACTTCACGGAGCCTTACAAGCTCGTCTTGCATGCCGAAAGACTGGGAGATTTTGTTGAAATCCCTGTCGCATTGGTCCGATCGGGTGAAGCTCCCGTGGATTGTGATGACGCCTTGGTCCCTGGCATCTTGAGTAGTAGGTATGCGTAGTGGGACGGCCAGAACCTTGCGAATGCTACGCGTCCCGTGATGGCGTGGTATTGCGGCCACCCACCACTTCAATTCTAGGCGCCCGCCGAAAGTTGTCCGGTCCCAAGATGACGTCGAGCCCTATTTTGCCCAGGGGAAGATGCCTTCCTCGACAATGCCGTGGAACGTTGTGTCTGATTGTTCCAGTCGCATTGCGGATCCGTGATAGCTGCTAGAGTGCTTATGAATATTAGGTTGATGCTCGCCGTCCATGAAGACGCGACTCATCTCAAGCCTCCGACCGCGCCCAAAGACCAGTGGCAGCATGACCTGGGCGAGGGATCCGCAAGGGTGATCCGCGGGTGAATGTGATGCAGACTCGATCCGCCGAGGTACTCGTGGATTGCAGCGGAGTTGTCACGGCCATGTTGATTTGTCGGGTGATTTTCTTCTCGCACTCGCTTGTGGGACGCCCTTCAGATCATATTGAGTGCTCCTTTTGGGGGGTAAGCGGCGTTGATGTGGGCCTCAATAGGCGGCGGAGGAGCTCCATGTGCTACTTGGCGCAAGTGCGCTTCCGAACGCAGGAATTGGAGCTTGTTGCCTCATCTGCACCATGCTTCGCTGAGTTTCGAACTCGCGCAGTCCTTGAGCATGTGGCTAGCTTTCTTTTGCCATCTTGTTTGTCGATGTAGAAGTGTATGGTGCATGGACCCAAAAGTTTGTCGAGTGCTGAAGGTCCGTTGTCGCGTCGCGGGCGCTGCTACACGATCGCGTTGGTCGTCGGTCGTCATGAAGTTTCCGGCTGCGGTATCCTCCGCCGCGGCTGTTGTCGTTACGGCGTCGGCGTAGCAGCCGCGACCATGTCGGGTCCGTCATGTCCTCGTGAGACGCCGGGTCTCCTCTTCTTGCTGCGGCGTTCGCGTCTTCGCCGTATTCGTCCTCTTCATCTCGATTGCGCCCGGATGCAATCTTCGCCATCTGCCCAATCACATGGCGATTTCCATGAGCTGGTCGAGTGTCTTGGGTTTTACGCGTCCAAGTTTCTCCTTGAAGTGCGGGCGTTGACGCCGCCCTCAAGGCGCTGGCGGCCCGCTTCGGAGATGTGTGCCGGAGTTCTTGGTCGTGAACCAGCGTAGTATGTACGAGCGAATAGATTCACCCGTTCTCCGAAAGTGTGCTCGCAGCTCTTCGATTGAGGCGGCCTTTTGCTGGTGCCTTTGAAGTTTCGGATGAAGCTATAAGCGAGCTCCTCCCAGCTTTGGATAGATCCCGATGATAGGCTGCTGAGCTGACCGCTGGCCGCTGTCACCGCCTGCAGAAGGCATTGCATGGCGGTTTCTTTGTTGCCTCTGTGAAGCTTGACGGATGATGATGGTCGCCGAGCCAGGACTTTGGATCTTGCGTTGCTGAACTTCGGAGTATCCGAAGGAAGCTTAAAGTTGCGTGGCATCTGTGTTCGCCGGACGGATTCGCTGAAGCATCGAGCCCCGCAGAGTTCTCCTTCGCCTTCATCCATCTCAGATTCGGATGAACATGCGCTTGGCACGTGCTTTGTCGATCTTGCGCTGTAAGCTTGTCTCCGCGTCGTAGTCGTGTTTGTGGCGGCGAGCTCTTCTTCCTTCGAGGAAGGTCGTGTTCTTCTTCATCTTCGGATGAGGGAGTGGGGCTCGGCCGCGCGGCCGGAGCTTTCTTCTTCGCCCGTGGAGCATCTTCGTGGAGCGCAGCTCCGATTAGTCCTAGTCCGTGAGTGCGACCTATGCATGGCCCTTTTTCGTCCCTCCGGAGGTGGGTGAGCCGCAAGATACGCAGTGGCTGCCATGATCGCGGCTTGTGGCGTCTTCGGGGTGATGTTGCCGTCGGCGTCCATATCCATGAACGATGTGTGGAGGGTTCGGATCACGTCACGCCGCTCCTTCGGGTCCATGTTTTCCACCCGAGAGTGGTGCTTGTTTCCCTGATTTCCGTTTGTGCTAGAGCCGGGTCCCATGGCGGAGAGCGCAGCTCGTCGCGCACTGGACTCAGAGGCTGCTTTCTTGCGTTTATCAAGCGTCTCCTGCATCTTGACTTGCTTCTTGTGCTCCTCGATGAGGAGGTAGTGGTATGCCATCAGCAGGTCAAGTGGGGAGTCCAGAGGTAGGACTATTTCGCCTGCGACGGCGCGGCGTGCTTCGGCCCATCCTTCTTTGCTAAGTTGGATGAGGTGGCCCCTGTTTTCCCTGTTTTCGCCGTTTTCGCCCTACGGGTTGGGGTTGGGCGGCGGGTTAGGTGTTTCCTCGTCGGTTTGGATGATTGCGGCGCACAGATAGCGCCTGCAGATTGGTTGACTGCTGCCGCAGCTTTCGGATCCGGAACCGTAGGTCCCTTCATCCGAAGGTGGATCGCGCAGATCGGAGTTGCGTACCGCCGCTGTCAAAACTCATCTATTGATGGTGACGGCGTAGCAGGGTGTGGAGCCCATGAAGCGGGCCTGATCGGCGGCATGCATCCGCCGGGAGCGGAGGGTGCCACCGTCCCACCGGAAGCAGAAGCTCGAACAGAATTTCGAGTCCGCCGCCACGGGCTCGAAATCCTTCATGGTGGCGAGTGGGCGGTGAAGTCGAAAGCAAGAGGAGGTGATTCTCCGTCGCCGAGGAGTTGTAGATCGATCGGGTCGGAACCGCCACGACCGCAAGACATCAGCAGCCCCAATTCCCACAGACGGGCGCCAATTGACGAGGTTTAATCTCCAATGCCCATTGTTATGGACTTGGGTTTTGGAGAAGATGGGAATGCTGGAGATCGTGGCACGGTTAATGGACAAGCAACTGGGGACACGAGATTTACCCAGGTTCAGGCCCCCGGAGGGAAAACCCTACTCCTGCTTGTCTGCTCTTTGATTACGGCGGAATCGAAAGTTACAGGGTGCGCAGATTCGATCTGGCGTGGAGGCGTGTACGAAAGTATGGATCTGTGATCTGTGATCTGTGATCTGTCCTACTCGTTGGCCCCTCCTAGCCTTTATATATGAGGAGGCTAGGTCTCAGGTACCGATACGAGTAGGTTACAAGTTGTATTCGAACTCTAGTCTTGCTCTCCAAGGATCCGAAGGCGTCATGGGCCTTGGCCACCCGAAAATCTTCATGGGCCAGCGTATGTCTGCTGTGGGCCTTCCTTGGGCTGGACCAGGTATGCTGAAGTTATGTACCCGTCGGGTATAACCATGTCAGTTGGAAGGGAAAATTACTATTCCTTGGTGAAAGACTTGTACTCATAAATTTAGTACTTACTAACATGGTACTGTATATGATCTCGTTTTTTCAAATACCAAAAGGTGTCTTGAACAAAGTGGACTATTTCCGCTCAAGATTTTTTTGGCAAGAGGATAGTGAGAAAAAGAAGTATCGATTGGCCAGATGGAATATGGTTTGCCGCCCGAAGGAGTATGGTGGACTAGGCATACATGATTTGCAAGTAAAAAACACTGTGCTTCTAGGCAAATGGCTTTTTAAACTACTTTCTGAAGATGGCGTTTGGCAAACCATGTTATGGAGGAAATATGTGGGGTTCAAAGCTGTGTCTCAAGTGGTTTGGAAACCCGATGATTCACATTTTTTGGCAGGGCTCATGGCCACCAAAAAATATTTCTTTCATTTTGGTGCTTTCGAGATTAAGGATGGATCACATATTAGGTTTTGGGAAGATAAGTGGTTTGGCCAAACTACTCTTCGCGAACAATATCCAGCTCTATATTCGATTGTTAGACACAAAGGAGATACTATTTCTACAGTATTAGAGAATAGTCCTCCTAATGTGTCTTTCAGAAGAAGCCTCATTGGGCATAGACCGGTATCTTGGAACAATCTACTTCTACGATTATCCATGATACAACTGTGGACGGTGTGGATGTGTTCAAATGGAAATTACTAGAAAGTGGTAAATTTTCTGTTGGCTCACTTTATAGAGCTTTGGTCCAACCTGATATCCCGGTCGATGATAATAGTAAGATTTGGAAAATGAAAATACCTCTTAAGACGATTTTTTTGCATGGTATTTACGTAAAGGTGTAATTCTAACGAAAGGTAATCTTGCTAAGAGGAATTGGTATGGAAGTACATAGTGCGTTTTTTGTCATCACTATGAGACAATTCACCATTTATTCTTTCAGTGTAAATTCGCTCGCTCTATATGGTCATTCATCCAAATAGCTTCTGGTTTATCTCCTCCAAGCTCAGTAACCAATGTTTTTGGTAATTGGCTGCATGAAATTGTTGATAAATACAGAACTGTATTTAGGGTAGGAGCGTTTGCCATTATATGGTCGCTATGACTTGGTAGAAATGACAAGATCTTTAATAACATTGTGTCTTCACTTTTGCAGGTTATTTATCGAGCCACGACTTTTCTCCGATTATGGGCTATTCTCCAACATATCGAGTTTCGTGACTTATTTGTGGAGGGATGTACGCGATTGGAGGATACGGCGAGGGATATTTTCTCTCGACATGGATGGCCGCGTGACTTGAGGATTGATCTGCCTTAGATTCATTTATGTGACTGTGTGTATCCTAGTTATGCAGAGACTGGTGTAAAAATTAAAAAAAATCGTTTTCTTTAATATATGCGCCCATTTAAAAAAAAAAAACTGACCAAAGAAAAAGAGCGAACACCGGTCAGAGCTATCCCATACAGCTCTCTTGCGCGCGAAGGGAAGACCACGCTTTTCTTTGGAGCGGCCGCCTCCTGCAGAAGCAGCACTGGCAGCATCCGAAGCAAACATCCTGAAAATCCAAACCTGTAAAGCCTGTGGATAGTTGGCTAGGGCTATGCGTCGGCCATGCCCTGAGGACCTTCTCATCGTCTTGGGAAACATTCATTTTCATTAATTGCAAAAGGGGTGCAGAATTTCCTTTCCAATAAACAAAATGACCCTGGAGAAAGAAACCAGTCTCTTCAGTCTGACACATGCCTAAATTCATTTTTCCTTTAAATTACTCATTTTTTAAATTTGTATGAAAAATAGGCCCATTTTTACAATGATGGGAGGCTCTGACCCCATCGAACCGATGAAGATGCCGTAGAGGGACTCCCCGAGCTCTCGGATTCCATTGTTTATATGGTATAAAGCGAGAGCAGAGTAAGGCCATCTCCAAGAGAGACACGATTAAGATCAGGACAAAGACTACGTGAACAATCCAATTATCATTGGGACAAGTTTTCGACAATGCTTCAAGATATCAAAGGATGTGATCATGTGTCTCGTGGAGGTGTGAGAGAATATGATGACTACTTTAGACTAAAAAAAGATTGCGCCAGGCTAAATATATCAAGAGTTACAATTATTAGCCGATAGCACTTGTAATGACTCGACGAAATTTATGAAGACAATCCCAACTCCAAGGTAACATAGCCTAGATTTCCATTGTATAGTTAGTGAAAAAGAATATATCGGTTAAGCCATTTGCTTAAATTGGCTATTTACGTGCCAAGTATCACTCATCTTAATGCCCACTAGATCAAAACTACGAGCCGTCAAACTCCACTTCTCGTTCAGCAATCCTCCCTCGTCCAAACTTAAACACAACAATGACTAAGATTGCTCCATACTTCTTATAATTAAGGGTATGATGATCATTACTCCCTCCGTCATGGTTTAGAGGGCGTCTTATAAAAGCCATATATTTCCAAAACTCCTCTCCTCCTAGGCGTGTTAGACTTAATTACAGTATTAATGCCTTCTTTTTCTTTCCCACTTCCTACTCCATGCAGCTAAGGAATTAATTCTTGCATGCAACTCCACCAATGCATGCGTCTAAACTGCGCGTTTCCATTGAGTAATTAAGTTTAATAGGACGCTGAATAATTAATGGACGCATGTTTTTAGCACAAATCTGGCCCCAATCAGCGTCCACCTAGGTTCTAACAATCTCTCTAAAACGCCCTTCAAACCGTGACGGAGAGAGTAGTTAATATTATATTAATTCTAATTCCAATATAAGCGCTAGCGCGTTCTATACGATTGTACTCCTTCAGTCCCAAATTACTTTGCATTCTAGGTTTAGTATCAACATCTAAAATATCAACATATATATAAAGATAACTGCACTCATCATAAAACATAGTTTATATTATGACTGTATTTGTAGGTTCACGGTAGCCCGTCCTCATCAGCCCCTGCTCATGGTGGTTGTTTTGTCCGTTGTCGCTAGCGACAGGCACGAGCCGTGGTGCACGCTCAACTTTGGCGTGGGGGTACGACTCCAAGGTGGCGCGGGTGGAGGTTTGGTGGCGGGGCGGTGGCGCTCGCCCTTGTGCGACGTCTATGGCACGCTGCAGGGAAGCGTGGATGGGGCAAAGAGGGGCAGGCGTGTGGTGGTGCTCCTGGAGGCCACATCGCGTGACCTATGGTGGCGACGTTTCTGCGCATGCCTAGGGTACGATGCAACCCTCCTCGTTTCAATGTCACATAGGCCCAATCCGCTCGATCTGATCGTCGGAAGCCGGTCAACGGTGTGAGAGATGCTGGACCGGCCAAATAAGGGTGGTTTGGCCCTGTTGTTCTCCAATCGCCAAGTTTCTTCAAGTCCGCCTCCACGATTGGGCCACCATCGAGTTCCGGTCTTCCTCTCGGAGATCTCCATAGTCTAGAACAGGCTGCTACTTGAGATCTAGAGCGGAATCGATGCGGTCATGCACACCCTCCTGGGGCGCGGCGAAGCTTTGTCTACCGTTCGGTACCATGGTACATATCTTCAGATAGATTTCCATGCATTAGACAGGGATGAAGAAAGTCATGGTGGATGCGATCGAGGGATGTTTTGGCAGAAAGATTTTGGTTGTGATGAAGATAATGCGGCAGGGGTTCTCCCTGTGTGTTGAACGTTGGGAGACTTGCAGTAGCAACCTTGTCAAGCCGGGGTGTAGGTGGACTACATATTTGGTGGTGCTCATCGAACACTGAGCCATGATTTTCATGTTGAAAACCCAAGAGCCTTTGCTGAAGGCATTATTTTGAAAGCTCAGTGTTTTTCCGGGGTGAAAACCTAGGATCTTCGATCGGGCGACGATAACACTTGTGTTTTGTTCCCTTATTAAAGACGTTGCTTTTGGAAAGCCTAGTTTGTAGCACGGGTGTTATACTCGGTGGTGGTTATAGTGCTTCTGTTGCGAATGGTTGTACACCGCGACGGATCTTTGTTTTTGTTTTCCTCTTATTTATTTTTGCTCAATGTGTGCATCCCTGTTTTTTTGGACGTCTTGTTACGAGTGTAGTTACCTTTTCTATATTAATATATATTCTCTTTGTCAAAAATGTACTCCCTCCGTCACGGTTTAGAGCGTTTTAAAGAAATTGTTGGAATCTAGGTGAGCGGTGATTGGAGCCAGATTTATGCTAAAAACATGCGCCCATTAATTATTTGGCGCCATATTTAACGTAATTACTCAATAAAAACGAGGAGATTAGGTGCATGCATTGGTGGAGTTGCATGCAAGAATTAATTTCTTAGCTGCATGGAGTAGGGAAAAAAAAGGCATTGATTTTGTAATTAAGTCTAACGCACCTAGGAGGAGACAAGTTTTGAAAATGCATGGCTTTTATAAGACGCCCTCCAAACCGTGACTGAGGGAGTATTTGATATCCTCTGGTTTATAATCTAATAAGATAACAATCAATAGAAAATGACAGCTTTACCCTCTCAAGTTTCACGAGGGCGGAGTACGGAAGCAGGTCAAGTCAAACTCACATGCTAGTGACAATTCATGCGTACGTGGCAATTCGTGCGTACCCTTTCTTTTTCAGTACCACTGTACATCGAATCATACCTGACGCCCGATCGAGCCCCACATGTGTAGAAGATCTTATCTTCCATGTCAACTGAACGGGATAAGAATGCAGACTTGATCACCAACTCACTAATCTGGCAATCAGTTTCTTCTGAGAAAAATATTATCATGCTGTCACGTTCTCTCCACGAAGATAGCAGTACCTAATACGGAGTATTTATTTCCTAAACGCAAGCAAATCGTTTAAGAAAGTAGTGCTAGTTCAGTACTCCTACATCTAATTGCATATGCGTGTGAACTTTTTTTGCATACGCGAATACTCACCGACACGGCGGAGGAGCACGAGCGGCAGCAGAACGACGACGACGGTGACCAGTATCACGAACTCCCTTCCGGTCCACCACCGCGAGCCGAACAACTCGCCCAGCACCCCGGCGTGCTCCTCGCCTGCCCCCGCGCTCCCGGACATCACATCCCCTGCGACGATGACCATAAATTCTCGATGCGATCAGCAGGCGCGCGCGTGCCATGGTGCACACTCGGCAATATGTCGATCGACCGAAGCTGAAAAGCAGCACATCGTCGCCAGGGCTTACCGATAATGATGAGATAGACGACGAGGGTGCCGGCGGTGGTGAAGGCGACGAAGACGTTCAGCGTGGCGGCGCCGGCGCGGCCGAACGCATCGCCCATGACCACCGCGTAAGAGGGCGGGGCGCTGGCCCAGCCCGTGTACCGCAGCATGAACTCCACGGAGACGTCGGAGAGGAGGGCGATGGCCGCTATGAGGACGAGCGCGGGGACCACGCCGAGGACGCGCATCGCTGCCGGGATCGACATGATGCCGGCGCCGATTATGCTCGTCGACAGGTTGAACACCGCGCTGGAGACCGACGCCCCACCGCGGCCGTGCCCGCCGGAGAGCTCCGGGAGTAGCAGCGGCTCAGCCGCTCCAGCTCGCTTCTCCATGGTGCGGGCGGCCGGCCTCGTCCTCGGGGCTCGGGTTGCACTCGGGCGCGGCGTCCGCCGGCATCAGGAGTACTTCATTAAATATGGCACGGCGCCATGAATTAAAATGGGGAAATTACTCTTGTACCCTGACGTGGTTGCTTACCACGCATATCACGTGGTCGTACCCTGACGTGGTGATCGTGCATACGAGTGCAGGTGAAGCAGCAATCTATACGGGCGAGGCAGAATGATTGGAGAGGCCCAGCTCCCGTATGGCCGTATCCATGGGCCAGGGGTAGGGCCGGGTGGGCTGTGACCGACCCAGATTTTTAGAGAAAATTTTGGATATTTCTAATATTTTTATATAGTTAGGTAGTTAGGCTTTTTTTTTTTGACCAAACATGGACAAAGAGCAATCGAATCGTGACCATTGATTAATGAAGAGCAACTATAGTTCTAAAAAAAACGGGCATAGTGTTATGTAGACCACCTTCACTCGTTGGGTGTTTCTAGGCTGAAATCCGACGCTATTTAGCGTCGAACGGATGTAACTTTCGATATGTGAACGTCCAATTCCTCACTCAGCGTTCTCAGTCCAAATTTCCGGTTTTGGCTAAATTTCAATTAAACTCGGCGAAATTTGGATGAATATATGTGATTCCATTAATATTTGTGTGAGTTCGTACATATTACGTCAAATTCGGACAAACACCTGAATTTCGACTACATTAGGCTAAAAAAACTTAGAAATACTATTAGGGCTTGCCGATGCCGATGTCGCCGAAGGCCGATCACATGCCGAAGTTATGGTAGAAGACCGCGTCGTAGCGCCACAACTCCAAGGAGGGAGCGGCCGGCCTCACGCTCGACCTACTCATGATGCCACCGAATGTGGTTGGCCTCCTCGTGCTCCTAGTCGACCTTGGACCAGGCGCAGGCGTCCGACTCCTGCATCGGCAACACGTCGTTGAAAGACCGCTCCATCGCCATCTTAAGGACGAAGACGTCCTCGTCGACAGGGACGGCCCAGTCGACCGGCTCGGTTTTCAGCGTGCGCAGGTGGCGGCCTGTCGATGGCATCGGCGCGCAGCCTTCGTTGATCGCCGTCCGGATGACATATTGCTCTTTCCCATGGCGATGACTAGTGTTGAAATTGTATTTTATACAATGAATCTTGTGAAAAACAAGTTGATAAATAGCATGGGTGATGAGTATGTATTTTTGCTTTCGTCGGGTGTGAAGTGGGTCATGGATCTGGCCAGATTTTAGTCAAGATTCTCCTGCTAGGAATCTAATAGGACAAGTCAAAAATTAGTGACCGGTTAACAAATGCTCATAAGATTCGGGTTAACATGCCACTAGCAATTGATCAGATCTTAAAGCAAATCTAATGACAGCTACCAGGTGCATAGCTACCCCCTCTAGTTCGTGATTCCACGGCTAGTGCAATTTTTTTTGAAGCATGCCCACCCTCAATTTTTTCCTCTGTCCGCCACTGGCCGTATCCACTCAAACTTCATCTCCTACCCAACAAACACGTGTGCGTGCCAGCGCACGCACACGCACATGCACGCCATACCCCCATCACCCACCCACCCTCCTCTCGCCCTACCCTCCTTTCCTCGGGGTAACAGAGAACATCTCCTCTCCCCTCCCTCCTTTCATCCTCGTCTGTCGCGGGCGCATGCGCTAGGAGGGTGGTCGGGGTATCTCCGGGCCAAATGACGGTGCAGTTCAGGCGCGATGACGGCTCGGCTTGGGGCAGATCGGTGGCGTCGAGGCAGCATCGGATCAACGCGGAGGTGGTGGGCAGGCGGTGCTCCGCTGGCTAGATCTAGGACTACGGGGCCCATCTGGGTGGGCCGGCTTGTTCACGATGTTGCCGCCTCCTGGAGATGGTTATGGTGGTGTGGCTAGAGCACGAGGGTAGCGGTGCTGATGGCGGCCACCGTGATGCAGCATAGCCTACAAGCATGTCTTAGCCTGGTGTGTTCATGGTACCGTGTCTGGTTGGCAACCGTCGACAGTAGTGGAGGATTGCCCCCTCCGTTGTTGCCACCCTCTGGTTCCAACCTACCTAATTCATCCGCCTCACACGTCACACAAATGGGCCTCGCTACATGGGCACGAGTTCGCGTGCCGGGGCGGTGGCCCCGTAAGGTGGACTGCATGGGCATCTTAACGGCACACGGTGGTGACTCCCATATCTTTGGGCCATGAGGATGGCGAGGAGTGGGCATCAGGGGCTCCTTAGTGTTGCCTCGGCATGGTCAGAGCCTATATCCTGTGTTGGAAGCTTGGCTCGAGGAAGTTGGTGGTCTCAGATACCAAGAGTGGCAAGTGAAAGGATATAGATGCCTCCTAGAGGGGGGGTGAATAGGAGGTTTAAAACTTTTCCGAGAGTGGCTCAACTAAGGCGGAATTAAACTAGCGTTTACTTTGTTAAGCACAAAACCTAGAACAACTAGGGTTCACCTTTGTGCACCAATAACTTATGCTAAGCAAGACAAGCAACTATGTGATAGCAAGATATATACTTCAAGCACGATGGCTATCACAAAGTAAGGTGCATAAGTAAGAGCTCGGATATAGAGATAACCGAGGCACGCAGAGACGACGATGTTTTACCGAGTTCCTCCCAACATGGAGTACGTCTCGTTTGGAGAGGGGGTGGTATCAAACCACCAACGCCACAAAAGGCCTCCCTTGTTGTCTGGTGAATCTCACCCCAATGGGATCGATCCACACTTCCACTATCGGTGCACTTGTCGGTGGCAATCCGGAACCTCTCACATTGGGGCACTTCTCCACAACTCAATTGGAGGCTCCCAACAAACAAGCTTGGGAAAAGCTCCACAACTAAATTGGAGGCCCCAAGTAATCCTCAAACCTGCAAAACAACCAAACCGTCTAGGTTTCCAAGAACCCAAGAGTAAAAAGCTTCTCAACTTTCACTCAATCGAATCCTTACCAAGAACTCAAACCGATGCACCTAATGCAATGGCAAGAACACAAGAAGTGCTCAAATCCTTCTCTCCCAAATTCCACCAAAGCTAAAAAACCTTATGGTGGAATAAGAGAGGAAGAACAATGGAGGAAATCCACCAAAGACTCCAAGATCTAGATCCCAATATGTTCCCCTCACTTAGAGGAGAGATTGATTGGTGGGGTTATAGATCTAGATCTCCTCTTTCAAATCCCTCAAGAATATGCAAGAATCATAGGAGGGGTTGAGGGGAAGCAAGCTCAAGAAAGTCAACAATGGAAAGGAAAACTTGCAAGAATGGTTAGGTAACCATTGGGGGAAGAAGGGGCCTTTAAATAGGTCCCTAGAAATCCAACCGTTAGGCCCAAGAGTCGCCCGGTCCGGAGTCTCTGGATTGGGAACGGAGTCTTCGGTGCACCCAGGCCAAACAAGGACAATCTGGAGGACAGTCTATATGCAGTCTGGAGATAGACCTGAGATTTAGTCCAGGGTCTCCGGTCTTATAAAAGTTGGTAGAAAGACCAATATGAAAACAACCATAACTTTTGTATATGAACTCCGATTTTGATGATCTTGAGCTTGTTTTAAAGAGGACAATAAGCTCTACAAGATCATACAGAAAAACATCATAGTATAGAAAGGGAGGATAGAACCAAATGACGAAAGGTTTAACCTCTCTCAAAAAGACAAACCGATAAAACCTCTAACATCGAAAACGTAATAGAGAATGCATATGAAATCCGTTTTCGATGAACTAGAGCTTGTCATGGAGATTAAAACGAGCTCTAAATACTCACATGAGTAAGAAACAAATAATGAAAGGTTTTACCTATCTCTAAAATACAAACCGGTAAAACCTCCAAGATCAAAAACGCAAAAAGTTATATAAAAGGGAAATCTGTTTTGATACACTAGAGCTTGTTATGAATATTACCACGAGCTCTGGAACCTCACATGGATAATATCCAAATAACAACCGAGAAAGGATGATGCTATGTATGCAAAGGTTTGAGCTCTCTTCGAAAGATATGATCGAGTTACTCACTTGAGAGCCCCTCTTAATAGTACGGTTATCTATCCTATAAATCTGTTGTTTTTTGTTGTTTGCATGTATTACATACAAAATCCTTGTATGGGACGGTGGAGTTGTTGCATATACTCCTTCCTTCCTTCATGAAGAACAAAAGAAATGCATTGTCCATGCACGTGGTGCTTTGGTGCTCTACGCATTTGCATGATATCCATGCCTCTAGGCATCATCGGTTCCTTCCATATACCAGGCATATGAGTTTCACTGAAAATAGAAAGTGGTCTCCTTGATGTAGTTGTTTGGAGTATCATACATGATGGTAAATATATAAAAGGGTCCATGGATGCACGTGAAAATATTCATTTTTGTACTTAAAAAGATGTGTGGCCTATGTTTACGTATTGCTTGTCAGCTTATCTCCTACAGCAGTATAAGTAGGTGATTCCTTCCCCATGTCACCATTGAACAAGTCATGAAGCATATTTAGTTATGTTCCAAATATGCTCCAGTTTGGATCGATGCTTCTAATGAAAGTCGTTAAACAGGGTAGCATGATCTAGTGCAACCCAATACATGATCAGATATACAATTGTGTTGATGAGTCCAAGAAGAAAAAGAAAATTGTTGCCATCAAGCTATGAAGGAACTCAAGGCCCTGATTACAAGGCACGCAATGTTCCTAGAAACACTACGGCAACTCCAATCTTATTTTGTGAGCCACCTTCACAAAATGGGGGCATGCCAAGCCACCATGTACCCACGCAATACTCTGAATTGCCATATCATAATGGTAACATGTCCACACTTCAAGCTCGTGACTCTAATTCACAAGCATCCGAGTCACCACGGTAGAGTGAAGCTAGATGTTATGTTCCTAGCCATTACCCATAGCCCGATCTTGAAACGTGGAAACCTCCTAGAAGATTCCCACTTGCCTAACTATTCGTCATGGACAAATAAGCCTCAGTGGAACCCATGGTCCTGCCAAGAGTGGTTAAATCAGTCAATCCCAATGACGTCAGCATGATGACGCTTATCTCTTCTGATTAAGTGGCATGGCCACGAGAACACATGTTGTCAAAACTGTATGTGTTGGCCGAAGGGTACTCCACCATGGTGTTATTAAACGAGTTGCGAACGCAATGCACTAGGCCTTGAAAAGCTTAAGAAATAAGCTTACTTATCCATACTATTTTTAGTATTGAAACTAGGGGGTGATTATACGGAGTGACCTAGAAATAAATCCCCTAGAGTAACAGCGGGTTGGGGGCAGTAGTATCATCTTGTTGTATCTTTGGCTTATGTTAATGACTATGCAATATTAGTAGGTGAAATCAGCAAGACTAGGGGCAAGATTCACATGGAACCGTGGAACTCTCAGTTTTACTATTGGCTTGCATGTTAAAACCTGCATGGTCGCAACAATATTGATAAGGTTACCTTTGCATAGTGGTGCTAAAATCCAGTGTAAATGCAAAGCTATAGGTTCATGGAGTAGTAGCATTCACTACCCAGAATCATCACATGTAGCATGGTCATTCGCTACCACATTTTCTTCAGGGCAAGTATTTTCCTTCAATCTACTCTCTTTGAGTTTTGCACCACTACATACATTTAACTTTCATGGGGCGCGAGATGTCACTACAACATATTGTATCCCCTTTCTCAGCACGTCCTATTTTACGCTGTAATATTCATCATTGTACTTGTGTGGACCTTCCCGGGAATATACATGATTCTACATTTATGCATCTTGTGGCACATCAAATTGTGCTACAACCAAAATATCTTTTTAATGGCATGCATTTTGCCACAATACACATTATTTCTCTTGCGCCAAACTTTGGCTGCAATAGACACCGTTCTGTTATTAGGTGTGGACTCTCGCCATCTCTTCACATTTCTTATGGAAAAAAGAACATATGTTCTTTGTGGCAAGTATTTCTTACCAACATATGTTTTATTTTCCTAAATGGATATAAGCTACCTACCCAGGTTGTTCCTTTTTGAGAAAAGCATGGATGTCATGATAATCCGAGTGCTTTCTGAATTGTGGCATTAATTTTGCCATAATTTCTTTCTTAACCAGATTGCTAATTAAAAAAGCAGCTGAAACATTCATATGGACAACAAATTCCATGTGGTAACTTGGACTAGTGTCATGAGATTATATCAAATTCCCAAGAATAAATGGCAATCACCTCAGCAAGTTCATACATGCAAGCATATGCATATTCCAAGGTAAATTTGAGCGGATTACCAAGTGCAAGGTTCCAAAACTAGTTCTTGTCACTCTCTTTGACCTATCCAACACTTTCTTGGGGACATGTTCAGATACAAAATATGGTACATGATTCATACATGTAGCATCGGAATAAAAAGGACATGATACACTCATGGGTCCTAGGAAAAATGTGCTTTGCGCCAACAACGTCATTGATGAACCTTGACATGTATGGCTGAAAGAATGGGACACCAGCATAATTATTTATGTTATATTTCTTCTTTTCGACAGAGTTTTCTGTCTTGGCGGCTATATCAGTTTCTGCTAATTTTCATGAAGCCTAGCTGTGGCTTTGCTTATCGGCATGTAAAGTAGATGGAGAATCCATTGTGCCCCAATATTTTTGTGTGAGAGAATCGCACACGCCAATATAAGCATCTTCTTGTATGCAAAAATCTTCGTGCGAAGAGGAGGACGATTGTCATTACTCTATCGTGTGCAAGGTGACTCAATAACATTTTTGAGCCAGCGTAGATGTGCAACTCAACATCTTGTCTTCTGATATCCTCGTACATTCAAACATTACTGGTGCCAAAGTTATGTCCTTAACAGACAATATATCTCTGTGATGTGTTTCCTGCCTATTGTGAGCAGACAAAACAGATCATTTGAACTTGGTCAATCTTGTCGGTGGTGTCGGCACAATGTTTCTCGAGGGGGTGTTGTTTATCCTGTAACCTTGCAACATAACTCGTGTTCTGATTCATTGATAATGTGTTGGTCTTGTCCGAGATGCAAGCACTCATCTACTTGAGTCATGAAGTCATGTATGTCATCTTGAAACAAAATCCCATCCTTGGGCATGAACGTGTCTTGCTCAATATCATAAAAAATATTGAAGACCTCATGCCAGGGTTGAACTTCTCCGTTTGATTGACTCTTTTGTGTCTCTTGGGTTGGAGTGCTAAATACACGTATGAAGTGTGGTCTCCCTCCTCAAAATAAGCAAGGTAAATATTATGGAAAAGGAAAATAAGGAGACACTGATGTACGCTACTTGGCATTCCTTTGGTCTACATTCTACAAGGGGGCACATCCTTGAGTACCGGCAGCTCTATCATGTTATATGACTCAACATCCACATTAATTCCAGTGTGATTTGTGAATACCACATGTAGTCTTCAAGCATGTGTGTATAGTGTCACAGACACACTCCTAGTGCTCCCACCGATGCCATAAACACATCATATACCCAATGACTCCTCATTCATTGTCAAGCTGCCCGATATGTTTATCATTCACATTGAGTTCAATGCAGACTATATTTCAGTTGAGTCTCTTGTACAAAGTTGTACGCCAACGGAGAAACAAAACGACGAGTTGACTCTCGATTGGTATTCCAAACACCTTGAGGGGGTACCATACAACACTCTTTCTCCCTACCTAAAGAAGAGTGTTACAATAATGTATAAGAATGGGAGGCTTTTATTTTCAGCCTTCTCGACTAGCACTTTCCATGGACATGCGTAATGGCGACTCTCAATTCATTATTCGCCAAGTCAATAATATATACAAGATAGGCAAGCCATTCCTTCATTACTTTAATCATGGGGCACTCCCAGATGATATATGGAAATGAATGGATTGTAGCGACACCTTCCTTCCTATGTGGTTAAAGGAAGAACTTTGTATCGACGTTTTTTGGGGGCAAATGATGCTACTACGGTGTGTCTAGAAATGAAGCAGAACAAACTCTGCAAGAAGTCCATCATGGTGTATGTGGTGGGCATCAAAGTGGAACAAAAATGTATCATACTATCAAGCTAAGTGGTTACTACTGGCCGGGGATTGTGAAAGTTTGTCTTGCAGTAGAAAGGTCATGTCACAGCTGCCAAATTCATGGTGTTATAAAGCATCAACCATCAGTTCCACTACATCCGACTGTGCCTACATGGCCTTTTGATGCATGGGGTATATATATCATTGGTCCATTTGACATGCCATCTTCTAGGGGCACAAGTTCATACTTATAGCAATAGACTACTTCCAGAAGTACCACTAAGAGAAGTGAACAGTGAAAATGTTATAATATTTCTAGAGCGTAATATCATTTATCGCTTTGGAATTCCACATCGCATTACTTCGGATAATGCCAAGGATTTTAAGTCCTGTAAAATGAGTTCATGGCCAAATATATAATCCAATGGAATTATTCCACGAGATATTATCCACAGGCCAATGGGTTAACTAAAGCATTTAAATAAGACCCTTGGCCAGATTTTGAAAAAGATATTTCATAAAGATTATCATGACTGGCATGATCGTCTCTATGAATCCTTACTGGCATACTGTGTTACGGTTCGTATGCCAACTCAAGCTACACCATACTCCCTAGTATATGGGAGTGAGGCTGTTCTTCCTCTAGAGGTGGAGCTTCCATCCCTAAGAGTGGACATTCATGATGAGATTACCCAAGGTGAGCAAATCTGGCTGCACTTTCAACAGCTAGATTCCTTGGAAGAAGATCGGCTAAATGCACTCCAAGATTTAGAGTTATATCGTCGCAACATGGTGTGTGCATATGATAAACTTGTTAAGACACGAGTTTTTCGGAAGGGAGAACTTGTTCTCGTACTTAGGCGCCCCATTGTGGTAAAAGACAAAGCTAAGGGAAAACTTGACCCTAAATGGGAAGGACCATTTGTTATTGAGCAAGTGTATGATGGCGGTGCGTATCAGCTCATCAATCAACATGGAGAACGACCAATGCCTCCTATTAATGGGAGGTACCTAAAGAAATACTACGCGTGATCATCTCTGCACGCCAATTTGCTTATTTGTTTTTTTTCTTCTTATTTCATTCTTTCTTTTTTGGTTTTCCTAAAAAATAATTTTTTTAAAAAAACATGGACATCAATGTCCTACAATAACGGCTTTCCCTGCACACACCATGCTAGTGATTAAAGCCTTAGGCACCCTTGAGCTAGTCTGAAGGAAGCACATATAACAAAGTGGAGCGGTACCTATACCCACCACACACGACACATGATGGAGTGTATGCTTTCAGAGAGGGTGGTGAAAATACTTGGGATACTTCTGCTCTAAGGTTCCATACTTCTCATGTTTCTTGCCATGTTTTAGGCTCACTGAGGCACGATGCCCTGGGGTAACCTATAGGAAAAGAGCAAGAAAGGCACGCCTGGTCAACAAAAGTTGAGTTCAGTGTGAGCCTCTTGACACCCCCGGGGTGTTATTCCACCATAGCCAAAATTACCTATGAGGGTCTATGTAGTCCACAAAGGTGTGTGGCTGCTCTTCAAATTCTGAAGGTGAGTCCCCTAGCAATCGTGAAGGAATATCCTCCAAGAAGTTCAACAAAATCCTCTCGTGCAAATGAGGAAATCCCATCAAAAGTTGTGAAATTCAAGCAATACTTCAATACAAAAAAAGAGTCAACCAAAAAAGCAAGTCTACATCAAGCAAGTCAAGAAGTAGGGGACTCATTTGAATGAAGGAGGGGTAATCACGTACCAACCCTCAACATGGCCATGAAAAATCGCCAAGACAATTATCCTATAACCATACTATTTTAATCATCCTTGTCTATGCCTTTGTGTTCTTGAGGCATGCGCATGGGGCATGATGAAGTTGTGGGATCATCAAGACGCATGAAGTCTAGAGTATGAATTCCCATCCCTCTGAAGGCATCATGAAATCATGATGTTTTTCACATACACTCACAAAAGTTAAGTTATCTAGTCACAACTGTTATGGTCTTTCGACAGTTCCTGATGATTAGCTCTGGAGTTACCTTTTTCTGAAGTCACGTTAGCTGGTGTTCCATGGGAAAGCCAACATCCCAAATCTATAAAAAAATATTCTTTTTCTCTTTTTCTGGATTTTCTCTTGCTGTGATTCTTATTTATGTTCGTGGTCTTAAGGGAGAATGATAAGTTCCCTAACTATTCATTGTGCATCCATGATAACGCATTTCTACTCAATGATACCGTTCGTCGTGCATGGCGCCATTGATGCTTGCCCAACGACTGGCATTATACATCAACCAATGTTTCACTAGGAGGCATCATCCTCTCCTAGTCTATCTTCAACGTTGATGGTATCCCGACACTTTAAATATGGGAAGTAGCAAGGTGCTTCAGTGTGGTCAGCATCAAGCTATGGAACACTTCGAGTCTGATGGCTGGCATCGTCTATGATCGCATCAAACTCGGGAGAATTCAGGTGAGCAGGAAGGCGCGCCAGTGCAGCCAGTGTCATTCTGTGGAACACTTCGAGTCTGATGGCTGGCATCGTCTATGATCACATCAAACTCGGGAGAATTCAGGTGAGCAGGAAGGCGCGCCAGTGCGGCCAGTGTCGTTCTGTGAAACCCTTCAAGTGTGATGGCTGGCATCATATATTATTGTAAGGTCGCATCTAACTTGATAAATTAGTTTTTTGCATCAGCCAAATCCTGGGCAAACCGAAGAACTACCTCATCGGCTAGCACCATGTTGCATATGGTCGCGATGAGAACATATAAATGAGAGAGATTTCTCTTAGAACATGGCATGTGTATTTCGCCATATTTTATTGTAATTATACTCGCCCTTATGGGTGTTTATAAGATAATAGCATACCCATTCGCTATTAAATTCACATATTTCTTTGTCGTATATGGTATGAGTATTTCACCATAGATTGTCATAATCAATCCACCTATCACTCCATGCTGTAGTATGAACATGCAATACAGTTTAGCACTTGGTTAGCCCAAGGCTCTATCTAGTTTGGCAACATAAGTTGCTATCAACGCAATATGTGTGAACACACTTCGATGAACCCTCGTCTCTCTTGTTACTTGAAGCCCGAATTCTCTAGTTGTACTTCAAGGCTGTCTGAACGAGAATATTACGAGCAGCAAATAACATCTTCAATTTATAAGGCATGTATATGGAATATATGTTTGGCACGATTCTGGACTAAACATCTATAGCCATGCATGACTCTCTCTAGACGTTTATTCAAGTTCGGTTCTTAATGGATTAAGGGTTTTATAACCTTACACCGCCAAAAAAAAGGTTATATACCTTAGCTCGTTTTTCCCCGAGTATAGTCCGTTTGCTTCGCCACACGCACTACACTCGGCGGGGGGCATTTGTTTGATGAATTTTTGTACCAAGAGTTCATAATATAAATATATATTACAATTCCTCGTCTATGACACATGGGCCCCACAATGTGTAAAACATTTGTGAAAGAATATATATTTGACTGAGGATGTACATGCAAATGAGCTAGCAGAGAAGTCAAGTTCCGAGCACCACATCGATCAGCAACATGCATACATATATACATGCGTTGCTTGCCCAATGGGCTAATGGCCGGATCATTATATTTAGCTACCTCTATACATTGCATGCATGGGATCCTAAATTCAGAAGAAACACACGAAGGACCCACTGGCCAACGAGTATACACGTCTGACTGCTGGGGCAGCTAGGGCAGGTATTATATACGGTTGTGAGTCGCGGCAAGTGGGCAGGTGAGATATACTCCTGGCCGGTTTAGAAGTCACAGAGATTTTTTAGGGATCTATGTTATCGTCATGTCTGGACGACGCCTATATAAAGGCCACCAGATCGCTCGTATGGGGAGAGGCACGCGCCCGCACGGCCGCCGGGCTGCGGTGCTCCAAGACATACATACGCGGAGGGAGAGGACTCCGCCAGAACTCACACGGGTAACGCCACGGCGAAGCCTTGCTTATCATACACAAGCGTGTACACAGGTACGCAGAGAGAGCTAGCCGACGCGCTGCTCCGCACATCACCGCACGGGTAACGCAATAGCGAAGCTCTGCTCTAGTAAAATTCACACGCGTAGCACGGGCGACGCAGTTGCGAAGCTCTGCTCCGGCCACGTGAGAACACCACTTAGACCACAAATTTCTTAATTCCCACACTACGTCGAAGGCGACCAGCGGCGCCAAGATGCCGCTACTACTCCCGCCATCCATGAAGTCTTATTTGCAAGGTGAGATAATATAAGATCTGTTTGTATCATTGGTTTTGTCTCAACATGGCTGCTCTAGATCATCCGTGTGGGATGCTAGATGTAGCCGTTAATCTTTACAACCATGACCCGATTGTTTCCTCAAGGTTGGCGGCCGTGTGGCCACAATCATAGTACGACTGCTTTGTCAGGGTCGGCCATAAAGATTATCACAACCATGGTAACGACTGTCTCATCAAAGTCGTTCATGCAAACGCATACAATAATTATGCCACAAACATAGCAGCGACCGTCTCATCGAGGTCGTTCATATGGGTTATGTCAAAGTCATCGTCCGATTGTTTTATCTATACCGGTGGTGCTCAACCTCGAGCCTTATGAAAGAGTTCGGTTGATAAAACGAGTAAGGCAACGCTTCATCAATTGCCCATCTTGGATTCACGATCTAATCTCTATGAGATGAAGGTCGATTCCTATACATCATCTTATGTCTAGTGCCGACGAGGCTAGACTACACTATGGCCAAGTGACGACGAAGCTCGGTCATTATGCCATCAACACGTCGTAATTTTGATGAGATAGTCATACCGCTGTTCTTTGGGCACCGACGAGGCAAAAGCAACACTACTTTGATGAGGCAAGGGCCATATGGCTGGGCACCGACGAGGCAAAAGCCACCCTCCTTGTCAAATAAATCTCTCATTATTATGCACGTCGAGATAGCATATATGATTGTGCTTCGACGGAACAAAGCTAATCTTCTTATTCTCAAGATTATATAAACAACGACGATCATCAGCGCAGCTTAATCGGAGGTATTCTACGGCTTGATCCCGTGGATGTAATTAACCGGGTGTCTCGCGAGGCTCCGGGAATTTGGAACTACACAATCGTTGATCCAAGTCAGATGTTTATCAAGGCGCAATATTTGTAATTGTGGGAAATTGTACTTTGTAATTCTCCAAAGAATTAATAAAGATATGTTTTCCTATGTTACTTGTCTTTTTTTTGTATACTTTGTATACTGGCACGCCCGCATACATTATTTTTTTTGTTGCTTTTTTCGTGTCAAACACTCCCCAACTATCACCACGAGACCGGTAAGAAGGAAACCCTATCAAGATCATACCTTTGCCTTGCGCATATTCCACTTGATCTTGATGTAGACGATCTTTTCCTTCTCAAGATGGAACACCTTTCTTGATTTCTCTTTCACGCACTCGCTTGATGAAGACTTGCAAGTTCCTCCCCCATACAACATGGGGAAACCTTTACTTTAACCTTGTCTTCATCGATCCATGATAACCGAGGATGGCAATCTTCAAGCATGAGATCTTCTACATATGGCACATTGATACGTCGTAAATGTATCTATAATTTTTGATGCTCCATGCTTGTTTTGTATCTACTTTGATTTGCTTTGTCCACACTTTGAGGTGTTTTTGTATCTTTTCTGGAACTAACCTGTTAACAAGTTGCCATAGTACCAATTGCCTATTTTCTTCTGTTTTTGGTTCCAGAAAGGAAGAAAATCAATATTCTCGGAATTGGATGAGACAAAAGCCAAAGTCATTATTTTCCTCGGAGCAACACGGAACCACGAAGCAGAGTCGGAGGGAGGACACAGGGTGGCCGCACCCTCCTAGGCGCGGGGCCACCCTAGGCCACGCCCATATGGGGTGTGCCCCCCTGGACCCCCACCGACCTTGACTCCTGCGCCTATAAGAAGCCTCCGACCCAAAAACCCTAAATCATTCATAAGAAATCCACGAAAAGCTCAGCAGTGCTGCCGCCACCAAAGGGGATATTCGAGGGACAGAAAGTCTCTATTCCGACACCCTATCAGGACGGGGAAGTGCCCCTGAAGCCATATCCATCGATCTCCACCACCATCTCCATCACTGTTGCTGATTCTCATGATAACGAGGGAGTAGTTCTTCCTCGAGGCTAAGGGCTCTACCGGTAGCTATGTGTTCATCTCTCTCTATGCATGATCTTGTTGTGGCCATGAGCTTTGTAATCTAGTAGATCTACCTTGCTACCCAAGTTCTTCATTAGATATCTGCTCTCCCCATGTGTGTGAAAGTGACAGCGTGCACGCCATGGTGGCACTTAGGCTTGAGTCTACATAAATACTCTTTATGCTCTAATAGATATATGCTTTCCCCCACGTGTGTGAAAGTGACAGCGTGCATACCGTGTGTGTGGCACTTTGACTAGATTGAATATTTGTTATGAGTTATATTTGGAGTTGCATGTCTCTATGAAATTGTGGTGTTTGTTGGAACCATCTAGCGCTCAAGGTGACAGTGTGGGGTTATCTAGATTGGGGAAGGCAGACTTTGAGGAGTGTTGTTATAGCCCTACCATGGATTAGAGTGTCCAACCGGAGAGTAGTTAATAGTAGTATCATGAATAAAGGATATTTATATGATAGAGTGTTCACTAGTTAAAGTATGATCCCTAGGTCTTGTTTCTAAGCATTGACGTTTTCTACTAGATCTGTTGCATGTTTGCTTGCTTTAGTCTTCCTCCATGCCATAAGCTATTTTCTGACACCGTTACCACTTGTATTTCACTATCTCTTCGCCAAACTAGTGCACCTATACACATGACAAGTGTACTGGGTGTGTTGGGGACACAAGAGACTTCTTGTATCTTGATTACAAGGTTGCTTGAGAGGGATACCTTTGACCACTTCCTCCCCGAGTTCGATAAACCTTGGATAATCCACTTAAGGGAAACTCGTGGTTGATGTAGACGATCTCTTGCCGCTCTCAAGATCGAGAGGAAGTCCTAGCACCGCAAATTAGCAGTGCATCCGTGCTCGCACACACGTACAGGACACCGAGCAACCTCCGCCTCCTCGTTCCAGCGAGGCAGCGGAAGCACAACTCTTTCTTGCCGAATAGCCACCGGGAACATGTATCTCGCTAGTCCGAGACCATGGGGGATAAATTCTAGAGGGGGGGAGATCCTTCACGAGGAGGAGTGAGTGAGAAGTGAGGAAGGGGTGCCTTTTATAGGAGAGGGGGAAACCCCAAGGGTGTGGCCGGCGCATGGGGCTGCCCCTTGCCCTCCCCTCATTCATGTGGGTGGACACTCCACTCACAAAAATCCTTTAAATTCCCTCCACTCAAAATCCCACTCAAATTCCCATTAAATTTCCACCAAATTTAATGCAAAATCTCATTAAATAAAACTCCTTTTATTTATTCAGAATTTTTTCAATTAATTTAATGACAAACATTCACATATAACCCCTTGCTAGTATTTCATTTCACATGCAAAAACACTTTTTGCAATTTCACCCGAAAACCTGTTTCGGTATCTAGTGAAATAAATTCCTGCGCTTGTTATTCTTTCCAGCATGAAACTTTTGCTCCATTTGGATGTCGGTGTCTCTTAAGTGTGCCACCCTATGGTTCGTGAATAATGCGGACATGATCGAGACCTTTCTCCGATCAATAATCAGAAGCGGGATCTGGAGACCCATACCGACTCCCACACATTCAACGATGACTTTCCTGTGATCGTCGAAACCTTTTACCCTAGTATCTTAATCCCTTTGTTTCGCGATATATTACATGTCCGAGATTCGATCATAGGTATCTCCATACCTAGTTTTATCTCGTTACTGACATGCAGTCTTTTCTCGTTCCCGTGATATAACATTCTGGTGATCAAATCACTTGCTTGCAAGCTAATCAATGTGATATCATCGAGAGGGCCCAAAGTATATCTATCCGTCATCGGGATGAACAAATTCCACTCTCGATCCATGGACTTCAACATAACACTTTATTAGTTCTGAACCCATCTTTATAATCACCCTGTTACGGTGTGATGTTTGATGTTATGAAGAAACTCTTCTGGTGTTAGTGATTGACATGATCTCAGGGTCTAAGGATTAGGATCACTTCCTAAGTTGTTATAGCAATATAAACTCAATGACTTTGATCGTATTTCTATACTTCGGATGAATGTCCATCACATCATTACACTAATGTTGTGACCTCGTTATTAACAACATCCAATGTCTATGATCAGGAAACTTTGATCATCTTGTTAATCAACGAGCTAGTTTATGAGAGAGGCATAACTAGGAACTTTATGTTTGTTTATTAAACACACATGTATTAATGTTTCCGTATTAATACAATTATAGCATGCAAAATAAACATCTATCATATACTTGGAATACACATAATAAACACTTTATTATTGCCTCTCAGGGCATATTCCCTTCAGTCTCCCACTTGCACTAGAGACAATAATATAGTTACATAGTGATGAATCTAACACCCATGGAGTTTTGGTGTTGATCATGTTTTGCTCTAGGGAGAGTTTTAGTCAACAGATCTGCTACATTGAGATCCGTATGTACTTTACAAATATTTATATCTCCATCCTTGACATGTTCACGGATGGAGTGAAACCGGCGCTTAATATGCTTGGAATACTTGTGAGACCTTGGTTCGTTGGCATTGGCAATGGCACCATTGTTTTCACAATAGATCACCATTGGGTCCAACGCGCTTGCAACCACACCTAGTTCAGATATGAACTCTTTCATCCAAACTTCTTCCTGAGCCGCTTCCGAAGCAGCAACATATTCGTCCTCCGTTGTTGATCCCGCCACCACGGGTTGTTTGGAACTCCTCCAACTAACCGCTCAACCATTCATGAGAAGTACGTATCCGGATTGAGACTTAGAGTCATCTGGATCGGTCTCAAAGCTAGCGTCTACATTACACTTAGCAACGAGCTCTTCTTCACCTCCGTATACAAGAAACATATCCTTAGTTCTTCGCAAGTACTTAAGGATATTCTTGACCACTATCCAGTGTTCCGAACCTGGATCCGATTGGTACCTACTAATCAAACTAATAACATGTTCCACATCCGGTCTTGTACATAGCTTGGCGTACATTATAGAGCCTATGGCTGAAGCATAGGGGACTTTGTCCATTATCTCTCTTTCTTCCGTCGTAGCCGGACTTTGAGTCTTACTCAATGTCTTGCCTTGCAACATAGGTAAGAACCCCTTCTTACTTTCATCCATTTTAAACTTCTTTAAAATCTTATCAAGGTATGTACTTCGTGATAGCCCTATTAGGCGCCTAGATCTATCTCTATAGATCTTTATGCCTAATATGTATGATGCTTCACCTAGGTCCTTCATTGAAAGTTTGCTGTTTAGATAACTTTTAACACTGTTTAAAAGATCTATATAATTCTGATCAATAATATGTCATCCACATATAATATCAGAAATGCCACATTGCTCCCACTCACTTTCTTGTAAATACAAGCTTCTCCATCAGTTTGGACAAATCCAAACTCTTTGATCACCTCATCAAAGTGGAGATTCCAACTTCATGATGCTTGCTTCAGTCCATAGATGGATCGCTGAAGCTTGCACACCTTGTTAGCATCCTTAGGATCGACAAAACCCTTTGGTTGTATCATATACAACTCTTCTTCAATATTACCATTGAGGAACGCGATTTTGACATCCATCTGCCATATCTCATAATCGAAATATGCAGCAATTGCTAACATAATCCTAACTAATTTTAGCATCACTATGGGAGAGAATGTCTCATCGTAGTAAACTCCTTGAATTTGTCGAAACCCCTTTGCGACAAGTCGAGCTTTATAGACGGTCACATTACCATCAGCATCAGTTTTCCTTTTGAAAATCCATTTATTCTCCACGGCCTTGCGGTCGTGAGGTAAGTCCACCAAGTTCCAAACTTGATTTTCATACATGGATTCCATCTTGGATTTCATGGATTCTAACCATTTGTTGGAATCCGGGTTCATCATCGCTTCTTCATACGTCGCAGGGTCATCATTTTCATTAACCATGAAATTCATGACATGGTTTCTGTACAGCTCGGGAGCTGCACGTGTCCCGCTAGACCTGTGAGGTTCGGTAGTACTTTCTTTCAGAGTTTCATGATCATTATCATTAGTTCCCTCTTCAACTGGTGAAGCCAACTCTGGAACAACTTCTGGCACTGTGCTACTCTCCATACTTTGAAGAGAAGGTTCAATAACCTCTTCGATTTCTACCTTCCAACTACTCACGCCTTTCGCGAGAAACTCTTTCTCTAGAAAGGATCCATTCTTGGCAACAAAAACCTTGCCCTCAGATATGTGATAGAAGGAATACCCAAGTTTTTCCTTAGGGTATCCTTTGAAGACACATTTTTATGCTTTGGGTTTGAGTTTATCCGGTTGAAGTTTCTTCACATAAACATCGCATCCCCAAACTTTAAGAAATGACAGCTTAGGTTTGTTTCCAAACCACAATTCATACGGTGTCTTTTCAACGGATTTAGATGGTGCCCGATTTAAAGTGAATGCAGTAGTTTCTAGTGCATAACCCCAAAATGACAACGGCAAGTCCGTCAGAGACATCATAGATCAAACCATATCCAATAAAGTACGATTATGACGTTCTGACACACCATTTCGCTATGGTGTTCCGGCAGGTGTGAGTTGTGATACAATTCCACACTACTAGGGAAATGGCTATAGGTAATCAGGACATCCATGGCTCACATGGTTGAAGTGCCCCACGGCTAAAACAGGCGTTGTTCACCTGTGGGCAGTGCCCTACTAGTAACTAGAACAACTGTGGCACACATGGTCATAGTGCACCACAGATATGTGTGGGCCAGGGCCCTGCTGGCCGCATGCCGCATACCCGTAGCTCACATGGGGGAGGTGCGCTACGGTTGTTACGGTTAACCGTGGCGCACATGCAGGTCGTGCGCTATGCCTAAGTGAAGGCCCCTCTATTCTGTAAATAGGCAAAAACATCCGTGGCGCACTCTGGCATGTGCGCCATGGTTGGTTGCGATTATTCCCTGTGGCACACTAGGGCCATGTGCGCCACGGATGTGTCGACCAGTATTTTTTTGGCAGCTCCACTTTGTGCACATGTGTGATCATCCACCACCCCACACTTCACTTTCCCCTTCTTCTTCCTCCTTAGATCTAGTCAGGATCCTTCTCCTTCCCACCTCAATTTCTCCACTCATTCACCATTTTTAGCATGTAGAACTTGCCTTGGATGTTACATACGTAATATAGGAAGCTCTCCTGTCTCTCATCTCCTTATCCGGTCTCGCGCGCACCTCTCCTTTCCATATTATCGCGATCGGTCTCTCATCTCGGTAAGTTGTCCATGTAAGGATGTGTTCATGTGTATATGGATGATATGCTCATATGTATGTAGATGATCGATACTCATGATGTGTGTATGGATAGGATCGATGGCCATGTGTGTGTATATGGAGAGTATCGATGATGCTCATGCATGTGTGTATGGAGAGGATAATGATATGTGCATGTGTGTATGGATCGGTCTCTCTCTCTCTTGTGTTTGTGTGTGAACAAGTTGCCATTTGTTTTGCCAAAATGTTTATTCATTTCCATTTTGGCAAGACTTTGGCATTTCGCAAAGGTCCTTATTTTAGGATAGGTCATGCCGAAATTTTCTATCGACCATTGCATGCATGCATTGATTATGTGGTTCTAATAGACTTCTAATTGTACCGTGTACACCGTGCAGGCAAAAATGGTGCTCATAATGAGCGAAGGAATTGTGGCTAGATTTTTGAAATGTGCGACGGCCGACATGATACGAAATAACAAGATGGAGATAAGATGTCCGTGCAGAAGATGCAAACTCAACTGGGTGATCGACCCAGATTCCGGGAATCTGCAGGCGCACCTGCTCCGCCATGGTTTCATGGATGGATACACTCGTTGGATAAGCGATGACAAAGACGATGGAGACGGTGAAGGTGGGCAACATGACGATGATCATCACGGCGAGAATGGGCGAGATGATGAAGAGTCTCCTAGAGATGGTGAAGGTGCGGAAGCAGACCAGGATGATGATGATGATCTAGATGCCGGAGGAGCAGACAACGATGGAACAATGTCAGGCTGGGTGCGGGACTCTTATGTGCAAGAGCTACTTCTCAAGAAGACGAGTAACGCCAGGGCTGCCGCTAGAGAGAAAGCCAAGCTTGCGCAACTTGAGAAAGACGCGGTTACTCCATTTTATGAAGGATGCAGGCCCGATGATACCCGGTTGAATGTAACGCTCAAGGCTATGGAGATGAAGGCAAAACACAAATTGAGCGACACAAGCTTCAACGATATGATGGCATTCTGGCACGATCGTCTCCCAGAGGGGAACACGTGTCCAACTAGTATCGAGTACGCCAAGAAAATCGTCT
This sequence comes from Avena insularis, assembly GCA_023614405.1. NCBI lineage: Eukaryota > Viridiplantae > Streptophyta > Magnoliopsida > Poales > Poaceae > Avena > Avena insularis. Next base: position 342,868,748 of record CM042689.1, on the reverse strand, counting down.
GTCCTCTCGATCTACCACACGTTAGATATCATGTATGCATCAATGATTGCGTCATTTATCGGGGCGAGGACGCGGAGAAAACCACATGTCCGGTGTGCGGCGTGAGTCGATACAAGAAAGGGAATAAAGCACCTCGAAAAGTGGTATGGTACTTTCCTATCACTCCTCGTCTGCAGCGCTATTTCACGGACCCTAAGGAAGCGAAGCTCATGCGATGGCATGCGGAAAGGAAGAAGCCAGAAGATGACGATGACCCTGAAAAGGATGAGCTGCTGATGCACACTTCAGATGCTAGCCAGTGGAAAGCATTGGACCTCAAATTCATAGAATTCGATGGAGATTCAAGGAACATCAGGCTTGGTGCGAGCACCGATGGACTCAATCCGTTCGGTAGCCAGAGCAGCACGCACATCACTTGGCCCATGTTTGTATGGATGTACAACCTCCCTCCATGGTTGTGCATGAAGAAGAAGTACATACAAATGAGTATGCTAATTCAAGGGCCAAAACAACCTGGTACCAACATCAATCTGTATCTCGGACTGTTGAAAGAGGAGCTAGCCACATTATGGGAATCTGGAGCCAATACTTACGACGCTGTCGCACAAGATTATTTCACTATGAGAGCCGCGTTGGTCACTATGGTGCAAGACTATCCAGGTTGCGGGTATATCTTGGGGCAGGTTATCCAAGGATTTTGCGCATGCGTTAGGTGCATGGATAACACAAGCTATCTCCAACTAGAGAAAGATCTAGGGTGTTCGAAAACCGTGTTCATGGCACACCGAAGGTGGCTCGGCAAGAATGATCCATGGAGAAAACGTGGAGACCTGTTCGATGGAAAATTCAGGACCCGAGGAATCCCAAAGCAGAAGAGCAGCGAAGAAGTGGAAGAGTTGCTGAAAAACTAGAAAGATTGTCCTAAGCCTGGAAATAAGCGAAAGAGGCAGCAAGACAAGCTGCTGATGAAGGTATGGAAAACAAGGTCTGTTTTCTGGGAGTTGCCATACTGGAAGTTTCTCTGCACGCCTCATAGCCTCGACATCATGCATATCACGAAAAACGTGTGTGAGAGTCTGGTCGCCACCATAATCAACATGCCAAATAGGACGAAAGATGGTCCGAAAGCAAGGCACGACCTGATATTTATGGGTATCCGTAAGGAGCTTCATGGAGGACGCACTACTCCTGATGATCAGGAAGATGACGATGATCATGAGTCGGAGACGACACAAGGTCGTCGGAAGGGTAAAAAGTTCAAGAAGAATGAATATTACAGCCCTCCTTCTTGCTTCACTCTAAGCCAGGATGAGATCAAACAGCTTTTCAAGTGCATTCTATGAGTCAAATTTCCTTACGGCTACGCGGGGAAGATAAGCAGATACCTAGACGAGGCGAAGTAGAGGTTCAGTGGCATGAAGTCTTACGACTGTGATGTGCTAATGACACAGGTACTTCCGGTTGCACTAAGAGGGATAATGGACGAGCACCTCCGTGAAACGTTATTTGGCCTCTGCAAGTTTTTCGACGTCATCTCTAGGAAGTCGATTGGCGTGAATCAGCTCGGGAGGCTACAAGAGGAGATCGTGGTGATACTATGCGAGCTTGAGGTCTACTTCCCGCCCGCATTTTTCGACATTATGGTGCATCTGCTAGTCCATGTCATGGAGGCCAATGTTCCTCCGCAACATGATGGCGTTCGAAAGGATGAACGGACACATCAAAGGATACGTTCGCAACAGGTCCCGTCCAGATGGAAGCATAGCCAAGGGCTTTCTGGCCGAAGAGTGCATCTCTTTCTGCACGAATTATCTAGACATCGAGAACCACCGCCGGTCTTCCGCAACAGGCACCTTGGCAAGCTCGACGGATCTGGTCACCGAGAGGGTCGTCGCATACTGCATGCAGACTTCAATTTTCGACGTGCAGACTTTGATCGAGCAAACCTTGTCGCGCTACAATATTTAGAAATGGTCGTCCTTGGGTATAGAAGCACAAAAGGTTAATCGAGAAGAAGTACAGTGACCGGGGCATACAAAGGACGTAGGGAGAAATAATCAAAGAGCACAACTCAGATTTCACACGTTGGTTTAGGCAGACGCTCCTTGATAATCCCCCGCGATCGCATTCTTCTGACACGTAAAAGATCATATTCACCTTGTCGCAGGGACCGATGCAAAACCTGGTGACCTATTAGGCGTATGATATCAACGGCTACACATTCTACACGGAGGAAAAGGACAACAAGTGTGATTATCAGAACTCAGGCGTAACGTCCGAATTCTACACCGATGACAACGTGAAGGAAAGATTCTATGAAAGGATCGAGGAGATCTGGGAGCTCGACTACTATGGAGAAAAGGTGCCGATGTTCCGTGTCAGATGGGCAAAGAGCGTTGAAAGAGAAGACTGGTATTTCACAACCATGGTTATACCCGAAGCAGCCAAATCCAAGGCCGCCGGTGCGAATGTGGCCGTGAAAAATGAACCGTGGGTACTGACTACCAAAGTGGACCAATGTTTTTTCATTACCGACCCGACAAAGCCTAGACGTGTTCTCGTGAGGAGAGGAAAATGAAACATCATCGGAATGGATGGAGTCGCCAACGAGCAAGACTTCGACCAGTACGGTGATCTAAAGATTGAAGATGACGACGACTACGATGCAACAACATACATCACAAGAAGAAAAAGGACAACCCTACCCAAAAAAAGGTAGTCCGTTCGAAAGAAGAAACATTAAAGTGCCGGGGCTAAATTATTCAACCGCGACAAAGAAGGGAAAAAAGATTGTAAAATGCTAGCTCAAAAAATATTGTAAACGCTATGGTTAGAAAAAGATTGTAATATTCATGGAAAAATTATTATTTAATTTAGTTATACTTTGAATCATATTTGTACCACTTTTATGACATATATTATCACTTTTGGGCATTTTGGAATATTTAAAAGTATTTTAAAAACAAAACAAAACTTGTATGGCATATATCACCACTTTTGGGCATTTTTTGGAACATTTAAAAGTATTTTTAAAATAAAAATAAAAAAGGGGGGCACAAGGATTCAAACCTAGGTGCTCACAAGTTTAGAATAGAGCAGTGGGAAGAACCAGTGGGATAGGCAAGTGTTGATGCTAGAAGGAGCGCTGGACTCTTGTTATAGAGTGGTTAGATCCCAGATAGGCGTAGTGCACTAGCCTGAGTGCGCTACAGATATAAGTAGCGCACTCTGGCATAGTGTGCTACGAATATCTAGGTTTTATCCACGTCATCGATCCCATCTCATCCCCTCTCACACTCATCCCCACTCTCCCAGCCCGAGCCCGATCAATCCCACTGGCTGTCGCTCGATCCGCTTAGTCCCCCAAGCCATCCGACCCCTGCCCTCGAGGAGGAGGACGTGGAGGAGGACGTGGAGGAGGAGCCCCGCCCGTGTCCGAGGAGTAGGCCCGCGCGCGTGTCCGAGGAGAAGGCTGCCCGTGTCCGAGGAGGAGGAGGAGGAGGAGGCCGTCGTCCGCTCTCCGTCGTTCGCTCGTCGTCGTCCGCCCGCCAAGGTCGTCCTCGTCTTAGAGGTTAGCCCCTCCCCTCTCTCCCTCTCTCCCTCTCTCCCTATCGGGTTAGCAGTGAGGTTAGCTAGGGTTAGTGTAGAAAAATTTAGCATTGAGGTTTTGTAAGGAATTGTGCAACAAAACATGACAAACCTCAAGTCCAGCAGGGAGAAAATTACCGAAGTGAGCCCAATAGGGGTTCCTTTGGAGCCCGACCTTGTCGTCAGAGGGTACGGTGGGCAAGTGGCAGCGATCACCCGGACAACCATCTCGATCAACTCCAAGAAATCTCCGGCATAAAGATAATGGCCACTTGCGCACACTCCTCTTCGAGAAGCTGCACGCAAGATACAAGTTCCCCGCTCAGTATCGGAACACAAATTATCATGGGAACAAAGTAAACAAATCCGCCATCACAAAGATGAGCACCGCCCTGGCCAGCTGGAGAACCCGGATAAAGAAGAAGATCTATAAAGAAGGCAAAAGTCTCGAGGAGATCCAGAAGATTGAACCGCAGATCACCGAAGATCAGTTTCGGGAGTTCAAGGAGAGGTGTGAATCCGAAAGAGCCCTAGACAATAGTAATCGGGGAAAGGTGCTGCAGGCGATGAATATAGGTCATCACCATCTCGGATCTAGTGGATACAGAACCGCGAAGGCCAAATGGAATAAGGAGGACAAAGAGTATAGATCTAAGGGGATAGAAAAACCCTTTGCGAAATTCAAACCCGGGCAGGTTCGAAACGTCATCAGGCTTCATTACCATGTGGACCCAAAAACCAAACAACTCACCGCGGATCCTGTGGTGAAGGAACTCAAGGAAGTTGTGGTAAGTAATCTAATTACCACGGATCAACTCGTTTGCATTCTAATCGATGAAGTCTAGTTTCTAAACGGTTCATTGTTACTTCTTCTACATGAGGAGGAAATTGTTGCTAGTCATGGATCCCAGGGTTCCTCATCCCAGGGGTCGACGGCGAACACCCGATGGGATAACCCTTTTAATAGGGCGATGAACTGGGCCAAGAAAATAGAGCCGGTTACGAAGAAGTCGTCGTCGGCTGGCCGTCTGGACGGCCTCGATGGTAAGAATTGGGTGGATCATTTTGGTCCACCGCCGAGGACGCGTGTGGCGCCGTCGGGAAGGAGCGAGGAGGAAAACCGCGAGGTTCAAGAACTTAAGGAACAAGTGGAGCGGATCCCGCAGATCGTCCAAGACAACTTGGCAATCACTCTCACATCCTTCCTGTCTACCTTGGTGGAGTCAATAGCGAACTGGAGTGCGGGTGGTCGAGTAGGGCCGTGCCCGATTCCAAGCATGGTCAGCAGCCACTCAAACAACCCGGTGCCGACGAATCAGGCGAACTATGTGTTCGTGACTCCGCTCGCTAGCACCGCGGTGCCGCAAGTGTTAGTGACTCCCCCTGCCATCACCGTGGCGCCGAACATGTTGGTGCCCCTGCCATCGTGGCGGCGACACCGGAGCTCCAAGCACCCGGTAGGGAGAATACACCGGCGGCCAGCACCGCGCCATCAAGCAGCCCCTCTGTCTCTTGCATGCTCGTCGTCGTATGCAGTGCCTCGACATTAGCCGATCTCGATGCCATCACGGTAAACAAATTGCTTTACCGCCTTTCACGCCATCTATTACTCTTATGGCATCTCTGGTGACGCCGTACATGTTTTCCGCAGATGGATGTTCCTTTCACTCTCTTATGCTACGTGAACAACGAGCTAAGGGATGTTTCCAAGGGTACCATCGTTCAACCCTTGCAGCGCACGTTCCACTCAAGGCCGATGCCAGATATCATGCACAGGGTTAAAATTATTCGGGTGCTAAGGGGCTGCGACGACCTGGAACCTCCCATTCAACCCCCAGGAGCGGATGAAGAAGAGTCGGCTGTCCTCAGAAGTTGCTTCGTCTTATTATTGCAATGGCCAAAGAGCATGATCCGTTTGGGGACAGCGGGGGCCATCATGCCATAGACAACAACACTGCCTGTCGTGCCAGTGACAAGCAATGGCAAGGCCCCCTTACCGCCCTCGCCGTCACCTCCACGCGGTGGGTCAGATGATCATGTTGATGATATGCACATGGCCCAGGATGCGGCCGAGGACGACGAAGACTGGAATGATCACTTCTTCAACACTCAGTTTAGCAACGAAGACCTAGCTGGTGGCCCCACAGAGAAACCCACTATCACCAAGCGTCTGTTTGGTTCTCAGGAGACGCCTCTAGCTTGCGCCTTTATAGATCCAGCTGATACAACCAACCGGCCCTTTATTCTAAGCCCTGACACACTACATAGGGCGGCAGGTGCTCAGATTGCGGTGCCTGCCCGCTCTCCAAAAGGAAAAAAGGGCAGGAAAAGAAAATCTAGTAGCTCGAGCCAGCCGGTGGCGTCAACTGCGAATCCGATCAGGTTTCGGGACGGGCCACCAAGACCCGAGGGTATTATGTGGAGGATTCATGTGGCGGGTGAGCCCATGCTACCTAAGAATTTGTGGAGGCTCGCCAGTTTGGAACTGCAGAGTGTGCATGACGGCATGCTGACGATAGAGAGACGCCTTCTGGCGTAGAAAGATCCCTCGCACCCGGTATTCGTGGTTAAGGTGCCACCAGGCTTGGGCTTTGTCGACAATGCCCCTGCAGATCTGTTCTTCCTGCGGTTCAACGACATATTCAATATGTTCCACCTATACCCGCTGCACTATACCATGGTCCGCCTTTTTTCTGTCAGCCTGTCCATGCAGATCATTAGAGAGAACACACCGGGCATCGCTATAGTGGACCCCTACTACATGCGTGAAGGCTGCTTGGGTTCCCCCGCTGAATGACGTATTGTGGCCTCGTACCTAAAAATAATCTTCATGGCGAACAAGACAAAGGAATACATTCTCGTGCCTTACTTTCCCGAGTAAGTCGTTATTCACTCGCCACCGTCGATTGGCTTTATTAGATTATCATAATTCTTTTTCCAACACATTCCATTTGAATTTCTTGCGCAGAGATGAACACTGCACGCTCATCTCCTTATCGCCGAAGCATTCCCACGCCACATATTTCGACTCGAGGAGTCTAGAAAAGAAGAAAAACTACGACAAGATCAAGGAAGTTCTGGATGATGCTCTCACTGGCTATGCCTCGATGGAAGGCACCACCTTCGTGCGTACGAAGGTCAAGTTCGACAAGCACGTCTTCAACCACGTAATGGAGTTCCCCTGCGTGAAGAAGCCAGAAAGCAGTAAGAAGGAAGCCTACTAAGCACTCCATCACATGAGGGCATTCCTACTAGACCAACAGAATTCTACGCTGCCAGATCATCTCAAACAGTGGGCGGAAGCAAAGGCCAAGATCACTGATTCAGATATTAGACAAGAGATGTATCGCATCCAGCAGCAGTTTGGGGCAATCATCTTTCGTGATGTCATGACTTCGGGGGGGGGGGGGGGGATCTTCTACGGAGGAAATATCCCGAATAACCGTGACATAGAAGATCGCCTAGAGATGCAGGGTGACTATAGGAAGTTCATGACGAGACAAAGGCGTCCTCCTGTTCCCTAAGCCGAGCCAGAAGGCTTGATGTTAGCCTAGTTGTAGTTCCAAACTATAGATGACCTTTGTGTGTGTGGACAACTGTACATGCTACTACTTATCTTATTAGATTTATGAATCATCGCTTACTTGTTTTGCTTATTATTATTATATATCAATCAATGCTTGGTTTTTTTGCTTACTCTTTGGTCCTTTGCTCACTTTGGTCCTTCTTTTTTCCTTACTTTATTAGTCTTTTTTCGAGAATAATGCTGATGATTGAAATGTCGTGGCACACTATATATGTGAATGTGCTACGACGAGATTGTGAGCCTTGTGATATGCACAAGTCCAGGTCTTGTGCATCCTACTTGGCTCACGGTTCCGTCGTAGCATATTCCTGTGTACAACGACCTATGTTTATATATGAGGCATTCTTTTTGATTTACATTGGTCTTTTTCAAGAATAATGCCAATGGTTGAAATGTCGTGGCACAATATATATGTGAATGTGCTATGACGGGATGTGAGCCTTGTGATATGCACAAGTCCAGGTGTTGTGCATCCTACTTGGCTCACAGTTCCATCGTATCATATTCCTGTGTCCAACGACCTATGTATATATATATGAGGCATTCTTTTTGAGTTACTTTGGTCTTTTTAGAGAATAATGCCAATGATTGAAATGCCGTGGCATACTATATATGTGAATGTGCTACGACGGGATAGTTAGCCTTATGATATGCACAGGTCCAGGTGTTGTGCATCCTACTTGGCTAACTGTTCCGTCGTAGCATATTCCTGTGTCCAACGATCTAGCTAGTTATATATGGGGCATTATTTTTGAGTTACTTTGGTCTTTTTCGAGAATAATGCCGATGATTGAAATGTCGTGGCACACTATATATGTGAATATGCTACGACGGGATAGTCAGCCTTGTGATATGCACAGGTCCAGGTGTTGTGCATCCTACTTGGCTGACCATTCCGTCGTAGCATATTCCTATGTTCAACGACCTAGTTATATATGAGGAATGAGTTTTGAGTTACTTTGGTCTTTTTTGAGAATGCCGATGATTGAAATGTCGTGGCACACTATATATGTGAATGTGCTACGACGGGATAGTCGGCCTTGTGATATGCACAGGTCCAGGTGTTGTGCATCCTACTTGGCTAACCGTTCCGTCGTAGCATATTCCTGTGTTCAACAACCTAGTTATATATGAGGCATGATTTTTGAGTTACTTTGGTCTTTTTCAAGAATGCCGATGATTGAAATGTCGTGGCACACTATATATGTGAATGTGCTATGATGGGATTGTCCGCCTTATGCTATGCACAGGTCCAGGTGTTGTGCATCCTACTTGGCGGACGGTTCCATCGTAGCATATTCTTGTGTCGAACAACCTAGTTATATATGAGGCATGCTTTTCGAGTTTGGTTGTCACATCCCAAAATTTTCCAAATTTTGAAATGTGAAGAAATAAATAAACAAAATAAATAGCTGTTGAAATTTAGGGTGAAAAGAAACTTTTTGATTCCAAATGGAAACATCAAAACCCATCTTGAACAAACTTTGAATCCTAAAGGGATTTAAAAATATAAACAAATAATAAATAAAATTATAAAGTTGGAATCACCATTTTTGGATCTTTAAATAAAAAGATATAGATTTTATAAGGCAAAGGAAGAAATAAATAAATAAATAAGGAATATTTAAAAGTCAATTAAAATCTTGGCCAAACAAATGATATGAAAGATTATTGATTAATAAAAAGAGTAAATGATTATTTAAATATACTCATAAGGATTTATTAATATCCAATTTTATTTATATAAAGACAATTTCCAATTTAAATGAACAATAAATCATTTTAAAGTATTTTAAATAATAATTCAAAGTGAATTGTTTTGTACTATTGGATAGATAAAATCTACTGAAAAAGGTTTGACAAAGATTTGAAATTCAAATAGAAGTTTGGAAACCTATTTAAAATCCTATTTGAATAAAGACAAATGTCTATTTTTAAATAAATAATAGACCCTAAAAGAATAAAAGAAATATTTTAAAATGGACTTTAGAATATGTTAATAAACAATATTAAAAATATACTCAAAGTTTGGTAAAGATTTGAATTCAAAAGGTGTTTGAATTATTTGAACAAAAATAAAAATAGAAAATAGAAAAGGAAAAAGATCAGGAATAAAAAAACAAAGCCAGCCCAGAATCTGGCCCAGTCTAGCCCAAACTCGCAGCCCATTCCTATCCCGAAGCATTTTCTTTTATCACGTGCAAACACACCCACGCAGACACTAATCAGCAGGCCCCACGCGCACCTCCTCTCTTCACTGACCGCTGGACCCCACTGCCAGTCATCGTCTCCCTCACCGGCCGCGGCCGTTCCCCTCTTTATGCCGGCTGTTTATGGTCGTTACTCCGTGCAGCAAATTTGCATCAACACCGTAGTAATTAACTTAGATCTGACGGTTGTATCTAACACGATAGAAACTTAAACGAAGGGGTAAGATGGCTTCTGCACCGTGTGATTAACTTAGATCTGACGGTTGTATCTGCTCGATCCTCACGAAGCGGTATGCTCCAGTTAGATTCAGCCACGTGTCATGTGTTTGGTTTTAAAAACAGAAAACATATATATTAGATGTTTAGATTTGTAAAATTCATAATTTTTAATCCACACGTACAAATTTTACAAATTTTATATCATTGGATTCAGAAAAATGTGAACTTTCCAACCATGCCATTTGTTTAGTATTTTGCTTCTGTAAAATTGGTTGTTTTTGCAGAAACATGTATAGGCACATTTTGAGTATAAAATTTATTCTAAAAATGTTTTTAGGGTAAAATCTTTTGTAAATGGATTGTTTTGAACCTACTGACCAGACGAACCAACTTGTAGATTTAAAAGTATATTTGGAGACACTTAGGAATTAAATATTTGAATAAAAGCATTTCTAGCTAAATAAAAATATTGATTATGGTTTAAAAATGCTTTTAAAGTAAAACCTTTTGGGAAATGATGTGATTTAAACTCTCTGACCGTAAACACCAAGTTTTGCGATTTTAAAACATATTTTGATGAACCTTAGTAAAATTATTACTTTAATAAGGGCATTTATAGCAAATAAAAATAGTGTTTGATTTAAAAATGGAATTTAGGTGAAACCTTTTGCAAATGGATTAATATTAAACCCTTTAACCATAAACACTAGCATTTGTGTTTAAAGAATATATTTGCCTAAAACTACAAAATATTACTTTGATTTAAATCACTTCTAGCAAAACAAAATGATTTAAATGGCCATTTTCACTAACTTGAATTTAAATGATTTTACCACTTTTGTAAATGACCAATAGGAGTTTTTGAAGTGTTTATAGCCTATTAGAAACCACCTTTCCAAATAAAACAATCTTTTGCATGCTTGCATGCATTACTTGATGTTATTGTTTTATGTGGTGAATTGTTTGAATGCTAGTTTGAATATGTGCTTGCTTGATTGAATTGTAGTGAAATTTGAAGTGTGAGACTATTGCAAGATCAAGGAGTAAACCTATATTCCCTACTAAAAAGGCAAGTGGCACTATCATCCATGTCCTACTATTTTCATTACACTTAGTGATATTTTTGTAGTATGCATGATAGGACTACTATATTACTATGCTATGCTATGTCCTATTAGGATATCCCTATATCTTCCTTAGTGGAAACATTGTAGTTGTAGTATGCTTAGACCTGCTATAGACTTGGGGTGGAATACCATATCATGATATATGAAGTGTTGGAAAATATATGTTTTATATAATAAAACAAGTACTCAATGAACCACCTGGGTGGAATGAGGATACTCAATTTTGGACAAGTTGGCAACAAAGGGAACCATGTTTATATGGCTATCTTTTTGTATGTGCACTAGAAGAAAACCACCCAGGGACTTAGAGATTGAACATGTTTCTCATACAGTGGCTTCCGTGTACAGCCACATGCTAAATGGGCTCTGGCTTAGTCAACTACATAGTAGAAGACCCTTGAATTGGCACCTACTCAGATTAACGGGATTCGTGTATTGGAAATTTATCCATACATTAGTGCCTGGTAGACAAGCTAGCATTGTGTATTGGGAGGACTTCTATGGAAAGACTTTGTCACATTCTCGATCTACTGGTACTCCATTTGGTGAGTACTTATCCAGCGGCCACTGGTGGCGTCAAGACGAGATTGTGTCATGTGGGTAAAGTGTACAACTTCTGCAGAAGATCAAATTCTAAGTACTTAGCCCTGTCCCCGGTTACGGACAACTCTGAGCAACTAAGGCCTGAAGCTATGGAAGATCTCGACATTCCAATTTCCCAAAGTAAAACTTGATGGTGACAACAAGGGATTAGGGGCACTTGGAGTTTTCCAAGGAGTTCAGAAAGATTGTCAAAAGATCAAAACTATTTTGAAAAAATAGGATAAAACTATATTGCTTTCTGCAAATGAGGCTAAACCCTACTTAGCCAAATATGCATATATTGATAGGTTCCACTTATTTATACATAGTAGTGAAACTTGCCAATATAATTCAAATGTATTGACCCTTGTGGCTGCAACTTATTATGTTGCAGGTTTGTTTGATGTTAGTGAAGTGTGTTGATTAGGATTACAATTCTACAACCAACATGATTGCCTGTGGAACTTTGAAGATGAAGGACTCCATGCTATATAGTTATTTCTGCTGCATTGTAATAAGATAGCCAAATGAGCTATGTAATATGTAATGAATTATTTTATTCCTGGTTATAAAGTTGTAATATGACCTTTGTTTCTTGATATTACATCTTAACTATGGATGCTAGATATTTATCCAAGGACTAGCATTGTAAACACAGGGATCTCTACCTTATTAAAGGTTGGGACCTTTATAGGTCTTTTGATTTAGGAGTACTTTCTATAAGTGTATCTTCATATGCGATTTTAATTATACATGTTTTTTTTCAATCGTCGGTTAATTATTATTGTCAACTTGTAGATGACGTGGTACGTCGTGTACAAGGGACGGGTTCCCGGAGTCTACGATGATTGGGAAGACTGCCGGAGACAGGTGCACCGTTTCAGCGACAATAGCTACAAAGGGTACAACACTATGGCGGAAGCAGAAGCTAGATACACGCGCTATCTAGCGGGAGTTAGGACGAGGAACTGGATGAAGACCTACACCTTCGTCGCGGTGATCATGCTTATCGTCTTTGGTTGTTTATCCCGTGTTTGTGTCTAGCTAGTTTATATGTCTAGGCGAGCTTCCAAGCTCTAACTTGTTCGAGACACATGTATTCGCATGTCACCAACTACTTTGTAACTTGATCGAAACAATGTAACTTATACTATGTATTCATGTATGAGACTTATCTATATGTATTTGTTCCAATCTTGTTTTGCAAATTGTGTGTTTATATATATAATTGTATATCTTGTATCTGTATGTGTATATCTGCCTGTAATATTGTATATCATTTGGCTACGAAATTAAAAAAACAAAAAAAACAAAAAACACCTGTGGCGCACATGACCTAGCTTTCGTGGCGCACTACATCTAAAGCGCACTACTAGCTCAAGGCGCTTATCTTCCCAGCAAAGGCAAGATCTCAGCTTTGTGCGCCTATGCGCCTTGTCAATCGAAATAGGCGTAGCGCACCTGCTAGTGCGCCACGGATGGCCATTTCATGTGCGCCACAAACATGCATTTTCCTAGTAGTGCTACACTCTTTCATATGAGTGCTAAACTTGTAACTTAGATACTCACTCCATGGTCAGACCGTAGAAATTTGATCTTTCTATTACGATGATTTTACCCTTCACTCTGAAATTCCTTGAACTTTTCAAAGGTTTCAGACTTGTGTTTCATCAAGTAGATATAACTGTATCTACTCAAATCATCCGTGAAAGTAACAAAATAATCAAATCCACCTCGCGATGACACACTCATTGGACCACATACATCAGAATGTATGATTTCCAATAAATCTGTCGCTCGTTCCATTGAACCAAAAAACGATGTTCTAGTCATCTTGCCCATAAGGCATGGCTCACATGTATCAAGTGATTCCAAAAGTCCATCCGAATGGAGCTTTTTCATGCGTTTAACGCCAATATGACCTAGACGACAGTGCCACATATATGCGGATATATCATCATTAAGTTTAATTCTTTTAGCATCAACATTATGGATATGTGTATCACTATTATCGAGATCCAAAAGAAATAAACAATTCATCATCGGTGCATGAACATAAAAGATTTCATTTATATAATTAGAACAACCATTGTTCTCGGATTTAAATGAATAACCACTTCGCATCAAAAACGATCCAGATACAATGTTCATGCTTAGTGCAGGCATCAGATAACAATTATTCAAGTTTATTACTAATCCCGACGGTAAGTGGAGAGGTAGCGTTCCAACGGCGATCACATCAACACTTGATCCATTGTCGACACGCATCTTGATCTCACCCCTTGCTAGACGTTGCTTGTTCCGCAACCCATGATTCGAGTTACAAATATTAGCAACTGAACATGTATCAAATACCCAGGTGCTACTGTGAGTACTAGTCAAGTACACATCAATAACATGTATATCATATATAACTTTGTTTGCCTTGCCGGTCTTCTTGTCTGCCAAATACTTGGAGTAGTTGCGCTTCCAGTGGCTAGTCCCCTTACAATAATAGCACTCGGTATCAAACTTAGGTCCAACTCGGGGCTTCTTTTCAGGCACGGCAACCGACTTTCCGCCCTTACTTCCCTTCCGTTTTCCCTTCTTGTCTTTCTTGAAACCAGTGTTCTTATTGATCATCAACACTTGATGTTCCTTCTTGATCTCCACTTCTGTAGTTTTAAGCATTGACAGAAGCTCGGGGAGAGACTTCTTCATGCCTTGCATATTATAGTTCATCACGAAGCTCATATAGCTAGGTGGCAGAGACTGCAGAACATGATGGATGCCTAAGTCAATGGTAATCTATATTCCCAAGGACACAAGCTTATCGGCGTAACCCGACATCTTGAGTACATGCTCACTTATGGAGCTGTGTTCTTCCATCATGCAGCTAAAGAACTTTTCTGAAGCATTGTAGCTCTCTACAGCAGCATGTGTGTCAAAAATCATTTTCAACTCACCCATTATATCAAATGCATTTCCGTTTTCGAAATGCTTTTGAAGTTCTGGCTCTAGCCCATACAATATGTCGCAATGAACTAAGTTGTGGTCCTCCTGACGAGTCTGATAGACATTCTTCTCCTCGTCAGGGGCATCATCAAAAGGTGGGGGGCTAGCGGCGCTTCTAGCACATATTGCTATTGTGCAGTAGAGAGGAGAATCCTCAAATTCATGGCCCATTCGGTAAAGTTGCTACCGTTCGTTGCAAGTTTCTATTTCTCCACGAACATATTGAAATTAAAAGCAGGTGGTGCCATCTACAACAGAATTTGTAAAGTTTAGACTAAGTTTATGATAGATTGAGTTCAACTAATCCACATTAAGAATGAACTCCCACTCAAAATGACATCCCTCGTGCCCCACTTTACCAAGTCCGATCATCACGTGAGTCGGTGTAGCTTCAAAGGCGAGCATCAAATGGGCATCATATCTACCATATGACTCATGCTTAACCTTTCGGTCCGTGTTCCGAGGACATGTATGTACATGCTAGGCTCGCCAAGTGAGAACCTTAGTATTCGCGTGTGTAATTGTCTTACACTCGTAATATGGTCGTGGATCCAAGAACACCCGATCATCACGTGATGTCTTGGAGCGACAAAACATAATCGGTGCATACTTAAGGAAGAACGCATTATTGTCTTGATATTTAAATGAGGGATCATATTATTATGCTAATAAAATGTCAAACAAGCAATATAAGATGCAATCAAACATCACATGTTTGTAAGTGAAATGATATGGTTCCCGCATATGATCTCCATCATGTGCACCGTGGTATGATCACTATCACACCTCTATGTGTAAGGCCAAGGTCTATGGAACTTACACGTTATATGTGTTGTAAGAGTATCAGCTCATACTTCTACTTACAACATCACCATATCATAACACTAGCCCAACAACAATCTAAACTAGACGCCTCTAATTTATCCATTGCAATTTTTACGTGGCTTAGGGCTTTCGAAGATATAACCGTTCATACCTACGAACATGAACCACAACAAGGATAACCAAATTGTTGACAACTCATTGTAAATTAGATATTGACTATAGTAGGAGAGACAGACACCTGCTAGCCGCTTATGCAAAACTAGTTGCATGTCAAGCATGGAACAAGTCTCATGTGCGAGGACATGTAAAGCTTGTCTGGGCCGCTTCATCCCACTATGCCACCAATATCCAAAATACAACTAAGAAGCAATAACATGATCATCATCGCCCACATACTCATATGTGTACTACCCGTGTAAAGAATCTACGCATATATCCGGCTCTGATACCACTGTAGGGTTCGCAGCATAGAAAACAAAAAATTCCTACGATGGGAACAACTATGTACCAAGATCTATCTACTAGATACAAACAACGGGCAGATGTATATCCATAGAGAACATATCTTTGAATACCGACAAAGCTTAACGAGTTAAACTCGTGGTTGATGTAGACGATCTCTTGCCGATCTCAAGATCGAGAGGAAGTCCTAGCGCCGCAAATCAGTGGTGCATCCGTGCTCGCACACACGTACAAGACACCAAGCAACCTCCGCCTCCTTGCTCTAGCGATGCAGCGGAAGCACAACTCTTTCTTGCCGAATAGCCACCGGGAACATGTATCTCGCTAGTCCAAGACCATGGGGGATAAATTCTAAAGGGGGAGAGAGATCCTTCACGAGGAGGTGTGAGTGAGAAGTGAGGAGGGGGTGCCTTTTATAGGAGAGGGTGTGGCCGGAGCATGGGGCTGCCCCTTGCCCTCCCCTCATTCATGTGGGTGGACACTCCACTCACAAAAATCCTTTCAATTCCCTCCACTCAAAATCCTACTCAAATTCCCATTAAATTTAAACCAAATTTAATGCAAACTCTCATTAAATAAAACTCCTTTTATTTATTCAGAATTTTGTCCATTAATTTAATGACAAACATTTCACATATAACACCTTGCTAGTATTTCATTTCACATGCAAAAACACTTTCTGCAATTTCACCTGAAAACCTGTTTCGGTATCTTGTGAAATAAATTCCCGCGCTTGTTATTATTTTCGGCATGAAACTTTTGCTCCATTTGGATGTCGGTGTCTCTTAAGTGTGCCACCCTATGGTTCATGAATAATGCGGACATGATCGAGACCCTTCTCCGATCAATAATCAAAAGCAGGATCTGGAGACCCATACTGACTCCCACACATTTAACGATGACTTCTCTGTGATCGTCGGAACCTTTTACGCTAGTATCTTAATCCCTTTGTTTCACGATATATTAGATGTCCGAGATTCGATCATCGGTATCTCCATACCTAGTTTGATCTCGTCACTGACATGCACTCTGTTCTTGTTCCCATGATATAACATTCTAGTGATCAAATCACTTGCTTGCAAGGTAATCAATGTGATATCACCGAGAGGGCCCAGAGTATATCTATCTGTCATCGGGATGAACAAATTCCACTCTCGATCCATGGGATTCAACATAACACTTTAGTAGTTCTGAACCCATCTTTATAATAACCCAATTACGGTGTGACGTTTAATGTTATCAAGAAACTCTTTTGGTGTTAGTGATTGACATGATCTCATGGTCTAAGGATTAGGATCACTTCGTAAGTTGTTATAGAAATATAAACTCAATGACTTTGATCGTATTGCTATACTTTGGATGAATGTCCATCACATCATTGCACTAATGTTGTGACCTCGTTATTAACAACATCCAATGTCTATGATCAGGAAACTTTGATCATCTTGTTAATCAACGAGCTAGTTTATGAGAGAGACATAACTAGGAACTTTCTGTTTGTTTATTAAACACACATGTATTAATGTTTCCGTATTAATACAGCATGTAAAATAAACATCTATCATATACTTGGAATACACATAATAAACACTTTATTATTTCCTCTTAGGGCATATTCCCTTCAGGAATACATGTGAGCACACAAAACATTTACTTGGCCAAAGATAGGACAAGATTAAGCAAAGGCCAAGGTGATTATGATCAATAAATTCTACCATAAATTGATTACTCATTGTCCAAGGAATAGAAATATTGGGAATAATTTCCCAAGGTAGCTTGCATGGATATCCAAGATCATATTCACACAATAAAGCCTATAGCAAGTTATAAAAATTAAGCATGATGCTTCGAAAGATATTCTTGGTAACTTCCAATAGTCACACAATCACTAGTGATTAGAGTATCTTGAAGCAAATGGTTTCCATGAGGATATATAGATTCAAATATGAGAAAACACATACCAAGAAACACTCTCACACACAAGATCCAAAATATGAGCAATAAAGGCATTCAAGCAAATTGGAACTTGTATGAGAAAATGTGTCACATAGGAGCTAGATGATTATCAATATCAATTCTAAGTGACACTAAGCATATGACTCCCCCATAATGTGATACTACCATAAAACCAACACGAGGCAAAGGATCCAAATAGATATATTTAATGGACATTATAGAACTTTAAATTTCTCATGAGAAACATACCACAAAGAGACTAGATAATATTGCAATATCAATACTAGGTGGTATTCCTCATGTACACACATTTTTAGGATTGTGGAATGCCTAAGCATACCACTCCCCCAAAATGGGATAGTACATTAATCTATCACAAGATCCAAATAAGATACCAAATATAATCAAGTAAGGCTCCAATACACGAAACACACATATATGGTGTGCCACCCAACATACACAAATATACTTGATATCTCAAGATAATTAAGTGGAAAGCACAACATGTACAAAAGCATGGAAGATACAAAACCAACACATGCACAAGGGGGTGAGTAACTTTAAATGTAAAGAGTTTTGCATATGTTACCGCAAGGAGGAACATTGGATATATAATATAAGCATGATAATCCAAAAGTCTTGGCTTGACACAAATAATTGATGAATATCCCTCAATTCTTCATAATGTAACCAAGTCTCCAATGCCCTCCAAAAACACATATTGATCAAGTTTTGGCTTGTTGGTCCCCAACCAAGTTGGGTCCTAAGAGGTTAGTCACAATAGGCTTGGCAACCCAAATGGTTCTTTTCTTGACACCACATTGGGCACCAAAAAATTTGGCAAACACATTGCCAACCTCATCCTTACGAAGAGAATAAACATCATCAATCAAGATAGGGTTGGATGAGGAGATACCAAATGTGCATGAGGAAGAAATGTGCCCCTTCGCATGGCATATGTAGCAAGTTCTTCTCTTGCCATCTTTATTCTTAGGTGAAGCCACAACTTGAGGAAGAGCTAGAGTTGTACTCTTAGGAATATGCCCATCTCTAACTTGAGTTAGAGCTTGAGGTTGTTTCCCTTGTTGCTTCACACTAAGGTGCTTCTTCTTTAATAGGCAAGATCTAACATGATGCCCTTCTTCCTTGCACTTGAAGCAAACAATGTTGGCTGGATTCTTGACTTGATCTTGGCCATTCTTCTTATTGCCTTTGTGCTTCAACTTGATAGTGGACTTGTTCTCGACATTGGATTTGAATCCAATCCCACTCTTGGGGAATTTTTGCACACTCAAGATGTTGTCGAGTGTGGACTTCCCTTTATGACCCTTTTTCAAGTCATTATTCAAATAAATGACTTGAGCCTTGAGCTCTTTAATTTCCTCTACATGGTTAGTATAAAAAACAATACTAGAGGAAGTATATGCTACATTGTTAGAGAAACAAGGCATAGAATGCAATTCATCACAAGATGTAGCAACGGCATGAGTGGATGGATTACAAGGACTAGCACATGGCAATATAATGTTTGGAGTAGATATAGTGCTAATGTCCACATGAGGTTCGTTAGATTTTACCTTTGACACGATGGCCTCATGAGCTAACTTTAGCCTACCATGGCATACTAGAAGATCCTCATGCGAGCTTGAGAGCTTAACATGACTTTCTTCTATTTCCCATAGTTGCTAGTTAGCAAAGAAAGTTGAGCCTTTAGCTCAACATTCTCCTTGAAAATAGATGCTTCACAATAAATAGAGTTAGTAACACAAGCATCATCATTATTAGCAAGAGGTGAGGGCAACTTGGCAAGATCTTTTTAATATGAAGCTTTAAGTTGCTCATGCGACTTGGTGAGTTTGATGAGATACCCCTTAACGACCCAAGATCCCTTTTCGTGGTGCTTAAAATCCTCAACAAGTTTAGCACGGGCACCTACAAGTTCATCATTTTTAGTTTGAAGGAATTTGCCACCACAATTTCTCCATCATGAGATTTCTTCACTCTAGACAGCTCTAGAGCAAAGGTATCCTCGATAGATTACTTAGTGGTTTGTTCCTCTTCCAGAGCTTTATTTAGATTTGCAATTATATTAGCATACTCATGCTCAATATTACCCATTTAATCAAAGCTGTTATCATGCACCTCAATTTGTGTTTCTAACTTATCAGTATGTTCATTGCTCTTAATAGCAAAGTCCAAGATTTCAACGAAGTTATAGCAAGCAATATTATTATTAACAAGGGCACGATAAACCATCTCACCCTTTTCATATAAAGCATCAACATCAAGCTCTTCTTCCTCGTTATCCACATTCTCATCATCACAAGAGATATTGGTTTCCAAAGTAGGAGTTACCTTTGAATCCTTCGACATAAGGCATAGATGAGTACCGAAAGAAGGTGAGGATGACATGACATTTGTAGCTCCGTACAAAATATTGTCTTGGCCCATGGTTAGCAACACAAGCACTAGAGGAAATAGAAGCACTTTTATTATGGCAACAAGACAACACAAGCATATCATCATGAGATTTATTCAAGCCATTTCTACATGATATGCAAGGACTATCAACACAAGCATTTAAGGAGTTTGTAATGCTAGAAGTGTTAGTAAGCACACTATCAGAATTGCAATTTCTATCACCACTCACCATATCATTACCTTGTGAAAAATCACATGTTGGTGAAGTGGTATAAGATGAGAACTCATCTCGACCGGAAGTGGAAGCAACACTATCATCCTCAACAATATTGGACACAACATATTTGTCTTGAAGTTTTATCCATAACTCATGAGCGCTCCAAAAAGGAATGATTGTAGATGTAACTACATAGCTCAAATCATTAACAAGCACATTAGAAGCTTGAGCATCGAGATATAAGTTTTTATCATCCTCACAAGATAGATTTTTGAAATCCATAGGAGGAGAAAAACCTATAGATACAATACGCTCCAAATTTGGGTCCATGTCCCGAAAATGAATAAGCATATGAGTTTTCCATATATCATAATTTGTGCCTCGAATATGAATATGTTATTATGTACTAATCCCCTAGCTGACATCTTTACTCTCAAGGCGGTGAAGCATAAAATGAGAGACCGGGCTCTGATACCAATTGAAAGGGTATATATGCCGCCTAGAGGGGGGTTAATAGGCGGTTTAAAACTTTTCCGAGAGTGGCTCAACAAAGGCGGAACTAAACTAGCGTTTACTTTGTTAAGCACAAAACCTATAACAACTAGGGTTCACCTATGTGCACCAACAACTTATGCTAAGCAAGACAAGCAACTATGCGATAGCAAGATATATACTTCAAGCACGAAGTCTATCAGAAAGTAAGGTGCATAAGTAAGAGCTCGGATATAGAGATAACCGAGGCACGCAGAGACGACGATGTTTTACCAAGTTCCTCCCAACATGGAGTACGTCTCGTTTGGATAGGGGGTGGTATCAAACCACCAATGCCATAGAAGGCCTCCCTTGTTCTCCGGTGAATCTCACCCCAATGGGATCGATCCACACTTACACTATTGGTGCACTTGTTAGTGGCAATCCGGAACCTCTCACAAGGTTGGGGCAGTTCTCCATAACTCAATTGGAGTGTCGGAGGGATAACCCGTGGGTGGGGAAAGCCAGGCACAAGTAGGTCGGCTCCAGAAGGAACAGGCCGCCTGGCCATCAAGGAGGAAAACTCCGGCCGGTTGGCTGATGCCACCCGGCTGGGCTTGAAACTTTCCCGGCTGGCCCGTCTAGCCGCTAGCCAGAAGAACCGGCCAGGTGGCTGCTTCCACCCGGCTCACCTCGGATTCGATGGAGAGCATGGAGGGACCAACGCTCCTTGCGGGGTATGCCTTTGACCCTCCTTCGTCATCGGGCAGGCTGGCGTGCCGTCACGACCAGCGCTACCCGACGAGAATAAAGCAAAGTGGTCGGCTAACTGGCAAAAAAGCAGTCCGAGTGACCGTTAAAGCAAGGGTGACGCCCCAAAGGAAGCCCGGGTGACCACCAAAGAAGAGGGTGGCACTAAAAGAAGGGTGGACTGGGTCCTAGCCCACCGGCTAGGCCCCGCAGCCGGCCCTGCCCTGTAAACCCGTATCCAAACAGTAAACCCTAGGGCCCAATTTGTAATCTGCCCCCAAGACCAGTATATAAGGGAGGGCAGCGCTAGGGTTCTAGGTAAGGAATGATAGAAGGATAGAAGGGCTAGACATTAGTTCCCATATTCCTCTAGCTCTCGATAACTGCTAAGGAAACAGCTCCAGGAGCATCTGTATAGGGCATTCACCCCCTCATATAGTTCATCTTGCAGGAGTAGGGGTGTTACCTCGCCGAGAGGGCCTCGAACCTGGGTACGTCATTGTGTCTGCAGTCTACCGTGCCCAACCTGTTGCGTGAGCCACCGATTGCATCCGAGTGTCCCTTATTAGCCATCCCCGATGGCACTACCGTGTTCCACACCACGACAGTTGGCGCCTACCGTGGGGCACAGCGCTTCGGCTAGGATCATCTTCCGCACGGGACTTCCGCTCGTCGCTGGTGAACGTGTGGCCTCCAGCCTCGTTCTCACGTTTGACGCTTTTGATTGCGTCGTCGACAACGCCGCGTGCTTCGCTGGGAACACCTTCCCTACTGACGGCTCCATCATACATTTTGGGGACATCCGTATCTACGTCGCCACCGTCGCCGAGGTTTTCGCCAGCACGGTCACCTCCGTACGCGACGTGCCTCTCAGCCACCTCGCCAGCAGCCCGACCACGGCGAATGGTTGCGTCAAGGTCATGGTGGTAAACTCTCACGAAAATCACCGCCTGCCTCAGGAGCACCGAGCGGGAGAAGAGGGATCCGCGCATGAGCAAGAGCAAGATCCACTCACTGCCTCCATCCAGCGCTTGCGCGCTCCAGTCATCGTCGAGGCGGATCCGGCGGCTGCCGCGGGCGCACTCGAAGCCACGCGCCAGAAGCTCCTGGAGGAGGCCACCAAGGTCGCGGCTAACCAGCGCTGGCTAAATGCCATCGTGCATGAGTATAACGCTGCTCACGGATTCGTTAGGAAAATCCAGCACCGAGGACGTGACCTAGCATCAGAACTAGACCATGCCGCCGATTCACATGCAGGTGTAGCGCGACCCGTCTACAGCACCCCCTCCAAGAACATGAGAGTAGCCGAGGCAGCGGCTAAGGCAGCGACCACGGAATTAAAACACCTCGAGGGCGAAGAGCTTCATCACCAGTAGGAGCGCGTCCAGCTCCTCGTCGCCACCGCTAACAAGCAGCAAGCCGAGGGCGCCCCCAGCCAGATGGGAAACTCCTGAGACATCCTCGTTCGCAAAGGCGCGGACCATACGGCGCATGGGGGAGCAAGCATCAGCAAGCGTCCTCCCCGGGAGGAGTCGGGCAAAATATCCGCCCGCGTGGCGAGTCTGGCAAGCGTTGCCGCCACAACCGAGACGTTGCTGCTTCTAGCGTAAGCCACGCCCCGGCAGCAGGAGCTTCCCAAGGGAAGAAAACACGTGTCCCGGATGAAGGGGCAGATGCAAACAAGGACCCGCATGTGTCAATCTGAAGGTCCACCTCGGCCCCCGAGAACCGGCTGGCGCGCGTGAACGCATCGACCTCCTGGTGCAGTCGCGCACGCTGGAGGAGGAGAGTCTGGCTGGCCCGAAGTGTTTCGGTCCATGCATCCGGAACGAGCCGTTTCCAAAGGGTTTTTCGCTCCCAAGGGACACGCCAAAGTATAATGGCACGGTCAATCCCGAGGATTAGTTGGTAGATTACACTACCACATTGGGAATCACCAACGGGAAATCTCCACATGGTCGTCCGCTACGTCCCCCTCATGCTCGTCGATTCTGCAAGAACATGGCTCAACAGCCTCCCCGACAACAGCATTAACGCTTGGCTAGACTTCAAAGAAGCGTTCATTCGCAACTTCACCGGAACATACAAGCGGTCGGATCGACCTCGTGAGCTTTCCCTTTGCGTACAAGGCAAGGATGAGTCCGACCGCGCCCACCTCACCCAGTGGACCAGCATGCACAACTCGTGTGAAGGGGTACGCGAGCACCAGGCAATAGACTTCTTCACCAACAGTTGCCGATACAGCACCATGTTGAAGCACAAGCTCAGCCGGGCAAACCCGCAAACCATGGCCCAGGTCATGGCCATCGCGGACAAGTACGCCACCACCGACGTGGCTATGAAGAAGCCCATCGTGGTGGATGGCCAAGGCCAAATCGTCATGGACGAGCAAGTGGAACGCCGCCAGCCGGGCGACCATCACCCCAGGCGGCATGGCCACGACAACCGTCACGGCAAGAGGAAAGACGACCAGCCGGACAGCCGGTACGACGCCAAGCAAGTAGCTGATGTGCCGAGGACCCGGCTGCAGGCGGCAGCCGGAGGTAGAGGCCAGACGACAGACCGCCTCGGCCCAAGTACACCATGGAGTCTATGCACGATGGGCCGTGCAAGTTCCATAGCGGCGACAGCAAGCCCGCAAACCACACAACGCGCCAGTGCAGCCGGACGAAGAAGATGGCTGAAGCCGGCGGGCTCCCACCACCACCGCCACCACCAGCCGGAGGCCCACCGGACAACAGCGAGCGACAAAACCGCCGCGAGGATGACGAGTACGATTACCCGTGACAAGTGGGCAAGTACCACATCTTCCTTACGGAGCCGGAGACAAAGCATGCCAAGCGGAGGTGTGAGGCGGAGGTGAACGCAATCATCCCCCCGTCCCCCAATACCTGCATTGGTCGAACCAGGCAATCACTTGGAGCAAGGAAGATCAGCCGGTTGTGCTACCAAGCCCTGGCAGCTATGCGCTGGTCCTCGATCGCATCATCATCTACAAGAAGCACTCGTGTCGTTTCTCCCGTGTGTTGATCAACGGTGGCAGCAGCATCAACCTCCTGTACCGCAGCAGCCTCGAGCGGCTCGGCATCATTGAGTCCCAGTTGCAGCCCTCAAGCACTTCGTTCCACGGACCAGTACCAGGCCCGTCGCACTCGCCAATTGTCAAGATCCGGCTGGACGTCATCTTCGGCAGCGAGAACAACTTTCGTCATGAACGATTCTGGTTCGCGGTCGTGAACCTCTCCAGCGCCTACCACGCCATACTAGGGCGCCCAGCTCTCACCAAAGTCATGGGAGTGCCGCACTACGCGTACCTCAAGATGAAGCTGCCAGGCCCAAAGGGAGTGATCACCGTTGACGGCTGCTACAAGCGTTCAATCGAGCGCGCCTCAGATGGCTCCAAGCTAGCCGAGTCAATGATCATCGCCAAGGAGAAGCGCGTCATAATGTAGAACGTGGAGGCTCTGCAGAAGGACATGCCGGCTGGAGAACCTAAGCCGACCGGAGAATCACAGTTCAAGCCCTCGCAAGGCACAAGGAAGATCCCGCTAGACGAGGAGGACCCAAGCAAGTTCGTCCTGGTCGAAGACGGCCTAGACAGCAAATAGGAAAGCGCGCTCATCGACTTCCTCCATGAGAATCAGGACATTTTTGCATGGTGCCCAAAAGACATGCCAGGTGTCCCAAGGGAACTCGCCGAGCACTCTCTTCATGTTCGACCGGATGCGAAGCTGGTCAAACAATCTTTATGCCGCTTTGTAGAAGAAAAAGAAGAACCATTGGTGAGGAAATCACGTGGCTGCTTGCAGCCGCTTCATCATGGAAGTTTTCCACCCGGAATGGCTGGCCAACCCGGTGCTGGTGCTGAAGAAGAACAAGACATGGCGCATGTGTGTTGATTACACCAGCCTCAACAAGGCATGCCCCAAGGATCCTTTTGCTCTACCGTGGATAGATCAAGTCATTGACTCCACTGCTGGATGTGATCTGTTGTCTTTTCTGGATGCTTACTCAGGTTATCACCAGATTAAGCTCAATGTAACCGATTAAATAAAGACACCGTTCATAACCCCATATGGGGCTTACTTCTACACCACCATTCCCTTCGTTCTGAAAAACGCAGGATAAACCTACCAACGATGCATGCAGAAATTCCTGCAGACGTAGATTGGTAAAAACATGCACGCCTACGTCGATGACGTCGTCATCAAGACCAAAGAGTGGCACACACTGCTTGAGGACCTGAAGGAGACATTCGACAATCTCCGCTGTTTCCAGATCAAACTAAACCCGGAGAAATGCATATTCGGCATCCTAGCCGGCAAGCTCCTCGGTTTTCTCGTCTCCGAGCGAGGAATTGAGGCGAACCCGGAGAAGATCGTAGCCATCGAGCGGATGGAACTGCCACAAAGCCTGCACGACATACAGAATTTCACCGGATGCTTGGCCTCCCTCCGTCAGTTCTTTAGCCGGCTGGGCGAGAAAGCGCTTCCCCTGTACCAACTCATGAAGAAGACGGACAAGTTCGTCTGGATAGCTCAAGCGGACGAAGCTTTCTGGGACCTCAAGCGCATGCTCACCTCGCCGCCTATTTTGGCGGTACCAGCAGCAAAGGAGCCAATGCTGATATACATCGCTGCCACAAACAGAGTGGTCAGCGTGGTACTGGTAGTGGAAAGGCCAGAAGAGGGGAAGGCCCAGCCGGTTCAGCACCATGTTTACTGCCTAGGCGAGGTATTGTCTCTCTCCAAACAGAACTACCCCGACTACCAGAAGCTGGTGTATGGCGTGTACATGGCCGCCAAGAAACTCAAGCACTACTTCCAAGAGCACTCGATCCGGGTGGTGGCACTGGCTCCGCTCGCGGATATTATCGGCAACAAGGACGCCACCTGGCGTGTGGCAAAATGGGCCATCGAGCTCGCTGCACACAACATCCAATATGAGCCAAGGACGGCAATCAAATCCCAGGCACTTGCCGACTTCATCGTCGATTGGGCAGAAACCCAGTACATGCCACCGGTACCTGACTCAACGCACTGGAAGCTACACTTCGACGACTCCAAGGTGTGAGGAGGATTCGGAGCCGGAATCGTGATAACCTCGCCCAAAGGCGAGCGGCTGGAGTACGGCCTCCAGATCCACTTCAAAGAGTCCAACAACGTTGCCGAGTACGAAGCACTCATCCACGGTCTCAAGATGGCCAAGCAGATAGTCATCCATAGAATACTATGCTTTGGAGATTCAGACCTGGTGGTGCAGCAGGTCTCCGACGAATGGGATGCAAGGGACACAAACATGGCGCTCTACTAGTTCTTTGTTCAGCAGTTGTGCGCCTTCTTCGAAGGATGCGAGTTCCACCACGTACCCAGAGCCAACAACGAAGCCACTGACGCCTTGGCCAGGGTCGGCTCAACAAGATAGACCATACCGCCTGGAGTCTCCCTCGAGCACCTGCGCAAGCCTTCCATCACCCCATCACCAAAATCTGACTCCATCGTACTTGACGCAGATCCAGGAACAGTTGGTGTCGCGCCGCACCCGGGGACTACCGTGCCGTACCCGGGGACTGCCTCGCCGCACCCTAGGACTGCCCCGCCGTACCCGGGGACTATTTCGTGACAGCCCGCAGTCGACATCAGCAAGCTCCCACCTGACAAACCCCTCGACATTTTGGAACCGGCCATCCGTGAGGAGATCAAGCTCATCATGCAGACGGTGTACGCCATCCGAGAAACACCTGACTCGGCGAAGCCGTTCATGAACTTCTTAGCCAAGGACGAGCTCCCAACGTAGGAAGTGGCGGCACGGCAAGTGCGACGAAGAGCAAGCGCATACACCATCAACAACGAGCTCTACAAGCGCAGTGTTGGAGGCATTTACCAGCGATGTGTAATCCAAGAGAAAGGAACCAAGCTCCTAGCGGACATACACCAGGGCGAGTGCGGACACCATGCCTCGTCAAGAGCAATAGCAGCCAAAGCCCTTCTCCACAGTTTCTATTGGCCGATAGCACTGAAGGACGCTCAGGAGCTAGTCAAAGCATGCAACGGCTATCGGCGATCCAACCAGCTGAAACACACGTCGTCTGTGGCACTCAAGACGATACCAATCACCTGGCCGTTCGCAGTCTGGGGGTTGGACATGGTTGGGCTGTTCCAACAGCTCCATCCGGTATGACACACCTGCTCGTAGCCGTAGGCAAGTTCACCAAGTGGATCGAAGCAAAGCCCATCAAGAAGCTGGATGGAGCAACGGTGATCAAGTTCTTCACATACATCATCATCTGATTCGGCTACCCACACAGCATCATCATGTACAACCGCACCAACTTCGCCAAGGGGGTTTTCGCTCGCTTATGCGGAGACAAGGGCATCCGTCTGGACCTAGCATCGGTCGCGCATCCACAGTCAAACAGGCAGTGTGAGCGTGCCAACGGCCTGGTTCTCGCAGGGATCAAGCCAAGACTGATCGAACCACTCATCAGATCACCCGGATGTTGGATAGAGGAGCTGCCAGCTATGCTTTGGAGCCTGCGCACCACCCCAAACCGTTCAACCAACTTCACACCGTTCTTCCTTGTATATGGGGCAGAGGCAGTTCTCCCCATGGACATCTAGTTCGGCGCACCCCACAAGCAGCTCTACGAGGAGCAGGAAGCCAAAGAAGCACGAGAGGGCAACATGGACTTGCTCGAGGAAGCATGCGAGTTGGCCCTATCCAGGTTAGCAATCTATCAGCAGGACCTGCGCCGCTACCATGCCAGCCGGATTCGGCCTACTTCTTTTCGCGAAGGAGATCTGGTGCTGCGCCTGGTCCAGAGCACAAAAGGAATGCACAAGATGTCCCCACCATGGGAAGGACCATTCATCATTAGCCGGGCAATGCACAACAATTTGTACTATCTAATCGACGCCCAGCAGCCGGTAAAGAACAAGGCAGATCACTCGGACAAGGAGACGAAACGCCCATGGAACACGGGCCTACTCCTACCATTTTACACTTGATCCAGAAGTGTATGTATCTCCCCTTTTCATTTAATAAATGAACAAGCTTGGAAAACTCGGCACAGTCCCGAGGACTTTGTCTCAATTTCACGCACCACATCCATCCCCACCGGCTGGCCTGGATGCCCCTAGTTTCTACAAGCGTCATATATTGTATGGGGTGCCGAGAGAAAACATTTTGGTTCTGGCTTCAGACCGCCAGCCGGTTGTCGACCCGGCAAAAGCAAAAGCTTGAAGCACCTACTGCAAGAAAATGCCTAGGCAGAAAACAAGGGTGTCCAGGCGAACCAGTGGCACCTGCACAAGCTAAGCCAACAACAACGAACTGAAGTATCGCGAGGCACACCAGCTCAGCTATTCCTTCGGTTCCGGCTGCAGACCGCAACCCAGCTGACGGTCGGCAATGATAATGCTCGAAAGTCTAATGCTCGCTGAGAAAAGGGGAGTTGCTAACGACCTAGCTTGAAAAGGGCGCCCTTGACTCCTTGCGTTTCATCATAACTACAAACAAACGAACGCACAATGAAACTAACCCAAAACAATGTTGTGTTTTGCATGACACGAGCCACAACTTGATAGGAAACAAGGCGGCAAAGAGGACCCGGCTAGCTACCCCAGCCGGCCCAAACCTCGGAGACTACACCCAGTGGGCGCGCTCCCGTGCACCCATCAACCTAAGTCAAGGCAGCAAAGAGCTTCGACCCGGCTGGCTACCGTAGTCATCCCGAACCTCGGGGACTATACCTAGTGGGAACGCTCCTGCACACCCATCAACCTAGGTCGAGATGGCAAAAAGCTTCGACCCGGCTCGCTGGCCCAGCCGTCTCAGGTTACAAAAATTACAACCGAGTAAGGCATGAAGGCAAAAACGCCAATGACAAATAGACAAGGCGGATTGAGCTCAAGACGGAAAGGGGCACCAAGGGATTTAGTGGAACACGAAGGTTCTGCGCACAATTCAAAGTCTGGCAACAAAGATTAACCAAAGTGTAGCACCAACAAAAAGCTAGTTCGACAAATACACCTGGCATACCAGGGATCAAGGTTCTGGAGCTGGAGCGGCAGAGGGAGCATCAGCATCAGCAGCAGGAGCAGGAGACGGACCGGCCGGAGAAGCACCAGCATCGGCTGCAGGAGCTTGACTGGTGGAGGCAACGTCAGTGGGATTCCAGGGCGTTGGGATCTAGTGAAATGGCAATAGCTCAGCGGGGTCACGGAAATCACGTTCCAGGTCCACGTAGGTGCCAATCTTCACCCCACAAGATCGGATCGCTGGAATGCTGTCGCGGAGGCCCTCGTAGCTGGTCCCAAGACGGAAACCATGAGTGAGCACACTGAGATCATCCCTCGGATACCACGACTTCACCAAGGCCAGAGCCATCTCCACACTGCCTCGGGCCGCCCACTCCTTGTGGATCTCTAGCATGTCGATGCCACGAGACAAGGCAACGGCTAAGCTAGCGATGCCATGCAGATCACCCGCCTCCGGCCAGATATAGTGGAAGAGGTTGTTGCCAACACCTTAACTAGATCCAAGGCGGTCAAGTCATGACCAGCCTCCTCCGCATGTAGCTTCTCTAGAGCCATCTCGGTCAACTCAGGGTAATGAGCTACAACCAAAGGCAGGAGTGAGTGGCAAGATTCGATTCAGTCAACCATGGTACAATGAGGGAAGGAAGCAGAAGAACTTACTGACGACCATCTTCGAGATGCTCTGGAGGTGCTGAGTCAGCTCCTCCTCCCGGGAGCGGAGAGTCTTGATCGTCTCCTCATGTCGGGCGGAGATCGTCTCAAAATTCTTCAGTGCCTCCGCCCGGATGTCTGCTGCCTTCTTGCCCCTCTCCATGCTAACCTCAAGTTGATGCTTGGCCGCGGCCAGTTGGTCGAATTGCGCTTGCCGTGTCCGGTTCGACTCTTCCAGCCGGAAACCTCAGCCTTGAGGCGCTCCACCTCCTTCTCCTTGTCTAGGATCATGGATGTAGGAGGATACCCGATGGTCAACAAAAAGCGGGAAAAGGGAGCCAATCGCCCAGACAGGTCGGAAGAAGCAATCTTATGGCCTAGATCCTGGGTGTTCATCACCGAATCCGAAAAATCTCTCTACAACGAGAAAACGAGTAAGAAATGGAACGACAAACCGGCTAGAAGAACAAAGAAGACAATGGGGAGAGACACCTACCTCCATCAAAACACTAAATTTTTTGGCCTCGCCAAGGCCCTTCTCCATTCCCTCAACCAGGTGGCAAACCTGGTTGAGTGTGACGGGCGCCGCACCCGAGATCTGGGCGAGGATCGCACCCGGTGTCAGCACAGTCAGAGCTAGCCTCAAGCCGGTCACGACGACCTCGTCATCATTAGTAGCCGCACCCGAAGGAGCGGCCACCACCAACTCCCTTCCAGCCGGCGCGGAAGCATCCGGCTGGTCGCTGCCCGATGCAGCCGCCTGCACAGTCGTGGCCTCCTCCGTGATGACGGGCCTGGCGGAATTGGCTGGAGCATCGCTCCAGGCCGGGTTCACACCATCCCTAGAACGAATAAGGGGGGTCTCGGGGTCCTGTGCAGCCGTAAACAGTTTCCCCAGCCGCGAGGACGCGGGCGCCTGAGGCAGCAGCCCCGTGGTTGGCGAACCCTGAGGAGCCCTGGGCGGAGACGGCGCAGCAAGTGCAGCCAACGCAGATGCAGCCGGTGACCTCACCACCTCCTCAACCGCTGGAGGAGGGGGAGGAAAAACGACGGCGGCGCCACCATCGCCAAGCGACATCGCCTCACTGCACGGAACGAAAATAAGAGAAAGCACCAACAGAACCACAGAACAACAAGGGAGATGCCAGGAGGACGCTAACCCAACGACGGATGGCGGATCGACGGCTTGGCGCCCCCGACGCGTCCTATTTTGTTCAATTGGAGCCGGCGCAGCAACAGGCGCCACTCTCATGATCTTCGTCATCTAGCCCTTCTGCGTCGAAGGAATGTTGACAAAGGGCGGGAGGCAGATCCAGTCCACCTCTGTGGCGTTGCTCACATAAAAATATGAGCGTTGCCATAGCTTGATGGTGTCAGGAAGCTCGAACCGCGGCATCTGCGAAGAGGGCCGCGGATAGATGGCGCAACAACCCGTCTACGTCAGCAGTCCGTCCTTGACGGTGTTCTGGGTCTTGAAGTGGAAGAACTTGAGGAAGTTCGCCACCTCAGGCCACACCCCAAGGTAGGACTCACAACAGGCCGCATGATGCGACAACTGCGTGATGGCATTTGCGCCAAGGTGATGGAGCTGGAGGTCGAAGAAGACGAACAGTTGGAGGAGAAAGGGGATGACGGGAAGGCCGAAACCGTGAGCGAAGTGTGCAAGGAAGACTACGCGCTCCCCCGACCGAGGGTCCGGCACCTGCTCCCCCTTCGGCGCAAGCCGGTGCTTCACACGCATCGACGAGGGAAGAAATCTACCCCGCCGATACTTGTAGACCAGATCATCGGTCACAAAGGTCCCGCACCACCCACCTCGCTGCTCCGGCAGCATATCGGCAGAAGAAGAGGCCGTGATGGGCGGTACGCGGTGATTCCGGTGGCAACAGAGAGGACGCGCAAGGAACAAGACGTGCTAGGAGGAAGGAGGAAGAGAGCCTGAGGAGGAGGAAGTGTAATACTCCGCTCCCCTTCAGAGTCCTATTTATCCTCGCGGAGGGCACCGTCACCCCCTCGCCTTCCGCGCGACGCGTGGAAACAAGCCCCCCTGACCACACGATGCTACGGCTCCGGATCCTCTGCGCCATCACAACCAACCACAGAAAATCCACCCCAGGAGACGAGGCGTGCACGCTCGCCCCAAGAAACCACTGCGGCAAGTGGCATGCGCAGTCGTCAAAAACTGACGCAGCAATGCGGAAGTCCAACTGACACGATGTGTGCCAGAGCACCAATCATGGCTAATGTCATCACCAACCTCATCAAGTTGACGCTTCGTCTCCAGCTTTGCCAGTCAGTCCCTGCCTTCGCTGTCTACACCCAATGGGCGGCCATCGATTCCGTAACCGGTTAAATCCAGCCGGAAAGCAAAAGCAAAAGCTGCAGCCGGACACGGGCAACCAACCGCATCAAGACGCAAAAAGAGCACGCAAGACCTTACCCACCGGCCAAGTCCATACGCGCTCGAGGACTAGTGTCGGGGGGATAACCCCTGGGTGGGGACAACCAGGAACAAGTAGGCCGACTCCAGAAGGAACAAGCCGCCTGGCCCTCAAGGAGGACAACTCCAGCCGGTTGGCTGATGCCACCTGTCTGGGCTTGAAACTTTCCTGGCTGGACCGTCTAGCCGGTAGCCAGAAGAACCGGCCGGGTGGCCGCTTCCACCCGGCTCACCTCGGATTCGATGGAGAGAATGGAGGGACTAACGCTCCTTGCGGGGTACGCCTCTGACCCTCCTTCGTCACCGGGTAGGCTGGCCTGCCGTCACGACCAGCGCTACGCGGCGAGAATAAAGCAAAGTGGTCGGATGACTGGCAAAAGCAGTCCGAGTGACCGTTAAAGCAAGGGTGACGCCCCAAAGGAAGCCCGAGTGACCACCAAAGAAGAGGGTGACGCTAAAAGAAGGGCGGAGTGGGTCCTGGCCCACCGGCTGGGCCCCGTAGCCGGCCCTGCCCTGTGAACCTATATCCAAATAGTAAACCCTAGGGCCCGATTTGTAATCTGTCCCCAGACCAGTATATAAGGGAGGGCAGAGCTGGGGTTCTAGGTAAGGAATGATAGAAGGATAGAAGGGCTAGACATTAGTTTCCATCTTCCTCTAGCTCTCGATAACTGCTAAGGAAACAGCTCCAGGAGCATCTCTATAGGGCATTCGCCCCCTCACATAGTTCATCTTGCAGGAGTAGGGGTGTTACCTCGCCGAGAGGGCCCTGAACCTGGGTACCTCGTTGTGTCTGCAGTCTACCATGCCAAATCCATTGCGTGAGCCACCGATTGCATCCGAGTGTCCCTTCTTAGCCATCCCCGATGGCACTGCCATGTTCCACACCACGACATGGAGGATCCCAACAAACAAGCTTGGGGAAAGATCCATAACTAAATTGGAGGCCCCAAGTAATCCTCAAACCTGCAAAACAACTAAATAGTCTAGGGTTCCAAGAACCCAAGAGCAAAAAGCTTCTCAACTTTCACTCAATAGAATCCTCACTGAGAACTCAAACCGATGCACCTAATGCAATGGCAAGAACACAAGAAGTGCTGAAATCCTTCTCTCCCAAATTCCACCAAAGCTACAAAAGCTTATGGGGGAATAAGAGAGGAATAACAATGGAGGAAATCCACCAAAGACTCTAAGATCTAGATCCCAATATGTTCCCCTCACTTAGAGGAGAGATAGATTTGTGGGGTTGTAGATCTAGATCTCCTATTTCAAATCCCTCAAGAATATGCAAGAATCATATGAGGTATTAAGGGGAAGAAAGCTCAAGAAGGTCAACAATGAAGGGAAAACATGCAAGAATTATTAGGTAACCATTGGGGAAGAAGGGGCGCTTAAATAGGTCCCTAGAAATCCAACCGTTAGGCCCAGGAATCGCCCGGTCTGGAGTCTGTATGCAGTCTGGAGATAGACCAGAGATTTATTCTGGAGTCTCTAGTCTTACAAAAACTGGCAGAAAGACCAATATGAAACAACCATAACTTTTGCATACGGACTCCGGTTTTGATGAACTTGAGCTCGTTTTAAAGAGGACCATAAGATCTACAAGATCATACAGAAAAACATCATAGTCCAGAAAGGGAGGATAAAACCAAATGACAAAAGGTTTGACCTCTCTCAAAAAGACAAACCAGTAAAACCTCCAACATCAAAAACGTAATAGAGAATGCATATGAAATCCGATTTCGATGAACTAGAGCTTGTCATGGAGATTAAAACAAGATCTAAATCCTCACATGAGAAAGAACCAAATAATGAAAGATTTTACCTATATCTAAAATAAAACCGGTAAAACCACCAAGATCAAAAATGCAATAAGATATAAAAGGAAAATCTGTTTTTGATGCACTAGAGCTTCTTATGAATATTACCACAAGCTCTAGAACCTCACATGTATCAGATCCAAATAACAACCAAGAAAGGATGATGCTATGTATACAAAGGTTTGAGCTCTCTTCGAAAGATATGATCGAGTTACTCACTTGAGATCCCCTTTTGATAGTATGGTTTTCTATCCTATAAACAGGTCTTCCCAACTATCACCACGAGACCGGTAAGAAGGAAACCCTATCAAGCTCATACCTTTGCCTTGCGCATATTCCGCTTGATCTTGATGTAGACGATCTTTTCCTTCTCAAGACAGAACACCTTTCTTGATTTATCTTTCACTCACTCGCTTAATGAAGACTTGCAAGTTGCTCCCCCATACAACATGGGGAAAACCTTTACTTTAACCTTGTCTTCATCGATCCATGATCATCGAGGATGGCAAGCTTCAAGCATGAGATCTTCTAGATATGGCACATCTTTATCTTGCACAACATTTCTTCTAACACTATTTGGATTACGTCTTGAAGATACATATGATGAACTCTATCTTCTTCAAGACACCCTTGCAATAGGCTCAACTCTCACATGACCAATATGTGGATCACTCCTTGAACACCTTGGTGATACATCGGAAACGTATCTATAATTTTTGATGTTCCATGCTTGTTTAGTATCTACTTTGCTTTGCTTTGTCTACACTTTGAGGTGTTTTTATATGTTTTCTGGAACTAACCTATTAACAAGTTGCCACAGTGCCAGTTGCCTATTTTCTTCTGTTTTTGGTTCCAGAAAGGCAAAAAATCAATATTCTCGGAATTGGACGGTACAAAAGACAAAGTCAATATTTTACCATGGGAAACACGAAACCAAAAAACAAGACGGGGGAGGGCCTTGATAGGGCCACGCAGGGCCCACCTTACTGGGTGCACTGCCTGCACCCCTCGCCTCCCTCCTCGCCTATAAACAGCCCCCGATGCAGAAACCCTAGGCACCCGATCAAAACTCCACGAAACCGTTTGTAGCCCACGCCACCATCGTCCCTATATCGGGGGGATATGAAGTTCTTCGCGGCACCCTGCCGGAGGGGAAATCATCCCGGAGGCCTTCTTCTCCGGTATGAAGCGTGAGTAGTTCCACCTTGGACTACGGGTCCATGTAGTAGCTAGATGGTTGTATCTCCTCCTTGTGCTTCCATGTATAGATCTTGTGAGCTCCGTTCATGATCAAGATCTAATCTATTTGTAATCATGCATGTTGTGTTTGCGGGGATCCGATGGATATTGAGATTACTATGTCAGATTGATTAATGGTTTTGTCTTATTGATTCTATCATGTCTGTGTTGTTCGTGATCTTGCATGCTCTCCGTTGTTAGTAGCTATCTTGGCCAAGTAGTTGCTAGTAACTCCAAGAGGGGGTATTTATGCTCGATAGTGGGTTCATGCCTCTAGTTTCCAAGGGAAGTGACAGAAATCTGTTCGGTTGTAGATGTGTTGTTGCCACTAGGGAGAAAACAATGTTCTCTTGTTCATGGAGCAAGTAGATTGTTTACCTTACACACTTCGCTTAAAGCAGCTGTCTGTTGCTTTGTCACATCCCAAATTTTTCCAAATTTTGAAATGTGAAAAAATAAATAAACAAATAAACAATTGTTGATTTTTAGGGTGAGAAGAAACTTTTTGATTCCATTTGGAAACATCAAAACCTATTTTGATCCAATAAAATCCTAAAGGGATTTAAAAAGATAAACAATTAATAAATAAAAATTATATTAGTTGGAATCACTATTTTTAGATCTTTTAATAAAAGATTTGATTTTCAAAAGTAAAGGTAGAATTATAAATAAGGATTATTTTATAGAGCCAAATTAAATCTTGGCCAAACTTTTGAAATATTTCTATTTGATAAAAAGAGTAAAGAGTTTATTTAAATAAAATAATGAGGATTTATTAATATCCAATTTTATTAAAGTAAAGGCTTTTCCATTTTAAATAAACACTAAAACTTGTTAATTTATTTTTAATAAGTTTTCCAAGTGTTTTATTTATTCAAATAAAACCTACTGAAATGATTTTGGTATTATTTTAGATTTCAAATAGAGTTTTAAAATAAATCAAATCCTATTTGAATTAATGACTAAGGTCTATTTATCTAATTATTAATGGATCCTAAAAGGAATAAAAATTATTATATTTTGGACTTTGGATTATGTTGTTAAACAGAATTAATTTATACCTAAAGTTTGGTGGTGGTTTGATTTGAATTGATGTTTGAATTATTTGTTTGAAAATCAAAACAGAAATTCAAATAGAAAAAGAAAAAGCATTCAGAATAAAAAAAATGAAACAGACCCAACCTAGCTAACAGGCCCAGCAAGCCCAACCCGCAGCCCAACTAAACCCCCACAGTAAATCGTTTTCTTACGCGTGAACTCACCCACACAGACGCAGACAAGTCGACCCCATCTTTCCCTCCCTCACTCTCGCTGACAGACGGACACCACTGCCACGCAGTCATCTTCAACCCCGCGACCACGTCCCACTGCCGTTGCTACCGATTGATTGCCGGCGTCAATACGCGTTGATGGCGCGGTAATTTCCTCTCGCGACCACGCCCTCTTAAGCACCTCTCCCTCCTCGCCATTTCCCCTCAGACCCCGCTGCCAGAGAGCCACCAGGCTGCCCCAATTTCCTTTTGCACCGCCGCCGTCTCCGACGAGATTCGCAACCAATTCCGGTGAACCACAGCCGCCCCTATCCTCACAGAGCACGCGAGCCTATTCCCCATCGTCAGGCGCACCTTCCCATAGCCCCAGCTCGCTCCCGCGCGCTCTAGAAGCTCGGCTTCATCATCACCTGAGCGTCACCGCCGTCTGTCTCAACTCCGTCGAGCTTCCCCGGTAAACTCCGACCACCCCGAGCTTTCCTGTTGATGCTCCTATCATCTGCGCACTCGCCCGCGTCTAACCGTACCTTCCGTTTGCCTTGGGGTGAACTACAACCTCGCCCCCGACGACATCCAGAGGCACCCGACGCCGACGCCGTCTCCGACGAGCAATTCCCTCCGTTCCTGAGCGCCCCTCGCCAAGCCGACAGCACCTCGAGCATCACCTCGACCACGTGAACGTTGTAATCCATTTCCCCCTCTCCCTTCCTTCCTTCTTCGCCAGAACCACATGAAAGCGCGTGCTCGCGGCCACCGCCAGTGGCCGCCAGTCCTTGACCAAGCAACCTAGTCCGTTGGATCTCGATCCGTTGGCTGAGATTAGAATTAGACGAAGGGGTATGAGTTGATCAGCGCCATGCGATTTAAGTGGAATCCAACGTTTCGCAGAGGCTGATCTGCACGAAGCGGTACCGTCCAGTTAGATTGCGCCACGTGGACATGGTTTAGTTTAAAACAGAAATTAGAATCTATTAGGATTGCAAACTTGTAAAATTCATAACTTTAGTTCTACACGTCCAAAGTTTGCAAATTTTATATCAATGGATTCAGCAGAACAATTACTTTGCAACCATGCATTTTTTTTAATGTTTTGCTTCTGGAAAATTGGTTGAAAATGCAGAAACTTGTGTAGGCTTATTTTGAATATAAAAATTGTTCTACATATATTTTTGAGATGAAATCCTTGCAAAATGGTTTGTTGTGAACCTACTGACCCTAGGAACCAACTTATGGATTTAAAAATGTATTTTGTGAATATAAGGAGTAAATATTTGAATTAGAGCGTTTCTAGTCAAATAAAAATATTGTTTTGGGTTTAGAAACGAGTTTTGAGTAAAACCTTTGGGAAATGTTTTGATTCAAACCTTCTGACCCTAAACACCAAGTTTTGAGAATTAAAATACAATTGGTGAACCCTTTAAAGAATATTGCTTTGCTAAAAAGCATTTTCAACCACATAAAATATTGATTTGATTTAAAAATGGTTTATAGATAAAATCTTTTGCAAATGATTTTACCACTTTTGTAAATGACCAATGTGAGCTTGAAAATGTTTAGAGCCTAATAGAAACCACTTTTCTAAATAAAACTATCTTTTGCATGCTTGCATGCATGACCTTGTTTTTGTTATTTTATGTGTGACAAATTGTTTGAATGCTTGTTGAATTTTTGTTTGCTTGATTGAATTGTAGTGAAGTTAGAAGAGTGTGATATTTACAAGATCAAGAAGTGAACCAACATTCTCTAATAAAAAGGCAAGTGACACTATCATCCAAGTCCTACTATTTTCATTGCACTTAGTGGATTTTTGTAACATGCATGATAAGACTACTATATTTTATGCTATGCTAAATCCTAATAGGATACCCTTATATCTTCCTTAGTGAAAACATTGTAGTTGTAGTAAGCTTAGCCCTGCTATATATTTGGGATGGGATACATGATATGACTATATGAAGTATTGAAAAGATATATGTTTTATATAATAAAACAAGTATTCAATGAACCACCTGGGTGGACAAGGATACTCAAGATTGGACAAGGTGGCAACAAAAGGAACCATGTTTATATGGCTATCTTTTTGTTTGTGCACTAGAAGAAAAACCACCCAGGGACATAGAGATTGAACATGTTTCTCATACAGTGGCTTCCGTGTACAGCCACATGCTAAATGGGCTCTGGCTTAGTCAACTACATACTGGAAGACCCATACATTGGCATCTTCAGGTTAACTAGAATTGTGTAAGGGAAATTTAACCTTACATTGGTGCCTGGTTGACAAGCTAGCATTGTGTATTGGGAGGACTTCTATGGAAAGACTTTGTCACATTCTCAATCTGCCAGTACTCCATCTTGGTGAGTATTTATCCAGCGGCCACTGGTGCCATCAAGATGAGATTGTGTCATGTGGGTAAAGTGTACAACTTCTGCAGAAGATCAAATTCTAAGTACTTAGCCGTGTCCCTGATTATGGACAATACTGAGCAACTAAGGCCTGAAGCTATGGAAGATCTCGACATTCCAATTTCTCAAAGTAAAACTTGATGGTTAACAAGGGATTTGAAGCACTTGGAGTTTTCCAAGAAGTTCAGAAAGATTTTGACAAAAGATCAAAACTATTTGAAAAGATAGGACAAAACTATATTGCTTTCTGCAAATGAGCCTAAACCCCACTTGGCCAAATATGCATGTAATGATAGGATCCACATATTTCTACATAGTAGTGAAACTTGCCAATACAATTCAAATGTATTGACCCTTGTGGCTGCAACTTATTATGTTGCAGGTTTGTTTGATGTTAGTGAAGTGTGTTGAATAGGATTACAAGTCTACAACCAACATGATTGCCTGTGGCACTTTGAAGATGAAGGACTCCATGCTATATAGATATTCTGATGCAATGTAATGTGATAGCCAAATGAGCTATGTAAGATGTAATGAATTATTTTATTCCTGGTTATAAAGTTGTATTATGACCTTTGTTTCTTGATATTACATCTTAACTGTGGATGCTAGCTATTGATCCAGGGACTAGCATTGCAATCACAGGGATCCTTTTTCCTTTATAAAGGAGGGATCTTACATGCTTGCAACTTAATACTAGAGGGGGTTCGGATGATAACCTGAAGGTGGACTTCTAGTCATAGATACAGTTGGATGGCGGTCTACGTATATTGTTGTATTGCCCAATCGAATATCATAGGATCTTTTTGTCTAGTATTGCATTGTTATTCCTTGCTCGGTTCCTGACAATTGCCCTGCTGTAATTTGTTTACCCTTCATGCCATGTTGTTTATCTAAGGAGAGCACCTCTAGTGAACTATGGACCCCAGTCTAATCTTTACCATTGATACACCTTCCACTGTTTACTTGCTGCAAACCACTCATCACCTTCCACACCATACAATTAATCCTTTGTTACAGCAACCGCTGTGAGATTGACAACCTCACTGTTTGTT
The DNA here is from genome assembly GCA_023614405.1 of Avena insularis. Classification (NCBI taxonomy): domain Eukaryota; kingdom Viridiplantae; phylum Streptophyta; class Magnoliopsida; order Poales; family Poaceae; genus Avena; species Avena insularis. The sequence continues at coordinate 342,828,422 of CM042689.1, read as the reverse complement.
GGGGCAAAGTCTTGAGTTTGTGTTGTGCAGGTTTCCATGTTTATTGCAACACTTGTGTGAAGTTTGCTTCCTCCTACTGGTTTGATAACCTCGGTTTCTTACTAAGGGAAGACTTGCTGCTGTGCTCATCACACCTTGCTCTTGGAGTTTCCAACGAAGCATCCCACAACAACAACGGGCGTCATCAAGCTTTCTGGCACCGTTGTCGGGGAGGCTAAGGATGTCTTCACAAGGGGAGTCCTCCTCAACCTTTTTCTTTACTTTGTTTTTAGTTTGCTTAGTTTCTTTTGCTTGGATTTGTTTCCCTCTTTTTATCAAAAACTCCAAAAAAATAGTTTAGTTTGGTTTGCTTTCTCTTATCAAAAACACGCAAAAATTAGTTCCTACTCTAGTTGCCACCTTGCTCTAGATCACCATGTTGTTCCCCAAGTTTGCCCTGAAGGATCTTGCAATAGGTGGTGGCTCCATAATTGGGAAAGATAATATTGAAGAATTTTTTAATCATGTTAGCAAGCATGAGGATAAATCTATAGCAGAACTTGCTCCTAATTATGAAATTTCTGCAGCTTCTTTATTTCATATGCTGGAGGCTAGGTTTGTTAGCCTTAACCCCATGATACAAATTTTGTTCCTAAAACTAAAAGAAGAAAAGAATGCTAAAAAGAGAGAATTTATCCTTGAAACTTTACTAAAAGAGTTCCATGATGTTGCTAAGGAAGCCAAAAAAGTCTTTGAGCGTTTCAATATGCTAGGCTCATGTGTATATGTTGTGGGTACTTCATATAGAACCAAACCTAGAGAAGAATTCAAGATACCCATACCCTTTAAGCTTGTTGGAATGCATGAAGCCTTTGAAAAGAATTTTGATTGGATTGCTCCTTAAAATATTTTTGATGAAAGTAGTAAACCAAAGAGAAATGAGAAGGGATCCTCCAAAACTCATTTGGATGAGATACCTTTCATAGTTGAATACTTTGAAAGTATTGATCTAAATTCCTCATTTTAAAATACTTGATTTCTTGCTTCTTGTGCCTAACTTAAAGGGGTTAAAGAAAAGTACTTGTTGGGAGATAACCCAAGAGTTTCTTTGAGTCTTGGAAGTTATTACTTCAGTAATGACCTCTCCTTATACTTTTTGTTTGCTTTTTATGCCAAGAATGACCTCTAATGAGAGGGAAGTAAGATTTGGGGAGTTGCTGTCCCGAAACAGATTTCTGTCCTCCACCATAAAAATTCATGAGTCTCTGTAAATTGGATTGAGATGAAAATTTATGAATACATCCCCCAGTATGTTAGATAACTTTCTTTAGTTCAACACTTGTTGATTTGAGCAATAGAAGATTTTCAAAAAAAATCGATTTCTACCCTCTTTGATGCTTTTGTGATTTACGCCATTATTTGCATTTGCTTCTTATTGATTCCTTTTTGAGTTCTCTTTTGGGGAATTGAGATTTTTTTGAAGGAGTTTCTATAGTAGCTTGTGTTTTTAGTGAAAATTTTTGTTGTTCCAAAGGTCTATTATCTTTTGAATACACTAATGTTGCTAATGAAGATTGTGTGAAGTGTTGTATGAAGGAAAATTTTCAAGTGTAGAGAAAGAATGATGTAATGAGATGAAGAATAAACAAAAGATCAAGCTTTGGGATGCCACCCCGGTGTCACCCCAAGAAATATCCAAGAGGTACAAGCGTCAAAGCTTGGGGATGCCCAAGGCATCCCCTTCTTCATCAATAAAAAGCTCAGGTCTGTCTACACACTTCGTTTTTATTGTTTCATGCACCGTTGTGTTGTTCTTGGAGCGTCTTAGTTTTCATTTACTTTGCTTAGTTTGTTTAGTTTGCTTGAATAAAGTAGTTTGTACCCCCGTTCTTGCTGTGTTATTTCAAATAAGTCGATTGGTGTTGGAAAGGAGTAGAAAGTTCTTGCTGGGAAGTGCAAGAGAAGCTTGCATTGACTGTGACTTAGAATTTAGCATGACATGCTAGGTGTTGTTTTGACCTTATGCTTAGTGATTATTGTTGTAGCTTGTCTTGTTCCAAACAATTGGGATTTCTTAGTGTGCCTTGAAGAAATCATGCGTTGTTTTAGCATACAAAAGCATAGTATTGTGTTATTCTCCTTTGATGCTTTGTTTGGGTTAACTTGGCACATGCTCACACCATGTTATGACTATGACAAGTCACCATAGCCTTTATGATCATTTAGTCCTTGACTTTTAGTACCACTTTATGCTTCAATTAGTAGTGTTTTGTCGATCTGCATGATTATGGCCATTATTGCTCTCTTAGTTGGTTGCTCCCAGTCTTTTGCTAGCCTCCACTTGTATGAGTAAGCTCTACTCATGCTTCCAACTCCCAAGAAACAAAGTTATTCCAAAGTGTACACTATAAATTCCTATGCATGGAGTGTTACACCATTCCAAGTATATTCTTGTTTTCAGCTATCTTCCAATTAAAAAGTATTTTGTTATGTGAAAACTTAGTGATTAAAGCCCTCACAAACTTGATGGCACACTTTATATTCTTTGCCCCTAATAAACTTGAACCATTGTGTCGTCTATGTTGTCTATCCTTGCACTTATACGTTTGAATTAGCAGAACCATGTTGTCATGGGGAACGTTTTCAACATTGCACTTGTACTTTGTACACAGTTGATATCATGCTCTTTTGTCTATGGATGTCACCGGTGTGAAATAAATAGGGAGCTTATAAGTCCATGGAGTTATGTATTTTGTGTTAGAGAAACGCCTGGGCCGCTAGCCTAAGCCATGCCTAATCATGGTGGAAACTTGCAGCACCACCATAATGAGCTATCTGTGAAGCATCCTCAATAAAAAGCTATGCACATAGTGAATTAAAAGTTCGCTAAGATGCTCATTGTCTGCTTGCCTTGTCATTTTAGTTATGGGATATCTCATGTACCATGTGAAGGGGTACCCCGTTGGCGGTTCTCTATGATACACATGTACTTACTATGACAAGAACTTATAGGTGACTGAAGTTGAGTAGCATGAGGTGTGGCCCTCGTATTCAAGGGACATGAGATTGTCAACTTATACTTTGTCAAGTATATACTCCATAGTTTGTTCACTTTAACATTAATCACTTCAAGATGCTTATGATAGGGGCAACGAGGGCTGAAAGCTAACAAGTACCATAATTTTTGGAAGATATTTTTGAAACTTGAAATCCCTGCTTCCCTTATGAAGGGACTTTCTTACACTATTATATTGAGTCTCCACCTTCTACCATTAGGCACCATTAAGAGAGCATAGTTTCCATTCTTAGTTCTATGTGCAGTGTCCCAAAACTTATTGATTGATGCATATTGTGATATTACTTGTTCTTGTGCTACTTGTATATAGTCACTCATATGAACTTTGAAGGTGTCCTATGCATCTATTTTCTACTCTATGAGGGACAACATGATTGCCACTATGCCTTGTTTTCTGTATGTGAAACAAACAAGCATTTTTTTAATGCATGATATTCATGATCTTTGTTTGTAGCATTTCATGTTGCATGCATAGTTACTTTGTCTTACTGTTAGAACTCCATCTTTCATGCACATGTTTAGAGTTCTTTGATCCTAGCTTTCAATGCTTGCAAATGGTTTCATCTTGGTTTTGATGGTGCATGTCACCTCAAAAATTATTCTTTTATCACTTACCTACTCGAGGACGAGCGGGAGTTAGGATTGGGGATGCTTGATACATCGGAAACGTATCTATAATTTTTGATGTTCCATGCTTGTTTAGTATCTACTTTGCTTTGCTTTTTCTACACTTTGAGGTGTTTTTATATGTTTTCTAGAACTAACCTATTAACAAGTTTCCACAGTGCCAGTTGCCTATTTTCTTCTATTTTTGGTTCCAGAAAGGACGAAAATCAATATTCTCGGAATTGTACAGGACAAAATCCAAAGTCAATATTTTACCGTGGGCAACACGAAGCCAGAAGACGAGACGGAGGAGGGCCTAGAGGGGGCACACCCCCTAGCCGTGTGGGTGGGCCCACCCCATTCCTGGGGGGTGCAGCCGCCTCAGGCACCCCCTCGGCCTCCCTCTTTGCCTATAAAAAGCCCCCGATGCAGAAACCCTAGGCACCCAATCAAAACTCCACGAAACCGTCTGTAGCCGCCGCCACCATCATACCTAGATCGGGGGGATCTAAAGTTCTTCCCGGCACCCTGTCGGAGGAGAAATCATCCCGGAGGCCTTCTTCTCCGGTACGAAGAGTGAGTAGTTCCACCTTGGACTACGGGTCCATGTAGTAGCTAGATGGTTGTATCTCCTCCTTGTGCTTTCATGTATAGATCTTGTGATCTCCGTTCATAATCAAGATCTATTCTATTTGTAATCATGCATGTTGTGTTTGTGGGGATCCGATGGATATTGAGATTACTATGTCAGATTGATTAATGGTTTTGTCTTATTGATTCTATCATGTGTGTGTTGTTTGTGATCTTGCATGATCTCTGTTGTTAGTAGCTATCTTGTCCAAGTAGTTGCTAGTGACTCCAAGAGGGGGTATTTATGCTCGATAGTGGGTTCATGCCTCTAGTTTCCAAGGGAAGTGACAGAAATCTCTTCGGTTGTAGATGTGTTGTTGCCACTAGGGAGAAAACAATGGTCTCTTGTTCATGGATCAAGTAGATTGTTTACCTTACACACTTTGCTTAAAGCAGTTGTCTATTGCTTGCAACTTAATACTGGAGGGGGTTCGGATGATAACCTGAAGGTGGACCTCTAGTCATAGATGCAGTTGGATGGCAGTCTATGTATATTGTTGTATTGCCCAATCAAATTTCATAAGATCTTTTTGTCTAGTATTGCATTGTTATGCCTTTCTCAGTTCCTGTCAATTGCCCTGCTATAATTTGTTTACCCTTCATGCCATGTTGTTTATCTAAGGATAGCACCTCTAGTGAACTATGGACCCCGGTCCAATCTTTACCATTGATACATCTTCCATTGTTTACTTGCTCCAAAACACTCATCACCTTCCACACCATACAGTTAATCCTTTGTTACAGCAACCGGTGAGATTGACAATCTCACTGTTTGTTGGGGCAAAGTCTTGAGTTTGTGTTGTGCAGGTTTCCACGTTGCTTGCAACACTTATGTGACGTTTCCTTCCTCCTACTGGTTCGATAACCTCGGTTTCTTACTGAGGGAAGACTTGCTGCTATGCTCATCACACCTTGCTCTTGGGGTTTCCAACAAAGCATCCCACGACAACACCGGGCGCCATCACTTGGTCATCACTAGATCCTCTTCACTTTCTTCTTCTCAAAACCTTGAATCCAACATATGGTTCAGGCATTGCCTATGGACAATTCCTACAGGTACAACTTTATACAAGCATTAGTCCATAGAGATTGTCATTAATTACCAAAACCACACATGGGGCCCACATGTTCTTCCAGCAAGGATTTTCTAGGATAAGTCTCAGCGCTTCGACACCAACAACATCGACACGTGTGGGTGTAGTGACCCTCTTGAGGGTGTCGTTGTGGCTAATCTCTCTGTACTAGGACTCTAGGTGAAAAACCTATATCATGGTTGCATGGTTACCTCCTTGGAGGCATTGTCGTGGAGATTAGGTCTTCTTAGTCTTGATACAGTATCTACGGTGGTGATGTAGCCCGACCTACGGTCGTTACCACATCAAGGTATCCAACTTATGCCAAGTTGTCATGGACTCCAAAGGTGAATCCATTCCTCTATGCGAGCCCACTTCCTATCCTATTGAATGGTATGCTACTTCATACTCCGTCACATATGCATGATAGGTTCACACCGACAAGTACTGAGGCAAGGGAGGAGGCCCGGAACATCAAGCCTGACAAGACGGAGGTTTGGAAGAGGAGACAGAAGAAGCCATAGCTGAACCACCGGAGTCTCCGGCCCTGCTACACCGGAGTCTCTGGCCGACCTCCGGACCAACCCTAGCAACCGCCTTAGGGACAGTCATTACACCACTCCGAAGACGACACCGGAGACAAACCTGAATCTTTGGCCCAGACCGAAGTCTCTGGTCCACCACACCGGAGTCTCCGGCCTACAAGATGGGCATGCGCGCCGCCAGCTGGGCCTTCGGCCCATGTACCCCTCTAGCTCGTCCAAACCCTAGTTTTATCCCCAAACTACCCATGTTTATGTGGCTGGCCTATAGATAGAGCCCCACCCCTTCATGTATCCCTAAGGCATAGATGATAGACTAAAGACAATCCCCTTGTGTGGAATCTCTAGTTTTGCCTCATCCCCTTTACCAAGGGGACCGACTATCATCACCAACCTCGATTGGACTTTGCATCACGCATCCATCGTTGAACAAGGCCTTGGAGTTCGGTGTCTCGTCTCCAAGTTGTCAAGACCCTCCCCAAGGTGTTTTCCCTCTCCGATGTGGATTTGAGGGAGCACGTTGACCGATCTTTCCTTCCGAGGATTCTATCGGACCGGTGGCCGCCGTTCGGGAGCAATCGGCCTTGTATCATGTGAGTTTTGCGTGTGTTCATCGTGTTCTTCGAGAGGTGTGTGTTCGCTTATGCTACCTTCTCCCTTTCCCCTCGCTTTCCCACAGATTTGACCACGAGATCCATGAAGATCGGGTCACCCAAGAGGTTAACCCCTTTATCATCTGGTAAGCTTGTTGCTTCTTAGTTTTTGTTGTTTTTCTTTGATCTTCTTGTAAGAGGAATCCCTCATCATTGTGTATCGGTTTGGCTTTTGGTTTTATTTATAAAGCAGGGTGAAATCCTATTTCAAGGAGCGTGCGACCCGGGTGTGACCACCAAACCCTAGTTGGGACTCGTCCTTGCCAAACTCGCCGTTGTTGTCACTGGAATCAACTGCGTTGGCGGTAGCGCTCATCTCCCGGTATGAGAGGGTAACACACCAAGGTCTTGAGTGGAGGAGTTGGTGTTACTTCTGGCACATGAGCGCTAGGGCAAAGGCCCCGTAAGCCCGCTCCTTGGTGGAGTAAGAGTGCGGTAGGATCTTTTCTTGTCGGCGGTGCCTTGACCACAAAGGAGGTGGGGTGGCGTCGCAGTGCGCCAGGGCGTCGACCCTGGGAGGGATCGACAACGAGCTTTAGCATCAGCTGACGGCCTCATGGTGGTGCACCGAGTGGCTATGGAGACCTATTGGAGCAGTGTGTGTGCTAGTGGTGGTGCTTTAGCGGGCGCCATGCGGTGTGTTCGTCGTATCTACTAATGTGGGCTATCAAATACTGCACCAAATTTGTGTAGTTATAAAGGTAGCTTTCACCTTTGTCATGAGGCATTATCAGTCAAAATAAGATTTGCCCCTCTCTACATTATAGAGATATCTCATAGCCCTTGATAGACCGGTTATAGAAATGCGCCGCTGTGATATTTAAGCTTAATAGCTAACGTAGTAAGTGATTTTGAATCATGGTATCGGAAAATAGTTGTCAGATTGAAGCTTGACCTTATGAGGCAAAGAGAAAGTCATGTACATAGTGTTATTATGGTTATATGTATATGTTCTTTACATATATTTAGGAGTTATCATGTTATGCTAGAGGTCACTACCAACTATTGACCATCTATGTGTACTCGCATCGTGTTTACATGTGTACAAACATATAGTTTCGCGCACTTAAGGGTGGAAGCTAGTGATTTATTGCATTGGTGCTGCAAAATGTTGTAATGTATTTTGTACTGTTTTAGTCTAATAAAGGTGCAATAGCACCAAAAACTGCCACGGCGTCCAACGGTGAGGGATGTATAAACATAATATATGCTTTTGACAAAGGTCATCCTTTATTTTGCGATTGAGGAGCTTCATTGATCAATCATAGGATTTAGAATCCTTCAAGAAGATATCTTCTAAATAGTGTGGAAGTTTATCCACACACACCTTGTCCTAGCAGCACTAGCTTTATGAGCATACAAATGGGCCGTTGCCATATGAAGGGTTTCGCAGCATAGTAAATCAAAAAATTCTACGGATGCGAACGAGAAAGCCAAGATCTAATCTAGGAGATGCAAACAACGAGGGGGAAATAGATGAGATCTTCATACCCTTGAAGATTCGCACAGCGGAATGTTCAACGAACGTGGTTGATGTAGTCGTACTCGCTTCTCCTCCTTGCGATCCGATCTGATCCAACACCGCAAGTGGCGATGCCTCCGAGAGATGCACACGTGCGGCACCTCGACGTCTCCTCCTTCCTCGGTCCAGCAAGTGGGATGGAGAGATAGGTTGGATCTACAACACGACGGCGTGGTAAAAGCGGTGGAGAGTTTCTGCGGTAGGGCTTTGCCTACGCGCAGTTGGGAGGGAGAGAGAGAGAGGAGAGCAGCAGGGCGGCTAGGGCTTGAGGAGGAGGTGTGGGGAGGGTGCGCCCCCAGCCCTCTTTATATAGAGGGGTGGGCGGCTGGCCCTTGCCCCTCCCCCAAGCCCTAGGGCCAGCGGCCAAGGAGGGAGGAGTGGGGGCAAGTGGGGCCACGTTGGTCCCACTCCGGAAGGTTCTAGAAGCTTCCAGTATAATACCGAACAACCCGAAACAATTCCGAACTCCAAAATCTGCTTTGCGTTATATGAATCTTATTCTCCGGACCATTCCGGAACCTCTCGTGATGTCCTGGATCTCATCTGAAACTCCGAACAAAAACTCATAAACCAATTATCCAATATATCCTAGCGTCGAGACACGTTAAGTGTGTGACCCTTCGGGTTCGAGAATATGCAGACATGATCTTCTATCAATAATCAATAGCGGGGTCTGGAAACCCATATTGACTCCCACACATTCATCGATGATCATATCGGATGAACCACGATGCCAGGATTCAATCAATCCCATATATATATTCCCTTCGTCTCGCGTTATTTTACTTGCCCGAGATTCGATCGTCGGTACCGGCATACCTAGTTCAATCTCATTCACAGCAAGTACTTTACTCGTTCCGTAATCCGATATCACTTTGTGATTAACTCCTTAACCACGTGCTTGCAAGCGGTGTTGATATCGATTACCGAGTGGGCCCGAAGTATATCTCTCCGACTTGGGAGGGACAAATCCCATCTCGATACATACAACCCAACAGGTACTTTCCGATCACCTGAGAGACACCTTTATGATCACCCTCTCATAGGATGACGTTTGATGACCTCAAAGTTTTCTTCCGATACCAGGGAGTTGCATTACCTCATGGTTTAAGGAATACAATATTTGACATAGGAAAAGTTTCGCAAAGATGAACACGATGACACGATCTAATTGCTCCGCTTAATTTGGATCTGTTCATCATATCATTCTCCCAATGATATGATCTCATTATTAATCGACAACTCATGTCTATGGTTAGGAAACCTTAACCATCATTAATCAATGAACTAGTCCATAGAGGCGTACCAGGGACACGGTGTTGTTCACAAACCACACAAGTATTAAAGTTTCCGCTTAATACAATTCTAGCATGGAATATAAACTTTATCATGAACAAAAATTATAATAACAACATCTTTATTATTGCCTCTAGAGCATAATTCCAACACCATATTATCTAGCCCGTTAACATGAATAGTAATTTCAAAGCTAGAAAAAAACAAATAAGCTCTTTAATTTCTTGGCATATGTTAGTAATAATACGTGTCCTAGCGACATGATCCTTCAAGAAATTGACGATATGGAGTCATCGAGAGCATCTATTTCCACCACCCCGCATTGTAAACTCATGTCGAGTAAAGCTTCTGCTTCCATAACTAGCTTCCTAGTTGCAAAGGCATATAAAAAAGTAAATTGGTCTTTCTTGCAATAAACATTGCATATGAAGGGAGTGTAGGTATTAGAGTCAATGAGACATATGTTATTATTTCTAAACTAGAAAATGCCTACGATAGTGTGATCCTCTCCCATATTTTTTAAATTTGGTAGCAAATATGTTGGCCATTCTTATTGCAAGAACTAAAGCAAATGGTCAAGTTAATGGGTCATACCTCATCTAGTTGATGGGAGAGGATCCATTTTGCGGTATGCATACGGTACCATTCTTTTGATGAAACATGATTTCGAAAAAAGCACTTGATATGCAACATGTACTCTACACTTTTGAACTACTATCGGCCTTAAAATTAATTTTCATAAGAGCGAGACTTTTTTGCTTTGGAAAAGCTAAAGAACTAGAGGAAGGCTATAAGATACTATTTGGCTGCGACATAGGTTATATTCTATTCAGATATCTTGGGACACCTATTCATTATCGTACATAAAAAAATAGTGAGTGGAAACCCGTAGAAGACCAATTTGAGAAGAAGCTTGGTAGTTGGATATGCAAGATGCTTTCCTATGAAGATTGATTAGTTCTCGTTAATTCGGTCTTAACAATTTTATCTATGTTCATGCTCTCTTTTCTGGAAATACCCAAAGGGGTAAGAAAGACACTTGATTTTTTTCGCTCTAGGTTCTTTTGGCAAAGTGATGGTCACAAAAGAAAATATAGATTAACCAAATGGAATCTGATTTGCTAACCAAAAGATTAAGGGGTTAGGAGTGGTAGTTTTGGAACTAAAAAACAAAAATTTACTTAGCAAGTGACTATATAAAATAATGTATGAGCAAGGGGTATGGCAGGAGCTACTCCACAATAAATATTTACAAACGAAAACTCTATCACAGGTTTTAGCAAAACCAACTGACTCATCCTTATGGAAAGGACTTATGAATGTTAAATATGAATTTTTCCTAAGAGGCTCTTTGGAGGTTGGTAATGGAGAGAGTACAAGATTATGGGAGGATAGTTGGTTAGGGGATAAGCCTCCGAGGGACCAATATCTAACTTTATATAATATTGTGCATCATAAGAACGTCACTGTTGTACATGTTTTTCCTTCGTCTCCTCTAAATATAGGTTTTATGAGAACGTTGTGTGGCAACAAATGGGAGAGATGGATTCATCTGGTGAAACGTCTTATGCAAATTCAATTAACAGAAAGTGAATACATTTTTAAATGGCGTCTGACCGACTCTGATTGTTTCACAGTGAGGTCGATGTTTAGATCTTCTTAATGAGCACACGAGGTACTTGAGGAAATACATTTGGAAAAATAAAGTACATCTGAAAATTAGAATATTTATGTGGTTTCTCCATAGAAAAGATATCCTCACTAAAGATAATCTAGTTAAACGAAATTGACAAGGGTGTATAAAATGTTGTTTTTATAATCAAGAGGAGACAATACATCTTTTTATTTCATGCCCCTTTGCAAGACTTGTATGGCGGACTGTGTATATGACCTTCAATATATCTCCACCGATTACAAACTTATTTGCGAATTGGTTAAATGTGGTTCCAAAAAAGATAAGGACTACATTAGAGTTGTTGTGCGCTATTATAGCTATATGAAATATCCGCAACGACTTTATCTTTAACAAGACAAATTTTCCATCTTTTCTGCAGGTTATACCCATGCCAACTCATTGGATCTATATCTGATCCTATCTAGAGCCTGGGGGCGAGCAGCTGACCATGGATATTGGGTGCAGGGCAATGGTAGCAGGGGATTTTTACAGCCGGTGTGGCTAGCTGTTTCAGAGGCGTTTGACATGAAGATGTTACAGCATCGTCCTTTTGTAGTCACTTTTATCTTGAAAGTACCTTGATCTGGTCTCTGGTGGTTTTCAGCTTCATCGCCCTGTATTTATACACACAGTGTAATGTTCCCCCGAACAGTATACAATTCAACATAGCGCGTCTCACGGGCCAGTCCTTCCGCGATCGAAACCTAATGCAGAGGAACCTTACAGACATTGCAGGGGCAGCAATGTTACTGCCACTGTAGTACAGTACAAAACTACAAACTACATACAAACAGTGAAAGAATTTTGATCTCTGTCTATAAATCTACATGCTAACTAGCTATCGCACGAACACCTTTCGCATCGCCACTGATGGAGCTCATGATGTTGGATGCAATGGCGATGCTGCTCGTTATCACTGCCAGAATGATCATCGTTGCCGCCATTGCCTTGTCCTTCCTCTTTGCTATTCCATGAACATCCCTGCAAAAAGTTCCCGGGTGTTCAAAATTAGCTATGCACAAGGAAGGAACTGTGATTTCTGAATGTTTACTGCACTTGTTCAGGTGCACAAGAAAATTGGTCATGTCGCACGCACCTGAGCACAATGGCGCCGGGGAAGATGAGCGATATGCACACCGCGAAGGTGGACCCCGTGTACTGGAAGAGCGTCCAGATGCTGGGGATGGCGATGGCGAGCACGTAGAGCGCCGCCATGAGCGCGGCCGTGAGCGCCACGAACCGGCGCGTGTCCGTGGCCAGCGGCCGCCCGCCCGGGAAGAGCAGCTCGTCGACGTTGACGCGGAGCGAGTAGTGGAGGAGCGGGAAGACGAGGACGAGGTGCAGCGCGTAGCTGAGGCGCGCGGCGTCGTTGAGCGCCTGCGGGACGCCCGAGCCCGAGCTGCGGTCGAAGTTGGCGAGCACGTCGGGCATGGTGGCGTCCCCGAAGAGGAGGAAGCCGAAGAAGCCCACCGCCGCGTAGATGACGGAGCAGAGCACGAGGGAGATGCGCACCGCCGACTTCATGTCCGACGTCTTGCTCAGCTCCGCGCGGATGGGGTGCACTGCATTGCATTGCACGGGGATGGGCGTGCCACGATCGATGAGCCGTGTGTACATGGAAGCTATGGAATATATATTTATATGAATGGCAGGATAGGTCGATGGATGTAGTACCGTTGAAGTGGAAGGTGAAGGCGACGACGATGACTGGGACGGCGGTGAAGAGCTCGAACGGGGAGGAGAGGCGGGAGAAGTCCGGGAGCATCCGTGGCATCTTGGCGGTGCCACTGAAGATGGTGTAGATCGCGATGCCCATGGTGATGAGCATGAAGACAGCCGCCAAGAGGATGGACACGGCCGACGTGTACCTCAGTGAATCTGCAGATTGTGAATACTCGCAGTTAGTCGTGGATTACTGGAATAGGTTACTAGTTACTGAAATGTCTCATTTCTGTCGAACAATTTTGTCCTACTCTGAATCTGAACTGGTAAACTCCCCAGTCCCCACAACTAGAAATGTTCAACCAAAGATGCATGCATGTATTCAGTAGCAAATCAGACCAGACCGTATTAAACTGACAGGACACGTATATAACTGCGATCGATTCAGCTAAAGGCTCGGATTAATCGACTCGCTAGCCTAGCGCACGGGTTAACTGTGATCGGTTCAGACTTTAGAGCGCAAAAAGGCTCGAGCAGCAGAAGCAGCTATGACGTACCTACACGCCTCTGGAGCACGAGAGGCAGGAGAATGAGCGCGGCTGCCACGAGAACCGCCTCCCTGCCGGTCCACCAGTGCGGGCCGAACCACTCCGGCAGCACCCCGGCGTGCCCCTTCCCGCCGCTCACGGGGCCGGACAGCACGTCCCCTGCACGAACACTCTCAGGACCATCACTCACTCATCACAGCGCACCAGGCACACGCTCGGCGGTCATGGTGTTTTCGCGGGGGTTACCGATGATTATGAGGTACACGGTGAGGGTCCCGACGCAGTTGAAGGCGACGAAGACGTTGAGCAGCGCGGCCCCCGCCCGGCCGAACGAGCCGCCCATCAGCGCCGCGTACGACGGCCGGGAGCGCGTGTACCGGAGCATGAAGTCCACGGCAACGTTGGAGAGCAGCGCGACGGCCACGATGAGCGCCACGGCCGGGGCCACGCCGAGCACGCGCATGGCCGCCGGGAGCGACATGATCCCGGCGCCCACCACGCTCGTCGACACGTTGAACACCGCGCCGACCACCGACGCGCCGCCGCCGCCGCCGGAAGGCGACGACGCCCCCGCGTCTCCGAAAGGGACGTGCTCCGGTAGCAGGAGGGCTTCCTCCGCGGCCCCGGCCGTGGCGGGATCCACCGAGTTCTTGGACACCATGGTTGGTAACTCGGTATGGTAAAGCGCTCGAGAGCAGGGGAAGAGGAAGAGGGCGCAGCGGTCAGTGGGGGTGTTGTCTTGTCTTGGTTTGTAATCAGCGACTCGACAGCGTGAAATTCGTGGTGAGAAAACGATTGGGGTGACTGTGCCGGGAGATAGTAAGTGCTGAGTCAGATGATCGGATGGAGCTCCACCGTTTGATTTTTGGTGCCTGGTTGTGGACCTGACTCTGGAAGGGAGATGGTGCGGACGTGTGATCGTGTTTTCCACGAGCCAGACCCTACTTCTCATATTTAAAGCCACTGTCTAGCTGCCCTGATGCAACGTGTTCCGTGTGGAGTACTAGAAACAAACATTCATCCCGAGAGCTTAGTCTATAGTACATGAATGGGCAGGAAAACGACACTGTAATCTTACCAAAATAGGAGTACTGTACTTCATTTGAAAGATGCACGCTTTTTGCGGAAGAAAGAAAGAATATTATTTCTCTAGTTTTGAGATTTCTTAGACAACTAAGAAATAAGTTTTCTTAAGGCGGGAGAACCATGGCTTCTGCATCAGTCAATACACACAACCTTTAGGCCTAGGAAATACTCCAAAACGTGAGTAAGGTGTAATATACTAGTTCCCCGCAAAAAAAAAGGTGTAATATACTAGTTATTATTTTCGAAAAGAAGGGTGCGCCCTCATTCTCTCTCATGAAATCGATCCACAAAACTATTTTGTATTTAAAAAGGTTACTACAAAGTATCTAGGTCGTCGTCGAAACACGAATGTAATATTCATCAAGTGGCACAACTCATGCATCAAGAATCTTTCAAACAATTCTCAAAAAAAAAAATCTTTCAAACACATACAAATACAAATGAGAATATTGATTGAACAGCTACCAATATCGCCCGAAAAAATATTTTTTAGTTGACTAAGCTGTTGTCACCCCTTAGATTTTCAACAGGGCTAAAACCACATGTTCTTACAAAGGAAATAGAGAGAACAAAGAAACAAGTTTGTCGCACGATGAGTAACCTGGTAGAGATGGTGACGTGTGGATTTTCCTGGTAGTCGTGAGACAATGATCTGTTTGAGCAGGCGCCGACTGGTAGAGATGGTGGTTGGCAACATTTACAAAATTTACAAATGAGCATGAGTTTTATATGGGAGAGATTAGAAAATATCGATGTACATGCATCATTTTCCCTTTTGAAGGTGCTGGGACAAACTTCTGTTTTGGGGGTTGATAACCCCCATGTTTGCCCTCCGTTGATTAGTTTTCGAAACATCGGTGCAATCACTTGTTGAAGGGGTGTCTTAAAGTATTGTGTTATATTCGTGGAGTCATGTAAGTAGATTTTGGTCCCCGGCCATAGGTTTGTCCTAATTGATAAGAGAAGAAAACTATCATGTAGACGGTTGTGAATTCTAAGAAGACGATGCCCTCACGAGTCACGATGACACCTTGTTTTTCATTTTTGTGTCACCATTTTGTGTGATTTTTTTGGGGTATGGTGTTTTTGCAACAGTTTTAAGACTAGTGCATATAGGAACGCAAATGTGGGATTACTTTTCTTCACACAACAACCAATTAAAATTATATATTCATCATTCAATTACAAACACACCCAAAAAAATGGTCGACCAAAGTAAAAGGTATAAAATGTAACAAAATATATATATTCTAACAAGAACATTCATTTCCATACCACGAAACCTAAGTTACACATTTTTAAAATGTGCAACTAGTGTATATTTAAGTGCAATCATCTAAATGAAGTTCTCAAACTGAAAATAAATTACTGAAAGATATTTATAGTATTAAAAAATTGCCATCATAAGTACACATGTTGAAACTATTTTATATTTAAACTGTAGCATACCAAATAAAGATTGAGAAACCAAAATATGCACTTAAAATAACCAAATAAATATAGATGCACATTATTAAAAGGGTGTGTCTAATGCTCACTCATGTGAGAATCAGCTTAATTCTCAATCAGGTGATGACATACAATCCTAGTTGTAGAAATATCTTGGTTGCAACCCCATTTGCAACAACAAAAAATTGCGTTGCAACTTTCAAAATGCACAAATCCCGATACAAATCCAATGGATTAAGACCTGACCGAGATCTTACTCACCATGAATTAGCAAAGCCGTTATTAAAATTTTGGTTGCATATCTTTCAAATGTGAATTTGGTGTAGATTAAATATGCAAGGAAATAAAATTCAACCATTTTTGCTACGAAAATTAGTAAACTTTGGAGAGAAAATATTGAAGTGATTTTATTAAAAAACAGTCAAGTGAACACATGCAAAACCGGAAATAATTATCTAGAACCTAATATCAATAATCGGCAAGAGCATCCGGAGTATAACATTCTCAGTCTTCCATTTGCAATATTTTGTTTGTCAACAATGTTGAGTTACCTGACCTATTCCATGTCGGTTCTTCCATTTGCTTAAATTGGCTTTTTACTCAGAGTTGTATCTACAATTGTCATAAAACAAGCACAAAACATACTAGTACACGAGTCATGTGCTAAGCAGACCAAAACTGTGCTGAACCACTAAGTCAATCACATCCTAGTCACAACTCATACTCCCTCCGTCCGCAAATAAGTGTACATCTAGCTTTTGTCTAAGTCAAAGATAATCAAATTTGACTAACTTTATAGAGAAATATAGTAACATATATTACATCAAATTGATATATTATGAAACTAGATTAAAAATAAATCTAATGGCATTAATTTAGTGTCATAAATGTTGGTATATTATCCTAAAAAGTTAATCAAACATAGTAAAGTTTAACTTAAGACAAGGCTATAATTACACTTATTTGTGAAGCGAGTACATAGATTGCTCCCTTTTTTTTAATTCTACTACTCCTCGATGCTCACCACATGTATAGATCAGAATGCAGAACCGATCACCAACTCACTGATCTGGGATCTGGCTATCAGTTTTTTGTTAGAGAAACTATAATCTGGCTGTCACATGCTGTCCACGAAGCTACCTAATGGTTTCCTAACATGAAACGCAACCAAACCGTTTAAGAAAACTCAAAACCAATTTAGCAGTAGTGCTAGTGCATACGTCAATACTCACCGACACGGCGGAGGAGCACGAGCGGCAGCAGAACGACGACGGCCGTGACCAGCATCACAAACTCCCTTTGGGTCCACCACCGCCCGCCGAACAGCTCCCCCAGCACCCCGGCGTGCTCGTCGCCTGCCCCCGCGGTCCCGGACATCACATCCCCTGCGAATTCTCGATGCGATCAGTATGTAGGGCGCGCACGTGCTATGGTGCAAACTGTCAGCAATCCTCGCGCGAGCTTGCTTACCGATGATGATGAGGTAGACGACGAGGGTGCCGGCGGTGGTGAAGGCGACGAAGACGTTGAGCGCGGCGGCGCCGGCGCGGCCGAACGCGTCGCCCATGACCCCCGCGTACGAGGGCGGGCCGCAGGCCCAGCCCGTGTACCGCAGCATGAACTCCACGGAGACGTCGGAGAGGAGGGCGACGGCCGCGATGAGGACGAGCGTGGGCGCCACGCCGAGGACGCGCATTGCCGCCGGGATCGACATGATGCCGGCGCCGATGATGCTCGTGGACAGGTTGAACACCGCGCCGGAGACCGACGCCCCGCCGCCGCCGCCTCCGTGACCGCCGGAGAACTCCGGGAGCAGGAGCGGCTCATCGGCGGCAGCTCGCTTCCCCATAGTGCTCGCCGGAGGCCTCGTGCTGCTTGGGTTGCTCTCGGGCGTGTGGACGGCGTCCGTCGGGACCCCGGGAGTATATACAGTGGAGTACTTCAATTTAATACTGGCACAAGGCCAATAGAAAATTACTCTTGTGCCCTGACGTTCTGGTCATGAGGACGCTTTTATCGTGTGTGCAGCATGGTAATTCCGTGCGTGAGATGCACAACGGGACAGGCGAGGCAGAATGATTGGGGGAGAGGCGAAGCAGGAGCCAGGAGGCCTGTTGTACTTGGACGCCTATGCGCCCGGGTTCGTGTTTTGCCATGACACGCCGAACTGGATCCGTTTTACTACTAGCAGCAAAACGTGTTCATTTATTGATCTCCTCTGTCCAATCTGTTGCGAACAGCTCATATATCGATCGTCACGGTCCATGTAATAGCTGTCGTTTTCTTTCGGGAATGGGCGCCGCGTATATGGCCAATATGGCAGGCAGTAAACATCTACTCCCTCCGTCCTTTCCCCTTCACAAATTTAGGCAAATTTGTATCGATCTATTACTCCCTCTGACCATATTAAAGTCAACTAATATGGATCGGAGAGAGTAAAAAAAAACCTACTCCTTTCATCTCACAATAGATATCATAAAATTGTCAAAATTTAGAAATATGGTATTATTTAGTACACCCTTTGATCCATATTAATTGTCGTTGGGTTGGATATATCTAGTACTCTGACCCATATTAATTGACTCACATTTGTTTAGATTTGAATAAATCTAGACACTATTTAGTATATAGGTTCATCTAAATTTTGATAAATCCAAATCAATTAATATGGGTCGGAGGGAGTACTAATATATATCTAGATACATCCATTTCAACGATAATTAATATGGATCAAATATAAAAATTTATATAAATTTTGAAAACCCACAACATCTATTTTATAACAAGGAAGATAAGACATATTTTTTTAGATGAGTGGCGGTACGACCAGCAATACATCATGAGCAGCGGATGAGCTTCCGCGTGCTCGGCTCGTCGGCGCCGACCCCTAGCCTGGCACAGGAGCCGGATTGCCTTTTACAGTATTTCTATAGCCAGCGATCCGATTGTTTTTTACTCTCTCTTGGAAATATAAAAGATGTTTTAGATCTGTGAAGATATATCTAGACATATTTTAGTGTTTAGATTCACTAAAAGGTGTCTAGATACATCTCTTTTACAAATCTAAAACTATACACTAAAAGGTACAAAACTACTTCCTCGTTTAGAAATATAAGATGTTTTAGGTTTGTGAAAGATATGTATCTAGACATATTTTAGTGTATACGTTTAAATATATCTAGACACTAAAAGGTGTCTAGATACATCTTATTCACAAATCTAAAACATCTTATATTTCCAAACGGGGAAAATAGTTGTAACTTGTAATAATATCCTCATCAACTCACACCGGCTAAAAAGATCTTAGTACAGTAACTCAGCACGGTTTAGCTCCTACGAGCTACCAAACTCAGTGGTACTCCCTCCATTTTAAAATATACTCCCTCCGTCCTAAAATAGATGTCTTAGGTTTTTCAAATTTTTGATGAATCTATATATTAAATAGTGTCTAGATTTATCTAAATTTTGACAAATCTGAGACATCTATTTTGGGACGGAGGGAGTAAGATGTTTTAGGTCTGTGAAGAAAATGTATGTTCACTCAACTTTCGGATGAATCTACACACTAAAAGAAGTCTAGATTTATTTCTTCACAAACTTAAAACATCTTATATTTTAAAACGGATGGAGTATTTATTAGTCATCATAGCTAGACTCGGCATGTCAAACTTCTGGCACCGATGGGTGACGCTTAAGGCCTTGTTTACTTATAGGGTATTTCAGGTGATGAGAGGGGATTATTTTGTATCCCGGAATTTCCTCGATAGGTCGTTTACTAGGCCGGGTTTTTAGGGGATAATCCCGGAATATCCCCACAAATCCCCTTCACACTAGTGTATTTTTGACTAGATTAAAAACTCTCCATCATGATCGAGTATTTTTGGGGAAGGGATTTGAGAGTATTGGGCGAACACCAAATCCACGCATATCCCGCGTCTTTTGTGGATAAAAATACCGGAGAAGTAAACAAGGCCTAAAGGTGTTGCCTTTTTTTTTGAAGGGTGTCGTCGTGTCGATGTACCTTACCTCTTTCTCACTCACCTTCGATGGGTGTCTCGGAGTTCTAAGAACGCGATGGGACAATCGTTGGAAAGAGCAAAGGTTGCGGTTATCTTTCATTTCATCAATCTGCTGTTGAAGCCCCAGCAGTTGTATTTAGTAATTGCTATTATCTCCGTTCTAAAACTCAAGGCATATAATTTTTTTCAAAAATCAAACTACCTAAAGTTTGATTAAGTTTTAGAGAAAAATATTAATATTTACAATACATAATTCATACCTTCTCATACATCATGAAGTATATTTTTACATGATATCTATATAATATAATAGTTTTTGATAGTTTTTTTTAAAAGCTTGGTCAAACTTTATATGACTTGATTTTAAAAAAAGTTATATGCCTTAAGCCTTGAAATGGAGAGAATATATCAAATATAGCAAGATGAAAACGTGTTTCAAGAATAGCTCATCTGGGCTACCAAACATGCCCTAAGACGCCTCTTCTACACGGATGCGGCCACCACTGCAATGGCTACGCTAATTGCTCGTACTCCCTTTATCCTAAAAAGGATGTTTCAAGTTTGTCTGAATTTAGATGTATCTATGTACTCCATCCGTCCAAGAATAGATGTCTTAAGTTTTTCAAATTTTGGATGAATCTATATTCTAAATAGTGTCTAGATTCATCAAATTTTGACAAATTTAAGACATCTATTTGAAACAGAGGGAGTACTAAATGTGTCTAGATACATTTAAATTTAGACAAACTTGAGACATTTTTTTTAGAAACGGAGGGAGTATATGTTATTTCCCGAATCCTGCGTCTAATGTCGTTTAAAGATCCGACAGACAGGGCTAGAAGGTGAACCAATGAGCAAGACCAACACATGAAGAGGGTGGCTACATTATTCTCCCTCTGGAGTCCGGATCCAGTGAGCTACAAAACCAAAATGTACGACGTACAAGCACGCATATTCACCAACACAGGAACATGAACAGACTCGTACGCTCTTCACAGCTTTCTCTTTTTCTTACATTCCTTCCCCCTTTTTTATTCTCTGGTTTTATTGCAATCGGATGCCATGATTGTAGAGGCGCTCTCCTGCTATTACAAGGACTGATCCAGGGGGGGGGGGGGGGGGGAGCAACCAAAGGTGATTCTCCGGCATGCTTTTCTCTTGCGCATTTGTCAGATCTCGCTGAAAGAACTGATTGTCCTGAAACCATGATTCTCAGGAAGTGGTGCATTCCCAGGGCGAATGGAGATTATTACCTCGAGACCTGAAGAGAAAACATGTTAGATAAACAGTGAAATTGAAGTATCGCAAGTGCACACTCAAGCAAAAAAGTGTGAACACTCCATAAGACGTAAACATTACAAATATCCTAACATTATACTAGAGTGGAACTAGCGCAGGGTTACCTGCACTCTTTGCAGCAACAGCTTCTTCGAACACATCTGTGATAAATAAGATTTGGGATGGATTATCCACCCCAAGCGATTTTGTGATCTCGGAGTAACTCCTTGCTTCTCTTTTGTTTCTGTGTATACGAGGGAGAGTTATAATTCCATATTCACTTTTGAAAGGACAAAGAGGACGGCGGACCAAGAAATGGAAAGCTCACCCGGTTGTGGTGTCAAAAAAACCACACAAGTATTGTCGCAGATCACCATAGGTTGAGTTGCCAAATAGTAGCCTCTGTGCCTCTCTACTGCCACTTGAGTATATGTAAACCTATTGGCAAACATATGATCTTATATAAAGCGACTGAACACTTCACAAATCTAGGAATACATACATACACAAGACTATATGGCCATATCACGTTACTAAACCAACTTATAGTTATTATCATCATTTCTTGTTTACTCCTTTTAACATTATTCTTTTTAGATTCAACGCAGCTCAGTTACATCTACCGTGTTCAGTTAATGCAACGAAAGGTTAGCATCCTTTTGTTCTATCAGAAACCATTCTCCCGTGGTTATCTACATGTTTTACTAAATCCAGTGTAGGACTTTTAACGACCTACCAGCCGATTTTTTTCCTCAGTTTATGAGGGACTGAGCATTCTGTAGAATCGTTCTGCTTTATTTAAATAAATGATGCTTACATGCATCAGTCCTGCATATGAAAGTATATGTTAGCGTCCACTTGGCCAGCCTAGCACTCAGCCCACATTCTGGACGTTCATGCGCTCACGGCCCAACAATAAGAAGAGAGCCCACTCCATCCCAAAAGCCCGGACTGAAGGGAGGAAGGAATCTCTTCCTTATAAGCTAGGTGTGGCCTCCTCCCGTAGGCGAGGTGGGACTAAACTAAGCAGCCTCCACCGGTCAACAGAGGGGTCCTCACATCCCATCCCCCTGAGAAGCTCCTCAGGAAGGCATGGCGATGCTAGCTCTGATACCAGATGTTAGCGTCCACTTGGCCAGCCCAGCACTCGGCCCACGTTCTGGACGTTCATGCGCTCACGGCCCGACAATAAGAGAGAGTCTACTCCATCCCAAAAGACCGGACTGAAGGGAGGAAGGAATCTCTCCCTTATAAGCTGGGTGTGGCCTCCTCCCGTAGGCGAGGTGGGACTAAACCAAGCAGCCTCCACCGGTCAACAGAGGGGTCCCCACAGTATAACAGACAAACCGAAGAGCAACTGATTTTTTTATGACCATCACAATGGTTAAGCACGGTATCAAACTAAACTATTTTTCTGTGAATGAGTTATGTGTGTATAGTACATAGCCCACCCAGTAGCAAGTTAGGGAGAAATCCCCGTGATCTCTCAATTAGGAAGTTTATCCTTTAAATTACGAAGATATCTTTTAGCTTGGGCCATACGCCAATTACAAATAAGATCTATGTTTTGTTACTTAGATATATGATTGTTACTCCTCTATATAAAGATGTCTCCCTATGAGAAAAGCAAGAACTAGAAGAATACTTCTTCTATCTTGCCCCTGGGGGTACAGCCTTTCTCCTACCTCCCTGCAACCCTAGCACACAACAGAGTGATTTACAGAGTTCTGTAATGGGTATTGTATTGTCTCAACACTAGCTCAGGAATCAACACTCTGACCTACATAACTCAGTTACAAAGTATGGACAATAAACAGATCTGATGACAATCCAAGTTTATGCCTCAAAAGTCTAAAATTTATTTCTTCAGAAGAGTTGGACCAAATAGATACCTTCACACCATGAGATTGCCAGTCCTTCAGTGCCTCAGGAACATCCTCAAAAACAACTCCTTGAAGTTCTTTGCTTTCAAATCCAGTCCTCCATATATGACCCTGGAATTAGCCATTAGAACAGAACTCCATCAAACAAAAAGATACTCCCTCCGTCCAGAAATAACTGAGTTGAGTTCGTCTAGATACGAATGTATCTATACACCTATACACTAACGTGTCTAGATACATTCAAATTTAGACAAACCTAAGTCAGTTATTTCTGGACGGAGGGAGTATATGGTTCCAGCTTTGGGAAGGAATATGAAAGGTACCTGAAGTTGTTTCAGTGATGTAATCTTCCGGTCTGCTTTGATCATGGAGTCGACATTAGCGACTAACGAACTGATAACCTCTTCTTTGTCAGCATCACTGGGTGCAACTGGAACAGCCCCAACAACTCCGTTTCTCAGGTCTTCTTCAACCTGCATAATTGGTCAATAGTTTGTTGAACTTGAATAAACAAAGTAATTTGTGCAAGAGCAGTCAAATACAATATACTAGTATGATTAATTTTGTTTTTTAGATGCTTCAAGATCTAGCTTCACAGGACACTTAAATTCCTTTACTATAACTTACTTGGATACGCAATAGTTTCATGTCTTCTTTGGTTTCTTCAGAATCGTACGTAGAAATCAGATGCTTCCGCACATTATCACGGGCATAAGGAAACATAACATCAGTCACAAATGATATTGGAGTTGTTGTTCCTTCGATGTCAAGTACAACACAATGCTGCAATGAACAAAAAAGTGTGAGTACTGGCATTCAACAACTAAGTCGATGGTTAAGTTGCCCAGATATAGCAAACTTAAACCAGCTAAGAAAACACACAAGCAATAATATCCGCTGTAACATTCTACTTTCTCAGAGGGTTCTACCAAAAACTTCAGTTGCAAGTATGTGACTTGGTGCAGAAGCTGTCACATGTGTTTCATTCAACGTGTTTGAATTAATAAGCTATGTGATTTGTGTTAAGTCCATATATTGGAAAAATATCGATAGAGATATGCGTTGGGGATAATTCCGAAAACTATTTTCATTTCTCATAAATCGACTGGGCTGGGCTGGGCTGGAACCCACCTCCTTGGTCCATTCTATTTTCCTTCAGCCCACCACCAAAGCAACCAACGCCCCCTCATCTTCTAGCCCCGAGTCCTTTAGTCGACTCTAAAGAATGTATTGGGAGTTGGGAGTTAGCCATCTCATTGGGAGTTAGAAAATTGCAGCCCAATCTCTAATTCTCTTTCTCTCACTTGCAAGTTACCCCTGTGCCACGTTTTTTAAACACATGGAGCAGCACAGCATCAGAAATTGCAACGGTTCCTCCATTCGTTCACCTTCCCACTTCCCACTCTCTTCTATTTCAAGTGCAAATTAAATCCCTATCACCAGCCACTCGCCCCCTTTATCTCATCTTTTTTCCTTGTTTAGTCTCAACCAGAAACAGCAACCATTAGCGCACATGACCCATGCCATCTCTTGATCTACATCCTTGCTCTATATGAAGTCAATACGAGGAAAGCAATCAGTTAACACACCTGACACCTCTCCTCTCTGCTTCTCTTGGACAATCTCACCCGATGCCCACAAAAGAGTTTCGCTGATGCTGCTTTCCCTGCGGCAGCCGCATAGTTCGCTGGACCACCTGCTCCACAAGTAGCTTTCAGTCCAACTCCTTCCACTATCAGCTTCTCAACAACCTCATCTACATGATGCTCGTATCCACAAAATCTACAAGTCTTAGGCCGCACGCTCACTAAGGCATCACAAACGGCTTGGCTCGCCACCACAACCACTACAGGTGTTCTAGGACGTTAGATCGTGTCACTCCTCACCACACCATCACGAGGGCAATTCCATCACCGCTTTCCTCTCCGGATTTCTGGAATATCACCACAACATAAAACCATTACAGCGACACCTCCCACTGGGATCCAAGTACTAATGCAAACTGAGAGCAAACCCATTAATGGTAACCCCTTTTTGGTAGAGAATAAACAAGGAAATCGGATGGGACAGCAAGGGGATGAGTGTCTCAGGTGATAGCAATTAATTCTCCACTGGAAACTGAGAGAAAAGGGAGTGGGTGGTGAACTAACGGAGGAAATGCTACAGTTTCCTTCTGATATGTGTTTGCTGGAAAGTTGAAGAAATCTGACACAGATGCGACAGTTGCATGTCAAATAAAGTGAATTACAGATGGGCTGAAGCTTGGGCAAGAAGATGATTAGGCTAGTTGCTTGAGTGACGCTGGGCTGAAGAAGATCAAAATGCAAATGGATGAGAAAAATACGAACTGAACTCCTAAAATTTTAACAAAATTCACACAAGCCAAATGTACTACGCAGAATCCAACTTAATATCTCCAGGGCATTATTTCAATAGGACTGAGATCCAATTACATAATTCAAATTAACTCAAACATTTTAATCTAATTCAATAAAATACATGGGACTACTTTTGCACTAAGTAACATCCTTGCAACTGAAAAAAGAACTTAGAGATAACATGATGTTACAACAGCAGTTGCCAATGATATTAATCTACAAGTACTATAAAGGCGGTTGAATTCACAAATCACTAGGAACAAGGAACTGACCTTTGATGATTTGGCTGCATGACATCCATTAGGAACGCCAGGACTTATAACACTACGCGATCTTTTGGCACTGTTTATTGGACCATGCTCAGGAGTCGTCCAGTCAATCCCTAACTGATACATCTTGATGGCAGCATCAAGAAGATAATGATAGCATTCAGCCTGAAAAGCAAGGCCATAGCAATGTAGTGAATATCTGCCCTTGCATAAATTCCAGGAACCATAAGAATTATTCCTCAACACAGCCCACTTAACCTATGTCACAAACTCTCGTTAAATAGAAGGGCTAACTATCCCTCTACTAATATAGCTTTCATATGTACAGACTGGATTACCCACAAAAAAATTACAACCTAGATTGGATAAAACATACTGTTGATTAAATTTCAGAAATTTGGATGCAAATTGCAAATGACCATTAAAACTAAAAGAGGAGGTAGCATCTGGAGATAGATCTAAGAATTTCTATCAAATGAACTGATAAGATAAAATGAAGAGACAAAATGACTGTGAGAGGAGATGAGAAGATCGTTAGACAGCAATAAGAACCCCAACCTGAAAACTGATGCAAGAACCTAGGTCATGGAAATAAAAAATACCTGTGTCTTGGCATTGATCCAGGAGTCACCCCAAACATAAATTCCATGGTTCCGTACAAGCACAGCAGTTGCCTTCGGGTATGCTTTGATCTGTAATAACTCCGTGTCAGGTACTGCTAGATCCAACCAAAATATTGTTCATAATCTAACATCGTTGTAACAAAATATTCTTTGGTAGTTGCTCAAACTCTCCATAATACAAAGGAATGAGGTGGTGCTACTGATTATAGGTAAAGACTAAATGATCAGATGAATGAGATGGTGCTACTCATTATTTTGCTGCCTACAAGTTGCCTAATCTCATTGCTGGAATCATCTAATTTCTATCAGTACAAATGCATGAGAAATAAAACTACATATAACTGAAGCATGTATTTGAACCTTTAGACTGGATTGCTTAAAAACTGAATTATGGAATCTTGAAACAAAGGACACTAGTACCATACCGCCTCAGCCAAAGAATCTGTGAGTTCATACTCAAAAGGAGTATTCTCAATTATGGGAATCACCAATTCATCTCTGTAGCCATGACCTTTGATTCCTTTAATCATTTCCATATGTGTCATCTGCAGTAAGATCAGCAGCAGAGCAGTATATGGTCAAATAAGGAATACCCACACAACAATTGATTTAGTAGAAGATAGAGATGGACTTAATTAGCTGAAAGATATGCTAAAACAGGATTAACTACCAATGTGAGTTGTAAACCGTGGCCACACACGGATAAAGTTTGGAAAAGTCAGTGTTATTTGTGTTACAGTTACCTATCAGTAGCGCACATGTCACTGGTATTTGGTAACTCTGTCATTTAAGTTTTATTCGGATACAGTTGTGAACATCAAGACCGATACAATGGGTGTGGGGTTAATAACTTGATATAGCACCATGCAACATGTATGGTACTGCATATGTATAAATTTAAGACATGACAGCATGTCGCCCCTATTCTTTATTACTCCTAATTAACTTTCAAGGAACATATATTGGAGCTCAAAATCATATAAAATATTTTGTTGCATGCACCATCGGCATTCTATATATATGACAAAACATATCACACACTCCACCATAAGTGTTTCCAATCAATGTACCAGCCATAAACATTTCAAAATGTTTGACTTCCCGGCATGGACAACTTTAGAGGATCTGTATACATCACAGTCTGGATCACTGATCCAAACAGCGGATGCAAATCTGTATGTCGCTGTTAGAGCAAATCTATAAAATTTATGCACCATGTGCTAGTGTTCATGATTTTTTGGGTGTTATGTTCTGCATGACTCGAAAGAAATGTGGGGCAAAAACAAAGTCCAGATTCTTGAATCATTGCACAGAGTAGCAGGACATCATATTGGAAACACAAAGGAGACTTTATGCATTAGCTATATTTAATGGGAAATGTAAAAAATACTAGGAGGACTCACCCTGAACTCCTTTGCACCAGGAACAAGCATTGTTGCCATGCAAGTCTCCATGCCATGGCTATGAATCACAGCCCCAGCTCCTCGCATTAGATAAGACTGCAAAACATCAAGGAAATTAGACAACATGTAAAGGAATCTGAAACAACAGAGCAAATAAAACAAAGTAAAACCTAACAACCTTCATGAACAGAGGTGCACAGTCTGAACACTTTGGATGCTTGTGTGGCCATGGCTTTGCTGCTGGTGCAGATAGCACCTTGCCATCTGCTGACATCACGTACATGTCATCTGCCACCATCCTCTCCTTCTGCACCCCTAAACCCGATAAAAAACTCATGCTGTCAGCTTGTCACTTATATTTCTTAGCTCAACAAATTAACCTCCAGTGTCAGGCTCAGTACAAGCAGATTATCCGGTACAAAATCATGCTTCTTCTAGAACTACAATACTACATATCATTTCTATGGCCAACTCAAGTTATAACACAATAATACCGTTGTATGTTACGACTACTCTAAGCATGTCAAGGACGATAGAAATATAAAATCAATTGAACTTCCGATATGCAGCTTGAACAGCTAATCGGGAGAAATTCACCAAAGAAATTTTGTGTTTCAAGTGAGCATATGCCATCCCCATGTCAGTGAAAACAAGAAAGCACATCAGTTGAACGATCGCATACTCATAAATTCCTTCGGCGAATGGGAACTCGCAACCCAGTTTAACAATTCATCGAACAGGTGGGGCTCGTTCACCGTCAGGCCAAGCTATATCGGAGGCAAGCAGGGAACGGAAGAGGGAGAGCAGGGGAGTTAGCTACCGGACGGGGACATGACGATGAGCTGCTGCGCGAGGGGCACGGCGGGGTCGTTGGCCTTGACGGTGATGCTGCCGCCGGTGCCGGTGACCCACCCCTGCAGGTAGAAGTGCCGGCAGAGCTCCGCCACCAGCTCCCGCGCCTCCCTCACGGGCTCGCCCGCCAGGTACGCCTCCGACGCCATCGCCTCCGCCGCCGCGGCAGCCTCTGCACCACCGGTCGACATGGCTCCCCTCTGTCGCTTTTCTCTCCTCCTCCAGTACTACTATGGCTCTGGGGACCTCGGGTGTGACCGTGTGCGGGGTTTTTTGGTCTTGTGCTCGGATAGCTGGCGGCTGGATTCGTGCTGCCTGCGGTCAGTCTACTCTGGGCCCATATGTCAGTGCGTGCTTGCAGGGAATCGGGAACCCCATTGGTGGTGGCTAACGTGATAATAACGGGACAAGAATCATCGGGGCGGGGAATAAACATTTTCTTATCTGACGAGTCTGATATTCGCACACCCACGTTTCGGTGTGTCGTGAGCGAAGGTGTTTCTGCGCGGAAGGGTAGGTGAAGTCGAGCAGGGGCGGCATATTTCGTGGTGGCCATCGTGATGAATATGGCCGCAACTGCGGTGGAGTTTGAACGAGTGATTTTCAGCCAATTAAAATATACTACCTTCATTTCGGTTTATAAGAAAAATATCTTTATACTATTAAAAAAAGTTGGTGTTGGTAGATCGTACTTTGTCACTTTGACATCAAACGTTGAAAGAATCAGAACCGTCCAATATTTCTCCACAAAAATCCACCGTCCGATACCACGATCTCCCTCTCCCCACGCGTGGAAACCTTTTTGCCGAAATCTCTCGTGCGCCTCCTCCTTCTCTCCCGGACGATCTAATCGCGCCGCCGCCTCTCCACCCAGCCTGCGCAGTGCGCCATGCCCTCGCCTCCTAGGATTCTGCACACCTAGACTTCTTTCCGCCACCAGTTCTCCCCCGTGTCCCGCCGCCAAGACCTTCCCGCATGCACAGGCGACACCAGCGAGGGCGTGAAGCCGGCGACACCATCCATGGACTATGAGGCGGTGGACTGAAGAAACACGCAGGGCGGCGACTTATGGAGAGCTGCGCCAGAAGAAGTGTTGTGGCGCCGACTTGGCACGCAAGGGCAGGGTGACCTGATCCGTTCGTCCATGGGAAGGTGCCGCCGTCCCCATCCCCTACCAGGCACTACCATCCTCCCACGGTCGTGGTCTTCCCCAACCTGCAGGTCGTGGTGCTGCTACTATGTCCAACTGATGTATTTTTACATACACAACATTTTATGGAACGTTGGATGCAGAAACAACAGGTATTCCAGTATTCGTCCATTTTCATACGATCTACATATCTGAAAAGAATATCCATCAATTTAGTTACACTAATTTGCTTGTTGTTCACATCTACACGCCATGGTATTATGCTTCCATTAGTTTTAGAAGATTAGGTCGAGTTTTGGTGTGTGGTGGTGTTCCTGGGAATTGAGGATCTCACTAATGCTTCTGTAAAATCATGAGTCTTCAACGGTAGATGTGAAGTCCAGTCCGAAGCTTGTTGGAGATTGTATTCCGACCTTGTTGTTGTGAACCGGAACTGCAAGATGAGAGATTTTTGAGATGTTTGAGTCTCTGAATCGGTTGATAGAGAATGTTTTATTTTCTTGTAATATTTTATCTGCATTTTCTGTACAGATGACCTTAGTGTTCACCTAAATTTCATGTATTTGGTACTGCAATCTAATAATGAATATCAATTATGTTTCCTTCACATGCCCGTTGGCAAGATTAATATGATTTGCTTTAAGAGACATTTTTCCTGATTCAGTGTGTTCATATGTATAATATTGTATTCACATATCGATATGGTGATAGGAGGAAGATTCTGGATGGTAATCTTGGGTCCCCGAGTTCAACCCTCGGCCTATTGAAATGCATGTAATTCACATTAGATATTCAGTTTGTTGGTGTTGGTAGGTCGTACTTTGTCGCTTTGACATCAAACGTTGAAAGAATCAGAACCGTCCAATATTTCTCCACAAAAATCCACCGTCCGATACCACGCTCTCCCTCTCCCCACGCGTGGAAACCTTTTTGCCGAAATCTCTCGTGCGCCTCCCCCTTCTCTCCCGGACGATCTAATCGCGCCGCCACCTCTCCACCCAGCCCTGCAGGTCTGCCGCCATGCCCTCTCGCCTCCTAGGATTCTGCACACCCAGACTTCTCTCCGCCACCAGTTCTCCCCCGTGTCCTATCGCCAAGACCTTCCCGCATGCACAGGCGACACCTTAGATATTCAGTTTGTTGGTGTTGGTAGGTCGTACTTTGTCACTTTGACATCAAACGTTGAAAGAATCAGAACCGTCCAATATTTCTCCACAAAAATCCACCGTCCGATACCACGCTCTCCCTCTCCCCACGCGTGGAAACCTTTTTGCCGAAATCTCTCGTGCGCCTCCCCTTTCTCTCCCGGACGATCTAATCGCGTCGCCGCCTCTCTACCCAGCCTTGCAGGTCTGCCGCCATGCCTTGCAGCATTTATTGAAGGGGTTCATAGCATGGAAAACAAAAAAATTCTAATATGTGATACAAGATGCATAAAAGGATTAACATCACATGCAATTCATAATATGTGATATGATATGGCCTTTCTTCTTTATGCTTCCGATCTCCATCTTCAAGCACGAACATGATCTCCATCATCACCGGCATTGCATCAAGGTCAATGACGCTGCTCCATGATTGTCGTCCACCAGCTTCAACTATTACAACTACTTTGAATAGACACGCGGGTCTTAACAGAAATTAAAGACAACCATATGGCTCCTGCCGGTTGCCAACTTACAATAAGAAACATTGCATACATCAAATATAATCACAATCATGGCCATATCACATCACAGCACACCCCTGCAAAACAAAGTTAGACGCCTCTAATTTCTTTGCATATTTTACGTGGTTTGGGGCTTTCAATAAGTGTCGATCTAACTTACGAACAAGAACCACAACGTTGATGTTTGAACTATCAAGTGCCTGTTGTAAATTGGATCTATACTATAATGGGAGAGGCAGACACCCGCAAAGTCACTTATGCAATACAAGTTGCATGTTGAGCGTGGAGCAAGTCTCATGAACGATGTCATGTAAGGTTAGCCCGAGCCGCTTCATCCCATCATACCGCAAGATGCAAAGTACACAAGAAGCAATTGATAATAAAAGCACCACCACCCACAATGACCATTGTGTTCTACTCGTGCAACAGATCTACATATAGACACGGCTCTGATACCACTAAAGGGGTTCGTAGCATGGAAAACAAAAAAATTCTACCGCATACAAACAAATAAGCCAAGATCTATCTACTATATTATAGAAACGAGTCGATGGAATAACTCACCCTCGAAGATTCCAAAGTGTTTAACGAGAGCGGATTCTCGTGGATGATGTAGTCGTACTCTTGCCGATCTCAAGATCATGTAGACGATCCTTCCGGCGTTGCGTTCCGGCAGCGCTTCCGTAGTCGGTCACACGTTCGATACTCGATGAAGACCTTCTCTCCCTTGTTCCAGCAGGTAGCGGAGGTTGTGGCAGTCTCCTCGTGATTCCGGCAGCACGACGGCGTGGTACCGGAAGTAGAGGGGAGATCTCACAGGGCTTCGCCTTAAGCCGGAGCGAGTATGGTGGACTATGAGAGAGGCCTCGGTGATCTAGGGTTTAGACACACCAAGGAGAGAGGGATAGGCCGGTGGCTATGGCTTGGGAAAGCCCCAAGTCGGCGGCTAGGGTTTGCCCTAGGGCGGCCCGGGCTGTGAGGCCGTGCTAGGGCTAGGGTTTTGGGTGGTGGAGTTGTGTCTTTGGAGGGGCAGCCCTGCCCCTCCTTTTATAGGTGGAGGGCGCCGGCCAAGGGGGAGGGAGTCCTCCCCCAACTCGGCCTCCAAGGCCGGCGGTGGAGGGAGAGGAACTCCTCCCCAAGTAGGTTTCCTACTCTCCCTCCACCAAGCAACGTGTCGTTTGACTTTTCAAATTGGCGTTTGACTTTTCAAACTAGGATTTGATTTATCCCTTTATTTTGCTCAGCGATGACACCTAGTACATGATGCAACCATTCCAACTTGTTATGACACATTCATGTACCCTTCCCCTACGGAGTGCCGGACCTTCCGGAACCTTCTAGAACATTCCCGATGAAAACACCGGAACCATTCTCCAACCCCGAAACAGGACTTCCCTTATATGAATCTTATTCTCCGGACCATTCCGAATCTCCTCGTGATATCCCGGATCCCATCTGAGACTCCGAACAACATTCGGTCTCTTACTCATCATTCCATAACTACTCAACAACATCGAATCCTTAAGTGTGTCTCCCTACGGTTCATGAATTATGCGGACATGATCGAGACACTTCTCCGATCAATAACCAATAGAGGAATCTGGAAATTCATATGGTTCCCACATATTTCTACGATTACTTTGCGATCGAATGAACCACTTACATACGATACCAATTTCCCTTTGTCTCACCATAGTTTACTTATCCGAGGTTTTGATCGTCGGTATCTCTGCATACCTAGTTCAACCTCGTTACTGATAAGTACTCTTTTCTCGTTCCTGTGATATGTGATCCCTTGTGAGCCAGTCACATGCTTGCAAGCCAATTGGATGACATTCCACCGAGAGGGCCCAGAATATATCTATCCGTCATATGGATGGACAAATCCCACTCTTGATCCATGTGTCTCAACCAATACTTTCCGAACACTCAATGCCACCTTTATAACCACCCGATTACGTGTGGTGTTTGATGTCATCAAAGCATCCTTCCGGTGATGGTGATATGCATGATCTCATGGTCGAAGGAATTAGGTTACTATGTATCAGAAAGCATATAGCAATTGAACTATTAAAATGACTTGATCTTTATGCTACACTTATCTATAGGAGTATGTCCATCATATCATTCTCCTAATGATATGATCTTGTTGTTAATAACATCTCAATGTTCATGATAGGGAAGCCACAATCATTTATTAACCAACAAGCTAGTATTATAAAGAGGCTTTACCAGGGACTCTAATTTAGTTTACAAATCACACAAGTATTAATGTTTCCTTGTTAATACTGTTATAGCATGAATGTAAACATTTATCATAAACACAAAGATATAATAATAACTACATTTATTATTGCCTCTAGGGCATATCTCCAACAGTCTCCCACTTGCACTAGAGTCAACTAATCTAGATTACATGGTAATATACCGAACACCCATGGCAGTTTGGTGTTGGTCATGTTTTGCCCTCGGGAGAGGTTTAATCAACGGATCCGCCACATTCAGATATGTGTGTACTTTGCAAATCTTTATGTCACCATCTTGGACATGTTCTCGAATAGCATGAAAACGTAGCTTGATGTGCTTCAGCTTCTTGTGTGACCTTGGTTCTTGCGCATTGGCTATGGCGCCCATGTTATCACAATAGATAGACATTGGGTCCAAGCACTTGGAACCACACCGACCTGTAATGAACTCCTTCATCCATATCGCTTCTTGTGAAGCCTCCGGAAGCCTATGTATTCGATTCGGTTGAAGATCTCACAATGCTTTGCTTTGCACTCCTCCAGCTAACTGCTGCACCATTCAAAGTAAATACGTATCCAGATTGAGATTTAGAATCATCCGGATCGGTGTTCCAACTAGCATCGGTGTAACCATTAACAACGAGTTGTTCATCACCTCCATAAGAAAGAACCATATCCTTAGTTCTTCTCAAGTACTTAAGGATGTTTTAACCATTGTCCAATGATCCACTCTGGATCACTTTGATATCTGCTAGTCAAACTAACGACATATGCAATGTCGGGTCTAGTACATAGCATGGCATACATTAGAGATCATATGGCTGAGGCATGAGTCTTACTCATCCTTTCTCTTTCTTCGCCGTCATTTGGACTTTGAGTTTTACTCAAGGTCGTATTGGGCAACATGGGCAAGAAACCTTTCTTGCTATCTTCCATTCCAAACCTCTTTAGAACTTTGTCCAAATATGTACTTTGTGACAATGATATTAGGCGTCTCGATCTATCTCTATAAATCTTTATGCCTAATATGTAAGCTGCTTCATAAGATCTTTCATTGAAAAACTATTATTCAAATATTCTTTGACACTATTAAGAAGGTCTACATCATTCCCAATCAACAATATGTCATCTACATATAGTATTAAGAATGCTACAGAGCTCCCACTCACTTTCTTGTAAATACAAGCTTCTCCATAAGTTTGTATAAAACCAAAACTTTTGATTACCTTATCAAAACATTGATTCCAACTTCGGGATGCTTGCTTCAATCCATATATGGACCGTTGAAGTTTGCATACCTTGTTAGCATCTTTAGGATCGACAAAACCTTTGGGTTGCATCATATACAACTCTTCATCAATGTCTCCATTGAGGAAAGCTGTTTTGACATCCATCTGCCATATCTCATAATCATAATATGCAGCGATTGCTAACAAAATCATCATAGACTTTAGCTTCGCTACTGGTGAGAAAGTCTCATCGTAGTCAACTCCTTGAATTTGTCGAAACCCTTTTGCGACAAGTCGAGATTTATAGACAGTAACATTACCATCAGCATCTGTTTTCTTCTTGAAAATCCATTTTTTCTCGACAGCCTTCCGGCCGTCCGGTAAGTCCACCAAAGTCCATACTTGGTTTTCGTACACGGATCCAATTTCAGATTTCATGGCTTCTTGCCATTTATTGGAATCTGGGATCATCATCGCTTCCTCATATGTCGCAGGGTCATCGGTGTTGTCCACCAACATGACACTCATGACGGGATCATACCAATCAGGAGTGGTACAAGTTCTCATTGACCTGCGAGGTTCTGTAGCAACTACAACCGAAGTTTCATGATCATCATCATTAGCTTCCTCTCTTATTGGTGCAGGAACCACAAGAACTTCTTCCGGTCTTTGCGCTACTATGAAGTTCGAGAGAAGGTTCGACAACCTCGTCGAGTTCTACTTTCCTTCCAGTCACTTCTTTTGAGAGAAATTCCTTCTCTAGAAAGGATCCATTCTTGGCAACGAAGATTTTGCCTTCGGATCTATGATAGAAGGTATACCCAATAGTTTCCTTTGGGTATCCTATGAAGACGCATTTTTCCGCTTTGGGTTCAAGCTTGTCCGGCTGTAACTTCTTTATATAGGCTTTGCAACCCCAAACTTTAAGGAACGACAATTTAGGTTTCTTCCCAAACCATAATTCATACGGTGTCGTTTCAACGGATTTAGATGGTGCCCTATTTAAAGTGAATGCGGCTGTTTCTAATGCATAACCCCAAAATGATAGCGGTAAATCTGTAAGTGACATCATAGAACGAACCATATCTAAGAGAGTTCGATTACGACGTTCGGACACACCATTACGCTGTGGTGTTCCCGACGGTGTCAACTGTGAAAGTATTCCGCATTTCTTCAAATGCTCGCCAAACTCGTAACTTAGATATTCACCTCCACGATCAGAACATAGAAATTTAATCTTCTTATTACGTTGATTCTCCACCTTACTTTGAAATTCCTTAAACTTCTCGAAAGTTTCGGACTTATGTTTCATGAAATAGATATACCCATATCTACTCAAGTCATCTTTGAAGGTAAGAACATAACGATAACCACCGCGCGATGCTACACTCATTGGACCACACACATCGGTATGTATGATTTCCAATAAGTCCGTAGCTCGCTCCATCATACCAGAAAATGGAGTCTTAGTCATTTTACCCATCAGACATGCTTCGCATCTTTCAAGTGATTCGAAATCAAGTGATCAAGAAGTCCATCGGAATGGAGTATCTTCATACGCTTCACTCCAATATGACCAAGACGACAGTGCCACATATAGGTCGAGTTATCGCTCGATTTCAAACGTTTAGCTTCAATGTTATTAATATGTGTATTTCCACTATCGAGATTCAACAAGAATAGACCATCTATCAAAGGTGCATGTGCATAAAACATATTACTCATATAAATCGAACAACCATTATTCTCGAACTTAAACAAGTAACCGTCTCGCAATAAACAAGATCCCGATATAATGTTTATGCTTAACGCAGGCACCAAATAACAATTATTTAAGTATAAAACTAATCCCGATGGTAGATGAAGAGGTAGCGTGCCGACCGCGATCACATCAACCTTTGATCCATTTCCCACGCGCATCGTCACCTTGTTCTTCGCTAGCTTCCGTTTATTCTCAAAGACTCTGTTTGAGTTACAAATATGAGCAACCGAACCAGTATCAAATACCCAGGCACTACTACGAGTACTAGTGAGATACACATCAATAACATGTATATCATATATACCTTTCTTCTTGATGTTGTCGTTATTCAAATCCGCCAAGTACTTTGGGCAATTCCGCTTCCAGTGACCTTCTCCCTTGTAGTAAAAGCACTCAGTATCAGGCTTAGGTCCAGCCTTGGTCTTCTTCGTCCGTGCGGTAACTTTCTTACCACCCTTCTTGAAGTGTCCCTTTTGCTTAGACTTGCCTTTCTTGAATTTGGTGGTCTTATTGACCATCAACACTTGGTGCTCTTTCTTGATCTCCACTTCTGCAGATTTTAACATGGAGAAGAGTTCTGGCAACTGCTTGTTCATGCTTTGCATATTGTAGTTCATCACAAAGTTCTTGTAACTCGGTGGTAGTGATTGGATGACACGGTAAATCCCCAAAGCATTAGGAATCACTATACCCAAGCTTTGGAGTTTGTTTGCATGCCCAGACATCTTAAGCACATGCTCCTTGGTGGATGCCCTCTTCCATCTTGCAGTTAAAGAACTTTTCAGAAGCCTCATAGCTCTCAACTGCCGCGTGAGTCTCAAATATCAGTTTGAGTTCACGGACAATATCATGTGGGTCTGAATTCTCAAACCTTTTCTGAAGCTCCGATTCTAAACCATACAAGATAGCACACTGAACTGTGGAGTATTGAGTCTTCCGGCGAGTTAAACATTCTTTACTTCATCGGTAGCATCAGCTGCAGGCGGGTCACCCAGCGGTGCATCCAACACATAGGTCAAATTACCAGCATTGAGGACAATCCTCAAATTGCGGAACCAATCCGCAAAGTTGCTTCCATTGTTTTTCAACTTTTCTTTCTCTAGGAACGCATTAAAATTGATGGTAGGGGCCTCCATTGATCTACAACATATTTGCAATAGTTTATACTAAGTTTATGACAAATTGAGTTCTAATTAATAGTTAAATTAATCTAGGTGAACTCCCACTCAAAACAATATCCCTCACATTGTTTTAGTGATCACACGAACCAAATCCACCACATCAAAACTGATCATCACGAGAGTTGATGTAGCTTCAATGGCGAACAATCGACATGTTCATCATATCTACTATATGATTCATGCTTTACCTTTCGGTGATCCGTGTTCCGAGACCATGTCTGTACATGCTAGGCTCGTCAAGATCAAACCTTAGCTTCCGCATGAGCAAATCTGGCTTGCTCACGTTGTATACACTTGCATAATCTAACACACCCGATCATCACGTGGTGCTTCGAAACAACAAGCTTTAGCAACGGTGCTTACTAAGGATGAACACTTTAGAACTTGAAATTTATGTGCATGAGGGATCATCTTATAATACTACCGTCGTTAACTAAGCAATACAAGATGCATAAAGGATTAACATCACATGCAATTCATAATATGTGATATGATATGGCCTTTCTTCTTTGTGCTTCTGATCTCCATCTTCAAGCACGAACATGATCTCCATCATCACCGGCATTGCATCAAGGTCAATGACGCTGCTCCATGATTGTCGTCCACTAGCTTCAACTATTACAACTACTTTGAATAGACACGCGAGTCTTAACAGAAATTAAAGACAACCATATGGCTCCTGCCGGTTGCCAACTTACAATAAGGAACATTGCATACATCAAATATAATCACAATCATGGCCATATCACATCACAGCACACCCCTGCAAAACAAAGTTAGACGCCTCTAATTTCTTTGCATATTTTACGTGGTTTGGGGCTTTCAATAAGTGTCGATCTAACTTACAAACAAGAACCCACAACGTTGATGTTTGAACTATCAAGTGCCTGTTGTAAATTGGATCTATACTATAATGGGAGAGACAGACACCCGCAAAGCCACTTATGCAATACAAGTTGCATGTTGAGCGTGGAGCAAGTCTCATGAACGATGTCATGTAAGGTTAGCCCGGGCCGCTTCATCCCATCATACCGCAAGATGCAAAGTACACAAGAAGCAATTGATAATAAAAGCACCACCGCCCACAATGACCATTGTGTTCTACTCGTGCAACAGATCTACATATAGACACGGCTCTGATACCACTGAAGGGGTTCGTAGCATGGAAAACAAAAAATTTCTACCGCATACAAACAAACAAGCCAAGATCTATCTACTAGATTGTAGCAACGATTCGATGGAATAACTCACCCTCGAAGATTCCAAAGTGTTTAACGAGAGCGGATTCTCGTGGATGATGTAGTCGTACTCTTGTCGATCTCAAGATCGTGTAAACGATCCTTCCGGCGCTGCGTTCCGGCAGCGCTTCCGTAGTCCGTCACACGTTTGGTACTCGATGAAGACCTTCCTCTCCCTTGTTCCAGCAGGCAGCGGAGGTTGTAGCACTCTCCTCGCGATTCCGGCATGACATGGCGTGTGCGAAGTAGAGCGGAGATCTCGCAGGGCTTCGCCTTAAGCCGGAGCGAGTATGGTGGACTATGAGAGAGGCCTCGTTGATCTAGGGTTTAGACACACCAAGGAGAGAGGGATAGGCCGGTGGCTATGGCTTGGGAAAGCCCCAAGTCGGCGGCTAGGGTTTGCCCTAGGGCGGCGGCGGCTGCAGGAGGGCCGTCGACTAGGGCTAGGGTTTTGGGTGGTGGAGTTGTGTCTTTGGAGGCAGCCCTGCCCCTCCTTTTATAGGTGGAGGGCGTCGGCCAAGGGGGATGGAGTCCTCCCCCAACTCGGCCTCCAAGGCTGGCGGTGAAGGGAGAGGAACTCCTCCCCAAGTAGGTTTCCTACTCTCCCTCCACCAAGCAAACTTGTCGTTTGACTTTTCAAATTGGCGTTTGACTTTTCAAACTAGGATTTGATTTATCCCTTTATTTTGCTCAGCGATGACACCTAGTACATGATGCAACCATTCCAACTTGTTATGACACATTCATATACCCTTCAACTCCGGAGTGCCGGACCTTTCGGAACCTTCTAGAACATTCCCGATGAAAACACCGGAACCATTCTCCAACCCCGAAACAGGACTTTCCTTATATGAATCTTATTCTCCGGACCATTCCGGATCTCCTCGTGATATCCCGGATCCCATCCGAGACTCCGAACAACATTCGGTCTCTTACTCATCATTCCATAACTACTCAACAACATCGAATCCTTAAGTGTGTCTCCCTACGGTTCGTGAATTATGCGGACATGATCGAGACACTTCTCCGATCAATAACCAATAGAGGAATTTGGAAATTCATATGGTTCCCACATATTTCTACGATTACTTTGCAATCGAATGAACCACTTACATACGATACCAATTTCCCTTTGTCTCACGATAGTTTACTTATCCGAGGTTTTGATCGTCGGTATCTCTGCATACCTAGGTCAACCTCGTTACTGATAAGTACTCTTTTCTCGTTCCCGTGATATGTGATCCCTTGTGAGCCAGTCACATGCTTGCAAGCCAATTGGATGACATTCCACCGAGAGGGACCAGAGTATATCTATCCTTCATATGGATGGACAAATTCCACTCTTGATCCATGTGTCTCAACCAATACTTTCCGAACACTCAATGCCACCTTTATAACCACACAGTTACGGTGTGATGTTTGATGTCATCAAAGCATCCTTCCGGTGATGGTGATATGCATGATCTCATGGTCGAAGGAATTAGGTTACTATGTATCAGAAAGCACATAGCAATTGAACTATTAAAATGACTTGATCTTTATGCTACGCTTATCTATAGGAGTATGTCCATCATATCATTCTCCTAACGATATGATCTTGTTGTTAATAACATCTCAATGTTCATGATAGGGAAACCACAATCATTTATTAACCAACAAGCTAGTATTATAAAGAGGCTTTACCAGGGACTCTAATTTAGTTTACAAATCACACAAATATTAATGTTTCCTTGTTAATACTGTTATAGCATGAATGTAAACATTTATCATAAACACAAAGATATAATAATAACTACATTTATTATTGCCTCTAGGGCATATCTCCAACATTTATTAGATCAATAATATGTTTGTGACCTCTACCCTAACAACTTAGTTTATTGTATGGAATGCTAACGGAATGAACACTCAATCAACTAACGGAATGGTTACTTTCGTTACCTTATATGTTCATCTAATTTGTTGTTTATGTACAGAGAAGAGATTGATTATATCTTTACTATTAAAAAGAAGTTGGTGTTGGTAGGTCGTACTTTGTCACTTTGACATCAAACGTTGAAAGAATCAAAACCGTCCAATATTTCTCCACAAAAATCCACCGTCCGATACCACGCTCTCCCTCTCCCCACGCATGGAAACCTTTTCGCCGAAATCTCTCGCGCGCCTCCCCCTTCTCTCCCGGACGATCTAATCGCGCCGCCGCCTCTCCACCCAGCCCTGCAGGTCTGTCGCCATGCCCCCTCGCCTCCTAGGATTCTGCACACCCAGACTTCTCTCCGCCACCAGTTCTCCCACGTGTCCTGCCGCCAAGACCTTCCCGCATGCACAGGCGACACCAGCGAGGGCGTGAAGCCGGCGACACCATCCATGGACTATGAGGCGGTGGACTGAAGAAACACGCAAGGCGGCGACTTATGGAGAGCTGCGCCAGAAGAAGTGCTGTGGCGCCGACTTAGCACGCAAGGGCAGGGTGACCTGATCCGTTCGTCCATGGGAAGGTGCCGCCGTCCCCGTCCCCTACCAGGCACTACCATCCTCCCACGGTCGTGGTCTTCCCCAACCTGTAGGTCGTGGTGCTGCTACTACGTCCAACTGATGTATTTTTACATACACAACATTTTATGGAACGTTGGATTCATAAACAACAGGTATCCCATTATTCGTCCATTTTCATACGATCTACATATCTGAAAAGAATATCCATCAATTTAGTTACACTAATTTGCTTGTTGTTCACATCTACACGCCATGGTATTATGCTCCCATTAGTTTTAGAAGATTAGGTTGAGTTTTGGTGTGTGGTGGTGTTCCTGGGAATTGAGGATCTCACTAATGCTTCTGTAAAATCATGAGTCTTCAACGGTAGATGTGAAGTCCAGTCCGAAGCTTGTTGGAGATTGTATTCCGACCTTGTTGTTGTTAACCAGAACTGCAAGATGAGAGATTTTTGAGATGTTTGAGTCTCTGAATCAGTTGATAGAGAATGTTTTATTTTCTTGTAATCTTTTATCTGCATTTTCTGTATAGATGACCTCAGTGTTCACCTAAATTTCATGTATTTGGTACTGCAATCTAATAATGAATATCAATTATGTTTCCTTCACATGCCCGTTGGCAAGATTAATATGATTTGCTTTAAGAGACATTTTTTCCTGATTCAGTGTGTTCATATGTATAATATTGTATTCACATATCGATATGGTGATAGGAGGAAGATTCTGGATGGTAATCTTGGGTCCCCGAGTTCAACCCTCGGCCTATTGAAATGCATGTAATTCACATTAGATATTCAGTTTGTTGCCTTGCAGCATTTATTAGATCAATAATATGTTTGTGACCTCTACCCTAACAACTTAGTTTATTGTATGGAATGCTAATACAATGAACACTCAATCAACTAACGGGATGGTTACTTTTGTTACCTTATATGTTCATCTAATTTGTTGTTTATGTACAGAGAAGAGATTGATTATACCGTCAAGGGAGAGGATGGTGTTTATTATTACCAAGTAGGCCATCCCTAATCCAAACGATTAAAATTTCATCGTCAGGGTATATTTGAATAAACATACCCATTTGTTTCCTCATAGTAAAAATATATCCTATCAATTTAAGTTTTTTAAGAGCATATTGATATGTAATTGCGCGCCAAAAATATAATATAGGTTATTTTCATTTATGTGATATCTTGCAGGAATTGAACCATGATTCTGCTTATAGTTGGAGTGTAGGTATTATCGATTATATCAATGTGGTGCAAAACTATTGACTTATGAAGATGCCCAACTATATATTTTGATGGTTGGAGATGAAAGGGACAAAATTTTGTTTGGTATTGTATTTTGTCTTTTATTTACGGATATGTATTTCATTTAACATATGTTGATAGATACTTCATGGT
Source organism: Avena insularis (assembly GCA_023614405.1). NCBI lineage: Eukaryota > Viridiplantae > Streptophyta > Magnoliopsida > Poales > Poaceae > Avena > Avena insularis. The sequence continues at coordinate 342,785,544 of CM042689.1, read as the reverse complement.
TAGTGTCATTTTTCATCATGATAACATTCTTTTAAAATTTCTTTCTGTGTCATGTAATGTTGCTTCTAGGACTCTTTAATTGTGATATACTGTACCACGATGCTAAAAAATTCTTCGAAATGAAGTAGTAGCTAGGAAAAAAAAAGTATATATGTGTTATCCATACTGAGTCAGCTAGAGATAAGGTTCCACGCGGTTGTGAGACAAAACCATGCGTTAGCACTATTAAGATTGCATCTTGCTATATATTTTCCATCTACTTTGTGTGTGCCTTGGTTCGTGCTTTTGTTTCTCCTCTGCATGAGTAGGGGAAGATGGCAACGGCGGCTTGCATGAAAATGGATCCAAGTGGCAGGGAGTAGTATTACCTTCATGTGGTATGGAGATTTGGCAATGACAGTCGACGCCACCTACTCGCCTTGGACTTGCAGCCAGAAGACAATTGCTTTGGTGGTCCATCTTTGTAAGTCCACACAAGCGGTGTTTTCCCTTTTTGGGTAATCACTCCTTCCCCTTATCTCTTTTGTATCAAAATAATGACAGGAATTCAGATCTCCCTTGATCTTTGATTGTCTTCCCTTGCAATAATTGTTGAATACTTTCTTTCTTATGGTGCATCTTATGCATTGACTCAGGAACTAAAAGTTATACAAACAATGTGCAGGGTGGGGCTGAAGGATCTATCTCAGCCTCTAGGGAGATTGTGATATCCTGCCTCCTACTTATTTTCTCCGTTCTACCTTTTCTATTTTTTTTGTTGACTTGTACAAAACTGAAGTAACACATGCCAACTTAGTTCTTTAATTTATTTGATCTCAAAACACAATACATCTAGATATCAAGTGAGCTACTAATACCTCATTGTTTTGGAAATTAGATTTAAATATGATCCTTTAACTTATACCAAAAAATTGCATAGATCCGGATACAGGAGCATGCTATTTTCAAACTAGAAGGAACATAAAAAGGCCACATACAAATTAAAATTTTACTTTTCGCACTGTATTAATCTAGACATTGAAATATATTAGTTGATATTTATTTTTATTATTTCCATTAATGAGAAATTTAGTTATTTCAAGCAGTTAGAAATTTACTTATTTACAGAAAACTGGGCAAACAAATAGTTTGTGGAGCTATTGATCAAACTTATCTATTTCTCTCCCAATATTTCTATCAGATGAATGCATCTGGACCTATGTCGGGAAGCGTATCCCGTTTAGAGACTAACAAACGAAGATGGAGATGGAAATCGGGAACATCACCAATGTAGTGGTACAAGTTGGTATGCTCGATTGTTTGCTGATAAGAAAGAAAAAAATCCTAAAGAATCAGCGCATATCCTGCCAACTGAGAAAGGCTGCAGATGCTGGTAGGTTAGAGCAACAAAAACAGCTTGCAGATCAAGGTAAAAACATACAGTTTTGCATTTATGTAAGGAATATAAGAGCTGGGTGTTTTTATGCAGGAGTTTCTGATTGGTCCAGTGTGTACATGCTTGTTTTATTTTTAAAAGGGAAGTGTTCAACGTTGAACACAAATACAGTAAGGGATCTGCAGCTGTTGCTAGAGTCATATTCTTTTCTGAAGTTGAATAGATCCTCTGTCTCCTCTGAACTTGAAGTTAAGGAGTGCCAGTTTTCATGTTCTTTTAGTTGGGTCAGAGATGATCTTTTGATAAGTATAGTAAGAGATGTTCTTTCAGAAGTGAAGTTATAGAGTTGCATTTACAGTGTTCTGGTGGAAGTGAAGAAGGTGAAGCTCGGTTGGGAGCTATATTCAGGATATCATATATTTGGAGTGGAAGATCTCTTACTATTTTTATTGAAATTTCTGTGAGACCCTTCTTTCATTTTTTTCTAGGTTTGCAACATGAGGAATATCATATATTTGGTGTGTAGCTACCAGAATTAGGAATTAAAATCATTATATGGATATTATTTCTCTTACCAAACACTTCACCATCGTCCGGGCTAACAATAGGAGATGAGACATCATTGTTATCTCCTCAATTTCAAGAAGTGTTCGTTAAGCAAGTATTTAATAGCAGAGTAGATTTTATGCCAGGCGTAACTATTGATTAAATTTGTACCCTTGTTATCATACAATATATGATTATCAGCAAAAGGTGAGTCCTGAGATTAGCGGGTACTAGCTGGTATGGGCGTGACATAGGTAACTATTGCAGTTACAAAAACATTGCCTAGCAAATCCAGATTTAAGTGCTACTAAATGACCTCCTTTTGAATTCTAGAAAATTCTTCCAATAATCATCAACAAGTATAGAGTGTTCTCAAAGTAATAAAAAATATAAATAGGTCTTTGGACCACCCAGTTGATGACTATAGACACTAGCATGAGCCATAAGCGCGTTGCACCCCTCGATCACCGAAGCTGAAATCTCGTCATATTAGAGTAGTCAGACGGGAAGTCGAAATATGGTTTATTTTTAACATCCGTCTTTCATCTGTTCCAATTATTTTTTCAAATTTGTAGAGCACTTTCATATGTCGTTCATGTTTTTCATTGTAACATCAGCAAATCATAGACATGTCCGTCGCTGGATAGAAAGTTATGTTTGTCAAGGCATGGATCTCTTTTTATCTGCTTTTTTTGTATAGGCATGTCATTATTGCTATTTAGTTAAGAAACATGGTATGCGTGCATACCAGTTGCCGAATTAGAAATTTCAATCACGAGGTTACGTTCCGTCGACTGTAAGGCGTCTGTGGTGACTTCGTCAATCTGCAGACCCACCGATCAGTATCTCAGACTCAGTCTTTCGGAGATGCTCATAGAGGTAATGTATGCTTGTGTGCGTTTATAGCGATGAGTGTATGTTTCCTATTTTTGCACACCACGGGAATGAGGGAGATTGATCGGACCAACCAATCAAGCTACTAACATGCCCTTTAGACAATGTTCGACACAAACCAAACTTGAGGGAATATCTTAACTTAGGAAAATACAACGCTGGGGTTTTACATGACCAATAACTTTTATCTATACATGACAAATATCTTTTATCTATACATACAAATTTCCGCTCATCACATTTTAGGAAGAATGAGGGACCGTGGCAACGCACGGGAATTCAACTAGTGTAGTTTAAGAAAGTAGTTTAATCGTAAATTTGGTCAATAAAATACAAACTATATTTAATAAAAAATATATTTTTAGATTCATATTCAAAATACGCTTTTGATGGTATAATTTTTATGACATATGATTTATATATTGTTGACCAAATTTACGGTCAAACTATTTTCTCGAAAGACATATTATCCCTATAATCCGAAATGGAGGGAGTGCTTCCTATGGCCCATATTAATGACCTTAATTTTATCTAGATTTGTATATATTTAGTTAAATATTTAGACTAAATGCAGTCGTATTTAGATAAAGTTAGGCCATTAATATGAACCAGAGGGAGTACTTTCTTTATCCTAAAATAAATAATTTGAGTTTGTCTAAATTTATATGTATCTACACTAAAACACGTCTAGGTGCATTCGAATCTAGACCAAGAAAAAATATCCTCAGAGAACATTAGCAAGTCCCCTTCCCCTCCTGGGTCGCATGCGCGGGCGACCCCGGGGGGGGGGGCAAACCCTAACAGGCCAGCGCTCTCATCAACAAGCCCTGGCCATCGCCGCCGGCGGTGGTGGCAGCACCCGATCGTCGAAGGACGTCAAGTGGGCGACGCATGGCGGCGGAGCAAGTGGCGGTGCACGGTGATGACGCTCACAGTGTTGTCGTGGGCGCTTCGTTGGAAGACCCCAAGAGCAAGGTATGATGAGCACGGCGGCAAGTTTCCCTCAGTAAGAAACTGAGGTTATCGAACTAGTAGGAGGAAGGAAATGACTCAAAAGTGTTGCTAGCAACGTGGAGACCTACACAACACAAACTCAAGACTTTGCCCCAACAAACAATGAAGTTGTCAATCTCACCGGTTTGCTGTAACAAAGGATTAATTGTATGATGTAGAAGAAAATAGTAGCTGGGCAGAAAGTAAACAGTAACTGTGGAAGATGTATCAATGGTAAAGATTGGACCGGGATCCATAGTTCACTAGAGGTGTTTTCCTTAGATAAACAAACATGGCATGCTGAGTAAACAAATTACAGCAGGGCAATTGACAGGACTGAGCAAGGCATAACTGTAGGGTTTCGTAGCATGGAAAACAAAAAAATTCTACCGCATACAAACAAACAAGCCAAGATCTATCTACTAGATTTTAGCAACGAGTCGATGGAATAACTCACCCTCGAAGATTCCAAAGTGTTTAACGAGAGCGGATTCTCGTGCGTGATGTAGTCGTACTCTTCCCGATCTCAAGATCGCGTAGACGATCCTTCCGGCGCTGCGTTCCGGCAGCGCTCACATCGGTCACCGTTAAATTTTCGACGAAGACCTTCCTCTCCCTTGTTCTAGCAGGCAGCGGAGGTTGTAGCACTCTCCTCGCGATTCCGGCAGCACAACGGCGTGGTACCGGAAGTAGAGGGGAGATCTCGGGGCTTCGCCTTAAGCCGGAGCGAGTATGATGGACTATGAGAGAGCCCTCGACGATCTAGGGTTTAGACACGCCGAGAAGTGTCAAGGCCGGCGGCTAGGGTTTGACCTAGGCGGAGGCGGCGAGTGCCCTAGGGCCAGCGGCGGCTATGGAGGCGGCGGCGGCTTGGGGCTAGGGTTTAGAGGTAGGGAACTTGTGTGTCTAGGAGGGGAGCCCTGCCCCTCCTTATATAGGTGGAGGGGCCGGCCAAGGGGAGGGGAGTACCTCCCCAACTCGGCCTGGAGGTGGGCCGGCGGTGGAGGGGAGGAACTCCTCCCCAACTCGGTTTCCACCTCCCTCTCCACTTCCCAAAAATAGCCGTTTGACTTTCAAATTGCCGTTTGACTTTTTCAAACTAGGATTTGAATAAACCCTCTATTTTGTTCAGCGATGACACCTAGTACATAATGCAATCATACCAACTTGATATAACACATTCATGTATCCTTCCCCTCCGGAGTGCCGGACATTCCGGAACCTTCTAGAACATTCCCGATGAAAACTACGGAACCATTCTTCAACTCCGAAACAGGACTTTCCTTATATGAATCTTATTCTCCGGACCATTCCGGATCTCCTCGTGATATCCCGGATCTTATCCGAGACTCCGAACAACATTCAGTCTCTTTCTCATCATTCCATAACTACTCAAACAACGTCGAATCCTTAAGTGTGTCTCCCTACGGTTCGTGAATTATGCGGACATGATCGAGACACTTCTCCGAACAATAACCAATAGAGGAATCTGGAAATTCATATGGCTCCCACATATTTCTACGATTACTTTGTGATCGAATGAACCACTTACATACGATACCAATTTCCCTTTGTCTCACGATAGTTTACTTATCCGAGGTTATGATCGTCGGTATCTCTACATACCTAGTTCAACCTCGTTACTGATAAGTACTCTTTTTTCGTTCCCGTGATATGTGATCCCTTGTGAGCCAGTCACATGCTTGCAAGCTAATTGGATGACATTTCACCGAGAGGGCCCAGAGTATATATATCCGTCATATGGATGGACAAATCCCACTCTTGATCCATGTGTTTCAAACAATACTTTCCGAATACTCAATGCCAACTTTATAGCCACCCAGTTACGGTGTGGTGTTTGATGTCATCAAAGCATCCATCCGGTAAAGGTGATATGCATGATCTCATGGTCGAAGGAATTAGGTTACTATGTATCGGAAAGCATATAGCAATTGAACTATTAAAATGACTTGATCTTTATGCTATGCTTATCTATAGGAGTATGTCCATCATATCATTCTCCTAACGATATGATCTTGTTGTTAATAACATCTCAATGTTCATGATAGGGAAACCACAATCATTTATTAACCAACAAGCTAGTATTATAAAGAGGCTTTACTAGGGACTTCAATTTAAGTTTACAAATCACACAAGTATCAATGTTTCCTTGTTAATACTATTATAGCATGAATGTAAACATTTATCATAAACACAAAGATATAATAATAACCATATTTATTATTGCCTCTAGGGCATATCTCCAACAGTCTCCCACTTGCACTAGAGTCATCTAATCTAGATTACATGGTAATATACCGAACACCCATGGCAGTTTGGTGCTGGTCATGTTTTGCCCTCGGGAGAGGTTTAGTCAACGGATCCGCCACATTCAGATATGTGTGTACTTTGCAAATCTTTATGTCCCCATCTTGGACATGTTCTCGAATAGCGTGAAAACGAAGCTTGATATGCTTCAGCTTCTTGTGTGACCTTGGTTCTTGCGCATTGGCTATGGCGCCCATGTTATCACAGTAGATAGACATTGGGTCCAGCGCACTAGGAACCACACTCAGCTCTGCAATGAACTCTTTCATCCATATCGCTTCTTGTGAAGCGTCCGAAGCAGCCATGTATTCCGATTCAGTTGAAGATCTCGCCACAACGCTTTGCTTTGCACTCCTCCATTCAAATAACGCACCATTCAAAGTAAATACGTATCCAGATTGTGATTTAGAATCATCCGGATCGGTGTTCCAACTAGCATCGGTGTAACCATTAACAACGAGCTGTTCATCACCTCCATAAGAAAGAACCATATCCTTAGTTCTTCTCAAGTACTTAAGGATGTTTTTGACCGCTGTCCAATGATCCACTCCTGGATCACTTTGATATCTGCTACTTAAACTAACAACATATGCAATGTCGGGTCTAGTACATAGCATGGCATACATTAGAGATCCTATGGCTGAGGCATAGGGAGTCTTACTCATCCTTTCTCTATCTTACTTGTTGTCGGACTTTGAGTTTTACTCAAGGTGATTGAGCAACATGGGCAAGAACCCTTTCTTGCTATCTTACATTCCAAACCTCTTTAGAACTTTGTCCAAATATGTACTTTGTGACAATGATATTTGGCGTCTCGATCTATCTCTATAAATCTTTATGCCTAATATATGTAGCTTGCCAAGATCCTTCATTGAAAAACTATTATTCAAATATTCCTTGACACTATTAAGAAGGTCTACATCATTCCCAATCAATAATATGTCATCCACATATAGTATTAAGAATGCTCTGAGCTCCCACTCACTTTCTTGTAAATACAAGCTTCTCCATAAGTTTGTATAAAACCAAAACTTTTGATCACCTTATCAAAGCGTTGATTCCAACTTCGGGATGCTTGCTTCAATCCATAGATGGACGCTGAAGTTTGCATACCTTGTTAGCATCTTTAGGATCGACAAAACCTTTGGGTTGCATCATATACAACTCTTCATCAATGTCTCCATTGAGGAATGCTGTTTTGACATCCATCGCCATATCTCATAATCATAATATGCAGCGATTGCTAACATAATCCTCACGGACTTTAGCTTCGCTCTTGGTGAGAAAGTCTCATCGTAGTCAACTCCTTGAATTTGTCGAAACCCTTTTGCGACAAGTCGAGCTTTATAAACGATAACATTACCATCAACATCTGCTTTCTTCTTGAAAATCCATTTGTTCTCGACAGCCTTCCGGCCATCCGGTAAGTCCACCAAAGTCCATACTTGGTTTTGTACATGGATCCAATCTCGGTTCATGGCTTCTTGCCATTTATTGGAATCTGGGCTCATCGCTTCCTCATATGTCTCGGGGTCATCGGTGTTGTCCACCAACATGACACTCATAACGGATCATACCAATGCAGTGGTACGAGTTCTCGTTGACTGCGAGGCTCTGTAGCAACTTCAACCGAAGTTTCATGATCATCATCATTAGCTTCCTCTCTTATTGGTGCAGGCACCACAGAACTTCTTCGGTCTTTGCGCTACTGCAATTCGAGAGAAGGTTCGACAACCTCGTCGAGTTCTACTTTCCTTCCAGTCACTTCTTTCGAGGGAAATTCCTTCTCCGGAAAGGATCCATTCTTAACAACGAAGATTTTGCCTTCGGATCTATGATAGAAGGTATACCCAATAGTTTCCTTGGGTATCCTATGAAGACGCATTTTCCGCTTTGGGTTCAAGCTTGTCGGCTGTAACTTCTTTACATAGGCCGCAACCCCAAACTTTAAGGCGACAATCTAGGTTTCTTCCCAAACCATAATTCATACGGTGTCGTTTCAACGGATTTAGATGGTGCCCTATTTAAAGTGAATGCGGCTGTTTCTAATGCATAACCCCAAAATGATAGCGGTAAATCTGTAAGTGACATCATAGAACGAACCATATCTAAGAGAGTTCGATTACGACGTTCGGACACACCATTACGCTGTGGTGTTCCCGGCGTTGTCAATTGTGAAAGTATTCCGCATTTCTTCAAATGCTCGCCAAACTCGTAACTTAGATATTCACCTCCACGATCAGAACATAGAAATTTAATCTTCTTGTTACGTTGATTCTCTACCTCACTTTGAAATTCCTTAAACTTCTCGAAAGTTTCGGACTTATGTTTCATGAAATAGATATACCCATATCTACTCAAGTCATCCGTGAAGGTAAGAACATAACGATAACCACCGCGCGATGCTACACTCATTGGACCACACACATCGGTATGTATGATTTCCAATAAGTCCGTATCTCGCTCCATCATACCAGAAAATGGAGTCTTAGTCATTTTACCCATCAGACATGCTTCGCATCTTTCAAGTGATTCGAAATCAAGTGATTCAAGAAGTCCATCGGAATGGAGTTTCTTCATGCGCTTCACTCCAATATGACCAAGACGACAGTGCCACATATAGGTCGAGTTATTGCTCGATTTCAAACCTTTAGCCTCAATGTAATTAATATGTGTATTTCCACTATCGAGATTCAATAAGAATAGACCATCTATCAAAGGTGCATGTGCATAAAACATATTACTCATATAAATCGAAAAACCATTATTCTCGGACTTAAACAAGTAAACTACTTAATAAACAAGATCCCAATATAATGTTCATGCTTAACGCAGCACCAAATAACTATTATTTAAGTATAAAACTAATCCCGATGGTAGATGAAGGGGTAGCGTCTTGATCGCGATCACATCAACCTTTGATCCGTTTCCACGCATCGTCACCTTGTTCTTCGCTAGCTTAGTTTATACGCAACACCTGTTTCGAGTTACAAATATGAGCAACCGAACCAGTATCAAATACCCAGGCACTACTACGAGTACTAGTGAGATACACATCAATAACATGTATATCAGATATACCTTTCTTCTTGATGTTGCCGTTCTTCAAATCCGCCAAGTACTTTGGGCAATTCCGCTTCCAGTGACCTTCTCCCTTGCAGTAAAAGCACTCAGTATCAGGCTTAGGTCCAGCCTTGGTCTTCTTCGTTGGCGTGGTAACTTTTTTACCACCCTTCTTGAAGTGTCCCTTCTGCTTAGACTTGCCTTTCTTGAATCTGGTGGTCTTATTGACCAACAACACTTGGTGCTCTTTCTTGATCTCCACTTCTGCAGATTTCAACATGTCAAAGAGTTTTGGCAATGTCTTGTTCATGTTGTAGTTCATCACAAAGTTCTTGTAACTTGGTGGTAGTGATTGGAGGACGCGTTAAATCCCCAAAGCATTAGGAATCACTATACCCAAGCTTTGAAGTTTGTTTGCGTGCCCAGACATCTTAAGCACATGCTCCTTGTGAGCTGCTCTCTTCCATCTTGCGTTAAAGAACTTTTGAAGCCTCATAGCTTTCAATTGCCGCATGAGTCTCAAAGATCAATTTGAGATCCTCGACAATATCATATGGGTCTGAATTCTCAAACCTTTTACAAGCTCGATTCTAAACCATACAAGATAGCACAACTTGAACTGTGGAGTACCGAGTCTTAGAGTGAGGTAAACATTCTTTACTTCATCGGCAGCATCAGCCGCAGTGGGTCACCAATGATTGCATCCAAAGACATAGGTCAAATTACCGGTGTGAGGACAATCCTCAAATTGCGGAACCAATCCATGGTTGCTTCCATTGTTTTTCAACTTTTCTTTCTCTAGGAACGCATTAAAATTGATGGTAGGGGCTGCCATTGATCTACAACATATTTGCAATAGTTTAGACTAAGTTTATGACAAATTGAGTTCAAATTAATAATAAAATTAATCTAGGTGAACTCCCACTCAAAACAATATCCCTCACATTGTTTTAGTGATCACACGAACCAAATCCACCACATCAACACCGATCATCACGAGAGTTGATATAGTTTCAATGGCGAACAATCGACATGTTCATCATATCTACTATATGATTCATGCTTTACCTTTCGGTGATCCGTGTTCCGAGACCATGTCTGTACATGCTAGGCTCGTCAAGATCAAACCTTAGTTTCCGCATGAGCAAATCTGGCTTGCTCACGTTGTATACACTTGCGGAATCTAACACACCCGATCATCACGTGGTGCTTCGAAACAACAAGCTTTAGCAACGGTGCTAACTAAGGGTGAACACTTTATGACTTGAAATTCATGTGCATGAGGGATCATCTTATAATGCTACGGTCGTCTACTAAGCAATACAAGATGCATAAAGGATTAACATCACATGCAATTCATAATATGTGATATGATATGGCCTTTTCTTCTTTGTGCTTCCGATCTCCATCTTCAAGCACGAACATGATCTCCATCATCACCGGCATTGCATCAAGGTCAATGACGCTTCTTCATGGTTGTCGTCCACCGGCTTCAACTATTACAACTACTTTGAATAGACACGCGGGTCTTAACATAAATTAAAGACAACCATATGGCTCCTGCCGGTTGCCAACTTACAATAAGGATCATTGCATACATCAAATATAATCACAATCATGGCCATATCACATCACTGCACACCCCTGCAAAACAAAGTTAGACGCCTCTACTTTCTTTGCATGTTTTACGTGGTTTGGGGCTTTCAATAAGTGTCGTTCTAACTTACGAACAAGAACCACAACATTGATACTAGCATTGTTAATCACCCGTTGTAAATTGAATCTTAACTATGCTAGGAGAAACAGGCACCCGCAAAGCCACTTATGCAATACAAGTTGCATGTCAAGCGTGGAGCAAGTCTCATGAACGATGTCATGTAAAGTTAGCCTGGGCCGCTTCATCCCAACATCCCGCAAGATGCAAAGTACACAAGAAGCAATCGACAATAAAAGCATCACCGCCCACAATGACCATTGTGTTCTACTCGTGCAACAGATCTACATGTAGACACGGCTCTGATACCACTGTAGGGTTTCGTAGCATGGAAAACAAAAAATTTCTACCGCATACAAACAAACAAGCCAAGATCTATCTACTAGATTTTAGCAACGAGTCGATGGAATAACTCACCCTCAAAGATTCCAAAGTGTTTAACGAGAGCGGATTCTCGTGGGTGATGTAGTCGTACTCTTCCCGATCTCAAGATCGCGTGAAGCGATCCTTCCCAAGGCGCTGCGTTAAATGGCGCTCCCATGATCGGTCACCACGTTAAATTTTCGTGAAGACCTTCCTCTCCCTTGTTCCAGCAGGCAGCAGAGGTTGTAGCACTCTCCTCGCGATTCCTAAGACAACGGGCCTGGAAGTAGAGGGGAGATCTCGCAGGGCTTCGCCTTAAGCCGGAGCGAGTATGGTGGACTATGAGAGAGCCCTCGATGATCTAGGGTTTAGACACGCCGAGGAGGGGGCAAGGCCGGCAGCTAGGGTTTGACCTAGGCGGCGGCGGCGAGTGCCCTAGGGCCGGCGGCGGCTATGGAGGCGGCGGCGGCTTGGGGCTAGGGTTTAGAGGTAGGGAACTTGTGTGTCTAGGAGGAGCCTCGCCTCCTTATATAGGTGGAGGGCCAGCCAAGGGAGGAGTCCCTCCCAACTCGGCTAGGAGGTGGGCCGGCGGTGGAGGGGAGGAACTCCTCCCCAACTCGGTTTCCACCTCCCTCTCCACTTCCCAAAAATAGCCGTTTGACTTTCAAATTGCCGTTTGACTTTTTCAAACTAGGATTTGAATAAACCCTCTATTTTGTTCAGCGATGACACCTAGTACATAATGCAATCATAACAACTTGATATAACACATTCATGTACCCTTCCCCTCCAGAGTGCCGGACATTTCGGAACCTTCTAGAACATTCCCGATGAAAACACCGGAACCATTCTTCAACTCTGAAACAGGACTTTCCTTATATGAATCTTATTCTCCGGACCATTCTGGATCTCCTCGTGATATCCCGGATCTTATCCGAGACTCCGAACAACATTCAGTCTCTTTCTCATCATTCCATAACTACTCAAACAACGTCGAATCCTTAAGTGTGTCTCCCTACGGTTCGTGAATTATGCGGACATGATCGAGACACTTCTCCGAACAATAACCAATAGAGGAATCTGGAAATTCATATGGCTCCCACATATTTCTACGATTACTTTGTGATCGAATGAACCACTTACATATAATACCAATTTCCCTTTGTCTCACGATAGTTTACTTATCCGAGGTTATGATCGTCGGTATCTCTGCATACCTAGTTCAACCTCGTTACTGATAAGTACTCTTTTCTCGTTCCCGTGATATGTGATCCCTTGTGAGCCAGTCACATGCTTGCAAGCTAATTGGATGACATTTCACCGAGAGGGCCCAGAGTATATATATCCGTCATATGGATGGACAAATCCCACTCTTGATCCATGTGTTTCAAACAATACTTTCCGAATACTCAATGCCAACTTTATAGCCACCCAGTTACGGTGTGGTGTTTGATGTCATCAAAGCATCCATCCGGTAAAGGTGATATGCATGATCTCATGGTCGAAGGAATTAGGTTACTATGTATCGGAAAGCATATAGCAATTGAACTATTAAAATGACTTGATCTTTATGCTATGCTTATCTATAGGAGTATGTCCATCATATCATTCTCCTAACGATATGATCCTGTTGTTAATAACATCTCAATGTTCATGATAGGGAAACCACAATCATTTATTAACCAACAAGCTAGTATTATAAAGAGGCTTTACTAGGGACTTCAATTTAAGTTTACAAATCACACAAGTATCAATGTTTCCTTGTTAATACTATTATAGCATGAATGTAAACATTTATCATAAACACAAAGATATAATAATAACCATATTTATTATTGCCTCTAGGGCATATCTCCAACAGTCTCCCACTTGCACTAGAGTCATCTAATCTAGATTACATGGTAATATACCGAACACCCATGGCAGTTTGGTGCTGGTCATGTTTTGCCCTCGGGAGAGGTTTAGTCAACGGATCCGCCACATTCAGATATGTGTGTACTTTGCAAATCTTTATGTCCCCATCTTGGACATGTTCTCGAATAGCGTGAAAACGTAGCTTGATATGCTTCAGCTTCGTGTGTGACCTTGGTTCTTGCGCATTGGCTATGGCGCCCATGTTATCACAGTAGATAGACATTGGGTCCAGCGCACTAGGAACCACACCCAGCTCTGTAATGAACTCTTTCATACATATCGCTTCTTGTGAAGCCTCCGAAGCAGCCATGTATTCCGATTCAGTTGAAGATCTCGCCACAATGCTTTGCTTTGCACTCCTCCAGCTAACTGCTGCACCATTCAAAGTAAATACGTATCCAGATTGTGATTTAGAATCATCCGGATCGGTGTTCCAACTAGCATCGGTGTAACCATTAACAACGACCTATTCATCACCTCCATAAGAAAGAACCATATCCTTAGTTCTTCTCAAGTACTTAAGGATGTTTTTGACCGCTGTCCAATGATCCACTCCTGGATCACTTTGATATCTGCTAGTTAAACTAACAGCATATGCAATGTCGGGTCTAGTACATAGCATGGCATACATTAGAGATCCTATGGCTGAGGCATAGGGAGTCTTACTCATCCTTTCTCTATCTTCTGCTGTTGTCGGACTTTGAGTTTTACTCAAGGTCGTATTGGGCAACATGGGCAAGAACCCTTTCTTGCTATCTTCCATTCCAAACCTCTTTAGAACTTTGTCCAAATATGTACTTTGTGACAATGATATTTGGCGTCTTGATCTATCTCTATAAATCTTTATGCCTAATATGTAAGCTGCTTCGCCAAGATCCTTCATTGAAAAACTATTATTCAAATATTCCTTGACACTATTAAGAAGGTCTACATCATTCCCAATCAATAATATGTCATCCACATATAGTATTAAGAATGCTACAGAGCTCCCACTCACTTTCTTGTAAATACAAGCTTCTCCATAAGTTTGTATAAAACCAAAACTTTTGATCACCTTATCAAAACGTTGATTCCAACTTCGAGATGCTTGGTTCAATCCATAAATGGACCGTTGAAGTTTTCATACCTTGTTAGCATCTTTAGGATCGAAAAAACCTTTGGGTTGCATCATATACAACTCTTCATCAATGTCTCCATTGAGGAATCTTTGTTTGACATCCATCGCCATATCTCATAATCATAATATGCAGCGATTGCTAACATAATCCTCCACGGACTTTAGCTTAGCTCATGGTGAGAAAGTCTCATCGTAGTCAACTCCTTGAATTTGTCGAAACCCTTTTGCGACAAGTCGAAATTTATAGACGATAACATTACCATCAAGATCTGCTTTCTTCTTGAAAATCCATTTGTTCTCGGCGACCTTCCGCCATCCGGTAAGTCCACCAAAGTCCATACTTGGTTTTCGTACATGGATCGAATCTCGGATTTCATGGCTTCTTGCCATTTATTGGAATCTGGGCTCATCATCGCTTCCTCATATGTCTCAGGGTCATCGGTGTTGTCCACCAACATGACACTCATAACGGGATCATACCAATCTGGAGTGGTACGAGTTCTCGTTGACCTGCGAGGCTCTGTAGCAACTTCAACCGAAGTTTCATGATCATCATCATTAACTTCCTCTCTTATTGGTGCAGCACCACAGAACTTCTTCCGGTCTGCGCTACTTGCAATTCGAGAGAAGGTTCGACAACATCGCCGAAGTTCTACTTTCCTTCCAGTCACTTCTTTCGAGAGAAATTCCTTCTCCGTAAAGGATCCATTCTTAACGAAGATTTTGCCTTCGGATCTATGATAGAAGGTATACCCGATAGTTTCCTTCGGGTATCCTATGAAGACGCATTTTTCCGCTTTGGGTTCAAGCTTGTCCGGCTGTAACTTCTTTACATAGGCTTCGCAACCCAAAACTTTAAGGAACGACAATCTAGGTTTCTTCCCAAACCATAATTCATACGGTGTCATTTCAACGGATTTAGATGGTGCCCTATTTAAAGTGAATGCGGTTGTTTCTAATGCATAACCCCAAAATGATAGCGGTAAATCTGTAAGTGACATCATAGAACGAACCATATCTAAGAGAGTTCGATTATGATGTTCGGACACACCATTATGCTGTGGTGTTCCCGGCGGTGTCAATTGTGAAAGTATTCCGCATTTCTTCAAATGCTCGCCAAACTCGTAACTTAGATATTCACCTCCACGATCAGAACATAGAAATTTAATCTTCTTGTTACGTTGATTCTCTACCTCACTTTGAAATTCCTTAAACTTCTCGAAAGTTTCGGACTTATGTTTTATGAAATAGATATACCCATATCTACTCAAGTCATCCGTGAAGGTAAGAACATAACGATAACCACCACGCGATGCTACACTCATTGGACCACACACATCGGTATGTATGATTTCCAATAAGTCCGTAGCTCGCTCCATCATACCAGAAAATGGAGTCTTAGTCATTTTACCCATCAGACATGCTTCGCATCTTTCAAGTGATTCGAAATCAAGTGATTCAAGAAGTCCATCAGAATGGAGTTTCTTCATGCGCTTCACTCCAATATGACCAAGACGACAGTGCCACATATAGGTCGAGTTATCGCTCGATTTCAAACGTTTAGCCTCAATGTTATTAATATGTGTATTTCCACTATCGAGATTCAATAAGAATAGACCATCTATCAAGGTGCATGTGCATAAAACATATTACTCATATAAATCGAACAACCATTATTCTCGGACTTAAACAAGTAACCGTCTTGCAATAAACAAGATCCCGATATAATGTTCATGCTCAACGCAGGCACCAAATAACAATTATTTAAGTATAAAACTAATCCCGATGGTAGATGAAGGGGTAGCGTGCCGACCGCGATCACATCAACCTTTGATCTGTTTCCCATGCGCATCGTCACCTCGTTCTTCGCTAGCTTCCGTTTATTCTGCAGCACCTATTTCGAGTTACAAATATGAGCAACCGAACCAATATCAAATACCCAGGCACTACTACGAGTACTAGTGAGATACACATCAATAACATGTATATCAGATATACCTTTCTTCTTGATGTTGCCGTTGTTCAAATCCGCCAAGTACTTTGGGCAATTCTGCTTCCAGTGGCCTTCTCCCTTGCAGTAAAAGCACTCAGTATCAGGCTTAGGTCCAGCCTTGGTCTTCTTCGTTGGCATGGTAAGTTTCTTACCACCCTTCTTGAAGTGTCCCTTCTGCTTAGACTTGCCTTTCTTGAATTTGGTGGTCTTATTGACCAACAACACTTGGTGCTCTTTCTTGATCTCCACTTCTGCATTCAACATGGCAAAGAGTTCTGGCAACGTCTTGTTCATGTTTTGCATGTTGTAGTTCATGACAAAGTTCTTGTAACTTGGTGGTAGTGATTGGAGGACACGATAAATCCCCAAAGCATTAGGAATCACTATACCCAAGCTTTGAAGTTTGTTTGCGTGCCCAGACATCTTAAGCACATGCTCACTGACGGAGCTGCCCTCTTCCATCTTGCAGTTAAATAACTTTTCAGAAGCCTCATAGCTTTCAATTGCCGCATGAGTCTCAAAGATCAATTTGAGATCCTCGACAATATCATATGGGTCTGAATTCTCAAACCTTTTCTGAAGCTCCGATTCTAAACCATACAAGATAGCACATTGAACTGTGCAGTACTGAGTCTTCCGAGTGAGGTAAACATTCTTCACTTCATTGGCAGCATCAGCTGCAGGTGGGTCACCCAGTGGTGCATCCAGCACATAGGTCAAATTACCAGCTGTGAGGACAATCCTCAAATTGCGGAACCAACCCGCGAAGTTGCTTCCATTGTTTTTCAACTTTTCTTTCTCTAGGAACGCATTAAAATGGATGGTAGGGGCTGCCATTGATCTACAACATATTTGCAATAGTTTAGACTAAGTTTATGACAAATTGAGTTCAAATTAATAATAAAATTAATCTAGGTGAACTCCCACTCAAAACAATATCCCTCACATTGTTTTAGTGATCACACGAACCAAATCCACCACATCAACACCGATCATCACGAGAGTTGATATAGTTTCAATGGCGAACAATCGACATGTTCATCATATCTACTATATGATTCATGCTTTACCTTTCGGTGATCCGTGTTCCGAGACCATGTCTGTACATGCTAGGCTCGTCAAGATCAAACCTTAGTTTCCGCATGAGCAAATCTGGCTTGCTCACGTTGTATACACTTGCGGAATCTAACACACCCGATCATCACGTGGTGCTTCGAAACAACAAGCTTTAGCAACGGTGCTAACTAAGGGTGAACACTTTATGACTTGAAATTCATGTGCATGAGGGATCATCTTATAATGTTACGGTCGTCTACTAAGCAATACAAGATGCATAAAGGATTAACATCACATGCAATTCATAATATGTGATATGATATGGCCTTTTCTTCTTTGTGCTTCCGATCTCCATCTTCAAGCACGAACATGATCTCCATCATTACCGGCATTGCATCAAGGTCAATGACGCTTCTTCATGGTTGTCGTCCACCGGCTTCAACTATTACAACTACTTTGAATAGACACGCGGGTCTTAACATAAATTAAAGATAACCATATGGCTCCTGCCGGTTGCCAACTTACAATAAGGATCATTGCATACATCAAATATAATCACAATCATGGCCATATCACATCATCAAGACACCCCTGCAAAACAAAGTTAGACGCCTCTACTTTCTTTGCATGTTTTACGTGGTTTGGGGCTTTCAATAAGTGTCGTTCTAACTTACGAACAAGAACCACAACATTGATACTAGCATTGTTAATCACCCGTTGTAAATTGAATCTTAACTATGCTAGGAGAAGCAGCACCATAAAGCCACTTATGCAATACAAGTTGCATGTCAAGTGTGGAGCAAGTCTCATGAACGATGTCATGTAAGGTTAGCCCGGGCCGCTTCATCCCAACATCCCGCAAGATGCAAAGTACACAAGAAGCAATCGACAATAAAAGCATCAACGCCCACAATGACCATTGTGTTCTACTCGTGCAATAGATCTACATATAGACATGGCTCTGATACCACTGTAGGGTTTCGTAGCATGGAAAACAAAATTTTTATACCGCATACAAACAAACAAGCCAAGATCTATCTACTAGATTTTAGCAACGAGTCGATGGAATAACTCACCCTCGAAGATTCCAAAGTGTTTAACGAGAGCGGATTCTCGTGGGTGATGTAGTCGTACTCTTCCCGATCTCAAGATCGCGTAGACGATCCTTCCGGCATACTGCTAAGTTAGCTCTGCAATCGGTCACACGTTCGTACTGACGAAGACCTTCCTCTCCTTGTTCCAAAGAAATGAGGTTGTAGCACTCTCCTCGCGATTCCGGCAGCACAACGGCGTGGTACCGGAAGTAGAGGGGAGATCTTGCAGGGCTTCGCCTTAAGCCGGAGCGAGTACGGTGGACTATGAGAGAGCCCGCGACGATCTAGGGTTTAGACACGCCGAGGAGGGGCAAGGCCGGCGGCTAGGGTTTGACCTAGGCGGCGGCGGCGAGTGTCCTAGGGCCGGCGGCGGCTATGGAGGCGGCGGCTTGGGGCTAGGGTTTAGAGGTAGGGAACTTGTGTGTCTAGGAGGGGAGCCCTGCCCCTCCTTATATAGGTGGAGGGGCCGGCCAAGGGGAGGGGAGTCCCTCCCCAACTCGGCTTGGAGGTGGGCCGGCGGTGGAGGGGAGGAACTCCTCCCCAACTCGGTTTCCACCTCCCTCTCCACTTCCCAAAAATAGCCGTTTGACTTTCAAATTGCCGTTTGACTTTTTCAAACTAGGATTTGAATAAACCCTCTTTTTTGTTCAGCGATGACACCTAGTACATAATGCAATCATACCAACTTGATATAACACATTCATGTACCCTTCCCCTCCGGAGTGCCGGACATTCCGGAACCTTCTAGAACATTCCCGATGAAAACACCGGAACCATTCTCCAACTCCGAAACAGGACTTTCCTTATATGAATATTATTCTCCGGACCATTCCGGATCTCCTCGTGATATCCCGGATCTTATCCGAGACTCCAAACAACATTCAGTCTCTTTCTCATCATTCCATAACTACTCAAACAACGTCGAATCCTTAAGTGTGTCTCCCTACGGTTCGTGAATTATGCGGACATGATCGAGACACTTCTCCGAACAATAACCAATAGAGGAATCTGGAAATTCATATGGCTCCCACATATTTCTACGATTACTTTGTGATCGAATGAACCACTTACATATAATACCAATTTCCCTTTGTCTCACGATATTTTACTTATCCGAGGTTATGATCGTCGGTATCTCTGCATACCTAGTTCAACCTCGTTACTGATAAGTACTCTTTTCTCGTTCCCGTGATATGTGATCCCTTGTGAGCCAGTCACATGCTTGCAAGCTAATTCGATGACATTTCACCGAGAGGGCCCAGAGTATATATATCCGTCATATGGATGGACAAATCCCACTCTTGATCCATGTGTTTCAAACAATACTTTCCGAATACTCAATGCCAACTTTATAGCCACCCAGTTACGGTGTGGTGTTTGATGTCATCAAAGCATCCATCCGGTAAAGGTGATATGCATGATCTCATGGTCAAAGGAATTAGGTTACTATGTATCAGAAAGCATATAGCAATTGAACTATTAAAATGACTTGATCTTTATGCTATGCTTATCTATAGGAGTATGTCCATCATATAATTCTCCTAACGATATGATCTTGTTGTTAATAACATCTCAATGTTCATGATAGGGAAACCACAATCATTTATTAACCAACAAGCTAGTATTATAAAGAGGCTTTACTAGGGACTTCAATTTAAGTTTACAAATCACACAAGTATCAATGTTTCCTTGTTAATACTATTATAGCATGAATGTAAACATTTATCATAAACACAAAGATATAATAATAACCATATTTATTATTGCCTCTAGGGCATATCTCCAACATCCCGCAAGATGCAAAGTACACAAGAAGCAATCGACAATAAAAGCATCAACTCCCACAATGACCATTGTGTTCTACTCGTGCAACAGATCTACATATAGACACGGCTCTGATACCACTGTAGGGTTTCGTAGCATGGAAAACAAAAATTTTCTACCGCATACAAACAAACAAGCCAAGATCTATCTACTAGATTTTAGCAATGAGTCGATGGAATAACTCACCCTCGAAGATTCCAAAGTGTTTAACGAGAGCGGATTCTCGTGGGTGATGTAGTCGTACTCTTCCCGATCTCAAGATCGCGTAGACGATCCTTCCCATGCAAGGTTAAAGCTCCCGCAGTCGGTCACACGTTCGGTACTCGACGAAGACCTTCCTCTCCCTTGTTCCAGCAGGCAGCGGAGGTTGTAGCACTCTCCTCGCGATTCTGGCAGCACAACGGCGTGGTACCGGAAGTAGAGGGGAGATCTCGCAGGGCTTCGCCTTAGGCCAGAGCGAGTATGGTGGACTATGAGAGAGCCCTCGACGATCTAGGGTTTAGACACGCCAAGGAGGGGGCAAGGCCGGCGGCTAGGGTTTGACCTAGGCGGCGGCGAAGTGTCCTAGGCCGGGCGGCTATGGAGGCGGCGGCGGCTTGGGGCTAGGGTTTAGAGGTAGGGAACTTGTGTGTCTAGGAGGGGAGCCCTGCCCCTCCTTATATAGGTGGAGGGGCCGACCAAGGGGAGGGGAGTCCCTCCCCAACTCGGCTTGGAGGTGGGCCGGCGGTGGAGGGGAGGAACTCCTCCCCAACTCGGTTTCCACCTCCCTCTCCACTTCCCAAAAATAGCCGTTTGACTTTCAAATTGCCGTTTGACTTTTTCAAACTAGGATTTGAATAAACCCTCTATTTTGTTCAGCGATGACACCTAGTACATAATGCAATCATACCAACTTGATATAACACATTCATGTACCCTTCCTCCAGTGCCGACATTAGGAACCTTCTAGAACATTCCTGATGAAAACACCGAAACCATTCTCCAACTCCGAAACAAGACTTTCCTTATATGAATCTTATTCTCCGGACCATTCCGGATCTCCTCGTGATATCCCGGATCTTATCCGAGACTCCGAACAACATTCAGTCTCTTTCTCATCATTCCATAACTACTCAAACAACGTCGAATCCTTAAGTGTGTCTCCCTACGGTTCGTGAATTATGCGGACATGATCGAGACACTTCTCCGAACAATAACCAATAGAGGAATCTGGAAATTCATATGGCTCCCACATATTTCTACGATTACTTTGCATGATCTCATGGTCGAAGGAATTAGGTTACTATGTATCAGAAAGCATATAGCAATTGAACTATTAAAATGACTTGATCTTTATGCTATGCTTATCTATAGGAGTATGTCCATCATATCATTCTCCTAACGATATGATCCTGTTGTTAATAACATCTCAATGTTCATGATAGGGAAACCACAATCATTTATTAACCAACAAGCTAGTATTATAAAGAGGCTTTACTAGGGACTTCAATTTAAGTTTACAAATCACACAAGTATCAATGTTTCCTTGTTAATACTATTATAGCATGAATGTAAACATTTATCATAAACACAAAGATATAATAATAACCATATTTATTATTGCCTCTAGGGCATATCTCCAACAGTCTCCCACTTGCACTAGAGTCATCTAATCTAGATTACATGGTAATATACCGAACACCCATGGCAGTTTGGTGCTGGTCATGTTTTGCCCTCGGGAGAGGTTTAGTCAATGGATCCGCCACATTCAGATATGTGTGTACTTTGCAAATCTTTATGTCCCCATCTTGGACATGTTCTCGAATAGCGTGAAAACGTAGCTTGATATGCTTCAGCTTCGTGTGTGACCTTGGTTCTTGCGCATTGGCTATGGCGCCCATGTTATCACAGTAGATAGACATTGGGTCCAGCGCACTAGGATCCACTCCAATCTCTGTAATGAACTCTTTCATACATATAGCTTCTTGTGAAGCCTCCGAATCATCCATGTATTCCGATTCAGTTGAAGATCTCGCCACAATGCTTTGCTTTGCACTCCTCCAGCTAATCGCCGCACCATTCAAAGTAAATACGTATCCAGATTGTGATTTAGAATCATCCGGATCGGTGTTCCAACTAGCATCGGTGTAACCATTAACAACGAGCTATTCATCACCTCCATAAGAAAGAACCATATCCTTAGTTCTTCTCAAGTACTTAAGGATGTTTTTGATCATGTCCAATGATCCACTCGATCACTTTGATATCTGCTAGTTAAACTAACGACATATGCAATGTCGGGTCTAGTACATAGCATGGCATACATTAGAGATCCTATGGCTGAGGCATAGGAGTCTTACTCATCCTTTCTCTATCTTCTCATTTGTCGGACTTTGAGTTTTACTCAAGGTCGATGAGCAACATGGGCAAGAACCCTTTCTTGCTATCTTCCATTCCAAACATCTTTAGAACTTTGTCCAAATATGTACTTTGTGACAATGATATTTGGCGTCTCGATCTATCTCTATAAATCTTTATGCCTAATATGTAAGCTGCTTCGCCAAGATCCTTCATTGAAAAAATATTATTCAAATATTCCTTGACACTATTAAGAAGGTCTACATCATTCCCAATCAATAATATGTCATCCACATATAGTATTAAGAATGCTATAGAGCTCCCACTCACTTTCTTGTAAATACAAGCTTCTCCATAAGTTTGTATAGAACCAAAACTTTTGATCACCTTATCAAAACGTTGATTCCAACTTCGGGATGCTTGCTTCAATCCATAGATGGACCGCTGAAGTTTGCATACCTTGTTAGCATCTTTAGGATCGACAAAACCTTTGGGTTGCATCATATACAACTCTTCATCAATGTCTCCATTGAGGAATGCTGTTTTGACATCCATCTGCCATATCTCATAATCATAATATGCAGCGATTGCTAACATAATCCTCACAGACTTTAGCTTCGCTACTGGTGAGAAAGTCTCATCGTAGTTAACTCCTTGAATTTGTCGAAACCCTTTTGCGACAAGTCTAGCTTTATAGACAGTAACATTACCATCAGCATCTGTTTTCTTCTTGAAAATCCATTTGTTCTCGACAGCCTTCCGGCCATCCGGTAAGTCCACCAAAGTCCATACTTGGTTTTTGTATATGGATCCAATCTCGGATTTCATGGCTTCTTGCCATTTATTGGAATCTGGGCTCATCATCGCTTCCTCATATGTCTCAGGGTCATCGGTGTTGTCCACCAACATGACACTCATAACGGGAACATACCAATCTGGAGTGGTACGAGTTCTCGTTGACCTGCGAGGCTCTGTAGCAACTTCAACCGAAGTTTCATGATCATCATCATTAGCTTCCTCTCTTATTGGTGCAGGCACCACAGGAACTTCTTCCGGTGCTGTGCTACTCGCAATTTCGAGAGAAGGTTCGACAACCTCGTCGAGTTCTACTTTCCTTCCAGTCACTTCTTTCGAGAGAAATTCCTTCTCCAGAAAGGATCCATTCTTGGCAACGAAGATTTTGCCTTCGGATCTATGATAGAAGGTATACCCAATAGTTTCCTTCGGGTATCCTATGAAGACGCATTTTTCCGCTTTGGGTTCAAGCTCGTCCGACTGTAACTTCTTTACATAGGCTTCGCAACCCCAAACTTTAAGGAACGACAATCTAGGTTTCTTCCCAAACCATAATTCATACGGTGTTTTAGCAGTTGTGTTTGTGGTGGCGGTCTTCTGATTGCCAGAGTGGAGTGTTTGCTACGCTCGTTGCTCGTAGCGAGTGATAGTTTCTTATACTCAAATTATGTCTTCTATAAAGATAAGATACGCCATTGATGTACTCTCGAAAAAAAGAATCTAGACCAAGTCACTATTTTGAGATGAAGGAAGTACATGAGACGCTATAGACCTTCAGTATAATTAGACTTCATCGTTGTACTTTGGAAAGCGCTACCCAACGTTGTCAAGTACTCCCTCCATCCCAAGGCAAGGTTTATATTTTTTAGAAAAGTCAAGCCACGAAAATTTTGATCAAAGTTTTAGAAAAAACTATCCAAACTATTATATTATATAGATATCATGTGAAAATATGTTTCATAATGTATGAAAAGGTATGTATTACATATTATAAATATTAATATTTTTCTCTAAAAACTTGGTCAAACTTAAAGTAGTTTGACTTTAAAAAATATAGGCCTTAAGCGTTGGGATGAAGATAGTACTATCACCGCAAACCTTGCCCTCTAAGTTATATATACTATTTGGTGATGTGGCTATGTGGGACCCACCTGGCAGCAAGCGTCGTTCCAACCAGTTGCATTTTTTACATAGAAACCCCAAATTATGTCACCTGAACTTATGTATTGAGCCCATGACCGGTGGGGGGAGGCGGTCAGAAAAATGACAAAAGTACAAAATCCTTCCTCGTGCTTAAATCTCTAGATCAAACCCCATTTTACTGTTCCCCTTCTCCTTTGTTCATAGCGCGCGACACTACCATGTCCTCGTCCGAGATCATCGGAGCTTGCCCTTCCTCCCATCTTCGTCGCCATGTATGCAAGCAACACCTTTAGGCCAGGTGCATGCCGATGTAGTCCGCGAGCAACTCCAATCATTTCCTATGGTGGTTTGCCCCGACTGTGGTCGACAGGTGAAGGTATACATCTCTAACACGAAGGATCACAGCGGCCGGATCTTTTATAGATGCATGTTCCATTAGTAAGACAAGAACTTTAAATTTCTCCTTTTTGGCAAATCCGATTCAGTGTTCTATCTGCTAGTGGCAGATGGCTGCTGAGAGTTAGGTGGCACATTAGCTTAGTTTATTCAGACCTGGCACATGTGCTAGTGGACCAGGGGTTGGGATTACAGAAATGATACAAAAGAATATTAAATGGATACAATAGAGCAAACTATGTATACGAACCATGTGATGATCTTGACCCAAGACTGGACGACACAGATAATGATAGCTCTGCTTCTCGGGTGCCACAAGCAGTTTTCGGAGCATTTACACATATAAGCCAAAACAAACAAACATGATCTAAATGAGATATATGACATGCCAAGCTACATGAAAGCAAGTATTCATCTAAATTCATTAAACATATTCACATTTTCTCTTGGGTTGCACATCACTTGTTGTTCTAGGATTGGTTGACCTTGAGCTCCTTGCTTGTACCTCCCTCTTTTTATCTTCTGCTTGTTTCTTCTTCTCCTATGCTTCATTCTTCTTCTCTGCTATTTCAAGCTTCTTCTCTTCAGTAACTTGTCTTTTATTTTGTTCTGCTTCAAACTTTTTTTGTTCTTCTTTGTTTTTCTCTCTGGCTTCCTTTTTTTCAACTACCTATTTTTTAACATATGGGATTGTGTTTGTAGTCTATACCTATGCTTGCTTGTTTAGAGCTTGATCTCATATATTCTTCTCCTTTTGTCGGTGTGTTGCTATTTTCTTCTTCTGTATTCTAGTGTCTTTTTCCATCTCTTGTTTCCTCATTTTATCTTCTGTAGCTCTTACCCCTAATTATCTGTTGTATGATTTCGATAGAAAAAATGGTCAAGTCTATAGAAATCTGAGAGTTTCGAGTGGATTTTGACTTTGGGCAGAAAATAATAGAGAGGGCAAGAGCTCATGATGATAGTGTTGTAAGAATATGGTAGTAGGTGGAATAGAGAGAAAATGGTTAGCGTTTAGGACATGTACCATGATCCTATCGTAGAAGTGCCACATAGGATGATCTTGTTCTTATAATGTGATGAAAGGGAGAGATAGGAAAAAATAGTTCTCGTGCACTTGGTTGGTCGGTCAATCTGGAGGAGCCCCGAAAGCTTCTTTTTACAGTTAACGTTACCTGCCGGAGTCCCATTCGCCGTCTAGTTTTGCTTTGAGATTAGTGCGTCGGTCAGACTTTTTCCGGTCAGCACATGGATGACATCATGCTAACGTCACTAGCTCAAACATGATTGAAACCAAACTAAAACTTAACCAAAATAGTGAAACAACCTGTGAAACAGTCTGTGAACAGTATAAAATGTTTCATAAGTTTCCGTCCAGTTTCAGTTTTGTTTCATAAAAATTCAAATTTTGGTCAAACACATGGGTGACGTCATGCTAACATCATCCCTGACGTGGCACTCCGATATATAACGTTAACTTTAGAAAATCCGCGTTCAGGGGAGCCATCAAAATCTCCTCGTACTAGTAAAAAACCAAAATATATTTATCGGTGTGTTCTAGTTCCTTTTTTCCATCTCTTGTTTCCTCATTTCATCTTCGTGAGCTCTTATCACTAATTATATGTTGTATGATTTTGACAGCAAAAATGGTTAAGTCTATAGACATCTCAGAGTGGATTTTGACTTTGGGTGGAAAAAATGGAGAGGGCAAGAGCTCATGATGATAGTGTTGTAAGAATAGGGTAGTAGGTGGAATAAAGAGAAAATGGTTAGGGTTTAGGACATGTACCATGATCCTATGGTAGAAGTGCCACATAGGATGATCTTGTTCTTATAAGGTGATGAAAGGGAGAGATAGGAAAAAATAGTTCTCGTGCATGGTCGGTCAACTAGAGGAGCCCTGAAAACTTTTTTACAGTTAATGTTACCTACAGGAGTCCCATCCGTCGTCCAGCTTTGCTTTGAGATTAGTATGCTGGTTAGCCTTTTTCCAGTCATCACATGGATGACATCATGCTAACGTTACTAACTCAAACATTATTGAACCCAAACTGAAACTTACCTGAAATAGTGAAATATTTGTAAAACAGTCCGTGAACAGTATAAAATGTTTCATAAGTTTCAGTCCAATTTCACAAGTTTCAGTTTTGTTTCATAAAATTTCAAATTTTAGTCAACACATGGGTGACGTATGTGGCACTCCGATATATACCGTTAACTTTAGAAAATCCACGTTAGGGGAAGCCCTCAAAATTTCCTCCTACTAGTAAGAAAACCAAAATATATCTGTCGGTGTGTTGCTATTTTCTTCTTCTGTGTTCTAGTGCCTTTTTCCATCTCTTGTTTCCTCATTTCATCTTGTTCAGCTCTTACCCCTAATTATCTGTTGTATGATTTCGACAACAAAAATGGTCAAGTCAATAGACATCCAAGAGTTTGGAGTGGATTTTGACTTTGGGCGGAAAAAAATGGGGAGGACAAGAGCTCGTGATGATAGTGTTGCAAGAATAGGGTAGTAGGTGGAATAGAGAGAAAATTGTTAGGGTTTAGGACATATACCATGATCCTATGGTAGAAATGCCACATAGGATGATCTTGTTCTTATAAGGTGATGAAAGGGAGAGATAGGAAAAAATAGTTCTCGTGCACTTGGTTGGTCGGTCAATCTGGAGGAGCCCCGAAAGCTTCTTTTTACAGTTAACGTTACCTGCAGGAGTCCCATTTGTCGTCCAGTTTCGCTTTGAGATTAGTACGTCGGTTAGACTTTTTCTGGTCAGCACATGGATGACATCATGCTAACGTCACTAGCTCAAACATGATTGAAACCAAACTAAAACTTAACTGAAACAGTGAAACAACCTGTGAACAGTATAAAATGTTTCATAAGTTTCAGTCCAGTTTCACAAGTTTCAGTTTTGCTTCATAAAATTTCAAAATTTAGTCAACACATGGGTGACGTCATCGCTGACGTGGAACTCTGATATATACCGTTAACTTTAGAAAATCCGCGTTCGGGAGAGCCCTCAAAATCTCCTCCTACTAGTAAAAAAACCAAAATATATCTGTTGGTGTGTTGCTATTTTCTTCTTCTGTGTTCTAGTGCCTTTTTTCCATCTCTTGTTTCCTCATTTTATCTTGTTCAGCTCTTACCCCTAATTATCTGTTGTATGATTTCGACAACAAAAATGGTCAAGTCAATAGACATCCAAGAGTTTGGAGTGGATTTTGACTTTGGGCGGAAAAAAATGGGGAGGACAAGATCTCGTGATGATAGTGTTGCAAGAATAGGGTAGTAGGTGGAATAGAGAGAAAATTGTTAGGGTTTAGGACATATACCATGATCCTATCATAGAAGTGCCACATAGGATGATCTTGTTATTATAAGGTGATGAAAGAGAGAGATAGGAAAAAATAGTTCTCGTGCACTTGGTTGGTCGGTCAATCCAGGGGAGCTCCGAAAACTTCTTTTTATAGTTAATGTTACCTGCCGGAGTTCCATCCGCCGTCTAGTTTTGCTTTGAGATTAGTGTGCCGGTCAGACTTTTTTCGGTTAGCACATGGATGACGTCATGCTGACGTGACTAGCTGAAACATGATTGAAACCGAACTAAAACTTAACTAAAACAGTGAAACATTTGGGAAACAGTATGTGAACAGTATAAAATGTTTCTTCAGTTTCAGTCTAGTTTCACAAGTTTTAGTTTTGTTTCATAAAATTTCAAAATTTAGTCAACACATGGGTGACGTCATGTTGGCATCATCGCTGACGTGGCACTCCGATATATACCGTTAACTTTAGAAAATCCGTGTTCGGGGGAGCCCTCAAAATCTCCTACTACTAGTATAAAACCAAAATATATCTGTCGGTGTGTTGCTATTTTCTTCTTCTGTGTTCTAGTGTCTTTTTTCCATGTCTTGTTTCCTCATTTTATCTTGTTAAGCTCTTACCCCTAATTATCTGTCCTATAACTATAATTTCGATAGCAAAAATGGTCAAATCTATAGACATCAGAGAGTTTGGAGTGGATTTTGACTTTGGGCGGAAAAAAAGGAAGAGGACAAGAGCTCATGATGATAGTGTTGTAAGAATAGGTAGTAGGTGGAATAGAGAGAAAATGGTTAGGTGTTCTTATAAGGTGATGAAAGGGAGAGATAGGAAAAAATAGTTCTCGTCCACTTGGTTGGTCGGTCAATCCAGGGGAGCCTAAAAACTTCTTTTTACAGTTGACGTTACCTGTTGGAGTTCCATCCGCCGTCCAGTTTTACTATGAGTTCATTACTAAGCTGAAGTCAGCAGAAGTACTATTATAAAAGAATTAGACCTCGGTCAGACTTTTTCCAGAGTCACTAGCTCAAACATGATTAAAATCGAACTGAAACTTAAGTGAAACATTTGGCAGTTTGTGAACAGTATAAAATATTTTATAAGTTTGAGTCATTTTCATAAAATTTCAACTTTTAATCAATACTAACGTCATCGTTGACGAGTCACTCCAATATATATCGTTAAATTTAAAAAATGGGCAGCCCTACGCGTCCTCCGGGGGATCTGTGCTTTTTATCCCCCGGGTCCCAGCCAACCACGTGTCCTTTTTTGATTCAAAATCCCGCTTTTGCTACATTTGCCCCGCTTTTGCTACATTGTAGCAAAAAACGGTTCGGTCTAAAAAATAGAAAATTAGACGGACCTCATGGAGATTTTGGGAGATCTACATGGTGACCGTGTAGCAAAAAAGTTATGTTAATGTAGCAAAACCGACTTCGCCGGAAAATATCACCGGAGACTCGCCGAAAAAAACCTCGTTGGAGACCTCGTAGCAAAGAAATTACGCTGTCGTAGCAAAACTACAAAACGGTGGTAGCAAAATATTTTTTCCTAATGTAGCAAAAATGACATCGCCGAAGACTCTCCGCCCAAAATATCGTAGCAAAACTGTAGAGATTGGTTGTAGCAAAAACATTATATGAAAGTAGCAAAAACAATATGAATACATAGCAAAAATAATATGCTAAGATAGCAAAATTGTGTTCATATTATGTAAAATTCAGAAAACATGTAGCAAAAAAAATTCTTCTGTATCGCAAATTTACAAAGTCATTGTAGCGGAAATTTCTCAATGCAAAAAAATGATAAAACAATTTGCAGCACCAGCACATCCGCCGGAGAGCTACATGGCAGTGGCTTGCGTCACTGACCCTTGCGCGAGAATAGCTCGGGCAAGCCCTTCCCTCGAGCTGGGCCGACAACCATGGCGGGTGGCCTCCATCCCCTGCGGCGTGGACGTACTTGCTGGGGTGAAGATCGGCGGCTTCCGGCGAGGACCGCGACGCACTTTGGCTGGCAAGAATGGAAGACGACGCTGACGGCAACTCCGGCGAGTTCTTCCTGACGGGATCTGTGCGGCGGCGGCAATATTTCTGCCCAGCTCGGAGGGGCGCGATGGATGCACAGGAGGAGGAGGTCGGGGTCTGGCGGTCGGAGTTCACCGGAGCTCGGAGCGGGCGCAGCGGAGATCAAAGCTCCTCCATGGCCTGCGAGGTCTGTGGCACAGGACGGAGAACGAAACTACGAACTATGGCAGCAGCGTGAGGCAGACAGTTTTAACCAGAGAAAAATAAGGGGCTAAATGCCCCACTTTACTTTGCCATTTGCTTCAAACGACACGTTTACTTTGTCATGGACAAAATGCCCTGTTTTACTTGGCCCATTTGCTGAAATGCCCCACTTGAAGTTTAACAGGTTTCTTCCTCTAATCTTAGACCTGCAATGACTGCTTTGCCCATGCCATCTTCCCGCTCACGGCTGAGCTCGTTTCCTTTCTGCCATTACTCTCAAATTTGAACAGTACACTGAAATCTGAATTTGGTTACACAATCTGCCTACCGAACGAGAGAACCACAAAATCAGAGAAGTATTGAGTACCAGA
The DNA here is from genome assembly GCA_023614405.1 of Avena insularis. NCBI lineage: Eukaryota > Viridiplantae > Streptophyta > Magnoliopsida > Poales > Poaceae > Avena > Avena insularis. The sequence goes on along the minus strand of CM042689.1, from coordinate 342,754,672 downwards.
GGGGTGTAAGAAGTGGCCTTAATGAGCAAAGGCGAGATAGGTGGCGGAGACGCGGTGGAGAGACAGTCTGTGGGCTTTGTCGCGAATCTGACGGTTGTCTCCGGCGTCGCCGACCGTCGTCGGTTCAGGTTCTTACGAGAGAGAGAAGGCAGCTATAGAGATGTGGGGCACGGGGACGTCTCGCCCAGCTCTGGATAAATCCATTCAAGGGCAAAAGGGTAACTGCATGTTACAGATTAGATTAGATTAGGAGTAGATTGTGTTAATTAGTTGTAAACCACTGTAGTGGGGCATTTCAGCAAATGGGCCGAGTAAAACGGGGCATTTTATCCATGACAAAGTAAATGTGCCGTTTGAGGTAAATGGCAAAGTAAAGTGGGGCATTTTATCAAATAGCCTAAAAATAAGAAGATAAGGATGTGGGACCGAGGAAGACAGATGCGCGTGGAGCAAGGCGGGGATCACGACGCACAATCCCTGGGGAGGGTATCATTTTGCTTAAAAAATCCGCCTTGAGGGGAGCCCTCAAAATCTCCTCCTACTATAGTAAAAAAACCAAAATATAAATCTGGAACCCTGAACTCCTGGAGGCGCGACCATGTCAGAGTCGTCGGTCGTCCAGGAGCAGAGGTCAACAAGATTCCGGCGGCGCGGAGTGTCGGAGCCCCGGAGGTGCGCGCGTGTGCAGCTCGCCCCCTCCTCGTCAAGTTCTTCTCCACGATCTTGCCGTAGTAAGTCCACCCCCCTGCTCATTTTGGGGACGCGTGCTCTCTTCCCCGGTAATCAACCTTATGTTGCCGCCGTCAGCCCCATTGCCCTCGATCTCTCGCGCAGCGCAGGCACGGCGAGGATGGCTCGGCCCCCTGTTTTCAGAGCTCGCCGATTTCGTCCGGCCCGGCAAACATTGCTCTGCTGATCGCCCCCCGATTACAAGACGTAGGAGTAGACTGCGCACTAACAGCATTCACCCCCCACGCCTCCAAGCTTGACCAAGTTTTTTTTTTTTGCGGGTCCAAGCTTGACCAAGTTGACCTGTTCCATCGGGCTGGCGCAACAAGCACTTGTTCGAGTTGCGTCGGAGTGATGCACTAGTGATGTGTAAGGGTCAATACTGACTGCTCGAGTAGAAGATGACAGCGATCTTCCGGCGAACACGAAGTCCTTTGCTCACAAGGAAATATTTTGTTTCTGTTGTTGGAGTCAAATACTACCCCGGAAGTTGGTGTCATTTGTCAAGATCCGGTTACCATTTTAGCTGCCTGCCTGCCGTCCGGCTACCGCTTTCCCCTATTTCAGCTCCTCTACAACACTAGTTCTGCAGTTCATCACAACTTCAGAAGCTCATGGTTTCCCCCCTTTCTCAATTGTACCTAGGATTATGGGTGCCTGGTGTGGTCTAACTTCGGATGCTCAATTGAGCAGCTTTTCGTCCAGTTCTTCAGGGCTGGAGTTTTTCTTCGATTGGCATCCATCGCTGAAGAACTGTACGATCATTGGCAGCTTTTCTGACCGAGAGGTATGTTCTGTTCTGACATGCCTCTGCATTTTTTTTCCAGTTTGTACATAGTGTGTTTTTTATTTAAGAATTGGACGACCATTCTGTAAGACTACTGGATTTGGTGGGGAACTAATGATCTATGCTCCGGAAGTTTCACAAGCGGAAATATCTGTTATGATCAAGGGATCTCATACATGTTGGTGTTTTTCCTAGATTTTTGTAGAATACAAGTTAAATTGAATATGTTTTCTTCCTGATCAGGATATCTCTTTCACACTTTGCGATCATACTAGGTTTGGTTGAATTAAATGAAAGAAATCTAGTGGCCAGAGGACATGCCGATATACATACTAGTACATGCCATCTGGTTAACATTTAAGATATGTCACCTGAACAATCTGTGTGGTGTAACTACAGTATTGAAGAACTTGATACATGACGCTGAATTTATATAAAAAAGCTTCATGTCATGAGAACATTGGTGGTTCCACTAGTGTATGCCCTAGTCCTACTTAAAGTGATAAATTCATGATTCAATTCTAACCCTCTTTTGTTTTCAATTTGATAGCAGAATGCTGCAATTCCTTCGAGCCACAGCTTGACTTTCATCATCCTCTGTCCTTAGGCAATCAAAGTACAATGTTCAGTCACACATAACAAAATGGGTCACAATATTACCGAGGATGACATAGAAGACATACCATGTTCAGATGCAAATTCGCCAATTTTGACTGAATATCACGTCACAGTTCCTGCTCTTCATGACGGTCTAATACAAGGGGAAGATCATCATGAGAGACGGCTTCTGGATTTCCTCAAAGCAACTCCTTCAGTGCAATGGCTAAAGGACATCAACTTTTGCTCGCCACTGGGAAATTTTAAGCTCCCATCAATTAGCATCCATCGCTATCTCCATGTTCACTTCATCAGAAGAATCGACTGGGGCTCACTCTTCACCATTTGCAAGAACCATCTCAAGCATCCTCTGAACATTGCTCTTCTCATTTGGTTACTCTGTGTTGCCGCTGCCGGTGCCATGTTAGGACTTCTCCTGCTAGGACTGTTGAACAGGGCATTTCCTTCCAAGGCCTTGAGACACCACTGGATAGAGATCGACAACCAAATCCTCAACGCCCTCTTCACTCTCATGAGCATATACCAGCATCCCAGCCTCATCCACCACCTTGTTCTACTATGCCGGTGGAGACCAGAGGACGTCACCGACCTTAGAAAGGTTTACTGCAAGAATGGCGCCCATCGTCCCAACGAGCGAGCACACGTATCCTTCGTTGTGGCCCTCTTTCACATGACTTGCATCTCCCAGTACGTGGACTGTAGCCTGTACTGGGGCTACCCCAGCAGATCACGCTCTGAGTTCGCCGATAGCTTCTTCTTCATCCTTGGTGTCGTTTCACCGGTGGTTGCTGGAGTGCATATGGTGTACAGTCCTCTAGGCAGAGACGTCGACGATGCTGCCTCCTGTGAAGAAACCAAGCATCCTTACACAACAGAAGTTGAATCGCCCGAAGCAAGAACAGTGGTCAGCAACCCAGTGTGGGCAGGTGAGCTGCTCGACTGCGGCGAGGATCCCACGGCGTGCTACCTCTCGTTCCTGTGCACGTTCTGCGTGTTTGGATGGAACATGGAGCGGCTCGGGCTGGGCAATATGTACGTGCACACCGTCATGTTCCTGCTACTTTGCATCGCGCCGTTCTGGGTGTTCAACATCACGGCGCTCAAGATCCACAACTACGTCCTCAGCGATGCCTTCGGTGCCGTGGGGATCGTGCTGTGCTTCTTTGGGCTACTATATGGGGGTTTCTGGAGAATCCAGATGAGGAAGAAGCTCGGGCTACCCAGGAATAGGTTGTGCTGTGGCTCAGCGTCGCTGACAGACTACGTGCAGTGGTTGTTCTGCTGGCCGTGTGCGCTTGCGCAGGAGGTGCGCACGGCGAACCTGTACAATATGGAGGATGGCAGTTTCTATGGGACACTGGTGGACGGTGGTGATGCGGAGTGTGGGCCAGTATCATCGATGGCTGCGACGGAAGTGCCGGTCTCTTTTGGAGTGCGAGAGGGGAACAATTTTGTTGTCAAACTGGTGTTGGACGGTGAAATGATCCCACCCTTCCAACCGGTGGTAGAGTCTGGACGGCAGAGGCAACCTGATGATGAAGAAATTGTGGCAAATGGTAGCATCCAGTTAAAAAGTTGACACACAGCTATTGGATGGTGACTGATGCTGTATAGTATGCAAAAGCTGACAAATATATCTTGCTTTTTGGAATCGATGTCATCATTTGACATTCTTATGCTCTTGGTTTGTCATGTTCTCTTTTAGGACTTTAGGTTGGTAGTCATTACTTAGTCTAGTTTTGTTCAGTTCAGCTGTAACAGATGTCATCTTTTCGTGTTCCATGTTAGAAGAAAAATAATAGTCTTTCTATTGCTTACTATGAGAGACTCTTACTATGATGATGATGATGAAGTATGAGATAACCATGTTGATGCTGGAAATTAAGAACTGGCTAGTGTCATGCTTAAGCCTCTGACTTAAGAAAAATGCACTAGGTCAGGTAGGTGTATACCAGTAACTTGAGAAGGAATTAGCTGGAGCCAGTTCAAAAGGAGATTCTTACTCGTCTATCCCGTAGAGTTGTGCAATCTGTAGAGGTCCTTTCCAAGTGTGAAACGCCTGCCTCTGTGATGACAGCTTCAAAGTGAACCGATGCTATGTGCTTTATTATTCACGGTGGAGAACAAAAGCTGCCATTGCTTGCAGAAAGGAGAAAGGTACAGTTGTACTAGTATATAAGCTTCAGGATACAGAGACAGACATCTCTACTTCAGAGCTGCCTGAGAAGTGGTGGCTGCACCTGCACCTGCACAGTTACCTAGTAGGCTCCTGTTCTTCTACTCACCGAGAAACCATGGCTGTAAGTTACTACTACTACTCGTCTAGCAACCATGGCTCCTGTTCTTTCTCAATAGCTTCATCCTGAAAGTATGTTTTACATGGCAACTGACTGCAGGTAGTGGAGTTGAAGGTCGGGATGCACTGCGAGAGGTGCATCAAGTCGATCAAGAAGGCGATCAAGACGATCGACGGTACGGAAGCCCTTCGATCCGCTCAACACAGAAGAACAGTCACGATCCACGCCTGCATATATAACTAACTAACTAACTAACTAACCAGGTCTCTCTTGTGTGCCTACCCATGCGCAGACATGGAGAGCTACCAACTGGAGAAGGAGACGAACAAGGTCACGGTGACGGGAAACATTACCCCGGAGGAAGTGGTCAAGGCCCTGCAGAAGATCGGAAAGACGGTGTCCTACTGGGGCGAGGACTAGAGCACGGAGGAAGCGGTCATGGCGATCGCGCAAGTATGAAGACGGTAACTTTCTTACTGGTGGTGAAGACTAGAGCGCACGTAGCTAGCTAGTTACAGTATTATTACGCCGCGTGTTACCATGTGATTCAGGAGGTACTAACGTGCGTGTTGAATCGATGGGGGAAATCTTGTAGAGGAGGATGATGAACCCAACTTCCGCACGTTTTTGGACGGGGAATTCATGTGTATCTGAAGTCCGATGTATCTGCCCGGATTCAGGGCGCAGCCACACGAGGGTGACTTTGCGTCGATGAAATATGCTACCCTGTCACTTGTTGGGACCGTTTGAGTTCTCGTCTTTACAATACGTAGTACCACCTGTTGCTTGATTGATATATACTTGTATTATATCTTTGTGTCTTTGGTGGCTGCCTCGAACCATGCCACTCCTTATCTATTCAGCAATCACGCAGTTGCATACATTGCATGGTAGCAGCACCCTCAACCGCCATCTACCAACCATATCCAAGTCAAGAAAGGTAGTACCTTGTTCAGAGAAGACGGTGGAGACCATCAAACCCATATGCAGCCCAATCAGGAACTGAAACCGGTGGTAGGATCCGGCATATAGGACAATGGTCACCGGAGCACCTCTCCGCGGCGACAAGAAGCCAAAACACTTGCCGGTGCACGCACTGCGATGAAGATGCCAACTCACGACCTGAGAGATCGATGTGTGGATCCACGACGACGAGGACTGGCTCGTGGTTCGGAGTTCAAACTCTGCCATTCTCACAGGGAAAACGCCACTCGTTCGTTCGTTCGTATTTGCTCTGAATCTTCTTCTTCTCTGGCGAAGAGCCTGCGCGCGTGTATCCGCGTCGAGACAGCGCGACCCGCTGGCAGCGGCGTGACATGCAACACTGCTGTCTCTCCGGTGGAGGCAATGCCATCCATGCGCTCATGCATGCACCTCCCCCCCCCCCCCCCCCTGGCCGGAATGATTTTTCCTCGGCGCACGCCCCGGAGAAAAATCGGCACCGCCCGGCAGGGCGCGGAGAACCGATTCACCTCCACCGTCCGTCTCGGCGCACCCTCGTAGTACGTGTGTACGCACGCGCGGCGTCCGTGCCCTGCCTGGCCAGCTCCGTGTCGCGCCGAGTTCACCACATGTCAGCATGCGAGTTGCATCCGGCTGTCTCCTTTGTTCTTTGTTCGATTACCTCCTGCCGAGGGAAGGGAACGTGAGCTGGCATGGCACGGGAGAACACGTCAGGACCTCGTCGTGTGCGTACGTGGCGGTTCGGGGCCAAGTGCAAGCCGCGGCTGCCACGGCACCGCGCGTGCGTACGTGCGCTTGCGTCCGTGTATGCCCCTCCACAGTCGACCGAAAGCAACGGCTACGACGAACGAACGCCGATAGAGTATTATTACTGCAGCGCCATGCCGTAATCAGGTTCCTGACGAGCTAGCTACTATGATAGAAACAAATAGTAATTAAGTACTGGCTAATAACAACATGTGTGCGTGGTCAGTAAGTCAAGACCATCTACAGAACCGTCCATCTTAGTACGCAGTGACACCTTCCACGAAAGCTGGGGGACCGGACCGGAGACGACGGTGCTCCCTTCTAGGAAGGAGACGGCCGGGGTGGAAAAGACGTTCCGGTACCGGTAGGAGCTCGATCGATCGCGTGGAGGTGCATGTGCATACGGTCATGGTCTCATGGAGGAGGAGCGCTGGGCAGGACCGCACAGAAGAGAAGAGGAGGGTGCAAGCCAAACACCGCCGTCTGGAAACGTCAGCCCGTGGACTTGACGTTTCTTATGTCTTGGTGAAGCCAGCTTTTGAACTAACGTTCTGCTAGCTAACCAGAAGGAAACTGTTTTTTAATATTTGAGTAAACTGGGGGGTTGGACTGTTTTTTTTCATTTACATATTTCTGCTTTATTTTTGTAGTGGCGTCGTGCTCCGTATGTTGTAAATTGGTCAGAGTCCTTGCTTTGTAGTGCTAATTCAAACTTCTGCAAGTTCCCCTCGCAGAAAAAGACTTCAAGTTTGACAAGTTCCCGAAAAAAAATACGGCTACAACAACACCTAACTGGCTTCGTTAGATTTATCATGTACTATATATTTCATGTACTATATATTTCAGTACTATATATATACTTTCTTATGTAGGTATGAGCACATTTTGTTTCATAGACTTGGTCAAACTTAAAAGGTTTGACTGCAGACAAAACTAGGATTTTGAATGATTTTAGACGGAGGAGACACCTTTCTACCGTAGTAGGATTTTTCTTTTGTAATGCTTACTCTTAATCATTGTGTCTTATATTGTATAGTATTATTGCCGGATTTATATCATACTCCCTATGTTTAAAAATATAAGATGTTTTAGCTTTTATGAAACAAAATGTATGTAGACCTCTTTTAGTGTATAGGTCGATAAACCTATATAATAAAAGGGATCTAGATATATTCGTTTCATATAAGGTTAAACATCTTATATTTTAAAACGGAGGGAGTAGTTTGGATGGCATGCACGTAATTGGGTTGCTTAGGGTTTAGAGTTTTGCATCGTTTAGCTCTATTTTGTTGACTAATCCTAAATTAAGTCTTGAGGATTGCAATAAAGTTTTTAATAGGTTGCGGGGGCATGCCTTTGTTGAAACGTCAAATTTTATGGCCCAAATTTGCCACTCAACACAGTAAACTCTCGTTTAGCAATAGTGGTATATAGGGTCTTGTAAATTGAATTCCAAAAGTAATAATACATAATTCTATGCTAAGGGTGAAGGCTCGTAAAATTTCCACTAGAGGTGCTGAATAGGTTACTACAAACAAATTCATTGATTTTTAGAAAGTTCGGATATATAAATTCTCCTAAATGCTAATATATGATATGACATATATAGCAAGGCAATACTATCAAGTAGGATTAACAAGTTACCCGAAAAAAAAAGTAGGATTAACAAGTTAGGGTTATAATAAGCGGTAAACAGTAAGGAACAGAAATAACCAAAAGAGACATAAATATGAAGATGATTTATCCCGAAGTTTAAATCACTAGGGGATGTTTGATGGACTTGGACACATGTCCCCACGACCACATAGGCCTAGCCTTCTTTTCACATGAGCTTTGGCCACGAACTCCAAGCTCAACTACTAAAGGTAGATCTTCCGACCTTCTCATACTCTCGAGAAAATCCAAGACTCGGAAGCTCTCAGTGGACTCCAACCGCCTAGGAGTGGACAAACTCCAAGAGAAATAAGAATGAGTGCGCTTGGTGAAATTTCACAAAGTCTCATGGAAGTAGGAAGAACTCAAAACTCACATTAATCTCTCTTCCCTCTCTGATTCGCCAAGTCTTCTCCCTAGGTTTATCTCAAATGATGGCAAGGTGTGAGAGAAACTCATGGATCTTAGACCCAAATATTTTAAAGAGTATCTATGAGATCTAGGCACATGGCTTAATAGGATTGATAGGATACCCATACTAACAAGTTGCAACATTTTTCCTGGAAGCTCATCTGAAAAAACTCCGAGGCTAAGCACGAGTGAGGACAAAGTGTGCAGAAGAGACAAGTGTCTTGATCTGTGGGGCTAGTTTAGAGATCCTAGTAAGACGAGATGTTTCTTTCAACGGGGGTCTCTTGTTCGTGGGGTTCTAGAAAAACTTATAAATAGCAAAAATGAAGGATTAAATATTTCTACCATGCCCGATTCTACATAAACTGAAAATGCAAGAATTTTGTAACTGAAGGATTTGACGCATCATATAATTGTCATAGCCCGACCCCTCCTCCTCCCGTACCCGCGCGGCGGCGCCGCGCCGCGCCGCGCCGGGCGGCCTCCCCTCCCCGCCGAGCCCTCCCTCCCGTGGTCTCTCCTTCCCGCCGCCGCTGCCCGGATCGTTGCCAGGCAAAGACCTGGGGGCGTGGCGGCGACGACGTCCCTGATCGCGATCTGGTAGGAAGGTGGCGACATCCATCCCGGCTGGTTTGGCGGTGGTGTTGCGGCGAGCGTCGATCGGTGATCCTCGGTCCAGATGGCGGCAGGCGGCCGCGGGGATCTAGGCCTAGCCGCGATTTGTCCCGTACGTTGGCCTCGACGTCGGCGCCCAGGCGACCCGGGCCTTGTGCGTGACACTAGGGCGCTTGGGGCATCTTCCCCTGGCATGGTGGTGATGGCTGATGACCCACGATTATAGGGGTGTATCGTAGTACTTTTGATAAATAGGAGTGTCGATCCCAACGAGGAGCAGAAGGTGTTGACTAGTGATATGGAGCAGGAAATCTCTGTAAATACTTAGCAAACGAATTTTTAGGGGTTTTCTGATAAAGCAACAAAACACATTGCAAATAATAAAGATAACGAACAACTGCAGCAAGTGGCCCAATCCTTTCTTAGCAAAGGACAAGCCGGTGGAAATACTTATAAGGACCAAACGTTCTCGAGGACACATGGGAATAATGTCAAGTGCTTTCGCTTCAAATAGCTAAGTACTCTTTTTTGGTGTTGTAAGTGTTGTGTGGGTGAACCTGTGCTAATGTGCCGACCTTACTTGGACTAATACATACTTGTGATTAAACCCCCTGCAAGCATCCGCAACTACAGGAAAGTAATTAAGATATAAACCTAACCACAACATTAAACTCTGAGATCCTACGCTCCCTTATGCAATGGTGTCCTAACAGGGGTTCAGATTTCTGTCACTCCGGCAACCCCACAATTAGTAGCCATAAATGCTGAAGTATCATGTAGTCGACGTTCACATGACACCACTAGAAGAATAGCACCACAACTTAAATACTAAACCATTGAATAATAACTCAACACAAATCCACTACTAGTAACATGACTTCTCCCATGTCCTCAAGAACTAAACGAACTACTCACAAGACATCATATGGATCAAGATCAAAGATGATATGGTAATGGATAACAATCTAAACATAAATAATAATCCAATGGTTCCATTGACAAGCATCAACTACAATAGTAATTAACACCGGGAAAGTTTCCCCTAAGAACTAATGCAAGATCCAACACGATTGTTACAGCGGGACGGAGTGGTGATGATGGTGCTGGTGGATATGATGGTATGGATGATGATGATGATCCCGATGAAGCCTAGCTTGATGACGGTGTTGATTGCGATGATCTTCCCTCTCCGGGAAGGAATTTCTCTGGCAGAAATCTGTCTGCCGGAGAGCTCTTTCTCTCTCGGTGTTTTCTGCCCCGTAGAGGTGGCGGAAATCTTTCTGTGGTCCCCCTGGTGTTAGGGTTCCGTGAGGAAGATATAGGTGAGAGGGTGGAGTCGGGAGCCGTCCATGTGGGCCACACCTTCCCTAGGTGCGGGGCAAGGTGGGCCCGCGCCTAGGGGTGTGGGTCCCCTGTGGCCTGGCTACGCCTCCCCTTCTGGCTTCCTCCATCTTCTGGGAAAATATAATTTTCCAATATTTTTCTGGTATTTTTCCGATCTTCACGAAATTGCATCAAAACACCTCTTTTTCCATCAGAAACCTGACTCCGGCAGTTCATCCTCCAAGAATCATCCAACATGCAAAAACAGAGGAAAAGACATAAGTAATACCTCATAATAAGACATATATCAATGAATAGAGGCAAATTATAATATAGAATGGTGATGCAAATTGGACGTATCAACTGTAGGGGTTCATAGCATGGAAAACAAAAACATTCTACTGCATGAACACACAATCAAGATCTAATCTATGATCAAGCCAAGATCTATATACTAGATCGGTGCAACAAGTTGATAGAGTACTAACCCTCGAAGATCCAAAGCGGTTAACGAGAGCAGATTCTCGTGGGTGATATAGTCGTTCACTTGCCGATCTCAAGATCGCGTAGATGATCCTTCCGGTGCCGCGTTCCGGCAGCACTCCCGCGGTCGATCACACGTACGGTAATTGATGAAGACCTTCCTATCCCTTGTTCCAGCAGGCACCGGAGGTTGTAGATCTCTCCTCGTGATTCCGGCAAGACGGCGTGGTCGAGTAGAGAGATCCCGAGGCTTCGCCAAGCAGCGAGTATGGTGGATTAGAGGGAGCCCCGGCGATCTAGGGTTTAGAGGGCCGAGGTTTAGAGGTAGCTAGCAACTAGAGTTTAGCTAGTCGGTAGCGGTTTAGAGGAGATCTAGATTGGTCACAACTAGAGAGGGGGCGGCGGCCAACCTAGGATTTCTTGGGCACCTAGGGAAAGGGGGATACCTTGGGGTGTGCCCCTACCCCTCCTTATATAGGTGTGGGGGGCATCCAAGGGTGTTCCCAACCCAGGTGGAAACCCTCCCTAACTCAGAAACCCTCCCTAACTCGGAAACCATGTTGGGATTTGACTTTTTCAAACTGCCTTTTTGACTTTCAAATTAGAGTTTGATTTCTCTCTTCCAAGTGTCCAGCCAAGTGACCTAGTACATGATGCAACCATTACACTTTGTCATGACACATCCATGTACCCTTACCCTTCCGGATCGGTGAACCTTCTAGACCCTTCTAGAACATTCCGGTGAAAACACCGGAATCATTCCCGAACTCCGAAATTGGACTTTCCTTATATGAATCTTATTCTCCGGACCATTTCGGATCTCCTCGTGATATCCCGGATCCCATCTGAGACTCCGAACAACATTCGGTCTCTTTACTCACATTCCATATCGACTAAACAACATCGAATCCTTAAGTGTGTCTCCCTACGGTTCGTGAATTATGCAGACATGATCGAGACTCTTCTCCGATCAATAACCAATAGAGGAGTCTAGAAATTCATATGGCTCCCACATATTTCTACGATTACTTCGTGATCGAATGAACCATTTACATATGATACCAATTTCCCTTTGTCTCACGATACTTTACTTATCCGAGGTTTGATCGTCGGTATCTCTGCATACCTAGTTCAACCTCGTTACCGATAAGTACTCTTTTCTCGTTCCCGTGATATGTGATCCCTTGTGAGACAGTCACATGCTTGCAAGCTAATTGGATGACATTCCACCGAGAGGGTCCAGAGTATATCTATCCATCATATGGATGGACAAATACCAATCTTGATCCATGTGCCTCAACACATACTTTCCGAACACTTAATGCCACCTTTATAGCCACCCAGTTACGGTGTGGTGTTTGATGTCATCAAAGCATCCTTCCGGTGATGGTGATTAGCATGATCTCATGGTCGAAGGAATTAGGTTACTATGTATCAGAAAGCTTATAGCAAGTGAACTATATTAAATGAATTGATCTTTATGCTACGCTTAACTATAGGAGTATGTCCATCACATCATTCTCCTAATGATATGACCTTGTTGTTAATAACATCTCTATGTTCATGATCAGGAAACCATGATCATATATTAACCAACAAGCTAGTTTAACAAGAGGCTTTACAAGGGACTCTTTTATGTTTACAAATCACACAAGTATTAATGTTTCCGGTTAATACAATTATAGCATGGTATGTAAAAATTTATCATAAGCATGAAGATATGATAATAACCACTTTATTATTGCCTCTTGGGCATATCTCCAACATCAAATCCCCCCAACCTTAGACCTTCGCTTGTCCCCAAGCAAAAACTAAGCTCAGTAAACATGTCCACAGGTTTATGGAGTGAAGTGTTGATAAAATAATACGGACAAGAAGCATCACACAACTCATAGAAGAAAGCAACTCACCATTATATAACTTAGCTTGCAACAAGTACAAGAGTCATAAAAGAGATGCATAAAGATAAATCATAATTGGAATTGGCAAACTTTTGTTCCTGGCCAAAGAACAACTGGCACACAGTTTCACAAAAAGCTTTTTGTTGAAGTTTTATAACAAGAGCACTCTTTGCTCAAAAAGGTTTTTCACAATGAAGGCTTTCAAAGTAATACTCAATATATAAGAGTCTTGTGCAAACAAGGAAGATAGAGAATATGATTGAATAAATCACCATATGAATGCTTGCAACACAACAACTCAAATGCTTGCTGGAGATAGAGAGGAAGTAGGTTTACTGACTCAACTTAAAAGTAGGAGAAAGGTCCCTTCATAGAGGGAATCAGGGATTTCAAGTCATAAAGAGCTTCCAAAAGATTATGGTACTTACTAGCTTTGAGCCCTCATTGCCCCTATCATAGGCATCTTGAGATGATTAAGGTTAAAGTGCACAAATATGGAGTATATGCTTGACAAAATATAAGTTGGAAATCTCATGTCCCTTGAGTACGAGGGCCGCTCCTCATGCTACTCAACTTTAGTCACTGGTAAGTTCTTGTCATTGTAAGTACATGTGTATCATAAAGAACCGCCAATGGGGTACCCCTTGCACATGGTATATGAGCTATCCCATAACCAAAATGACAAGGTAAGCAGACAATGAGCATCTCAACGATCTTTTTATTTACTATGTGATAGCTTTTTATTGAGTATGCTTCATAGAATGCTCACTATAGTGATGCTGCAAGTTTCCACCATGATTAGGCATGGCTTAGGCTAGCGGCCCAGGCGTTTCTCTAACACACATACATCACTCCATGGAATTACAAGTTCTCTCTTTATTTCACACCATCGACATCCATAAACAAAAGAGCATGATATCAACTGTGTACAACGTACATGTGCAATGTTGAAAGCGTTCCCCGTGACAGCATGGTTCTGCTAATCTCAACGTATAGATGCAAGCATATACAACTTCGATGACACAATGGTTCAAGTCTATTAGAGGCAAGAAAATAAGGTGTGCCATCAAGTTCGTGAGAGCTTTACTAACTAGTTTTCACATAACAAAATACTTTTTAATTCGAAAGATAGATGAAGCTTGAGAATTTGCTTGGAATAGCAATTGCTAATAGGTATATATGGTGGACACAAATGGCAAAGGTTTTGGTTCAAAGGGATTGGAAACATGAGAAGTAAGCCTTCTCAAAACAGGTTTTTGGCTAGCAAGGTTGGGTAGGAAGCAAAAGAGTTGAAAGAAACAAGCAAACCTACAAGTGATAAAGCCAAACATGCAATCTTCCTTGAAGACACAAAAGATCTTAAATAAAGAATACTAAGCTATGAGCCAGCAAGAAAGAAAATAAATGATATAAAATACCTGTAAGTTGTTTCTCTTTTTCTTTCAAACCTCAAAAAGTGTTGCTAATGACCAGAACTTGGTTTGCCAAAACCAATTTAGATTTGCTTGATGCTCCCAAAGTGATGCCAATACACATCAACAAGATCCATCATATAATAGAGATTGCAAACTAAAATAAGAAGTGCAAAAAGTAAAAGATGAAACTTCTCATTAATATTCAATAAAGGCACTCACACCAAGGGATACATAGATAATCAACTAAAGGAGAGATACTTCCACATGCAAACCAACCTATAAGATAACTTCTCTACCAAAGATATGAATCCACTAAAAAGGTAAAAGATAAAAGATAAAGATAGTGATACCGCGACACCCACCCCCCAAGCTTGGAACAAGCCAAGGGGATGCCAAACCCTTATGACGAATTAATCCTTCAGTGGTGATGGTGTTCTCTTGATAATCTCTTCAATTAGCTTCCTCAAATCCTCAATCTCAAAGGTCAGAGTACGAATCAACTCTGAATTTTGCTCAATGCAACTCATGATCATATCAGATCGAGAGCCCCAGTCTTTACTATTCTTTCCCCACTCTTACTTCTTAGTGTGTTCCTCACCTGCATGGTTAGAATGAGGCATATCCCACATCGAGGGCAAGTTCCCTTTGGGCACATGTTGGTATTGATGCTCATGTATAAGAGTATGGAAGGGTCTCTTGGTACGTGGAGGAGATGACCGTGGATAGAGGATATGACGCGGGGTTTTCCCTCCTGTAGACATCCGTGCTGTCCTCTTAAGCTTGATAGGTTTTGCCACCACTCCAATGCTTGCGATGGTAGCGCGGGTGTCCGGATGCTTGTCCTCCTCCATGTCTTCTTCATACCCTACAAAGATCTCCTCCTGCTTGGGATTGTGAGGATCACCTTCCTCAGGCTTCTTGCCTTTGTCGTTGGCGGAGACCATGGTGATCTAAATTTGAGGAGATTTCCTGATAGAAACAGATCGAAACGAAAATACGACGAGAACATGATGCACTAACCTCGGGGGATCCGGAGGGTTATATATTACGAAGTTTCAATGCATAAGGAAGGTACTGGTACGAAAACAAGGCGGAGTCGGAGCTCGGGGGGTCACACCCCCTCCAGGCGCGGCCAACTGGGGCCCGCGCCTAGGGTGGGTTTGGCCAACCCGGTCTCCTGTTCCTCCTCTATTCCGTCTCGTAAATTTCCTTATGTGATAAAAACATCAAAAATATAAAAAGATTAGGCTTTCACGAACCTTCTGTTTTCATCACTTTTACCTATTCAAAGATGAACTCTGTAGACTCCTTTCCTCCTTCTCCTGGAAATTCCTTTTCTCACAAGGCAATACACAAACTTCAATGGCAACACTAGCGTAAGAAAAAACAATAAGCCTTTAGGTACACACTTCAACTGAAATCCATCAAAACAAAGGCTTCTATAAGAGGCAAATGCAAATGATAACAGAAATCTGTCAAAACAGACCAGCAGGTAAAGATTGATTTTTTCGAAAACCTTCTGTTGCTCAAATTAAAAAAGTGCAAAACTAATGAAAGTTGGGTAACAACTTGGAGAACAAGCTTAGAAAAATACAGCTCCATACGACATGCTGAGATCCCTCATGAATTTTTACAATGCAACACAAAAATATGTCCCAGGACAGCCACTTTTCACAACTCCACTTCTCAAAAGTAGTTGAACTTGACACAAAAACCAAAACAAAAAGGATAAGGAGCGTTTATTACTGAAGTAATGACTTCCAAGACTCAACCAAACTCTTGGGTTATCTCCCAATAAGTACTTTTCTTTAATGCTTTTAAATTAGGCTTGAAACTTCCAAAGATGCTCACAAAGGAGATATATATCTGGAATGAAAGAGAGCATCAAGAAGCAAATAACTAACACATTTGAGTCTAACCCACTTCCTATGCATGGGTGTATCATGAGAAAACAAATTGTTGAAACAAAAAGCCACTAGCATAGGAATACAAAACATATGCAACTTCAAAGCCTTCAAAATAAAACGGGGAAACTTAACATTATTGAGATGTATAAAACCATGTTTACCTCTCTCATAATAACTTTCGGTAGTACCTTGAATAAAGTTGACAATATAACCATCAAAGGAAATAACTCCATCATCAGAATAAGCATACTTACAGTCATCAAAAAATGGTCCAAGGTCATAAACCGGATCAATAGAAGCAAGTTGTTCCATCCTAAAATCTTTATTAGACAAGCTGTTTTCACAAGGAGCTTTAGCAAATTTAGAAAAGTTGAACTCATAAGAATCTCCATCAAACTTAGTTAAAACTTTCTCCTTCTTACAATCTATAATAGCTCCACAAGTGTTCAAGAAAGGTCTACCAAAAATGATAGGGCAAGTTTTGCTAACTGCTGAATTAAGCACGAGAAAATCAGCAGGATACTTAATCCTACCACAAAGAACCTCCACATCTCTTACAATACCAATAGGGCAAATGGTTTCTTTATTTTCAAGGTGAATAACCACATCAATGTCCTCAAGCTCACAAGGACCAATTTCATGCATAATTTCCCTGTAAAGCTCATAAGGAATAGCACTACTAGCACCAATATCACATAAACCATAATAGCAATGATCACCAATTTTAACAGAAATCACATGAACACTAGTTTTTATAGCCTTACTAGGATGGGAGACAATATTAGAAGCGTCTTCACAAAAGACAATGTGATCATCCTCTATATTTCTAGCGTCAAGATTTTTCACAATAGCTACCACAAATTCAGTATTCAATTGCTCATCAGGCTCCACAGTTTTCTTAATACCCTTATTATCTGCACTAATCATCATAGAATACTCCTTTACCTTAGTTGGGAAAGTATTTTCTCAACATAAGGTTCAGGCACAATATGATTAGTAGTACAAACTTCGGTTCTTCTAACAGGAACATGACTAACAACATATTTATAAGGAGCATGGTACTTATTCCACTTCTTCTTGGGAATTTCTATGTAAGAGGCAAAGGCTTTAAAACAGTTGGCAATACTTTGGGAATCAAGACCAAACTCATTGCTAATATCACGGAAGTCATCAGTTCCCATAAAAGATTTAATTCATTTATAATCATAGTTTATACCCGACTTTCTTCCTTTGTCATTCTCCCAAGCTTCAGTGTTCTCTTGAATACGTCTACAAGATCCCATTTAGCTTCTTCCTTCATACATGTGAATGATCCAGCACAAGAAGCATCTAGTAAATTTTTATCATGAAAAGAAAGCCTAGCATAAAAGTTATTGATAATGATATTGTTAGAGAGTTCATGAATAGGAAATTTAAGAATTAGTAACTTCAATCTCCCCCAAGCTTGAGTTGTACTCTCTCCATCACGAGGCCAAAATTTATATATCAGATTTCTATCCTTATGAATCTCACTAGGAGGATAGAATTTAGAATAAAAGAGAGATGCTATTTCCTTCCATTCCATGGATTGTCCATTCTTCAGCAGCTTAGACCATTCCTCATCTCTCCCTTTCAAGGATATAGAGAGTAACTTCTTCTTCACCTGTTCAGTTGTGATACTTGCACACTTAAATAACCCGCATAATTTATGGATAAAAAGCAAGTGATCACCAGGATGGACAGTTCCATCCCCAAATTAATAATTATCCATAACACGATCAACAATACTTGTAGGTATCTTAAAAGGATCTATCTCAACAGGTGGTGGTTCATCTACTACCCTAGCAGTGGTAGTAGTTTTCCCAAATAGAAAACCAAGTGGGTTATCCATATTGGAAACAAAGTAACAAACATAAACAAAAAGAAATACTCACAGTAGAAGTTTCCTTTACTAGTTCCACTCTTCAATAGCGCTTCACTCCCCGACAACGGTGCCCGAAAATAGTCTTGATGACCCACAAGTATAGGGGGTGTATCGTAGTACTTTTGATAAATAGGGGTGTCGATCCCAACGAGGAGCAGAAGGTGTTGACTAGTGGTATGGAGCAGGAAATCTCTGTAAATACTTAGCAAAAGGATTTTTAGGGGTTTTCTGATAAAGCAACAAAACACAATGCAAATAATAAAGACAACGAACAACTGCAGAAAGTGGCCCAATCCTTTCTTAGCAAAGGACAAGCCGGTGTAAATACTTATAAGGACCAAACGTTCTCGAGGACACATGGGAATTCTATCAAGTGCTTTCGCTTTAAATAGCTAAGTACTCTTCTTTGGTGTTGTAAGTGTTGTGTGGGTGAACATGTGCTAATGTACCAACCTTACTTGGACTAATACATACTTGTGATTAAACCCCCTGCAAGCATCCGCAACTACAGGAAAGTAATTAAGATATAAACCTGACCACATCCTTAAACTCTGAGATCCTACGCTCCCTTATGCAATGGTGTCCTAATGGGGGTTCAGGTTTCTGTCACTCCGGCAACCCCACAGTTAGTAGCCAAATACACAATGCATTCCCCTAGGCCCATAAAATGCTGAAGTATCATGTTCGACGTTCACATGGCACCACTAGAAGAATAGCACCACAACTTAAATACTAAACCATTGAATAATAACTCAACACAAATCCACTACTAACAACATGACTTCTTCCATGTCCTCAAGAACTAAACGAACTACTCAGAAGACATCATATGGATCAAGATCAAAGATGATATGGTAATGGATAACAATCTGAACATAAACAATAGTCCAATGGTTCCACTCACAAGAATCAACTACAATAGTAATTAACACCGGGAAAGTTTCCCCTAAGAACTAATGCAAGATCCAACACGATTGTTACAGCGAGACAGAGTGGTGATGATGGTGCTGGTGGATATGATGGTGTGGATGATGATGATGATGATGATCCCGATGAATCCTAGCTTGATGATGGTGTTGATGGCGACGATCTCCCCTCTCCGGGAAGGAATTTCCCCGGCAGAAATCTGTCTGCCAGAGAGCTCTTTCTCTCTCGGTGTTTTCCGTCTCGCAGAGGCGGCGGAAATCTTTCTATGGTCCCCCTGGTGTTAGGGTTCCGTGAGTAAGATATAGGCGAGAGGGCGGAGTCGGGAGCCGGCCAGGTGGGCCACACCTGCCCTAGGCGCGGGGCAAGGTGGACCCGCACCTAGGGGTGTGTGGGCCCCCTGTGGCCCGGCTACGCCTCCCCTTCTGGCTTCCTCCGTCTTCTGGAAGAATATAATTTTCCAATATTTTTCTGGTATTTTTCTGATCTTTGCGAAATTGCATCAAAACACCTCTTTTTCCATCAGAAACCTGACTCCGGCAGTTCATCCTCCAAGAATCATCCAACATGCAAAAACAGAGGAAAAGACATTAGTAATACCTCATAATAAGACATATATCAATGAATAGAGGCAAATTACGATATAGAATGGTGATGCAAATTGGACGTATCAGTGGCCTCCTTCTCCGTCGAAATGGTCGGTCGGGTGGTCTTGCCGTCTTGCGGCGGATCCTGCTAGCTTCCGGCGGGTGGCGTGAGAGCTGCTGGCTCGGTTTCAATAAAGGAGGTGGTCATGGATCCCTCTCGAGTCAAGACGATGATCTGCCGGATGTTGGTCTCCATTGATCTGGTTTCTGTGTCGTGTTCCGAAAGGCTCCACCGACGAACTCCATAAGTGCTATCATGCCGTGAGTTTGCTGGAAGGATTGAATTCGGCCGTACGCACCCATATTTTACCCTGTCCGTTTGGTTTCAGAGGGTGTGCTTCGAAGCTTTGTTGGCTGTTATTATCATGGGGCATGTTCTCGTTCCATGATGCTGACGGAGAAAGTCATGGAGACCGAGATCTGAGGACAGACAATGGTGGTTCGAGTCTGGGTGGTGATGAGAAATTGGCTAGGTGACTTGTGAATTGGAGCAGTGGCATTCAAGTGGGGGCGATTGCATAGGAGAGGTTCATGGTTCTACCTCTGAGGGTGAAAACCCGGGGTTTGACCTTAATTGGTTGTGCTTGACAATGACCTTGTTGAAGGTATTGTTTTGAGAGGGCGGACTTTCTTTAGGATGAAAACCTAGATCTTTGATCGGGCGATGACGGTGTTTGTGCACTGTTCCCTTCTTGGAGGCGTCGTTTTTGGAGAAACTGGACTTCTGATGCTGTCTTGGTGGTGGTAGTACTGCTGTTTCATTGAATGAGTCACTGTAGCGAGACTTTTCTTTTTTATAATTCTTTTTTTTTATTGTAATATCCTACAAAGCGATCAAAATTTATACAAAACGTTCCTAGAGAATAGAATCCTCGAGAATTCATAAAAAAAATCTGAACCAACGAGGTAAACAATATTATTCCATGTACAAGAAAAGGGAAGGTTGTACAATTTATAGAAACATGTGGTCAGTTCAGACCAATTGAGCTACTATACATGATTACCTAGCTTTTGACAGCCTTTCCTCATAACTACTTGATACTTGTACTATTTTTTTTCTTTTTCCCAAGCAGTTCACACCGCTAGCTCATCACTAAGAAAAGAAGGTCAACAAGTTGAATTACTTAATTAACCCATGCTTCTAGAAAGATATTGGTTGGGTGCAGCGCTTTGTCCCCATTTAAAAAACAACACTGGAATATCAGAGTATAAAACTAGTATATAGATCGTCTTTTCATGAATAAATGGACAGTTCATCAGCATTCCTTTCAAATTTCCATGTGGCTATAAGCTATTTTTATTGTGCCTCAGTACTCTCTCAAGTCCACGAAAAGTTACTAACAATATAATTTTGACTACCAGTTTTTTATGTCCCTAAATTCTTGTGTTTCAAATGGGGTGTTAGCGGTATAGTGTTTCTTTATTGAAAGCGGGTATAGTTTAGAGTATAGCGATCCAGTGAACGAGTACAAGGATCGGCGATGATCACAATAGGAATGAAAATGTGCAACTCTGATCTGAACTGAAGAACAACTACAAAAGGCTGCAAAAGCGAGCATTATTTATGGACATGACAAATCAGCAGCATACCATACTATCTACAAGAGCATATCTCCAAATAGTTAATCCGAGCATAACTAACTACTTTTGTGTTCTGTCGCGTAGCTTCAACCATTTCAATCGGCTCAATACTAAATTAACACTAAAAATTTGTTCAAGCAGACAAAACAAACGCGAGATGATTTAGAACCTCTGTATAATCCACGCTGGACGTTTGAACAGGTCAAATAAACGATTCACGACCACCAACCCATCAGTTCACCCAGAACCATACCCGCACCCGCACCACCGTGACAGAACGTTTGCCACGTGGACCCCGCGCAGCGGCCTAGCTCGTCTCGATTGGTGGGTACGTCTCTCGTCAGCTCGTCGATCAGGGCCCTCATACCACTGCGCCGCCAGTCAAACGCCACGAGCTTTGACCAGTCCACGGTCAAAGTTTCCGAAGCTCTATATAGTCTTCCTCTTCCAGTCCGTCCAAGCAATCCCTCCCAACGATCGCATCCTCTTCCACCCTCCCTCCCTCCCTCCATCTCGCTTCCTCTCCCCCTCGACGTACGTAGGCAGACACGCGCGCACGGCCGTCGCGAAGTCCGTAACGCGCACGCGCGCGGTTTTGTCCCCGAGCCGTTGTACGCGATGACCACTTCGTCGTCGGGGAGCGTCGAGACGTCGGCCAATTCGAGGCCGGGCTCCTTCTCCTTCGCGAAGAATGCGAGCTTCACGGACATCCTGGGGAGCTCCTCTGCCAGCGGTGGCGGCGGTGAGAAGTCCGGGTACAAGGCCATGACGCCGCCTTCCCTGCCGCTCTCGCCGCTGATGTCGCCGTCGTCCTACTTCAACATGCCTGCCGGCATGAACCTCGCCGACTTCCTCGACTCGCCGGTGCTCCTCTCCTCCAGTGTAAGCAACCACATCAACAGATGAATTCGAGTACTTCCAGTGTCAATTCGTTCGTATTGCTAACGCGTGCGTGCTCGTTTCCAGATCTTCCCATCGCCCACGACGGGAGCGTTCGGGTCGCAGCAGTTCAACTGGAGGCCGGAGGCGCCACCGGCGAGCTCCGCCGAGCAGGGCGTCAAGGTCGAGCAGAGGCAGCAGCCGTACTCCGACTTCTCGTTCCAGACGGCCGCGCCGGCGAACAGCGAGGAGGCCGCGCAGGCGACGACCGCAGCGACCTTCCAACCACCAGCCCCACAGGTGAGATCAGAAACTCGTGCGCTGTCATCGCCGACTTTGTCAAACAAATATAAACTACTAGTACTAGTATACCATTTCCCTTCATTCTGCAACCACAGATCAGGCACCTGTCCTGCTGTCGTATCATGATCTTTTCTCCTCGATTTCCCAAGAATTATCTGTCCCGTGACAGCGATCGATTAGTGAGAACCCGAACGGCGTACGAGATTCCCTAATATTCTCTCTTTGTAAATACTTCAGGGGGAGGAAACGTACAGAGGCCAGCAGCAGCAGCAGCCTTGGGGGTACCAGCAGCAGCCCGGCGCCATGGACGCGAGTGCCAACGTTGCGAGCTTCAGCGCGCCGGCGGTCCAGGCGACCTCGTCGGAGATGGCGCCGAGCGGCGGCGTGTACCGGCAGACGCACTCGCAGAGGCGGTCGTCGGACGACGGGTACAACTGGCGTAAGTACGGGCAGAAGCAGGTGAAGGGGAGCGAGAACCCGCGCAGCTACTACAAGTGCACCTTCCCCAACTGCCCCACCAAGAAGAAGGTGGAGACGTCGATCGAAGGCCAGATCACGGAGATCGTGTACAAGGGCACCCACAACCACGCCAAGCCGCTCAGCACGCGCAGGGGCTCCGGTGGCGGCGGCGGCGCCGCGGCGCAGGTGCTGCAGAGCGGCGGCGGCGGCGATGCGTCGGAGCATTCGTTCGGAGCGATGTCGGGCGCGCCCGTCTCGACGCCAGAGAACTCGTCGGCGTCCTTCGGGGACGACGAGATCGGCGCGAGCTCGCCTCGCGCTGGCAACGTCGGCGGCGACGATCTCGACGACGACGAGCCGGATTCCAAGAAATGGTGAGTGCCGTCTTAGTACAAATTGTTTTGGCGCCAAATGTTATGGTTTTGCATTCTGGGAGGAGGATCAGGGGAAATTATTAACCTGCTATTTTGCCAAATCTGTATAGGAGGAAAGACGGCGACGGCGAGGGAAGCAACAGCATGGCCGGCAACCGGACGGTGCGGGAGCCGAGGGTGGTGGTCCAGACGATGAGCGACATCGACATCCTGGACGACGGCTACCGGTGGAGGAAGTACGGGCAGAAGGTGGTGAAGGGCAACCCGAACCCGCGGAGCTACTACAAGTGCACCACGGTGGGGTGCCCCGTGCGGAAGCACGTGGAGCGCGCGTCCCACGACCTGCGCGCCGTGATCACCACCTACGAGGGCAAGCACAACCACGACGTGCCCGCCGCCAGGGGGAGCGCCGCGCTCTACCGCCCCGCGCCACGGGCGGCGGCGGACAGCGCCATGAGCACCAGCCAGCAGTACACGGCAAACCAGCAGCAGCCGTCCGCCATGACGTACCAAGCCAGCGCCGCCGCCGGGACACAGCAGTACGCCCCGAGGCCCGACGGGTTCGGCAGCCAGAGCCAAGGCTCGTTCGGGTTCAACGGCAGCTTCGGCTTCTCGGCCGGGTTCGACAACCCGACGGGGTCGTACATGAGCCAGCACCAGCAGCAGCAGAGGCAGAACGACGCGATGCACGCCTCGAGCGCCAAGGAGGAGCCCAGGGAGGACATGTTCTTCCAGCACTCCCAGTTCTGAATGACCGACGAATGTCAGAAATGGCAAACGAGATGACTAGATGGAACTGTTACTTTTGTAATCTGTAATCGTACTAGAATAGGCGTAGACACATTCGTTTATTTCTTTGGAGGCTCCCTAGTAGGTGCAGATGGCTGCAACAGATGGGTTGCCCTTCCTTAACACGCGGGGAAGTAAAGAAAAGATGTAGGGATATAGGGGTGATACACACATGACAAGGCAGCTTTGTTCTGCCATTGTTTTACGCAGAAATATGTTGTACTATTCAAATTTGATTCAGAGTTTTTTACACATGTTGTTCATGATTCACGGCGGGCACCCTCACCCTAAAATCGTATAATGTCTTCGGAGTTCTTTACACATGTTGTTCATGCTTCACAGCAGGCCCCTCTCCTCCTAAACTCGTATAATGTTAAATACAAGGATATATCCCTTTGTAATTAGTATATAGATGTATATGTAACTCTATATAAAACTCTATGTAACTTTTTTTTTGAACAAAACCCTATATAACTTAAATAAATAATACGTTTTCTAGCTGTATCTGTACTAATACGAGCTCTACCTAAAGGGAAAAAAGTATGGTTACGCCGAATCATCGCCGACGATGGTCGTGTCCGCGCGGGGTGGTAATGGTGGTGGTTTGGTCCGGCGAGCCGATGACTCGGCCTGGAAAGTACACGGCTCGGCTTGGCCTCGTAGGTGTGTGTCAGTAGGGCTGGCATGGCGACAACGCGGGAGAGCTTGGCGGCGGCCGGGTCCGGCAACTTGTCCGGTGGCGAACTGCCTGGTGACTTGTCCGGCGGCCACGGACCGACCGGCCAGGGCGCGGAGAGCTTAAGGTTGCGGTCGTGGCGATGGCATGGCGACAATCGCGACGATGGTCGATGGTGAGGTCAGGTCAGATCATGTGCGTGCGGAAATTGCGTATAACTACAGTCTACATATCCGGATACGCATGTCTCTATAAGGGTAATACTCTTTTTAGATACGGATTCCATATATACATAGACGTATTTATACAAATTTAACGGAGAGGAGTACTACTGGATCAAACCGCTCACAACATTCAGATGGGGATCCTCTCCCCCCGGTGATTGCCCCCTCACAGAGGAGGATTGTTACATGTTGGATGCGCTGTGAATTCTGATATGTTTTTTCCTAACTTCTCAGTGATAGATCTGGAGTAATAGTGCAATCCATTGTCATTTTTTTAAACAAAGGCAAAAGCTTTGCTTTATTCATTAATTAAGAAGAAGGTGCCCAGTTAATTAGCGGGAAACCGGACTAAAACCATACAACAAACTCAACACCTCGGGGCCACGCCCCCTCACAACACCCACAACTAAAGAAACAAACGGACAACGCACTTGCCAAGACAAGTCGACCTCCTGCCCATGCCGGAGAGCAGACGCCGTGGACACTATGGGAGGAGTAGGCATGGGACACTCCAGCGTAGCCGAAGAAGATGAACCTCCAGAAGAATTGCGCCAGATTGACCTTGTCGCCCACACTACCCGAGATCGATGCCCTCAGCACCGCCAAAGCTTCGGGGCCGCCGCCCCGACATCCAACTGCTCCGCAACGCCGAGCGGACCACCAACACCACCTTCCGGGACCGCCATCCCAACATACCACCGCTCGCACTTGAGCCACAACACTGCACGACACAGCCACCCGCAGCCCAAACTGCACAAAGAAAACCGTCCGCAGACCACAACCGTCATACCAACATCCGGGGCCGCCGCCTCGACGTAACAGCCCACCGCCTCCTCTGAGACGCGTCAACCGAGCCGACAACCTCGCCGCACTAGCGACACAAGATCATCACCCAAGCCATACGAGAAATCGCTCTGCCACAAGAAGCTTTTGCCCGCGGATTCCGAGGCCGCCGCCTCGACTTGCAAAAATTATCCACTCGGGGCCGCTACCCCGACATCCACCAACCTGATGACTAGAGAAGCAAATGCCAACATAGATGCCCTCCAAGACGACGCCTCCAAGAAGGTACGCGATGTGGCGAAATGGTCATGCCGAAAACCCCCCGTGAGCTAGGATTTCTCCGGAGGCCAAACCCCACGAGGGTGTAGAAGGAGCTCCACGGCAAGCGCCTCCAAGAAGGGAAACGACGCAGGACGCTGCCGCTGCCGGCACCGACAAGTCGGTACTAGGATTTCGCCCGGAACTCCTTCGCCAACCCAAGAATGGTGCACAAGTAGCACAGCTTCTCATCATCGACAACCACCAAGTACTACCTCATGACGACTCCAAACACAGCCGCCGGGCCGTGCACAAGCGGTAGGCCAGCATAAAAAAAGCAGCTCGAGCACGGCAAGACGTGGTTAACGGTAGTGCACGGCGTGTGCCGCGGGTGTCGTGCCCGTCTGCTTCCGAATCTGTGCACGGCCGCAAGATTACCGGCGGCCTCGGCAATATTTGCAAAAATAGGTCGCCAAGGTCGAACCTCGCCTCTCCCTCCGCGCCCTCTACCACAAAGACAACGAATTCTAGCTGTTATAGTTCAGTCAACACGTTTTAAGGCTAAATTTCGACGGCTGCGAAAAAGGCCACGGCCAGCGTTTGGCGTGCAGCGTCGCAGCAGCCCGTTTAGCTCAGGTGCCGGGCTCGGGCCGCCAGGCGGGACACATGGCACGGCCCGGCACGTGCCGGGCCAGCCCGTTGGCCAGATTTGGACGACTCCACGTAGCACCTCATGCTCCAGCGGCCAACATCACGACAACCTAACCCCGGGGCCGCCGCCCCGGCATCCTCCGCACCAGTGCACCACATGGCCAGCAGCACGACCAAGACCAGATCGTGATGGCGAACTAGCTGCAGCGCCCTTCAGGTTCCAGCTTGCTCCACGCACCTCCAAGCAGGGCCCCGACACCACCTCTCTGAACCACTGCCCCCAAACAGTTGCGGCCCTCGAGGCCCAGATCGGGCCCAAACGGGCCGCCGCTGCCCCTGCCACAACGCCCCCCGCCGCACACGACCTCAGCACCGGCCGACATCTTCTCGCGCTCCTCCAGGAACCCGGCAGCCCTCCGCCACTGCAGCTCCGCCGGCAGACCGCAGCCACGCCGGCGAGTGCAAGGAGCCGCGCGGCGCCCTCCCGCGTCCACCGCGAGCTCCCCCCGCGCCGCCTTTGGAGGCCGGGGCCGCCGCCACCGCGGCGAGGCCGGCGGCAGCGGCGGAGGAGGGCCGTGAGGAGGAGGCCGAGGCCCGGCGGCGGTGTTCCCCCGTGTCGCTCGAGACGAGCGACGCGGGGTCAGGTGGTATGTTGCATCCATTGTCATTTGTAGTGGTGCAGGCTAGAAACTGATCGACCAAACATTTCTAAAAGAAAATGGATCAACCAAATATTGTTTTTGTACTGCTACTACCGGTCTACATTGTTCAAGATTCACAGAGGATGATTGTTGAATGTAGGTTTTAGCACAGATTTCCCTGTCGGGTACATAAATGACCAACAGTGTTAGCACATGAGTATAATCTCTCTAGCCTGTTGCATCTGTCTGAGTTTAGGCTTACATGACTTTTTTTTCCATAGTAAACGTGCTTACATGGATTTGAAAGGTGGATTTCGACCGAAGTTTCCTCCATGCCTAACTAGTTGAGGTTTCAATTAACCGTGTGCGCATAAACAAATGAGCAGCAAGTCAGCTATGCTCCACGGGAATCAACAATGACACTGTACGCGGTAACCGAGGTCCAAATTTTGTTCAACGCACATAATCAGTGAATAAAAAACGTGACTTAGAGGAGATCTCTCTGGACTCTGGTGGTAGTCAGCCTGAACTCGTGAGTCAGAATACTCAACGCTTTGCCGGAGCAAAGAAGCTCAAAAGGCTGATCCGGGAGCCACCCTGATTTTTTCTGCTTCTCTAGTCCTTGTTTTTAGTCCTCTTACTCTTTCTTTTTGTTTATATTATCCCTTTGGTGCAATACCAACATATAATTATTCTATCTTTTATCAAAATCGAAAGCCAGCAATTGCTGGATCTTTGGAAAAAAAATACTCAACGCAAAAAAGGAAAAAAAAAAACTCGCGACTCGGAACAGAAAAGAACTGACTCAGCAGAGGCAGTCCAGGCTTAGGGCTCACTCGCTTGATTTTTATTTTAGCATCGGCTGACTCGCTTGAGCGAAGGATTCCCCACAGGCTACACGAATGCCAAAATCTGCGGTCTGCACCCAGGTCCAGGGAGTTAAATACACTAGTGGTCCATGCAATTGTCCGTTTGGCTTCATTTAGTTTTTGATACTCGTAATTTGAACAATTTAATGTGTGTATTTGTCAGGACTTAATTTAGTCTAAAAGCACGTTTACTCGAATGTGAGCTGACGCAAACAACATGTGGACACGGATCCCACCTGCAGGAGAGCAACTGACATAGAAATTCGCAGGAACCACCTCCTGTATATAAAACTTACATTTCTGTGGCCGTTGGCGTCGCCTCGGCGTCGTCTTCCTCCACAAAGAGCCGCTACATGTTCTGGTCGAGTGATCACCGTCACCGTCACCTCTCTCTCCTTCTTGACTCCTCATGTTCTAGATGCAGGATTGGGTTGCTGCAAGTTTTCAAGCCAGCTGCTCTCCTGCAAATGGAATCCGCATCCACGTGTCATCCTCGTCAGCTCAAATTCGATGGCAAACATGTTTTGAGGCTAAATCGAGTCCAATTGACAAATACACCGGTTAAATTGTGCAAATTCCAAGTATCAGGACTAAATCGACCCACCTATACAAGTACACGGACTATTGTTGTATTTAACTCTAGGTTGCTGCAAGTTTTCGGGCCACCTGCTCTCCTGCAAGTGAGACCCACTTCCCTCCAGGTTGCTGCAAGTTTTTCGGACCAGCTACTCTCCTGCAAGTGACACCTGCGTCCACATGTTGTCCTTGTCAGATCAAACTCGGCATACATGATTTGAGGCTAAATCGAGTCTAATTAACAAGTACTCGGGTTCAATTGTGTAGATTCCAATTATTAGAACTAAATCGAGCCACCTGTGACTGTTGTTATATTTAACTCCAGGTCCAGGCCAGCCAGAAATTCTTGAGTGTGGGTTTTTAAATCTTGTAGGTAACTGAATGTGTGTGCAGAGTCGGTGTTTCTACGATGATTTGTGCATGCGTGTAATACTGATTAGAACTTCAAAGTGTTCTGCAATCTTACATTCTTCTGTGGTACGACTATTCTGAAGATAGGGATGGTCCACCAGGGAAGGAGTAGAAGAAGATCGTGAATACAAGCTTCACAGCCATGCCGCCGAGCCAGGACTTGTCGTTCCCGTCGGGGTTCGCTTCAATCCCGATAGGGTTTCCCGGCATGCCGTCGGCCTTATCGGCTGGATTTGCGGCGGTGGCAGCGGGCAACGTCCCCTCTGGGCAGTTCGCGCCACGACGACCGCTCCAGCCCCCGCCATGACGGCCCGATCCGCCTCGGCTTCGCCCATAGCTCCGGCAATTAGGTGTCGTCCTTGCCTTGAAGATCAAGCTGGAAGCAGTTTGCGTTGAAGATCAAACTGTGGGTTGATGACGTCCTCGCTTGAAGTACATGAACAAGTAGAAGGGCTTCAAGGTGACTCTCTTCGGGGCTTTCAACAACACTGAGGAGTTGATCACCTGCGACATGGTAATCTGAGGGCCCTTGGTGGATGTAGTATGAAACCACTGTCTTTTGCCTTAGGGGTGTATACCCTGGCGTGAACAACTTATTAGGTAGCATGGGATGCACCTGACTATGAACTGTCCTAACTAGTATATAGTTTCTATGCTATGTTCTTGTTTATGCTCTGTTCATATGAATGTGGTGTGTTTGATGTGCTGCGTTGATGTGCTTGATAAGATCACCACATTTAAATGTGTTGAGTGTATCAGCTTGTGTGTGCAAAAAGAGGGAACCTGGCTAGACACCAAACACCTTTTTTAGCATCTGCTAGAAAAAAAAGACAACCTAGCATATACGACTCAGGCTACCAAACGGGCTGCAAAACTGGTCCGAAGGCTGTCTCAGTCTGGCACTATCTATCTCAGCACTGTCGGACTAGACCAAAAAACCCATGCAGGCTAACAAACAGGATACACCTCGTAGTACAGAACGTATTGTGCCGTCGCACTAGAACTTTGTGGAGACGGCAAAAATGTAGTACATCATTTCAAGCATACAGCCCATTATACCTAAAGTTGCTAAGGAGTTCTCCATCATGTTAAACTCTGATAGGCACAGGAACAAAATCATATTATCTGCTTATATGTGACCCGTGTGGCAGCCATGCATCCATCAGGTCAGAAATAAGCGTTTCAGAGTTATGAAGCACAAACTGCAGATATGTTTTCTCTCATCAGCATTTTTATTCCAGATTCTTTACAACCATGCAATCATGGATTTTTTAAGAATTGTGCTTCACGGTAAGAGTTTGCATTGCACAAAAGTTTAAAATTAGTGTAAAATTTCAGGGATGCAGGCACCTTGAGAAGTGCCTGTTTTCATTTTCCTTCAGTAAACGTTGTTTAACCCAGCTACGTCGTTAAGAGAATCTCCAATTAGGAACTCACTTAAAACTTCGACCATCCTGCAAACCAAACGCAAGACATTAAAAGAGTGATGGATTCTTCGATTCTTCAGTCTACCAGCTCCAATTTGACTACTCTCTGTAGAACTTGTCAAGAAATGCTAAACGGCATCCATTCCAAAAAACAAATATCAGCCTTCCAGTTCTGGAACACCTTCTCTGGGCAACTGGTCAAGAAACTTCAAATGATCTATCACTATCTTGACTGGACGTACGCCGTCAGCTCTCATTCTCTCTATGAACCCGTGGGGTCGGACTTTGGCATTGACATAAGCTTCAAGTAACACAGAATAAAGTGGTTCTCTTCCTGGGTACCCTACCTTCTTCAGCCTATCAAATATCTTCTCGGCATTATGGATATCACCTTCTTTTGCATATGCCCTCAGTAAATAGATGTACGAGCCATAAGTGGGCCTTCTGTCCAGGTTTTCTTTTGTAACATTCAGCAGAAATGAATCGGCTTTCCCTACCTCGCCTGAATTTACATAGAGCTTGATAAGCAGATCCCAGGTTACAGAGTCGCTTGGACACCCATCAGAAGACATCCTTTCTACCAACGCTTTACCCTTGTCCATAAGTTTATTTTCTGCATACACACTCAGCATTGCGTTATAATACCTGGACGATACCTTCTTTGTTGTTTCTAGCATTGCCTCAAAGGTCTCCTCGGCTTGTTTGATACACCCAAGTTTACCCCACGCCTCAATTGCAGCAACAAAATCCCCCCGGTTAGGCTCCGTGCACAACTTCCATATCCTCGCCACCTCACCTGGTTTGCTGAGATCTGCATAGAGAAGAAGAAGAGATCTGATAGCATGTCGTTTATCCTTGATATAATCCATTTCCATCTCACTGATAACTGCTTCTGCTTTCTCTGTAAGGCCCGCATATATGTAGAATTTCGCAACCAATGTCCGTGTAGCAAAATCTAACTCAACACCACTGGCCTTCATCTCACTTAAGACGAGCTCCATGCCTGACATGTCATTTGATCCCCCTTTCAAGACAATTATGAGCTTGTATGTGAAGGGAGAGGGTTTAATATTTTCCTTTTCCATCAGTGTGAGTATATCAGCTACCTTATTACAAGCAACCCTCTTGTACAACGATATCATCTGGTTGCAAGCAGAGACAGTTAAGGGTAAAGAGAGGTTTCTTATTTCCCTGAAAACTTCTTCTGCTTTCTGGATATCGCTCACACGCACACAGTTCACGAGTAGAGTTTCGTACAGGACCTCATTCCTGAAGGGTTTTGGGACCCTTGCAATGTACTTTTGAGCATTTTCAATACCACTATGCCGTGCAATCAAATCAAGAAAACAAGCATAGTCACATTCTTCAAATTTGAGTAGATTTCTTCCCTCTATCCACTTTATAAACTGCAAGTGTTTAGAGGCATGTTAAAAAAAATCGGGGTTGCATTTCCACGATTATGTAAGTGGTATATTGTAGACAGGAAGCATATATAATGTGTTAAGGTGTTGATGAAAAGCTAGTGAAATTGCCACACACTGTTAGAAATTACAGCTAGTTAAACATGCAGATCAGATATACTTCATGAAATGAAACTCGAAATATAGTCGCATACTTATTGTTTCCATAAGAACGGTGCATACTCGTGATATAGACCTGAGGTGAATTGACTATAAAATGCAGCAGTTATTAACATAGTCACTGGACACTCCATAAGAGCAAACAGCGTCCTAGTAGGCTTATCCATACCATAAGAAGGTAAACTGAAGCTACATGATCTGAATAGAAGAAGAAACCTAAGCAAAATGAGAGACACTTCATAGTTTGCCAGAGGGTTCTAGACTCTTCACGTTCTTGTCCTAGTCTATTAAACGTGGAAGAGGCAATAAGATGAATGTGTTTATGAATGAAGAAAGAAATGGCAAGGAAAAGGCAATACACAGAATGTGCTAAGCAAAAGACAAAGATGGCTTGAGATAGATCAAAAGTATTTGCATCCTAACTAATTCATCCAACTGCTAAGAAATCATAAGAGTAAGACATAGAGGAAAAACTGTGCATTTCCCTACAAAAAATTCCTCTACAAGTGGTATTTTTAAATCTAGATGTTTTATCCTTTCTTCATAATTTTGTTACGAAATATCAAATTTCTGGCTAAGTGCATGTACAGCGATGTGGTGCTAGTTGTCTCTAGCACTGTCACCTACTATTTCTGACGTGAAGGAGAGAGGGGAGATGATGAGCTGAACCATCTCCCATCCGACAGAAAGCTTCTGCGGAAGAACATAGGTGAAAAGGACAACCAAAAATTAATTTGCATTGCAAAATTACCACTATGCGGTGGCACCGAAGTGTGGATCCGCATAAAGATAATGGATGGAAGAATCGCATAGTTCCAGAAACATATAAACCCTTGTATAGTTGGTACCAGTGAATGCTTGAACCAACAAGTAATGCACGCGTTCTTGAAGTGTTCAGAATTCAACTAAGTGTTCTTAGTTTTTTTAACACTTAGTTGAATTCTGAACACTAGTTATGGTCTAGTCTAACCAGCAACAGATATAGCTTAACTGGAGATCTATTTCAACCCCTCCAGTCCAGTTGCTAAAAGAGAAGTTCATGCTTTAATTGGTTTTCTGTCTCAGCCCTAACAGGTCAGTACCAATATTTGAACATACGAAGCAGTCAACATAGTACAACCTAACTTAAAGCTTCTTCATGTCCAGGCACATTTTTCATAAGATGACAAGGCTGGATTTATAAATCCATGACTTGTCACAAATGAAGTGACACTTCATGAACAAACCACATCCTCAAACAAACTGCTGCTGTTTGGTCATCCTTTTGTAGATTTTTCAGGAAAAGATGATTAATTTTCTGTTCCATAAGAGTGGTGGGATGGAAATGCTCGCATGTTGCCACAGAAAGGTGGGATTTTTTAGG
The DNA here is from genome assembly GCA_023614405.1 of Avena insularis. NCBI lineage: Eukaryota > Viridiplantae > Streptophyta > Magnoliopsida > Poales > Poaceae > Avena > Avena insularis. The sequence continues at coordinate 342,721,505 of CM042689.1, read as the reverse complement.
GTCTCTGCATAGAATCTGATTCCAATCATCATGACCTAGTATGGACATGAGTCTGGATTTTTTTTATCCTTTGGTAGTAGCACTAACATCCAGGCGAATTAGCTGGAGAATTTTTTTAAAAAATTCACACAACTGTTAACAACTTACAGAAAACAAATATAACACAGTTCCATAATGCATGCATGAAACACTGTGGACGCCAACTTAGACAGAAACTTTTGTTATGAACACTATGAAACTACACAAGGAAAGTAGGTAAGAGTAAATGCCAAATGGATGCATGCTGTATTTATGAATAACTGTAACATGTGGTGCATTTTACTAAAATAAGTACACATAAAAATATGTAATCCAACAGTCGTCCTAATTACAAAGTTGACAAACAGGTACCTTCAAAGCCTTACGATACAATCGCTGCTTCTTGAGGTGAAACAAAACCAGCAAGACTTCATTTCTTTCAAGCTGGTTACCATCTCCAATCCATCTATCAAGCATGGATACAACTTTACCTGAAGGAGCATCCAACACGGTCTGCAAAAGATAAGGCCTGTGGGTTCTGTGTCGTGATTTTAGATCAGCACTGTGATTCATATTAGAACTCCAAGACCCTGAAATACTAGCTTTTGTTTCATTAGGTTTCTTCCTGGCCTCGATGGTAACATTCCCATGGCTGGGCTCATCGTTGCAATCGAAGTTTTCATCTGGTTGATCAGCTGCTTCTTGACCTAGCAACTCATCACAAAATTTGCTGTTGGTGAGCCACTCTGTGGGTTCTGCGGAAAATCTCCGAATGATGGGACTTTCCAGATACCCAAGTGGAAACACTTGGGATACAACCCGGCAAACACCATCTCTCAAGCCTCCACCAGTCAATTTACTATCCATGGATCCAGAACACATAGGAAACACATGGGGAACATTCTTCGATCTGAAAAAAAGAAGTAGAGTTTGGAAATTCAAGGCTTACTATAAAAAGGTTGCAATCCACATTTTGTCATGTATATACAGTGAATTTGAGGTGCATTTACAGAATTGTCTGGTTTACATCTGATTATCAGGCGCTATTCCTTCTTATTTCTGAAATCATATCAGATAAGGTGCTATTCCTCAAAAGTGGTATGCCACTATATACATGTTTGTTAACATTGTTGACTAAAATGATGTGCCTTTTCTCCCCAATCTAATATTCCTCGCAAAGGTATTACCTCTGTTCCAAAGTATAAGATGTTTAGGAACAGAGGTAGTACAATGCAACTTATTGGAAGAAAACAAACATAAACAGATAAACTGGGATGACCAAAATGAAAGGAAGTCGTGCCTTGATAAGAGCAACTAAACCGGGAGAGGGACAAAAAATTACCGGGACCGGACTACCTTAGAGAGCAAACAAAGAGCATAGACACACAGAACGCGTAGCAACCATAATGCTCGGACAGGCCAAAGTGTCCATGATGGGGAGGGTGAGAGCGCTCGCCTGCCAGCTCGGTGGAGGGACTGCCACATGTAGGACGATGAGGCGAGGGACCACGATGGTAGCGAAGCTCGGCGACCGCCGGCGGAGATCAGTCGGACGGCCGTGCTCTAGTTTTCGGAGGTAGGTTTCGCGAAGGGGGGGAACGGGGGCCGGAGAGGGGAGGAGACGGAAGGCGGCGATTCTAAAGTTAACGCTACATGAAGGAGTTTCATCCACCGTTCGGTCTCTGCTGGAGATTCGTGCTAGTTAACGTCGCCGTTTCCTCATACCGTGAGGAGATTCCTCTGCTTTATGGTTTTTTCAGCTTTTTGCAGGGACCGCGCTAGGCGTCACCCGGACGATGGGGGCTTCCCATCGTCCTGGTCCCGTACGCCACGTGTCCCCTAAATAGTTTAAAATCTCGCGTTTTGCTGCAAAACATTCCGTTTTTGCTACATATGTTCTCGCTTTTGCTTCCGAAAAAACGGTTCGTTTCAGAAATAGAACGCCTCGCCGGAGACCTCACCGGAGACCTCGCCGGAGACCATGCAGCAAAAAAAATGTGCTAATGCAGCAAAACCGACTTCGCCGGAGACATCGTCGGAAAAACTCGTCGGTGACTCTCGCCGGAGACCTTGTAGCAAAAAGTTGACACTGTTGTAGCAAAACCATAAGACGGTTGTAGCAACAAAGTTCTTCTAATGTAGCAAAAAAGTGACTTCGTCGGATACATGGCCGGAGAATTTAGTCGGAAGAGCTCGCCGGAGAACTTGTAGAAAAAGCTAGACCATTATTGGCGGCAACCATAACCATGCCATGGAAGCAAGCTCGACCACCGGCGGCAAAGAACCGGCCACCGGAAGCAAGCTTGATCGCCGTGGAACAAGCTCGCATCGCCGGAAGCAAGGTCGGCATTGTTGGCAACCACGACCCGTGGCAGCAAGGTTGGCGGGGTTGGTCCCCCGTGGAAGCAAGCTCGACCACTGCCGGAAGCAAGGTCGGCCATTGGCACCACGCCGTGGCGACAAGGTTGGCGGGGAACCAGAGCAGTCTGAGGGCGGCTCGGTGGGAGCTCCAGGGTGCGGCGACGGGAGTCCCCGGCGACGAGACGAAAAGGGTGGTGGTGCAGCGGCGACACGAGGGAAGAGGAGCGGCGCGGCGGCAACACGAGGGAAGGGGAGGCCGGGAAGGAGGCCGGGCGGGAGAGACCGGGGAGGAGGCCGGCGAGGAGGTCGGGGAGGAGGCCGGGCGGGAGAGGCGGCGTCTCCGTCTCCCTCCTGTCGAGAAGGCGAGCGGCGGAGTTCTCCAGGAAAACAAAGAAGAAGACGAGGGGAAAAAGCATCATGGGCGGGTCCACCTCCGCGTGTGCGTGAGTCACGACCCGGACGACCATCGGGTGATAGGTATCATTTTCCTTTTTGCAGTGAACCTCGCTCGCATGTAGCTATGTTCGCACTCCAGACAAAAGTCTGTATTAAAAGCGGAACTTTCAAATTAATCTGTACGTACGGTTTATTTAGGTGGACTAATACTTCTTTAATTTTCATTAACAAAAATCTTGGAATTTTTGAAATAGATAGTATGGAATGTGTACTGCATATTCCAAAAAACTAAGAATTTTTTTGGATGAAAAATGAGAAAATACTAGCCCACTTAATTATACGTGCGTGCAGAGTAATTTGAAACAAAGGGTGTACTCCTCTCTTCCAATTTATATTATTAAAATATAAATTATATAACATAAAAATTATACAATTAAAAATTTTAGATGTTTTATTTTCTAAACATATAATTTTTATGCTATAAAATTAATGTCTTAATTGTTAAACTGATAACCTACTTATATGCACAACCTTTGTAAACCAAAAAGGAGGGGTAGTGGAATTCGTACTAAAATCTAATTGAAACAGGACTAGAAACCTGACTGAAAAAATGTAAAACCTTAGTGAGATTGTAAAACAGGACTAAAATACAAGATTATGAAACATGACTAAAATTTTGTAAAACGGGAAAATGTGAAATTATGAAACTTGACTGGAATTTTGTGAAATGAGACTGAAATTTTGTGAAACGCGACTTGAATGTGGTGAAACAGAACTAAAAATTGCAAAATTATGAAACATGACTAAAATTTTGTGAAACGAGACTAAAAATGTAAAATTATGAAACGTGGCCTGAATTTTGTCAAACGAGACTGGAATTTTATGAAACGCGACTCAAATATTGTGAAACACGAATAAAATGCAAAATTATGAAACATGACTAGAATTTTATGCAACGGGATTAAAAATATGATATTATGAAACATGACTGGAATTTTGTGAAAGGGGTCTGGATTTTGTGAAACGTGACTAAAAATGCAAAATTATGAAACATGAATGAAATTTCATGAAACATGACTAAAAATGTTAAATTATGAAACATGATTGGAATTTTGTGAAACAAGTCTCGAATTTGTGAAACAGGACTAAAAAATGCAAAATGATGAAACATGAATAAAATTTTGTGAAATGGGACTAAAACTGTGAAATTACAAAACATGACTGGAATTTGGTGAAACGAGACTGAAATTTTGTGAAACGTGACTCGAATTTTTTGAAACGCGACTAAAAATGCAAAATTATGAAACATGCATGATTTGGTGAGACGAGACTAGAAATATGAAATTATGATACGTGACATTAATTTTGTGAAACAAGACTGGAATTTTGTGAAAGGAGTCCAGAATTTTGTGAAACACGACTCGAATTTTGTGAAACGTGACTAAAATGCAAAATTGTAAAGACAAATGGATTTTTTTTAAATGAGAATAAAAATGAGAAAATTTTAAAACTTATCGCGTCCACGTGTGAAACCAACCGCCGAACCACTTCAGCGCGTGCAGACTCTTCTTCCTCCTCCTGCTGCTATCCTCTTCCTCTTCCGGGCCCGTGCCCGTGCCACCGCCGCCATGCCACCTCGCCGCGGAAGCTTTGGGTACCGCGGCATACGCACGCGCCTGACGGGGAACTTCTACGCCGAGATCCGGCCTGGCAACGACCGCATCGTCCTCAGCACCTTCGAGACCGCGCACGAGGCCACGCGCGCCTACGACGTTGTTGCATGGCGGCTCGAGCGCCCCGCGCTTCTCCATGAACTTCCACGATATGTTTACGCGCGAGCAGGTCGAGGCGCTCGTGCCGCAGACTCACCTCGTCACGGAGGAGGAGCGTTGTAAGCGCTGCGATGCGGGCCCTTTGCTCATCTTGGCCGACAGCGCTGCGCCCGATTGGAAGGCACGCTTTACCTTGCTCATCTTCGATTGTTTCATAAAGGTTCGATGTGGTTTCAATCTTTGTCGTTATGGTTTCAATTGTTTCATAAAGGATAGCTGGTGTTTCGATTGTTTCATAAAGGGTCGATGGGGTTTCAGATTGAATCTTTATTTCATAAAGGGTCGATGTGGTTTCAAGCTTGAATTGTGTTTCGATGATTTCATAAAGGTTGGGCTATGGTTCGATTGTTTCATAAAGGTGATACGTCGGAAATGTATCTATAATTTTTGATGTTCCATGCTTGTTTAGTATCTACTTTGCTTTACTTTGTCTACACTTTGAGGTGCTTTTTACATGTTTTCTAGTACTAACCTATTAACAAGTTGCCACAGTGCCAGATGCCTGTATTTTGCTGTTTTTGGTTTCAGAAAAGCTAGTAAAGAAATATTCTCGGAATTGGACGGAACAAACGTCAAAGTCAATTACTTTCCGTGAAGAACAAGAAGTCTAGAGGGGAGACGAGAAAGCGTGCCAGGGCGAACAAACCCCCCTAGGCGCGGCCAGGGGTGGGCCCGCGCCTGGGTAGGGTTTAACCCCCCTGGTCGCCTCCTCAGCCTCATCCTTCGCCTATAAGAAGCCCCCGATGCAGAAACCCTAGGCACCCAATCAAATCTCCACGAAACCGTATGTAGCCGCCGCCACCATCGTCCCTAGATCGGGGGGATCTAAAGTTCTTCCCGGCACCCTGCCGGAGGGGAGATCATCCCGGAGGCCTTCTCTCCGGTATGATGCGTGAGTAGTTCCACCTTGGACTATGGGTCCATGTAGTATCTAGATGGTTGTATCTCCTCCTTTGTGCTTTCATGTATAGATCTTGTAAGCTCCGTTCATGATCAAGATCTAATCTATTTGTAATCATGCATGTTGTGTTTGCGGGGATCCGATGGATATTGAGATTATTATGTTGGTTTGATTAATGGTTTTGTCCTTATGATTCTATCATGCCTGTGTTGTTTGTGATCTTGCATGCTCTCTGTTGTTAGTAGCTATCTTGGCCAAGTAGTTGCTAGTGACTCCAAGAGGGGGTATTTATGCTCGATAGTGGGTTCATGCCTCTAGTTTCCAAGGGAAGTGACAATAATCTCTTCGGTTGTAGATGTGATGTTGCTACTAGGGAAAAAACAACGGTCTCTTGTTCATGGAACATGTGGACTGTTTACCTTACACACTTTGCTTAAAGCAGTTGTCTGTTGCTTGCAACTTAATACCGAAGTGGGTTAGGATGATAACCTGAAGGTGGACTTCTAGTCATTGATGCAGTTTGATGGCGGTCTATGTATCTTGTTGTATTGCCCAATCGAATCTCATAGGATCTTTCTGACTAGTAATTGCATTGTTATGCCTTGCTCAGTTCCTGTCAATTGCCCTGCTGTAATTTGTTTACCCTTCATGCCATGTTGTTTATCTAAGGAGAGCACCTCTAGTGAACTATGGACCTCGGTCCAATCTTTACCATTGATACATCTTCCACTTTACTTGTTTACTTGCTGCAAACCATTACCTCCCACACCCTATGTTTAATCCTTTATTACAGCAAACCGGTGAGCTTGACAACCTCACTGTTCGTTGGGGCAAAGTCTTGAGTTTGTGTTGTGTAGGTCTCCGTGTTGCGTGCAACACATGTGTGACGTTTCCTTCCTCATTCTGGTTCGATAACCTCGGTCTCTAGTGAGGAAAGACTTGCTGTTGTGCTGCTTCACACCTTGCTCTTGGGGTTCCCAACAGGCTCCCACGTCAACCACGTGCTAGCCATCACAAGTTTTCTGGCGCCTTTGCCGGGGACATATATAGAACAGCTTCAACCTTTTCCTCCCCGTCAAGCACCAACATGTTTTCTGGCGCCATTGCCGGGGAGGCCAAGGACGTCTTCACTAGGGGAGTCCTTCACTTCCTTTATCTTTACTTTGTTTATTTTGCTTGGCTTTGTTTGCCTCTTTTTAAAAAACCCAAAAAAATAAGTCCAGTTTGGTTTGCTTGCTTTATCAAAAACACAAAAAAATTAGTTCCTGCTCTAGTTGTTGCTACTGTTGCTACTGTTTTTGGCTTGCCCACCTTTGCCAAAATGAACTCTGCTGGGAACACCAAGTTGTGTGACTTCACTAGCACCAAAAAGAATGATTTCCTTAGCACGCCTATTGCTCCACCTGCTCCTGATGCTACCTTTTATGAAATTAAGCCTCCTTTGTTGAATCTTGTGATGAGAGAGCAATTTTCTGGTGCTAGTTCTGATGATCCTGCTGCCCATCTCAATAGCTTTGTTGAACTTTGTGAGATGCAAAAATATAAGGATGTAGATGTAGGGTTTTGAAGCATGGAAAACAAAAAAATTCTATCGCATGAACACACACAAACCAAGATCTATCTACTAGATTGCAGCAACGAGTCGATAGAGTACTAACCCTCGAAGATTCCAAAGCGGTTAACGAGAGCAGATTCTCGTGGGTGATGTAGTCGTACACTTGCCGATCTCAAGATCGCGTGAAGCGATCCTTCCGTGCCTGCGTTTGGCAGCGCTTCATGATCGGTCTACGTTGATGCACCTTCCTCTCCCTTGTTCCAGCAGGCAGCAGAGGTTGTAGCACTCTCCTCGTGATTCCGGCAGCACGATGGCGTGGTGTCGGAAGTAGAGGGGAGATCTCGCAGGGCTTCGCCTAAGCCGGAGCGAGTATGGTGGAGCAAGAGAGGTGCCTTGGAGATCTAGGGTTTAGAAACACCAAGGGGAGGGGTGTAGCCGGCGGCTAGGGTTTGGGGAAACCCTAGTCGGCGACTTGGGAGGAGGCCCTAGGCGGCGGCGGTAGCAGCAGGTGGTGGCGCCAGGAGCTAGGGTTTTAGGTGTAGGGAGAGGGGGGCCCTACCCCACCTTATATAGGAGGGGAGAGGCGGTTTGGGGAGGAGGGAGTCCTCCTCCAACTCCTCCTCATGGCCGGAGGGTGGGAGGGAGTGGGACTTCCTCCCCAAGTAGGTTTCCTACTCTCCCTCCACCAAGCAAACTTGACATTTGACTTTTTCAAATTGGCGTTTGACTTTCAAACTTCGATTTGATTTCTTCTCTTTATTTTGCCCAGCCAAGTGACCTAGTACATGATGCAACCATTCCACATTGTCATGACACATCCATGTACCCTTCCCCTCCGGAATGCCGGACCTTCCAGACCCTTCTAGAACATTCCTGGTGAAAACACCGGAATCATTCCCGAACTCCGAAACAGGACTTTCCTTATATGAATCTTATTCTTCGTACCATTCCGGATCTCCTCGTGATATCCCGGATCCCATCCGAGACTCTGAACAACATTCGGTCTCTTACTCATCATTCCATAACTACTCAACAACATCGAATCCTTAAGTGTGTATCCCTACGGTTCGTGAATTATGCGGACATGATCAAGACACTTCTCCGATCAATAACCAATAGGGGAATCTGGAAATTCATATGGCTCCCACATATTTCTATGATTACTTTGTGATCTAATGAACCACTTACATACGATACCAATTTCCCTTTGTCTCACGATAGTTTACTTATCCGAGGTTTTGATCGTCGGTATCTCTGCATACCTAGTTCAACCTTTCTTGATAAGTACTCTTTCTCGTTCCTTGGTATGTGATCCCTTGTGAACCAGTCACATGCTTGCAAGCTAATTGGATGACATTCCACCGAGAGGGCCCAGAGTATATCTATCCGTCATATGGATGGACAAATCCCACTCTTGATCCATGTGCCTCAACCCATACTTTCTGAACACTCAATGCCACCTTTATAGCCACCCGGTTACGGTGTGGTGTTTGATGTCATCAAAGCATCCTTCCGGTGATGGTGATTAACATGATCTCATGGTCGAAGGAATTAGGTTACTATGTATCAGAAAGCTTATAGCAAATGAACTATACTAAATGACTTGATCTTTATGCTACGCTTATCTATAGGAGTATGTCCATCACATCATTCTCCTAATGATATGGCCCTGTTGTTAATAACATCTCTATGTTCATGATCAGGAAACCATGATCATATATTAACCAACAAGCTAGTTTAACAAGAGGCTTTACTAGGGACTCTTTTATGTTTACAAATCACACAACTATTAATGTTTCCGGTTAATACAATTATAGCATGGTATGTAAACATTTATCATAAGTATGAAGATATGATAATAACCACTTTATTATTGCCTCTTGGGCATATCTCCAACAGTCTCCCACTTGCACTAGAGTCAATAATCTAGTTTCAAACCTTTGTGTATTCAACACCTATGGCTTTCTGGTGTCGTATGTACACGATTTCTAGTGGTCAACTGATCTCCGAATCTGACACTTCCAGGTCCATGTGTAATTGCATGTCTTTGCGTCTCTACGCATCACTCATTCTATAATGAGATGGATTTGTATAAATTTGGTCCTTTGGTGAGACCTTTAGTTCTTTAGGGTTAAAACATGTTGATAATATTGTCGTACAATATATCTTCATAGTATTATCCCGCTGTGAACTACACCTAGTTTGATAACAAACTACTTGACACAAATGCCCTCTTTAGCTGCTATAATAGTAGTCATATACTTATCCTTTTGTTGTAGTATCTGTCACAATGTCTTAAATTTGGAACTCATCCAAATCCATTATGGAACTTACTTTCCATTATATCGTGCCACCCTTAGTTTAGATTGAGATAAACTTAATTTGTACTTTGTGACAAAACTAGTATCAATGTAGTACTTTTACAATGAACTAACCATCTATTTGCCACTTCTACAAAATAATATACTCTTAGTTCTTCCAAAAGATCATAAGAATATCCTTACTATCATCCAATGATCACCTTATGAATCATTCTGGTATATGCTCATAACATTTAGAGCATAGGACATATCTGGATTTGTACATATCACAGCGTGATTGATATAAATACTCTTTGTGATTTCATGCATCAAGTATCAATCTATACTTGAATCTTTGTTTCACTTACCAAGTGTCAATACACTTGAATATATCATCAATATTGAACTCATTAAACCCTTTCTGTGCGACAAGAACCTTTCTTGTAGTTTCTATATTGAACTCATTCAATACATCATCTATGTACTTTCAGCACAACCATATTAGCGTCTATTGATGCCAAATATTTGGGTTTTTGCCTAAGTCTTTCATCGGGATGAAATTCTTAATATGTGTTAATAAAAGATACATCATTTCCAATCAACAATATGTCTTCCACATAATGTATTAGAAACATGTCTTAGCGCTCCCACTTAATTTCTTGCAAATGCAAGCATCTTCATCGTCTCCGATGAAATTAAACTATTTTAACAGTTTCATCATAGTGAAGATTCCAACTCCGTGATGCTTACTTCAACCATTGAAGTTTGCATATGCTTTTAGCATCCTTTGAATTAACAAAACCCTTTGGACTGTGTCATGCACACGTCCTAGGTAACCATTCTATTAGAAGAACTTGTTTTGTTTATTCAACACATAAAAAAATTATATGTCGTGGTTGCTATATTAATCCGTCTAGACTAAATATCGCTTAATGAAATATCAGATCTTGCCATAGTCAATTCTTTGAACATTGTCGTGAAATCTTTCCCGATATGTCGATAATTTCATAGATGTGAAACATCCATGTCTATTTATTTATAGATCCAAATATGACTGTAAGGTCTTGTACCTTTCCACAGGGTCTTTAAAGTTCAAAGCTTGATCTCTCGTATATGGAACTATCACTGATTTTATGGCTTCAAGCCATTTGACGGAGTCAGGGCCCATCATCGCTTCTTTGCATGTAGTTGGATCATTATTGTCAAATAATGATTTAACTCTCAAATCTTGGTATTTGATTGTTTACCCGACCTATTTGTTTCAATAGGAACTTAGATCTCCGTGACCACAACTTTTGAGGCACGTGAGCCATGAGCATTGTTGCTGCCTCCGGAACACTTTTTGGTGCTGCGCAACTTTGCACATATAGCTTAAGGTTCTTTTAACCTTATCAACGTTCTATTGTCCTCCCGCTTATCTTTTCACGAAAAATTCCTTCTCAAAGAAACTTGACGTTCTAAGCGACAAATACTTTTGTCTCCGGTGTTATGGAGGAATACTTAACAGTTATTCGAAATAACATACAAAGACAGGTTCATCCGACTTTGGTTGCAAACATCTTTCTTATGCATAGCATACCAATGTTTAAGAAAGGACAACTTGGGTTTTATCCCAAACCATAACTTTATATGGTGTCATTTCAATGGATTATGATGGAGCCCTTTTCATTAGAAAACGGTAGTCTCTAAATCTTTTAATCTTTAAAATATGATGGCAGTTTTATGAATTACACCTTTGATCTTACCATGTCAAACAAGGTTTAATTACATATCTCGAACGCTCCATACTCTTATGGTGTTTCGGGAAATGCAAATCCACGGAACGATTCCTTAAATCTTAGGTATTATGCTAAACTTGTAACTCAAATATCTTCCTTTATGATCTTATCATAAACTATTTATATTCTTGTTATAATGATTTTGCACTTCATCTTGAAAGTCTTTGAACTTTTCAAATGTTTCATACTTCATCCTTATTAAGTAAATATTCATATATTCACTCAAATTTTCGGAGAAAGCATATGAAGTTGAAATCCATCGCTCTTGACTACGCATAATGGACTTCATACAACAATATGTACAAGTTCCAATAAGCTAGTCATTCGTTCCCTTTTGGCCTATGAACAAAGTTTTAATTATCTCTAGGAAAGTTTCACAAGCGTCATTTGATCAAAAATCAAAAGACTCCAAAATTCCATCCACATGGAGTTTCTTCATGTTTTCTTTCCAATATAATTTAAGCGGCGATGTCACTTCTTGAGTGATCTTTCAATCAATTTGTCTTTCGACATTTTTTCACACTAGTTTTATGGATGTGATTTCTCCAACGAGATTTTTAAATCATCCATCTTATATGGATTACGGCAATTATTTGAACAACCCTTTTGTTCTCATAACACCTGATAAAACAAATCTTGAAGGCAAGCTGTGATGTTTAACGAGCAACACAATAACACTTTATTTGTTCTCAACGAACATCATCACATATTCTTTTGCTAATTACTTAGGTCATTGTAGTTCATGAATTCTGTTGTTTCGTATGACGATTCATACCAACAAATTCAGAATTCAATACTTAAGAACCACATTATTTAACAAGCAAAGAATACAGCCATAACTCGTATATCCTCTATATACCTAAACTGAAAAATTCTAGTCTTTTCTTTTCTGCCATATATTTATAAGATTCTCTCTTAGTATTTTCTTTTTCTGTTTGAAAGAATCTATCAACATCAATAGTGGAGCCATATATATGACATATAATCCAAAGCATGTATAGTAAAATACCAATGTCTTTGGACTTGCAATTTGAAGTAGATCACCATCATCAAATGTTTGGTGTTCTTTCAAATTCCTTTCTTTAGTAATCTCTTGGTGTAGTAAACATTTTACCTACATCAAATATTCACCCTTATCATGAAATTATCCATGATCAAGCTACTCTTCGCTTATAACGGTGAATCACGAGTATAATGTTGCTCTCCAAAACCTTTTGGAGGATTAGGACAACTAGTGTCTCCAACCTTTTGCAAATTCTCATTAAATATGAGAACATGACTTTTGCCATATTATACTCTATCATGTTGCAACCAAAACTTCGTTTCAGATATCACAATATCTTCCACACATCATGGTTTTTGAAACAACTCTTTCAACTCCTAGATTACCTTGATATTGAAACTATCTTTCGAATATCAAGAATCATGGAGATAAACATGATACTTATATACTAACACTGGAATTGTTACTCTTGATTTAATACCAACTATTAAACTTCACGGAGTAATCGAAACTTACTGAAAGTTTGCAATGGGACTTTTAAACTTTAGATCAACACTTCAAAACAATACGATACCAGTTCGTAAAGTAACTAACCAGAATTCTATAGTTCTATCATCTCAATAATAACTAAGCGCAAGGTGGTAAACGGATTCCAATGACTACAACAACTATGCAAATTCACTTTGATTTAATTTATGATAAATAGTTTTCAACTTTTAATCATATTGCTGTTAAACTCCCACTTAAAACAATATCCCTCACATTGTTTTAGTGATCACACGAACCAAATCCACCACATCAAAACCGATCATCACGAGAGTTGATGTAGCTTCAATGGTGAACAATCAACATGTTCATCATATCTACTATATGACTCATGCTTTACCTTTCGGTGATCCGTGTTCCGAGACCATGTCTGTACATGCTAGGCTCGTCAAGATCAAACCTTAGCTTCCGCATGAGCAAATCTGGCTTGCTCACGTTGTATACACTCGCAGAATCTAACACACCCGATCATCACGTGATGCTTCGAAACAATGATCTTTAGCAATGGTGCTTACTAAGGATGAACACTTTAAAACTTGAAATTGTGTGCTTGAGGGATCATCTTATAATGCTACCGTCGTGAACTAAGCAATACAAGATGCATAAAAGGATTAACATCACATGCAATTCATAATATGTGATATGATATGGCCTTTCTTCTTGTGCTTCCGATCTCCATCTTCAAGCACGAACATGATCTCCATCATCACCGGTGTGGCGTCAAGGTCAATGGCGCCGCTTCATGGTTGTCGTCCACTAGCATCAACTATTACAACTTATTTGAATAGACATGCAGGTCTTAACGGAATTTAAAAGACAACCATATGGCTCCTGTCGGTTGCCAACTTACAATAAGGAACATTGCATACATCATATATAATCACAATCATGGCCATATCACATCACAGCACACCCCTGCAAAACAAAGTTAGACGCCTCTAATTTTCTTTGCATGTTTTACGTGGTTTGGGGCTTTCAATAAGTGTCGTTCTAACTTACGAACAAGAACCACAACGTTGATACTAGTATTGTCAATCACCCATTGTAAATTGAATCTTAACTATGTTGGGAGAAACAGGCACCCGCAAAGCCACTTATGCAATCCAAGTTGCATGTCAAGCGTGGAGCAAGTCTCATGAACGATGTAATGTAAGGTTAGCCCGGGCCGCTTCATCCCACCATCCCGCAAGATTCAAAGTACACAAGAAGAAATCGACAACAAAAGCATCAACGCCCACAATGACCATTGTGTTCTACTCGTGCAACAGATCTACATATAGCACGGCTCTGCTACCACTGTAGGGGTTCGTAGCATGGAAAACAAAAAAATTCTATCGCATGAACACACACAAGCCAAGATCTATCTACTAGATTGCAGCAACGAGTCGATAGTGTACTAACCCTCGAAGATTCCAAAGCGGTTAACGAGAGCAGATTGTCATGGGTGATGTAGTCATACACTTGACGATCTCAAGATCGTGTAGACGATCCTTCCGGCGCTGCGTTCCGGCAGCGCTTCTGCAGTCGGTCACACATTCGGTACTCGATGAAGACCTTCATCTACCTTGTTCCAGCAGGCAGCGGAGGTTGTAGCACTCTCCTCGTGATTCCGGCAGCATGGCGGCGTGGTGTTGGAAGTAGAGGGGAGATCTCGCAGGGCTTCGCCTAAGCCGGAGCGAGTATGGTGGAGCAAGAGAGGTGCCTTGGCGATCTAGGGTTTAGAAGCACCAAGGGGAGGGGTGTAGCCGGCGGCTAGGGTTTGGGGAAACCCTAGTCGGCGACTTGGGAGGAGGCCCTAGGCGGCGGCAGTAGCAGGTGGTGGCGCCAGGAGCTAGGGTTTTAGGTGTAGGGAGAGGGGGCGCCCTACCCCTCCTTATATAGGAGGGGAGAGGCGGTTTGGGGAGGAGGGAGTCCTCCTCCAACTCCTCCTCATGGATGGTGGGTGGGAGGGAGTGGGACTTCCTCCCCAAGTAGGTTTCCTACTCTCCCTCCACCAAGCAAACTTGAGATTTGACTTTTTCAAATTGGCGTTTGACTTTCAAACTTCGATTTGATTTCTTCTCTTTATTTTGACCAGCCAAGTGACCTAGTACATGATGCAACCATTCCACATTGTCATGACACATCCATGTACCCTTCCCCTCCGGAGTGCCGGACCTTCTAGACCCTTCTAGAACATTCCTGGTGAAAACACCGAAATCATTCCCAAACTCCGAAACAGGACTTTCCTTATATGAATCTTATTATCCGGACCATTCTGGATCTCCTCGTGATATCCTGGATCCCATCCGAGACTCCGAACAACATTCGGTCTCTTACTCATCATTCCATAACTACTCAACAACATCGAATCCTTAAGTGTGTATCCCTACGGTTCGTGAATTATGCGGACATGATCAAGACACTTCTCCGATCAATAACCAATAGGGGAATCTGGAAATTCATATGGCTCCCACATATTTCTACGATTACTTTGTGATCGAATGAACCACTTACATACGATACCAATTTCCCTTTGTCTCACGATAGTTTACTTATCCGAGGTTTTGATCGTCGGTATCTCTGCATACCTAGTTCAACCTCGTTACTGATAAGTACTCTTTTCTCGTTCCCGCGGTATGTGATCCCTTGTGAACCAGTCACATGCTTGCAAGCTAATTGGATGACATTCCACCGAGAGGGCCCAGAGTATATCTATCCGTCATATGGATGGACAAATCCCACTCTTGATCCATGTGCCTCAACCCATACTTTCTGAACACTCAATGCCACCTTTATAGCCACCCGGTTTCGGTGTGGTGTTTGATGTCATCAAAGCATCCTTACGGTGATGGTGATTAACATGATCTCATGGTCGAAGGAATTAGGTTACTATGTATCAGAAAGCTTATAGCAAATGAACTATATTAAATGACTTGATCTTTATGCTACGCTTATCTATAGGAGTATGTCCATCACATCATTCTCCTAATGATATGACCCTGTTGTTAATAACATCTCTATGTTCATGATCAGGAAACCATGATCATATATTAACCAACAAGCTAGTTTAACAAGAGGCTTTACTAGGGACTCTTTTATGTTTACAAATCACACAAGTATTAATGTTTCCGGTTAATACAATTATAGCATGGTATGTAAACATTTATCATAAGTATGAAGATATGATAATAACCACTTTATTATTGCCTCTTGGGCATATCTCTAACAGTAGATGGTTATATTATTAAGCTCAAGCTTTTTTCCTTTCTCCTTGAGAGGAAAAGCTAAAAAATGGTTGCTTTCCTTGCCTAAAAATAGTATTGATTCTTGGACTAAGTGCAAAGATGCTTTTATTGTAAAATACTATCCTCTTGCTAAGATTATATCTATGAGAAGTGACATTATGAAATTTAAACAACTTGATAGTGAACATGTTGCTCCAGCTTGGGAAAGAATGAAGTCTTTGGTTAAGAATTGCCCCACTCATGGACTCACTGCTTGGATGATTATCCAGACTTTTTATGCAGGTTTGAACTTCTCCTCAAGAAATCTGTTGGATTCAGCTGCTGGAGGTACCTTCATGGGCCTCACTTTGGGTGCTACAACAAGGCTCCTTGATAATATGATGGTTAACTACTCTGAATGGCATGTTGAGAGAGCTCCACATGGTAAGTAGGTAAATTCTGTTGAGGAAACTTCCTCTTTGAGTGATAAGATTGATGTCATTATGGCTATGCTTGTTAATGGGAAAGCTCCTCTAGATCCTAATAGTGTTCCCTTAGCCTCTTTGGTTGCTCAGGAAGAACAAGTTGATGTGAACTTCATTAGAAACAACAATTTCAACAACAATGCCTATAGGAATAATTTTGGTAGCAACAACAATTATAGGCCTTATCCTCCTAATAATGGTAATTCCTATGGAAACTCCTACAATAATGCTAGAAGTGCCCCTTTGAACTTGAAGTCATGCTCAAAGATTTTATTAGTAAACAAACCACTTTCAATAAGACTATAGAGGAAAAGCTTTTAACTGTTGAGAAAAATATATCCTCTTTGTTTTAAGCTCAGTCTTCCTTGATTAATAAAATAGCTGCTAAACCTGAAACTATGGAAAACACCTTTGCTACTGCTCATTCCATACAAGTTACTATTGATGAAAATGTTAGGCTATTAGCTCAATTTCATGCTAAGTGGGAAAGGGAAGCTGAAATTGATAGAAACAATAGTGTGTGCACCATCACCACTAAACCAAAAGTAGTCCCTATTATTCCTCCTACTATGCATAAGACTATTGAGCCAACTACTAGTGATGCTAAGTTTGACTTTGATATTGATGGTTGCAATATTTCTGAAGTGATTATGTTCCTACAAAAGCTTGCTAGAAGTCCTGATGCTAGTGATATGCATGTTGCTTTCACCAAACACATTACAGATGCTCTTGTTAAGATTAAGGAAGAGAAGCTAAAACACAAAGCTTCTATTCCTAGGAAAGTAGAAGATAGTTTGGAACCCATTATTAATATGCAAGTGAATGACTTTGATCTCAAAGCTTCATGTGATCTTGGTTCTAGTGTCTCTATTATGCCTAGGAAGATTTATGAAATGCTTGATTTGCCACCATTGGAAGATTGTTATTTGGATGTCCCACTCAATGATAATGCTAAGAAGAAACTCATGGGGGGTATTAATGATGTTCTCATTATGGTAAACAATGCTTATGTCCCTGTTGATTTCTATATTTTGGATGTTGAATACAATGCTTCTTGTCCTATTACTTTGGGAAGACCTTTTCTTAGAACAGTTGGTGTCATCATTGATATGAAAGAAGACACCATCAAATATCATTTTCCATTCAAGAAAGGCATTGAACACTTCCCTATGAGTAGAGAGAAGTTGCCTTTTGCCCCTCCTTTGAAAGCAAGGTTTGATGTTAATGCTTCTTCATTTGAAAATACTTGATTCTTCTTGCTTCTTGTGCCTAACTTAAAGGCGTTAAAGAAAAGTACTTGTTGGGAGATAACCCAAGAGTTTCCTTGAGTCTTGGAAGTTATTACTTCAGTAATTACCTATCCTTATCCTTTTTGTTTGCATTTTGTGCCAAGAATGACCTCTAATGAGAGGGAAGTAAGATTTGGGGAGTTGCTGTCCTGAAACAGATCTCTGTCCTCCACCATAAAAATTCGTGAGGAGTCTCTGTAACTCGGATTGAGCCAAAAATTTATGAATAAATCCCCCAGTATGTTAGAATAATTTTCGTTAGTTCAACACGTTTTTATTTGAGCAATAGAAGATGTTCGAAAAAATCGGTTTCTGTCTGCTGGTCTGTTTTGTCAGATTTCTGCCATTATTTGCATTTGCTCCTTATTGATTCCTTTTTGAGTTCACTTTTAGGGAATTGACCTTTTGAAGGAGTTAATACAGTAGTTTGTGTTTTTAGTGAAAAGCCTTGCTGTTCCAAAGCTTTGCCAGAGGTCTAATATCTTTTGAATACACTAATGTTGCTAATGAAGATTGTGTGAAGTTTTGTATGAAGGAAAAATTCCAGGTGTAGATAGAGAATGATGCAATGAGATGAAGAATGGACAAAAGCTCAAGCTTGGGGATGACACCATGGTGACACACCAATAAATATCCAAGAGGTACAAGCGTCAAAGCTTGGGGATGCCCAAGGCATCCCCTTCTTCATCAATAAAAAGCTCAGGTCTATCTAGACACTTCGTTTTTATTGTTTCATGCACAGTTGTGTTGTTCTTGGAGCGTCTAGTTTTCATTTGCTTTGCTTAGGTTGTTTAGTTTGCTTGAATAAAGTAGTTTGGACCCCCGTTCTCGCTGTGTTGTTTTGCAAATAAGTTGCTTGGTGTTGGAAAGGAGTAGTAAGTTCTTGCTTGAAGTGCAAGAGGAGCTTGCATTGACTGTGACTTACACTTTAGCATGACATGCTAGGTTTTTTTTTGACCTTATGCTTAGTGATTATTGATGTAGCATGTCTTTTTCCAAACAATTGGGATTGCTTAGTGTGCCTTGAAGAAATTATGCGTTGTTTTAGCATGCAAAAGCATAGTATTGTGGTATTTTCCTTTGATGCTTTGCTTGGGTTGACTTGGCACATGCTCACACCATGTTATGACTATGACAAGTCACCATTAGCCTCTATGATCATTTAGTCCTTGACTTGTAGTACCACTCTATGCTTTGATTAGTAATGCTTTGTTGCTCTGCATGATTATGGCCATTATGCTCTCTTAGTTGGTTGCTCCTAGTCTCTTGCTAGCCTCCACTTGTATGAGTAAGTTCTACTCATGCTTCCAACTCCCAAGAAACCAAGTTTTTCCAAAGTGTCCACTATAAACTCCTATGCATGGTGTGTTACACCATTCCAAGTATATTCTTGTTTTCAGCTATCTTCCAATTAAAAACTATTTTGTTATGTGAAAACTTAGTGATTAAAGCCCTCACGAACTTGATGGCACACTTTATATTCCTTGCCCCTCATAAACTTGAACCATTGTGACGTCTATGTTGTATATGCTTGCACTTATACGTTGGAATTAGCAGAACCGTGCTGTCACAGAGAACGTTTTCAATATTGCACTTGTACTTTGTACTCAGTATGCTCTTTTGTCTATGGATGTCACCGGTGTGAAATAAATAGGAAACTTGTAAGTTCATGGAGTAAGTATTCTGTGTTAGAGAAACGCCTGGGCCGCTAGCCTAAGCCATGCCTAATCCTGGTGGAAACTTGCAAGATCACCATAGTGAGCTATCTATGAAGCATCCTCAATAAAAAGCTATGCATATAGTAAATAAAAAGATCGTTGAGATGCTCATTGTCTGCTTGCCTTGTCATTTTGGTTATGGGATAGCTCCTGTACCATGTTCAAGGGGTACCCCGTTGGCGGTTCTCTATGATATGCAAATACTTACAATGACAAGAACTTACCTATGACTGAAGTTGAGTAGCATGAGGTGTGGACCTCGTATTCAAGGGACTTGAGATTGCCAACTTATACTTTGTCAAGCATATACTCCATAGTTAGTTCACTTTAACCTTAATCACTTCAATATGCTTATGATAGGGGCAATGAGGGCTGAAAGATAACAAGTACCATAATTTTTGGAAGCTCTTTTTGAAACTTGAAATCCCTGCTTCCTTTACAAAAGGCCTTTTTTCCACCATTACTTGAGCCTCCACCTTCTACATTTAGGCACCATTAAGAGAGCATAGTTGTCATTCCGTGTGCAGTGTTCCAAAGCTTATTGATTGATGCATATTGTGATATTACTTGTTCTTATGCTATTTGTTTCTAGTCACCCTTGTGAAATTTGAAGGTGGCCTATGCATCTATATTGATACTCTATGAGGGACAAGCTGATTGCCACTATGCTATGGTTTCTGTATGTGAAACAAACAAACGTTTTTCAACGCATGTTATTCATGATCTTTGCTTGTAGCCTTTCATGTTGCATGCATAGTTACTATGTCCTATTGTTAGAACTCCATATTTCATGCACATGTTTAGAGTTCTTTGATCCTAGCTTTCAATGTTTGCAAATGGTTGGATCTTTATCGTGAGGGTGCATGTCACCTCAAAGTTTATTATTTTATCACTTACCTACTCGAGGACGAGCAGGAGTTAAGCTTGGGGATGCTTGATACGTCGGAAACGTATCTATAATTTTTGATGTTCCATGCTTGTTTAATATCTACTTTGATTTGCTTTGTCTACACTTTGAGGTGCTTTTTACATGTTTTATGGTACTAACCTATTAACAAGTAGCCACAGTGTCTGATACGTCAGAAACGTATCTATAATTTTTGATACCCCATGCTTGTTTAGTATCTACTTTGCTTTACTTGTCCACACTTTGAGGTGCTTTTTACATGTTTTCTGGTACTAACCTATTAACAAGTTGCAACATTGCTAGATGCCTATTTTCTGCTGTTTTTGGTTTCGGAAAAGTTAGTAAAGAAATATTCTCGGAATTGGACGGGACAAACGACAAAGTCAATTACTTTCCGTGGGTAACAAGAAGTCCAGAGGAGAGCCGGAGAGGCCGGCCAGGGGGCCAGACCCACCCCAGGCGCGGGGACAGGTGGGCTCGCGCCTGGCTAGGGTTTGGTGGCCCTGGCCGCCTCCCGGTCTCGCCCCTTCGCCTATAAGAAGCCCCCGATGCAGAAACCCTGGGTACCCGATCAGAAATCCACGAAATCGTCTGTAGCCGACGCCACCATCGTCCCTAGATCGGGGGATCTGAAGTTCTTCCCGGCACCCTGTCGGAGGGGAGATCACCCCAGAGGCCTTCTCTCCGGTATGATGCGTGAGTAATTCCACCTTGGACTATGGGTCCATGTAGTAGCTAGATGGTTATATCTCCTCCTTTGTGCTTTCATGTATAGATCTTGTGAGCTCCGTTCATGATCAAGATCTAATCTATTTGTAATCATGCATGTTATGTTTGCGGGGATCCGATGGATATTGAGATTATTATGTTGGTTTGATTAATGGTTTTGTCTTTATGATTCTATCATGTCTGTGTTGTTTGTGATCTTGCATGCTCTCCGTTGCTAGTGGTTATCTTGGCCAAGTAGTTGCTAGTGACTCCAAGAGAGGGTATTTATGCTCGATAGTGGGTTCATGCCTCTAGTTTCCAAGGGAAGTGACAATAATCTCTTCGGTTGTAGATGTGCTGTTGCTACTAGGGAGAAAACAACGGTATCTTGTTCATGGAACATGTGGACTATTTACCTTACACACTTTGCTTAAAGTA
Organism: Avena insularis; assembly: GCA_023614405.1. Classification (NCBI taxonomy): domain Eukaryota; kingdom Viridiplantae; phylum Streptophyta; class Magnoliopsida; order Poales; family Poaceae; genus Avena; species Avena insularis. The sequence continues at coordinate 342,700,064 of CM042689.1, read as the reverse complement.
GTTGTCTGTTGCTTGCAACTTAATACAGGAGGGGGTTCGGAGATAACCTAAAGGTGGACTTCTAGTCATAGATGCAGCTGGATGGCGGTCTATGTATATTGTTGTATTGCCCAATCAACCTCATAGGATCTTTTTGACTAGTAATTGCATTATTATGCCTTGATCAATTCCTATCAATTTCCCCGCTGTAATTTTTTTACCCTTCATGCCATGTTGTTTATTTAAGGAGAGCACCTCTAGTGAACTATGGACCCCAGTCCAATCTTTACCATTGATACATCTTCCACTTTTACTGTTTACTTGCTGCAAACCACCATTACCTTCCACACCATACGTTTAATCCTTTGTTACAGCAAACCGGTGAGCTTGACAATCTCACTAATTTGTTGGGGCAAAGTCTTGGGTTTGTGTTGTGCAGGTCTCCACATTGCTTGCAACACCTGTGTGACGTTTCCTTCCTCCTACTGGTTTTATAACCTTGGTTTCTTACTGAGGGAAACTTGCTGCTATGCTGCTTCATACCTTGCTCTTGGGGTTTCCAACGAAGCGTCCCACGACAAGTGCTGGGCGCCATCAAGCTTTTTCTGGCGCCGTTGCCAGGGAGGCTAAGGATGTCTTCACTAGGGGAGTCCTTCACTTCTTTTCTCTTTACTTTGTTTTTAGTTTGCTTTGTTTCTTTTGCTTGGTTTTGTTTGCCTCTTTCCAAAAAACCCCCAAAAAATAGTCTAGTTTGGTTTGCTTTCTTTATTCAAAAACACAAAAAAATTAGTTCCTGCTCTAGTTGCTGGTCTGTTATTGCCTTACCTTGCCATGCTTTCTATCAATGGATGGTTTCTTTGAAACTAGTTCTTATTGGCAAGGTGGGTTCATGGAAGAACAAAAGTATTATTATAAGGAACACCGTTTGTCACAAAAAGGGAAACACTTATTGAAGGGAATATGCCCGAGAGGCAATAATAAAGTGGTTATTATCGTATTCCTTATTTATGAGAAATGTTTATTTTACATGCTATAATTGTATTAATACGGAAACGTTAATACATGTGTGTTTAATAAACAAAAAGGAAGTTCCTAGTTATGCCTCTCTTATAAACTAGCTCGTTGATTAACATGATGATCAAAGTTTCCTGATCATGGACATTGGATGTCGTTAATAACGAGGTCACAACATTAGTGTAATGATGTGATGAACATTCATCCGAAGTATAGCATTACGATCAAAGTCATTGAGTTTATATTGCTATAACAACTTACGAAGTGATCCTAATCCTTAGACAATGAGATCATGTCAATCACTAACACCGGAAGAGTTTCTCGATGACATCAAACGTCACACCGTAACTGGGTGATTATAAAGATGGCTTCAGAACTACTAAAGTGTTATGTTGAGACCCATGGATAGAGAGTGGAATTTGTTCATCCCGATGACGGATAGATATGCTCTGGGCCCTCTCGGTGATATCACATTGATTAGCTTGCAAGCAAGTGATTTGATCACTAGAATGTTATATCACGGGAACGAGAAAAGAGTGCATGTCGGTAACGAGATCAAACTAGGTATGGAGATACCGATGATCGAATCTCAGACATGTAATATATCATGAAACAAAGGGATTAAGATACTAGCGTAAAAGGTTCACACGATCACAGAAGTCATCGTTGAATGTGTGGGAGTCAGTATGGATCTCCAGGTCCCGCATCGATTATTGATCGGAGAAGGGTCTCGATCATGTCCACATTATTCACGAACCGTAGGGTGACACACTTAAGGGATACCGACACCATTCGGAGCAAATGATATGCCAGAAAAAGAAAAGGAAAGCGCAGGAATTTATTCACTAGACACCGAAACTGTTTCGGTTGAAATTGCTGAAACTGGTTCTGCATGTGAAATTGAAATGTTGTAAGGGGTTTTATGTGAATTTTTGTTAATTAAAGTAATTAACAAAATTCTGAATAAATAAATAAAAGAGTTTTATTTAAATGAGAGCTTGCATTAAATTTGGTGGAAATTTAATGCATGTGAGTGGATTTTTGAGTGGAGGCTTTTTAATGGGAGTGGAGGCTTTTCATTTTGAGTGGGAGCTCCACCCACATGAATGTGGAAGAGGTGGGGGCAGCCCCATGGCTGGGCGCCATGCCCCTTGGGTGCCCCCCTCTCTCCTATAAAAGGCCCCCCTCTCTTTCTCTCAAAGCACACCTCCTCGCGAAGGATCTCTCCCCCCTTTAGAATTTCCCCATGGTCTCGGATCAGCGAGATACATGTTCCCGGTGGCTTTTTCTATAAGGATTTGTTGCTTCTGCTGCTTCGCTGGAGCGAGGGCGCGGAGGTTGTCGGGGTACCCGTACGTGTGTGCGATCACGGATGCACCACTGCTTTGAGGTGCTGGACTTGATCGTGCTGGACCGGCTGGACCAGATGGACTTCATCACGATCTTGAGATCGTGGCGTTCGTCTACATCATCCACGAGTACAACCTCGTTAACGCTATTCGGTCTTCGAGGGTATGTATTCTATGGATGTATATCCACCGCGTTTGTATCTAGTAGATAGATCTTGGTACATAGTTGTTCCCATCGAGGAAAATTTTTGTTTTCTATCTCGCAAACCCTACAAAGGGTATCGAGCCGGATCTATGCGTAGATACTTTGCACGGGTAGTACACATATGAGTATGTGGGCGATGATGATCATTTTATTGCTTCTTAGTTGTACTTTGGATATTGGTGGCATAGTGGGATGAAGCGGCCCGGACAAACTTTACATGTCCTCGCACATGAGACCTGTTCCACGCTTGACATGTAACTAGTTTGCATAAGTGGCTAGCGGGTGTCTGTCTCTCCTACTATAGTAAATATCTAATTTGCAACGAGTTGTCAACAATTTGGTTATCCTCGTTGTGGTTCATGTTCGTAGGTAAGAACGGTTCTATCTACGAAATCCCTAAGCCACATAAAATTTGCTATGGATAAATTAGAGGCATCTAGTTTAGATTGTTGCTGGGCTAGTGTTATGATATGGTGATGTTGTAAGTAGAAGTATGAGATGGTACTCTTACAATACACATAGCGTGTAAGTTCCATAGACCTTGGCCTTACACATAAAGGTATGATAGTGATCATACCACGGTGCACATGATAGAGATCATATGCGGGAACCATATCATTTCACTAATAAACATGTGATGTTTGATTGCATCTTATATTGCTATTTTAGCGTTTTATTAGCATAATAAGATGATCCCTCATTTAGATATCAAGATAAAAATGTGTTCTTTCTTAAGTATGCACCGACAATGTTTCGTCGCTTCAAGGCATCACGTGATGATCAAGTGTACTTGAATCCACGAGCATATCTCGGGTGTAAGACAGTTACACACGCGAATACTAAGGTTCTTACTTGGCGAGCCTAGCATGTACAGACATGGCCTCGGAACACGTAATCAAAGGTTAAGCATGAGTCATATAGTAGATATGATGCCCATTTGATGCTCGCCTTTGAAGCTACACCGACTCACGTGATGATCGGACTTGGTGTAGTGGATTTGGTTCATGTAATCACCAAAAAGACACGAGGGATGTCGTTTTTGAGTGGGAGTTCATTTCTAATTTGGATTAGTAGAACTCAATTTATCATAAATTAAATCAAAGTGAATTTGCATAATTTGTTGTAGTCATTGGCATTTGTTCACCACCTTATGCATAGTTGTAATTGAGATAATAGAACTATAGAATTCTGGATATATACTTTCTGATGGTATCGTATTGTGTTGAGTGTCAATCTAAAGTTTACATCCTATTGCAAACTTTCAGCAAAATTATATTTACTCCGTGAAATTTAATAATTGGTATTAAATCGAGAGTAACAATTCGGTTAGTATCTTAAGTATCATGTTTGCCTCTATGATTCTTGATTGTTTTAATATCAAGTTTATCTAGGAGCTGAAAGAATTGTTTCGAAACCATCATGTGTGAGATATAACGATATATCTGAAACAATGTTTTAGTTGCAATATGATAGAGTATAATATATGTTCTCATATTGGATGAGAATTTACAAAGGTTGGAGATGCTAGACATCCTAATCATCCAAAAAGGGTTTTGGAAAGTAATGTTATACTCACGATTCATCTTTATAAGCTACAGTAGCTTGATCATGAAAGTCGTCATGATAAGGATGAATAGAATATGTATGTAAAATGTTTACTATACTAAAAGATTACTAAAGAATGGATTTTGAAAGAACGCCGATCATTTGATGATGGTGATCTACTTCAAAGTGCAAGTCCAAAGGTATTATTATTTGAATATACACGCTTTGGACTATGTGTCATGTATATAAGCGCCACTTTTGATGTTGATAGATTCTTTTAAAAGTAAAAGGAAATGCTGAAAGAGAATCTATAAAATATATTTGGCGAAAAGAAAAGATTGAAATATCCAATTTAGGTATATGGATGATATACATGTTATGGTTATATTCTTTGCTTGTTAAACAATGTGGTTCTTGGGTATTGGATACCGAATTGGTTGGTATGAAATTTTATACGGAACGACGCAATTCATGAACCACAATGGCCTAAGTAACTAGCAAGAGAATATGTGATGATGTTCATCGAAAACAAACAAACCGTTGTTTGTATTTCTCGTTGACATCAAAGCTTGACTTCAAGATTTGTTTTAATAATTGTTATTTGAATCAGGTATTATGAGAACAAAGGTTGTTCAAATAATTACCATATTCCATATTAGATGGATGATTTACAAATCTAGTTGGAGAAATCACATCCATAAAGCTAATGCTAAAATGTCGCAAGACAAATGATTGGAAGATCACTTACGAAGTGACATCATTTAAATTATATTGGAAAGAAAACATGAAGAATCTCCATATTCATGGATTTTTGGAGTCTTTGATTTGATCAAGTGACGCTTGTGAGACTTTCCTCGGGATAATTAAAACTTCGTTCAAAGGCCAAAGAAGAACGAACGACTAAAATATTGGAATTTATACATATCGATGTATGTAGTCCATTATGTGTAGTCGTAAGCGATGGGTTTCAACTTCATATGCTTTCTCCGGAAATTGGAGTGAATATTCACTTAATGAGAAAGAAGTGTGAAATATTTGAAAATGTTCAAAGACTTTCAAGATGAAGTGAAAATCATTGTGACAAGAAAATAAATGGTTTATGATTTTATCATAAGGGATTTATTTGAGTTACAAGTGTAACAAGAAAAATAAATGAATTATGATTTTATCATAAAAGGGATTTATTTGAGTTACAAGTTTAGCAAAACACCTAGATTTACATCTCCCAAAACACCATAGGAATATGGAGTGTTTGAGATTTGTAAGGAAACCTTGTTTGACATGGTTGGATCAAAGGTGTTATTTATAAAACTGCCATTATGTTTTAAAAGATTAAAACTTTAGAGACTACCGCTTTTACACTGAAAAGAGCTCCATCTTGATCCGTTGAAATGACACCATATGAGTTATGGTTTGGGGTAAAACCCAAGTTGTCATTTCTTAAATTTTGGTATGCTAAACATAAGTAAGATGTTTACAACCGAAGTCGGATGAGCATGTCTTTGTAGGTTATTTCGAATAACAATTGGTTATTCCTCCATAACACCGAGGACAAAAGGGTTTGTCGCTTGAAATATGAAGTTTCTTGAAGAAGGAATTTTTCGTAAAAGTTAAGTGGGAGGACAATAGAACTTTGATAAGGTTAACGAACCTTTGCTATATGTGCTGAGTTGCGCAGCGCCGGAAATTGTTCCGAAGGCTGCCATAATGCTCATAGATTATGTGCCTCAAAGGTTGTGGTCACGGAGATCTAAGTTCCTATTGAACCAAGTAGGTCGGTTAAACAATCAAATGCTAAGATTTGAGAGTAAAGCATTATTGTTTGACAATGATGAACCGAATACATAAAAAGAAGCGATGATGGGCCCTGACACCGTCAAATGGCTTGAAGCCATAAAATCCGTGATAGTTCCATACACGAGAAATCAAGTTTTGAACTTGGAAGACCCTCCGGAAAGGTGTAAAACCCTATCGGTCGTATTTGGATCTATAAAGAAACAGACATGGATGTTTCAAATCTATGAAATAGTCGACATGTCATAAAGTATTTTATGACAATGTTCAAGGAGTTGACTATGCAAAGATTTGATCTTTCATAGCGATATTTAGTCTGGACGGATTAAAGTAGCAATCACTACATATAATTTGGTATATGATAGATGAATAAACAAAACAAAGTTCTTCTAATAGAATGGTTACCTAGGACGTGTACATGACACGGTCCAAAGGGTTTTGTTAATTCAAAGGATGCTAAAATGTGCATGCAAACTTCAATGGTTGAAGTAAGCATCGCGGAGTTGGAATCTTCACCTTAATGAAAAGGAGTTTTCATGAGGAGACGATGAAGATGCTTGCATTTGCAAGAAATTAAGTGGGAGCGTTGAGACATATTTCTAATACATTATGTGGAGGACATCTTGTTGATTAGAAATGATGCATATTTTATTGACAAAGGTTAAGAATTTCATTTTGATGAAATACTTAGGCAAAACCCGAATATTTAGCGTGAATGTCTATAGTGGATAGACTGTGACGCCAATATGGTTGTGCCAAACGTACATATATGAGATATTGAAGGAGTTCAATATAGAAACGACAAGAAACAATTCTTGTCGCATGGAAAAGAATTGAATCAAGATTCAAGTGTATCGACACTTGATAAGTGAAACAAGATTCAAGTGCTTTGACACTTGATGAGTGAAATCACGAGAATGTTTTGATCAATCATACCATGATATGTACACATCCAGATAAGTCCTATGCTCTAAGTGTTATGAGCATATACCAGAATGAATCATAAAATAATCATTGGACGATAGTAAGGATATTCTTATGATCTTTTGGAAGAACTAAGAATATATTTGTGTAGAGGTGACAAACAATTACAAATAGTTCATTGTAAAGCGTTACATTGATACTAGTTTTGTCACAAGATACAAATTAAGTTTATCTCAATTTAAACTATGGGTGGCACAATGTAATGGAAAGGAGATTCCATGATGGATTTGGAAGAGCTCCAAAGTTAAGATACATTGTGACGAATACTACGACAAAAGGCTAAGTATATGACTGCTATAGTAGCGGCAAAGGAGGGAATTTGTGTCAAGTAGTTTGTTATCAAACTAAGGTGTGGTTCGCAATGGGATAACACTAAAGATATATTGTGTGACAATAGTATCGACCTGTTTTAAACCCCAAGGAACTAAAGGTCTCACCGAAAGACCAAATTTATATAATGCCATCTCATTGGAGAATGAGTGATGCGTGAAGACGCAAAGACATGCAAATACACACGGACCTGAAAGTGTTAGATCCGTAGATTATGTTAACCACTTGTAGTTACGTAAATGGAACACCAGAAAGCCATAGGTGTTCAATACGCAAAGTTTTCAAACTAGATTATTGTCTCTAGTGCAAGTGGGAGACTGAAGGGAATATGCCCGAGAGGCAATAATAAAGTGGTTATTATCGTATTCCTTATTTATGATAAATGTTTATTTTACATGCTATAATTGTATTAATACGGAAACGTTAATACATGTGTGTTTAATAAACAAAAAGGAAGTTCCTAGTTATGCCTCTCTTATAAACTAGCTCGTTGATTAACATGATGATCAAAGTTTCCTGATCATGGACATTGGATGTCGTTAATAACGAGGTCACAACATTAGTGTAATGATGTGATGAACATTCATCCGAAGTATAGCATTACGATCAAAGTCATTGAGTTTATATTGCTATAACAACTTACAAAGTGATCCTAATCCTTAGACCATGAGATCATGTCAATCACTAACACCGGAAGAGTTTCTCGATGACATCAAATGTCACACCGTAACTGGGTGATTATAAAGATGGCTTCAGAACTACTAAAGTGTTATGTTGAGACCCATGGATCGAGAGTGGAATTTGTTCATCCCGATGACGGATAGATATGCTCTGGGCCTTCTCGGTGATATCACATTGATTAGCTTGCAAGCAAGTGATTTGATCACTAGAATGTTATATCACGGGAACAAGAAAAGAGTGCATGTCGGTAACGAGATCAAACTAGGTATGGAGATACCGATGATTGAATCTTGGACATGTAATATATCGTGAAACAAAGGGATTAAGATACTAGCGTAAAGGGTTCACATGATCACAGAAGTCATCGTTGAATGCGTGGGAGTCAGTATGGATCTCCAGGTCCCGCTACTGATTATTGATCGGAGAAGGGTCTCGATCATGTCCGCATTATTCGTGAACCGTAGGGTGACACACTTAAGGGATACCGACACCATTGAACAAATGATATGCGAGAAAAAGAAAAGGAAAGCAGGAATTTATTCACTAGACAAAAACTGTTTGGTTGAAATTGCTGAAACTGGTGCATGTGAAATTGAAATGTTGTAAGGGGTTTTATGTGAATGTTTGTTAATTAAAGTAATTAACAAAATTCTGAATAAATAAATAAAAGAGTTTTATTTAAATGAGAGCTTGCATTAAATTTGGTGGAAATTTAATGCATGTGAGTGGATTTTTGAGTGGAGGCTTTTTAATGGGAGTGGAGGCTTTTCATTTTGAGTGGGAGCTCCACCCACATGAATGTGGAAGAGGTGGGGGCAGCCCCATGGCTGGGCGCCATGCCCCTTGGGTGCCCCCCTCTCTCCTATAAAAGGCCCCCTCTCTTCCTCTCAAAGCACACCTCCTCGCGAAGGATCTCTCCCCCCTTTAGAATTTCCCCATGGTCTCGGATCAGCGAGATACATGTTCCCGGTGGCTTTTTCTGGAAGGATTTGTTGCTTCCGCTGCTTCGCTGGAGCGAGGGCGCGGAGGGTGTCGGGGTACCCGTACGTGTGTGCGATCACGGATGCACCACTGCTTTGAGGTGCTGGACTTGATCGTGTTGGACCGGCTGGACCAGATGGACTTCATCACGATCTTGAGATCGGCAAGCGTTCGTCTACATCATCCACGAGTACAACCTCGTTAACGCTATTCGGTCTTCGAGGGTATGTATTCTATGGATGTATATCCACCCGTTGCTTGTATCTAGTAGATAGATCTTGGTACATAGTTGTCCCCATCGTAGGAAATTTTTTGTTTTCTATGCTGCGAACCCTACACTTATGGGAACAAATTGATAAGTTGAATACTATTGCTAGAGACGTGTGCTCTACTTATGATGTTACTTATTGCTTTGATAAGTCTTGTTGTTGTAGGAGGTATAAACAACTTCCTTTTCAATGTGAGTATAATGATAATGTTACCATATCCTCGCATGTTAAAGGAAATTATGACTTTTATGATGTGGAACAAATTGAAGAATTTATTGCTTTCAAGGGTGCATTTGAACTTGCTAGTTTGCTTGAAAATACTGATGATGCACCTTATGAATGTGAGGTTTATGAGATACTTAATTTTTGCTTTGATAATTACAAGGAAGACAATGGATATATTCTTGAATATTTTAATAAGTGTTTTCTACAATTGGAAAAGACTAATGCCTTCCAGGAGCCTATGGAAGAAGAAATTGTTGAAACTGGAAGCTCATTAGATGAAAAAGAGGAGAGTGATGAACAAAATGAGGAAGAATGGATCTACCCATGCCTACCTTCTAATGAGAGTAACTCTTTACCTCTTATATTATTTGATTGTCCCCCATGCTTACCAAAGGAGGGTGAAAGTTATGTTCCTGTGGATCATTTTGAAATATCTACTTTGGGTAAAACCTGTGAAGGTTTTAAGCCCACTATTTTTGAGCTTGATAGAAATTATGTGTTTGAAGATCATGAAAAGCATGCTTTATGTGATAGCTATATTGTTGAGTTTATTCATGAGGATACTGAAAATTATTACGAGAGAGGAAAATATGGTTGTAGAAGTTTTGATGGTATTGAAACACCTCTCTTTGTGCTGAAAGTTCTGAAGTTACTCTTGCCTTATCTTCCTATGCATGTCACTTTGTTCTTCATGAATTTATTTGTGTACAAGATTCCTATGCATAGGAAGAGGGTTAGACTTAAATGTGTTTTGAATTTACTTCTTGATGCTCTCTTTTATTTCAACTCATATTTCTTATCTGAGCATCTTCTCAAGCTATCAAGCCTAACTTAAAGGCGTTAAAGAAAAGTACTTGTTGGGAGATAACCCAAGATTTTCCTTGAGTCATGGAAGTTATTACTTAAGTAATGACCTCTCCTTATCCTTTTTGTTTGCTTTTTGTGCCAAGAATGACCTCTAATTAGAGGGAAGTAAGATTTGGGGAGTTGCTGTCCCGAAACAGATTTTTGTCCCCCACCAAAAAAAATCTTGAGGAGGCTCTGTAACTCAGATTGAGCTCAAAATACACGAATAAATCCCCCAGTATGTTATCTAATATTCGTTAGTTCAACACTTTTTGATTTGAGCAACAGAAGATATTCGTAAAAATCGGTTTCTACCCGCTGGTCTGTTTTGGCAGATTTCTGTCATTATTTGCATTTGCTTCTTATTGATTCCTTTTTGAGTTCTCTTTAGGTAAATTGAGCTTTTTGAAGGAGTTACTACAGTAGCTTGTGTTTTTAGTGAAAAGCTTTGCTGTTCCAAAGCTTTGCCAGTGGTCTAATATCTTTTGAATACACTAATGTTGCTAATGAAGTTTGTGTGAAGTTTTGTACGAAGGAAAAATTTCAGGTGTAGAGAAAGGATGATGCAATGAGATGGAGAATGGACAAAAGCTCAAGCTTGGGGATGACACCATGGTGTAAACCCAATAAATATCCAAGAGGTACAAGCGTTAAAGCTTGGGGATGCCCAAGGCATCCCCTTCTTCATCAATAAAAAGCTCAAGTATGTCTAGACACTTTGTTTTTTTGTTTCATGCACAGTTGTGTTGTTCTTGGAGCGTCTTAGTTTTCATTTGCTTTGCTTAGGTTGTTTAGTTTCCTTAATTAGTTTGGACCCCTGTTCTCGTTTTGTTGTTTTGCAAATAAGTTTGCTTGGTGTAGGAAAGGAGTAGTAAGTTCTTGCTTGAAGTGCAAGAGGAGATTGCATTGACTATGGCTTGAACTTTAGCATGACATGCTAGGTGTTGTTTTAGAATTATGCTTAGTGATTATTGCTGTAGCATGTCTTGTTCCAAACAATTGAGATTGCTTAGTGTGCCTTGAAGAAATTATGTGTTGTTTTAGCATGCAAAAGCATAGTATTGTGGTATTCTCCTTTGATGCTTTGCTTGGGTTGACTTGGCACATATTTACAGCATGTTATGACTATGAGACGTCACCATTAGCCTCTATGATCATTTAGTCCTTGACTTGTAGTACCGCTCTTTGCTTTGATTAGTATGTTTTGTTGCACTGCATGATTTTAGCCATTATTGCTCTCTTAGTTGGTTGCCCCCAGTCTTTTGCTAGCCTCCACTTGTATGAGTAAGTTCTACTCATGCTTTCAACTCCCAAGAAACCAAGTTATTCCAAAGTGTCCACTATAAACTCCTATGCATGGTGTGTTACACCATTCCAAGTATATTCTTGTTTTCAACTATCTTCCAATTAAAAACTATTTTGTTATGTGAAAACTTAGTGATTAAAGCCCTCACGAACTTGATGGCACACTTTATTCTTTGCCCCTAATAAACTTGAACCATTGTGACAACTTTGTTGTAAATGCTTGGACTTATAAGTTGGAATTAGCAGAACCATGCTGTCACGGGGAACGTTTTCAACATTGCACTTGTACCTTGTTGTACTTAGTTAATATCATGTTCTTTTGTCTATGGATGTCACCGGTGTGAAATAAAGAGGGGACTTGTAAGTCCATGGAGTTTTTATTCTGTGTTAGAGAAACGCCTGGGCCGCTAGACTAAGCCATGCCTAATCATGGTGGAAACTTGCAGCATCACCATAGTGAGCTATCTATGAAGCATCCTCAATAAAAAGCTATGCATATGGTAAATAAAAATATTGCTAAGATGCTCATTGTCTGCTTGCCTTGTCATTTTGGTTATGGGAAAGCTCCTGTACCATGTGCAAGGGGTATCCCATTGGCGATTCTCAATGATATGAAAATACTTAGAGTGACAAGAACTTACCTGGACCCAAAGTTGAGTATGCATGAGGTGTGGCCCTCGTATTCAAGGGGCATGAGAATGCCAACTTATACTTCGTCAAGCATATACTCCAGCTTTGCCACTTTAACCTTAACCACTTCAAGATGCTTATGATAGGGGCAATGAGGGCTGAAAGCTAACAAGTACCATAATTTTTGGAAGCTCTTTTTGAAACTTGTAATCCCTGCTTCCTTTACAAAAAGGCCTTTCTTCCACCATTATTGAGTCTCCACCTTATACCTTTAGGCACCATTAAGAGAGCATAGCTGTCATTCTATGTGCAGTGTTCCAAAGCTTATTAATTGATGCATATTGTGTTATTACTTGTTCTTGTGCTATTTCTTTCTAGTCACCCTTGTGAACTTTGCAGGTGTCCGATGCATCTATTTGCTACTCTCTGAGGACAAGCTGATTGCCACTATGCTATGTTTTCTGTATGTGAAACAAACAAACGTTTTTCAATGCATGTTATTCATGATCTTTGTTTGTAGCTTGTCATGTTGCATGCATAGTTACTATGTCCTATTGTTAGAACTCCATCTTTCATGCACATGTTTAGAGTTCTTTGATCCTATCTTTCAATTCTTGCAAATGGTTGGATCTTTATTGTGAGGGTGCATGTCACCTCAAAAATTATTCTTTTATCACTTGCCTACTCGAGGACGAGCAGGAGTTAAGCTTGGGGATGCTGATACGTCGGAAATGTATCTATAATTTTTGATGCTCCATGCTTGTTTAGTACCTACTTTGCTTTACTTCTCCACACTTTGAGGTGCTTTTTACATGTTTTCTGGTACTAACCTATTAACAAGTTGCAACAGTGCCAGATGCCTATTTTCTACTATTTTTGGTTTCAGAAAAGTTAGTAAAGAAATATTCTCGGAATTGGACGGGACAAACGACAAAGTCAATTACTTTCCTCACAATAAAGTGGCAACTCTAAACATATTTTTGGATCTTTAAAGTGACAGGGTGCCGGGATGATAACCTGAAGATGGACTTCTAGTCATAGATGCAGTTGGATGGCGGTCTATGTATATTGTTGTATTGCCCAATCAACCTCATAGGATCTTTCTGACTAGTAATTGCATTATTATGCCTTGCTCAGTTCCTGTCAATTGCCCCGCTGTAATTTGTTTACCCTTCATGCCATGTTGTTTATTTAAGGAGAGCACCTCTAGTGAACTATGGAACCCGGTCCAATCTTACCATTGATACATCTTCCACTGTTGCTGTTTACTTGCTGCAAACCACCATTACCTTCCACACCATACGTTTAATCCTTTGTTACAGCAAACCAGTGAGCTTGACAACCTCACCGATTCATTGGGGCAAAGTCTTGAGTTTGTGTTGTGCAGGTCTCCGCGTTGCTTGCAACACATGTGTGACGTTTCCTTCCTCCTAATGGTTCGATAACCTCGGTTTCTTACTGAGGGAAGCTTGCTGCTGTGATGCTTCATACCTTGGTCTTGGGGTTTCCAATGAAGCGTCCCACGATAAGTGCTGGGCGCCATCAGTGCCAGTTGCTTGTTTTCTGTTGTTTTTGGTTTCAGAAAAGTTAGTAAAGAAATATTCTCGGAATTGGACGGGACAAACTTCAAAGTCAATTACTTTTTGTGGGGAACAAGAAGTCCAGAGGGGAGACGGATAAGCGTGCCAGGGCGGCCAAACCCCCCTAGGCGCGACCAGGAGTGGGCCCGTGCCTAGGTAGGGGTTGACCCCCTGGTCGCCTCCTCGGCCTCCCCCTTCGCCTATAAGAATCCCCCGATGCAGAAACCCTAAGCACCTGATCAAATCTCCACAAAACCGTCTGTAGCCGCCGCCACCATCGTCCCTAGATTGGGGGATCTGAAGTTCTTCCCGGCACCTTGTCAGAGGGGAGATCATCCTGGAGGCCTTCTCGCCGGTATGATGCGTGAGTAGTTCCACCTTGGACTATGGGTCCATGTAGTATCTAGATGGTTGTATCTCCTCCTTTGTGCTTTCATGTATAGATCTTGTGAGCTCCGTTCATGATCAAGATCTAATCTATTTCTAATCATGCATGTTGTGTTTGCGGGGATCCAATGGATATTGAGATTATTATGTTGGTTTGATTAATGGTTTTGTCTTTATGATTCTATCATGTCTATGTTGTTTGTGATCTTGCATGCTCTCCATTGTTAGTAGCTATCTTGGCCGAGTAGTTGCTAGTGACTCCAAGAGGGGGTATTTATGCTCGATAGTGGGTTCATGCCTCTAGTTTCCAAGGGAAGTGACAGAAATCTCTTCGGTTGTATATGTGTTGTTGCCATTATGGAGAAAACAACGGTCTCTTGTTCATGGAACATGTGGACTGTTTACCTTACACACTTTGCTTAAAGCAGTTGTCTATTGCTTGCAACTTAATACTGGAGGGGGTTCGGATGATAACCTGAAGGTGGACTTCTAGTCGTAGATGCAGTTGGATGGCGGTCTATGTATCTTGTTTTATTGCCCAATCGAATCTCATAGGATCTTTCTGACTAGTAATTGCATGTTATTGCTCAGTTCCTGTCAATTGCCTTGCTGTAATTTGTTTACCCTTCGTGCCATGTTGTTTATCTAAGGAGAGCACCTGTAGTGAACTATGGACCCCGGTCCAATCTTTACCATTGATACATCTTCCACTGTTACTTGCTTAATTGCTGCAAACCATTACCTCCCACACCATACGTTTAATCCTTTATTACAGCAAACTGGTGAGCTTGACAACCTCACTGTTCGTTGGGGCAAAGTCTTGAGTTTGTGTTGTGCAGGTCTCCGCGTTTCTTGCAACACTTGTGTGACGTTTCCTTCCTCCTTCTGGTTCGATAACCTCGGTCTCTACTAAGGGAAGACTTGCTGTTGTGCTGCTTCACACCTTGCTCTTGGGGTTCCCAACAGGCTCCCACGTCAACCACGTGCTAGCCATCAAAAGGTTCGATGTGGTTTCATAAATTGTTGATGTGGTTTCAATTGTTTCATAAATGGTGGCTTGTGTTTCTATTGTTTCATAAAGGTTCGATGGGGTGTCAGACCGAATCTTTGTTTCATAAAGGGTCGAGGCGGTTTGGATTGTTTCATAAAGGGTCAATGTGGTTTCAAGTTGGGTTATGTTTATTATTTCATAAAGGTTAGGTTGGGGTTCAATTGTTTCATAAAGGTTCGATGTGGTTTCATAAAGGGTCGATGTAGTTCCAATTGTTTCATAAAGGTTGGATGGGGTTTTAGAGTGAATCTTTGTTTCATGAAGGGTAGATGCGGTTTAAATTGTTTCATAAAGGGTAGATGTGGTTTCATGGTTGGGTTGTGTTTCGATTGTTTCATAAAGGTTGGGTTGTAGTTCGATTGTTTCATAAAGGTTCGATTTGGTTTCATAAAGGGTTAATGTGATTCCATTTTTTGTCGATGTGGTTTCAATTGTTTCATAAAGGTTGACTTCTGTTTTGGTTGTTTCATAAAGGGTTGATCTGGTTTCAGAGCGAATCTTTGTTTCATAAAGGGTCGATGTGGTTGCAAGGTTGGGCTGTGTTTATATTGTTTATAAAGGTTGGGTTCTGATTCGATTGTTTCATAAAGGGTCGATGTGGTTTCAATTGTTCCATAAAGGTTAGTTGTGTTTCGATTGTTTCATGAAGGGTCGATGGGGTTTCGGATCAAATATTTGTGTCATTAAGGGTCGATGTGGTTTGAATTGTTTCATAAAGGGTCGATGTGGTTTCAAGGTTGGATTGTGTTTCGATTGTTTCATAAAGGTTAGGTTGTGGTTCAGTTGTTCATAAAGGTTCAATGTGGTTTCGTATATGGTCGATGTGGTTCCAATCTTTGTTAATGTGGTTTCAATTGTTTCAGAAATGTTGGCTTGTGTTTCAAATGATTCATAAAGGGTCAATGGGTTTTAGACCGAATCTTTGTTTCATATAGGGTCAATGTGGTTTGAATTATTTCATAAAGGGTCGATCTGCTTTTCAAGGTTGGGCTGTGTTTCGATTATTGAAACCAGACTAACTTATTGAAACAAGGGTCGATGTGATTTCATAAAGGTTCAATGTGGTTTCATAAAGGGAAAATGTGGTTTCATAAAGGGTCGATGTGGTTCCAATCTTTGTCGATGTGGTTTCAATTGTTTCCTAAAGGTTGGCCTGTGTTTCAATTGTTTCAAAAGGGGTCGATGGGGTTTTAGAGCGAATTTTTGTTTCATAAAGGGTCGATGCGGTTTGAATTGTTTCATAAAGGGTAGATGTGGTTCCTAGGTTGGGTTGTATTTCGATTGTTTCATAAAGATTGGGTTGTGGTTCGATTGTTTCATAAAGGTTCGATGTGGTTTCATAAAGGGTTGATGTGGTTTCGATTGTTTCATAAAGGTTGGATTATGTTTTGATTGTTTCATAAATGGTCGGTGGGGATTCAGATCGAATCTTTGTTTCATAAAGGATCGATGTGGTTTGAATTGTTTCATAAACGATCGATGTGGTTTCAAGGTTTGGTTGTGTTTCGATTGTTTCATACATGATGGGTTGTGGTTCGATTGTTTCATAAAGGTTCAATGTGGTTTCATAAAGGGTTGATGTGGTTTCAATCTTTGTCGATGTGGTTTCAATTGTTTCGTAAAGGGTCGATGGGGATTCAAAGCGAATATTTGTTTCATAAAGGGTGGATGCAGTTTGAATTGTTTCATAAAGGGTCGATGTGGTTGCAATGTTGGGTTGTGTTTCTATTGTCATAAAGGTTGGGTTCTGGTTCGATTGTTTCATAAAGGTTCGATGTGGTTCCTTAAATGGTCGATGTGGTTTCAATCTTTGTCATTGTGGTTTCAATTGTTTCAGAAAGGATAGCTGGTGTTTCGATTGTTTCATAAAGAGTTGATGAGGATTCAGATTGAATCTTTATTTTATAAAGGGTCAATGTGGTTTCAAGCTTGAATTGTGTTTCTATTATTTCATAAAGGTTGGGCTGTGGTTCGATTGTTTCATAAAGGTTCGATGTGGTCTCATTGTTGGAGATATGCCCTAGAGGCAATAATAAATATGGTTATTATTATATCTTTCTGTTTATGATAAATGTTTACATTCATGCTATAATAGTATTAACAAGGAAACATTAATACTTGTGTGATTTTGTAAACTAAAATAAGAGTCCCTAGTAAAGCCTCTTTATAATACTAGCTTGTTGGTTAATAAATGATTGTGGTTTCCCTATCATGAACATTGAGATGTTATTAACAACAAGATCATATCGTTAGGAGAATGATATGATGTACATACTCCTATAGATAAGCATAGCATAAAGATCAAAGTCATTTTAATAGTTCAATTGCTATATGCTTTCTGATACATAGTAACCTAATTCCTTCGACCATGAGATCATGCATATCACCTTTACCGGATGGATGCTTTGATGACATCACACCACACCGTGGCGGGTGGCTATAAAGGTGTCATTGAGTGTTGAAAGTATTGGTTGAAACACATGGATCAAGTGGGATTTGTCCATCCATATGACGGATAGATATACTGGGCCTCTCGGTGGAATGTCATCCAATTAGCTTGCAAGCATGTGACTGTTCACAAGGGATCACATATCACGGAGCGAGAAAAGAGTACTTATCGGTTGAACTAGGTATGCGGATACTAGGATCATAACCTCGGATAAGTAAACTATCGTGAGACAAAGGGAAATTGGTATCGTATGTAAGTGGTTCATTCGATCGCAAAGTAATCGTAGAAATATGTGGGAGCCATATGAATTTCCAGATTCCTCTATTGGTTATTGTTCGGAGAAGTGTCTCGATCATGTCCGCATAATTCACGAACCGTAGGGAGACACACTTAAGGATTCGACGTTGTTTGAGTAGTTATGGAATGATGAGAGAGAGTAAGAATGTTGTTCGGAGTCTCGAATGGGATTCGGGATATCACGAGGAGATCCAGAATGGTCTGGAGAATAAGATTCATATAAGGAAAGTCCCGTTTCGGAGTTAGAGAATGGTTCCGGTGTTTTCATCGGGAATGTTCTAGAAGATTCCAGAATGTCCGGCACTCCGGAGTGTAGGGGTTCGTAGCATGGAAAACAAAAAAATTCTACCGCATGCAAACAAACAAGCCAAGATCTATCTACTAGATTGTAGCAACGAGTCGATAGGGGAACTCACCCTCGAAGATTCCAAAGCGGTTAACGAGAGCAGATTCTCGTGGGTGATGTAGTCGTACTCTTGCCGATCTCAAGATCGCGTAGACGATCCTTCCAGCGCTCGTTCAGAAGCGCTCCTTGATCACACGTTCGATTACTCGTGAAGACCTTCCTCTCCTTGTTCTAGCAGCAGCGGAGGTTGTAGCACTCTCTCGCGATTCCGGCAGACGACGTCGTAATGCAGGAAGTAGAGGAGATCTCGCAGGATTCGCCTTAAGCCGGGCGAGTATGGTGGACTATGAGAGAGCCTTGGTGATCTAGGTTTTAGACACACCAATTAGAAGGGCTAAACCCATGGCTAGGGCAATTAGAAGCTCTAACTCGGTGGCTTGGGAGAAATCCCTAGGCGTGGCTAGGGTTTAGGTTTAGAGGTAGGAACTTGTGTCTGGGAGGAGCCCTGCCCCTCCTCTTATAGGTGGAGGAGGCGCGCAGGGAGGAGTCCCTCCCAACTCGGACCCAAGGTGGGCGGCGGTGGGAGGAGAACTCCTCCCCAAGTCGGTTTCAAACCTCCTTCTCCTCTTTCCCAAAACTAGCGTTTGACTTTCAAACTAGCCGTTTGACTTTTCAAACTAGGATTTGAATAAACCCTCTATTTGGTAGCGATGACACCAAGTACATAATGCAATCATACCAACTTGATATAACACATTCATGTACCCTTCCTCCGGAGTGCGGACATTCCTAACCTTCTAGAACATTCCGATGAAAACACGGAATCATTCTACAACCCGAAGCAGGACTTTCCTTATATGAATCTTATTCTCCGCACCATCCCGGATCTCCTCGTGATATCCGGATCCCATCCGAGACTCGAACAACATTCGGTCTCTTACTCATCATTCCATAACTACTCAACAACATCGAATCCTTAAGTGTGTCTCCCTACGGTTCGTGAATTGCGGACATGATCGAGACACTTCTCCGATCAATAACCAATAGAGGAATATGGAAATTCATATGGCTCCCACATATTTCTACGATTACTTTGCGATCGAATGAACCACTTACATACGATACCAATTTCTCTTTGTCTCACGATATTTTACTTATCCGAGGTTATGATCGCGGTATCTGCATACCTAGTTCAACCTCGTTCTTGATAAGTACTCTTTTCTCGTTCCGTGGTATGTGATCCCTTGTGAGCCAGTCACATGCTTGTAAGCTAATTGGATGACATTCCACCGAGAGGGCCCAGTATATCTATCCGTCATATGGATGGACAAATCCCACTCTTGATCCATGTGTCTCAACCAATACTTTCCGAACACTCAATGCCACCTTTATAGCCACCTGTTACGGTGTGGTGTTTGATGTCATCAAAGCATCCTTCCGTAAAGGTGATATGCATGATCTCATGGTCGAAGGAATTAGGTTACTATGTATCAGAAAGCTTATAGCAAATGAACTATATTAAATGACTTGATCTTTATGCTACGCTTAACTATAGGAGTATGTCCATCACATCATTCTCCTAATGATATGACCCTGTTGTTAATAAAATCTCTATGTTCATGATCGTGAAACCATGATCATATATTAACCAACAAGCTAGTTTAACAAGAGGCTTTACTAGGGACTCTTTTACGTTTACAAATCACACAAGTATTAATGTTTCCGGTTAATACAATTATAGCATGGTATGTAAACATTTATCATAAGTATGAAGATATGATAATAACCACTTTATTATTGCCTCTTGGGCATATCTCCAACAGTCTCCCACTTGCACTAGAGTCAATAATCTAGTTTCAAACCTTTGTGTATTCAACACCTATGGCTTTCCGGTGTTGTATGTACACGATTGCTAGTGGTCAACTGATCTCCGGATCGACACTTCCAGTCCGTGTAATCGCATGTCTTTGCGTCTCTCGCATCACTCATTCTCTAATGAGAAGGCTTTTTATAATTTTGGTCCTTCCTAGAGAACATTAGGTCTTTGGGGTTAAAACATGTTGATAATATTGTCGTACAATATATCTTCATAGTATTATCCCGCTGTGAACTACACCTAGTTTGATAACAAACTACTTGACACAAATGCCCTCTTTAGCTGCTATTATAGCAGTCATATACTTAGCCTTTTGTTGTAGTATCTGTCATAATGTCTTAACTTTGGAACTCATCCAAATCCATTATGGAACTTACTTTCCATTATATTGTGCCACCCTTAGTTTAGATTGAGATAAACTTAATTTGTACTTTGTGACAAAACTAGTATCAATGTAGTACTTTTACAATGAACTAACCATCTATTTGTCACTTCTACGAATAATATATTCTTAGTTCTTCCAAAAGATCATAAGAATATCCTTACTATTGTCCAATGATCAACTTATGAATCATTCTGGTATATGCTCATAACATTTAGGGTATAGGACATATCTGGATTTGTACATATCACAGTATGATTGATATAAATATTCTTTGTGATTTCATACATCAAGTATCAATCTATACTTGAATCTTTGTTTCACTTACCCAGTGTCAATACACTTGAATATATCATCAATATTGAACTCATTCAATCCTTTCTGTGTGACAAGAACCTTTCTTGTAGTTTCTATATTGAACTCATTCAATACATCATCTATGTACTTTCGGCACAACCATATTAGCGTCTATTGATGCCAAATATTTGGGTTTTGCCTAAGTCTTTCATCGGGATGAAATTCTTAATATGTGTTAATAAAAGATACATCATTTCCAATCAACAATATGTCCTCCACATAATGTATTAGAAATATGTCTTAGCGCTCCCACTTAATTTCTTGCAAATGCAAGCATATTCATCGTCTCTGATGAAATTAAACTCTTTTATCAGTTTCATCATAGTGAAGATTCCAACTCCGCAATGCTTATTTCAACCATTGAAGTTTGCATATGCATTTAGCATCCTTTGAATTGACAAAACCCTTTGGACCGTGTCATGCACACGTCCTAGGTAACCCTTCTATTAGAAGAACTTGTTTTGTTTATCCAACTACCACATAACAAAATTATATGTCGTGATTGCTACATTAATCCGTCTAGACTAAATATCGCTTAATGAAAGATCAGATCTTGTCATAATCAACTCTTTGAACATTGTTGTGAACTCTTTCCCAACATGTCGACTATTTCTTAGATGCAAAACATCCATGTCTATTTTTTATAGATCCAAACACAACTGTAAGGTCTTACACCTTTCTCGAGGGTCCTTCAAGTTCAAAACTTGATTTCTCGTGTATGGAACTATCACGGATTTTATGGCTTCAAGCCATTTGACGGAGTCAGGGCCCATCATCACTTCTTTGCATGTAGTCCGTTCATTATTCTCAAATAATGATTCAACCCTCAAATCTTGGTATTTGATTGTTTACTCGACCTACTTGGTTCAATAGAAACTTAGACCTCCGTGACCGCAACCTTTGAGGCACGTGAGCCATGAGCATTGTTGCTGCCTCCGAAACACTTTTCGGCGCTGCGCAACTTTGCACATATAGCTAAGGTTCCTTTAACCTTATCAAAGTTCTATTGTCCTCCCACTTATCTTTTCACGAAAAATTCCTTCTCAAAGAAACTTGACGTTCTAAGCGACAAATACTTTTGTCTCCGGTGTTTATGGAGGAATACTTAACAGTAATACAAAGACAGTTTCATCCGACTTTGGTTGCAATCATCTTTCTTATGCATAGCATACCAATGTTTAAGAAAGGACTACTTGGGTTTTATCCCAAACCATAGCTTTATATGGTGTCATTTCAGCGGATTATGATGGAGCTCTTTTCAGTGGAAAGGTAGTCTCTAAAGCTTTTAATCTTTAAAATATAATGGCAGTTCTATGAATTACACCTTTGATCTTACCATGTCAAACAAGGTTTTAATTACATATCTCGAACGCTCCATACTCTTATGGTGTTTCGGGAAATGCAAATCCACAGAACGATTCCTTAAATCTTAGGTATTATGCTAAACTTGTAACTCAAATATCTTCCTTTATGATCTTATCATAAACTATTTATATTCTTGTTACAATGATTTTGCACTTCATCTTGAAAATCTTTGAACTTTTCAAATGTTTCATACTTCATCCTTATTAAGTAAATATTCATATATTCACTCATATTTTCGGAGAAAG
The DNA here is from genome assembly GCA_023614405.1 of Avena insularis. Taxonomy (NCBI): domain Eukaryota; kingdom Viridiplantae; phylum Streptophyta; class Magnoliopsida; order Poales; family Poaceae; genus Avena; species Avena insularis. The sequence continues at coordinate 342,677,592 of CM042689.1, read as the reverse complement.
CATATGAAGTTGAAATCCATCGCTCTTGACTACACATAATAGACTTCGTACAACAATATGTACAACTTCCAATAAGCTAGTCATTCGTTCCCTTTGGGCCTACGAACGAAGTTTTAATTATCTCTAGAAAGGTTTCACAAGCATCATTTGATCAAAATCAAAAGACTCCAAAATTCCATCCACATGGAGTTTCTTCATGTTTTCTTTCCAATATAATTTAAACGGCGATGTCACTTTCGAAGTGATCTTTCAATCAATTTGTCTTTCGACATTTTTAGCACTAGTTTTATGGATGTGATTTCTCCAACGAGATTTGTGAATCATCCATCTTTTATGGATTACGGAATTTATTTGAACAACCCTTTTGTTCTCATAATACCTGATAAAACAAATCCTGAAGGCAAGCTTTGATGTTTAACGAGCAACACAATAACCCTTTATTTGTTCTCGATGAACATCATCACATATTCTTTTGCTAGTTACTTAGGCCATTGTAGTTCATGAATTGTGTTGTTTTGTATGACGATTCATACCAACAAATTCAGTATCAAATACTTAGGAACCACATTGTTTAATAAGCAAAGAATATATCCATAACATGTATATCATCTATATACTTAAACTGAACAATTCTAGTCTTTTCTTTTCTGCCATATATTTATGAGATTCTCTTTCAGTATTTCCTTTTACATTTGAAAGAATCTATCAACATCAACAGTGGAGTCATACATATGACACATAGTCCAAAGCGTGTATAATTAAATACTAATGTCTTTGGACTTGCACTTTGAAGTAGATCACCATCATCAAATGTTTGGTGTGCTTTCAAATTCCATTCTTTAGTAATCTCTTGGTGTGGTAAACACTTTACCTACATCAAATATTCACCCTTATTATGGAATTATCCATGATCAAGCTACTTTTAGCTTATAACGGTGAACTGCGAGTATAATGTTGCTCTCAAAACCTTTTGGAGGATTAGGACAACTAGTGTCTCCAACCTTTTGCAAATTCTCATCAAATATGAGAACATGACTTTTCCATATTATACTCTATCATGTTGCAACCAAAACTTCGTTTTAGATATCACAATATCTTCCACACATCATGGTTTACAAACAACTCTTTGATCCTAGATAACCTTGATATTAGGACAATCCTTTGAATATCAAGAATCATGGAGACAAACATGATACTCATACACTAACACTTGGAATTGTCACTCTTGATTTAATACTAATTATTAAACTTCATGGAGTAACCAGAACTTACTGAAAGTTTGCAATAGGACTTTTAAACTTTAGATTAACACTTCAAAACAATACGATACCAGTTCGTAAAGTAACTAACCAGAATTCTATAGTTCTATCATCTCAATTAAAACTAAGCGCAAGGTGGTAAACGGATGCCAATGACTACAACAACTATGCAAATTCACTTTGATTTAATTTATGATAAATAGTGTTCAACTTTTAATAATATTGCCGTTGAACTCCCACTCAAAACAATATCCCTCACATTGTTTTAGTGATCACACGAACCAAATCCACCACATCAAAACCGATCATCACGAGAGTTGATGTAGCTTCAATGGCGAACAATCAACATGTTCATCATATCTACTATATGACTCATGCTTTACCTTTCGGTGATCCGTGTTCCGAGACCATGTTTGTACATGCTAGGCTCGTCAAGATCAACCTTAGCTTCTGCATGAGCAAATCTGGCTTGCTCACGTTGTATACACTCGCAGAATCTAACACACCCGATCATCACGTGGTGCTTCGAAACAACGAGTTTTAGCAACGGTGCTTACTAAGGATGAACACTTTAAAACTTGAAATTGTGTGCTTGAGGGATCATCTTATAATGCTACCGTCATAAACTAAGCAATACAAGATGCATAAAAGGATTAACATCACATGCAATTCATAATATGTGATATGATATGGCCTTTCTTCTTTGTGCTTCCGATCTCCATCTTCAAGCACGAACATGATCTCCATCATCACCGGCATTGCATCAAGGTCAATGACGCTGCTCCATGGTTGTCGTCCACCAGCTTCAACTATTACAACTACTTTGAATAGACACGCGGGTCTTAACATAATTTAAAGACAACCATATGGCTCCTGCCGGTTGCCAACTTACAATAAGGAACATTGCATACATCTAATATAATCATAATCATGGCCATATCACATCACAGCACACCCCTGCAAAACAAAGTTAGACGCCTCTAATTTTCTTTGCATGTTTTACGTGGTTTGGGGCTTTCAATAAGTGTCGTTCTAACTTACGAACAAGAACCACAACATTGATACTAGTATTGTCAATCACCCGTTGTAAATTGAATCTTAACTATGTTGGGAGAAACAGGCACCCGCAAAGCCACTTATGCAATACAAGTTGCATGTCAAGCGTGGAGCAAGTCTCATGAACGATGTCATGTAAGGTTAGCCCGGGCCGCTTCATCCCACCATCCCGCAAGATGCAAAGTACACAAGAAGCAATCGACAACAAAAGCATCAACGCCCACAATGACCATTGTGTTCTACTCGTGCAACAGATCTACATATAGACACGGCTCTGATACCACTGTAGGGGTTCGTAGCATGGAAAACAAAAAAATTCTACCGCATGCAAACAAACAAGCCAAGATCTATCTACTAGATTGTAGCAACGAGTCGATAGGGGAACTCACCCTTGAAGATTCCAAAGCGGTTAACGAGATCAGATTCTCGTGGGTGATGTAGTCGTACTCTTGCCGATCTCAAGATCGCGTAGACGATCCTTCCGGCGCTGCGTTCCGGCAGTGCTCCCGCAGTCGGTCACACGTTCGATACTCGACAAAGACCTTCCTCTCCCTTGTTCCAGCAGGCAGCGGAGGTTGTAGCACTCTCCTCGCGATTCCGGCAGCACGACGGCGTGGTACCGGAAGTAGAGGGGAGATCTCGCGAGCCGCCTTAAGCCGGAGCGAGTATGGTGGACTATGAGAGAGCCTTGGTGATCTAGGTTTTAGACACACCAATTAGAAGGGGCTAAACCGGCGGCTAGGGCAATTAGAAGCTCTAACTCGGTGGCTTGGGAGAAATCCCTAGGCTGTGGCTAGGGTTTAGGTTTAGAGGTAGGGAACTTGTGTCTAGGAGGGGAGCCCTGCCCTCCTCTTATAGGTGGAGGGAGGCGCGCCTGGGGAGGGGAGTCCCTCCCCAACTCAGACCCAAGGTGGGCCGGCGGTGGGAGGAGGAACTCCTCCCCCAAGTCGGTTTCAAACCTCCTTCTCCTCTTTCCCAAAACTAGCCGTTTGACTTTCAAACTAGCCGTTTGACTTTTCAAACTAGGATTTGAATAAACCCTCTATTTGGTACAGCGATGACACCAAGTACATAATGCAATCATACCAACTTGATATAACACATTCATGTACCCTTCCCCTCCGGAGTGCCGGACATTCTGGAACCTTCTAGAACATTCCTGATGAAAACACCGGAATCATTCTACAACCCCGAAACAGGACTTTCCTTATATGAATCTTATTCTCCGGACCATCCCGGATCTCCTCGTGATATCCCGGATCGCATCCGAGACTCCGAACAACATTCGGTCTCTTACTGATCATTCCATAACTACTCAACAACATCGAATCCTTAAGTGTGTCTCCCTACGGTTCGTGAATTATGCGGACATGATCGAGACACTTCTCCGATCAATAACCAATAGAGGAATCTGGAAATTCATATGGCTCCCACATATTTCTACGATTACTTTGCGATCAAATGAACCACTTACATATGATACCAATTTCCCTTTGTCTCACGATATTTTACTTATCCGAGGTTATGATCGTCGGTATCTCTGCATACCTAGTTCAACCTCACATCGATAAGTGCTCTGGTCTCGTTCCCGTGGTATGTGATCCCTTGTGAGCCAGTCACATGCTTGCAAGCTAATTGGATGACATTCCACCGAGAGGGCCCAGAGTATATCTATCCGTCATATGGATGGACAAATCCCACTCTTGATCCATGTGTCTCAACCAATACTTTCCGAACACTCAATGCCACCTTTATAGCCACCCTGTTACGGTGTGGTGTTTGATGTCATCAAAGCATCCTTCCGGTAAAGGTGATATGCATGATCTCATGGTCGAAGGAATTAGGTTACTATGTATCAGAAAGCTTATAGCAAATGAACTATATTAAATGACTTGATCTTTATGTTACGCTTAACTATAGGAGTATGTCCATCACATCATTCTCCTAATGATATGACCCTGTTGTTAATAACATCTCTATGTTCATGATTAGGAAACCATGATCATATATTAACCAACAAGCTAGTTTAACAAGAGGCTTTACTAGGGACTCTTTTATGTTTACAAATCACACAAGTATTAATGTTTCCGGTTAATACAATTATAGCATGGTATGTAAACATTTATCATAAGTATGAAGATATGATAATAACCACTTTATTATTGCCTCTTGGGCATATCTCCAACACGGAGGGGAAGGGTACATGAATGTGTTATATCAAGTTGGTATGATTGCATTATGTACTCGGTGTCATCGCTGAACAAAATAGAGGGTTTATTCAAATCCTAGTTTGAAAAGTCAAACGCCAAGTTTGAAAGTCAAACGGCTATTTTTGGGAAGTGGAGAGGGAGGTGGAAACCGACTTGGGGGAGGAGTTCCTCCTCCCACCGCCGGTGCACCACCAAGCCGAGTTGGGGAGGGACTCCCCTCCCCTTGGCCAGCCCCCTCCACCTATAAAAGGAGGGGCAGGGCTCCCCTCCTAGACACAAGTTCCTACACCTCTAAACCCTAGCCCCAAGCCGCCGCCGCTGGCCCTAGGGCACTCGCCGCCGCCGCCTAGGTGAAGCCCTAGCTGCCGGCCTAGCCCCCTCCTCGGCGTGTCTAAACCCTAGATCGTCGAGGGACTCTCTCATACTCCACCATACTCGCTTGACAAGGCTAAGCCTGCGAGATCTCCCTCTACTTCCGGTACCACGCCAGTTGTCTTGCGGAATCGCGAGGAGAGTGCTACAACCTCCATCCTCTTTGGAACAAGGAGAGGAAGGTCTTGAGTACCGAACGTGTGACCGATTTGGAGCGCTGCCGAACGCAGCCGGAAGGATCGTCTACGCGATCTTGAGATCGGGAAGAGTACGACTACATCACCCACGAGAATCCGCTCTCGTTAAACACTTTGGAATCTTCGAGGGTGAGTTATTCCATCGACTCGTTGCTACAATCTAGTAGATAGATCTTGGCTTGTTTGTTTGTATGCGATAGAAAATTTTGTTTTCCATGCTATGAATCCCTACACTCATAAATGGTTGATGTGGTTTTAATTGTTTCATAAATGATGTCTTGTGTTTCGATTGTTTCATAAAGGTTTGATGGGGTTTCAGACCGAATCTTTGTTTCATAAAGGGTCGATGTGGTTTCAAGGTTGGGGTTCAATTGTTTCATAAAGGTTCGATGTGGTTTCATAAAGGGTCGATGTGGTTCCAATTTTTTCATAAAGGTTGGCTTGTGTTTCTATTGTTTCATAAAGGGTAGATGGAGTTTCAGATTGGATCTTTGTTTCATAAAGGGTCGATGTGGTTTGAATTGTTCCCTAAAAGGACGATGTGGCGTAGCGCAAGTGAACTTTTACGGCAGTTGTGCGCTGATTTGATGTAGCACCGCACGCGCTAAATATCCCGCTCGGCAAAAAAAATAGTGTTGGAACACCCCCCGCCGACTGGCCGGTCCCGAGGCTGTTCCACACCCGAGAAGAAGACTAGAGTAGAAGGCACACAGATTACAGAAGTAAATGGCATAGGGAACAAAGGGGAACTTTATTGAACTTTCTCTCGGTAAACTCCCATACAGTGATTGCTCCTCTATTTATAGACTAAGTGATAGGATACCCACATGGGCCAACCCTAGCCTGGTAGAGGCCACACCGAGTGGGCCTCTACTGGCCCAGTTTCCCAACACTCCCCCTGGGTATCTTATCTGTATAACCATGACTTAAAACTCCGAAAAACCCAGTGGGGAAAATATGGAGAAATGCACACGGTATACTTCTTGCTATGTTGCACGAATTGCCTCATTAAAAACCTCATGTGAGAAACTTCATAAAAACTCACTAAGGGAAAAAGAGTACAATTCACTCAACTATAAAGTTAAGCACTCAATCATCAGGATCAAGATTTCAGCGATGAGTTTGTGAAGATTCTCCCCCTGAACCTTGCATCTCCCTAAGTCTCATCATGTCGATCCCACAGACACATCTCTCGAAAGAAGATGCTGGCAATGATTTAGTGAACAAATCAGCGAGATTTTCACATGACTTAGTATGCAAGACTTTCACTTCGTTCATATTTTGCAATTCATGTGCATAGAAGAACTTGGGGTTTATATGCTTTGTGAGATTGCTCTTCACGTAGCCCGTCTGGACTTGTGCAACACAAGCGGCATTATCTTCATAGATAATCGTTGGGGTTTGTACGGTGTTCAGTCCACATGACATCTCGATGTGGCTGACTACTCGTCGAAGCCATACACATTCTCGTGATTCTTCATATAATGCTATGATTTCCGAGTGGTTCGTCGAAGTTGACACAAGAGTCTGCTTAGATGATTTCTAGGAAATAGCTATTCCACCACAAAGGAAAACATATCCAGTCTGCAACTTGGATGTGTGCGGGTCCAAATGGTACCCAGCATCTGCATAGCCTACAACAGATATGTCTTGGTTCTTTTGGTAAAACAAGCCAAGGTCCTTTGTCCCTTGTATGTACCTAAAGATGTCCTTAACGCCTTTCCTATGCCTCTTGGTAGGCTCAGAACTATACCTTGCAAGCAAATTGACGGCGAATGCAATATCCGACCGTGTACAATTTGCGAGGTACATAAGTGCGCCAACTGCACTTAAGTAGGGGAATTCCGGTCCCAGAATTTCCTCCCCCTCTTCTTTAGTCCTGAACGGGTCCTTGTCTTGTTGCAAAGATCTTCCGACCATCGGGGTCTTAGAAGGATATGCCTTTTCGAACCCAAATCGTTCCAACACCTTCTGGGTGTAGGCCGACTGGTGAACTAGAATCCCAACAGGGGAATGCTCAAGTGGCAGACCCAGGCAGAACTTGGTTTTGCCTAAGTCTTTCATCTCGAATTCCGACATCAGGTAGGAACTCGCTTCCTCAATATCGTCAGGTGTACCAATTATATTCAAATCGTCCACGTACACCGAGATAATACAGAAACCATCCTGGGATCTCCGTATAAAAACACATGGACAATCTTCATTGCTCGTGTAGCCCTTCTAATGAAGGAAATCGCTCAAACGATTATACCACATCCTACCTGACTGTTTTAGTCCATACAATGACTTCTTAAGCTAAACACTGTATAAGCTCTTGTTTGCTCTATCCTGGTTCGGGACAGGGATACCTTCTGGTACTTTCATGTATATGTCCGAATCCAAGTTACCATATAGGTAAGCAGTGACAAAATCCATTAGTTTCATTTTTAAGTCCATGTTTACTGCCATTGAGATCAAGTATCTAAAGGTAATTCCATCCATGACTGGGGAGTAAGTTTCCTCAAAGTCGACACCTGGTCGCTGAGTGAAACCTTGAGCAACGAGCCTTGCTTTGTACCTTACTACTTCATTATTCTCGTTTCTCTTTCGAACAAAAACCCACTTATGGCCAACGGGGCGAATGTGGAGAGGAGTTAGACAAACAGGTCCAAATACCTCTCTTTTGTTCAACGATAATAATTCAGCGATAATTATACGCCAATCTTTCCAATCCGACCTTTTCTTGCAATCAGCGAGCGTGTTAGGCTCAGGATCAAGATCTATGATTGAGGCAATTTTCTTGGCAAAATTAACATTGACATTTGCCATGGCTCGGTTGTATGACTCGCCCGAATTAACATAGTTAATGGCCATTTCGTCATGGAGTGCATCAGGAACATCCTCTTGTTCCACCGGATTTCCCAATCCACGAGCTAGGTCCTTTAGCTTTCCCGCTCCGATGTGTGCGCACACAACTTCGCTGGGTACTTCCGATATAGGAAAGTTCAAGTCCGGAATTTCGTGCACTAAAATATTCGTACTTGTGCCAGGTCTCAACTGGCTCCCCTCAACAGGGGCGGACTGTAATAAATCTCTCTTATCCTTTTTCTTCGGGCATCCCCGGGTACTTGGGATTTGAGAAACCGTAATCCGTGTCCTCTTAGGCCTTGGAGCAGGAGCGGGTATACCATCTTTTTTCTTTGGTATTTCAACCCTTTCCGGTGCATTGCGTGCATGCACATGTGACTTTGTCACAGTCTTTAAATCACTAAAATGATCGGGTAGTTGATTCGCTAGGGAGTGCAAATCTAGTATCTTTTGGACTTCTCTATTAGTCTCAACAGTGCGCGGGTCATGAGCATGGATCCCCGTGGCTTTCCACGTGATTTCTCGACTTTTGTCATCCAGGGGTTAATTACCTCCCCCCAAAGTCGGAAAAAGATCCTCGTCAAAAATGCAGTCAGCAAAACGGGCCGTGTGACAGTCACCTGTCAAGGGGTCCAAGAACCAGATTATGGACACGGTCTCATAACCAACGTATATCCCCGACTTACGGAGCGGTCCCATTGCTGATCGCTGGGGTGGTGGTATAGGTACATATACCTGGCAGCCAAACCTACGTAGGTGGGAAATTTTCGGTGCCGACCCTTGCGCAAGTTGGATGGGAGAGTGGATGTTGTAGGCCGATGGTCGAAAGTTGATGAGATTAGCGGCGTGTAACACCGCGTGTCCCCAACATGTAGTTGGTAAATTACAACCCTGAAGGAGTGGTCTGGCAATGAGTTTAATCCTTTTAATCAATGCCTCATAAGTCCATTTTGAGTGTGGACATGCGTGAGTGCTCAAGTTTGATTCCAGTTGCCATGCAATAATCATCGAATGCCTTTGAAGTAAATTCTCCAGCATTGTCCATTCGAATAGACTTTAAACGATAATCAGGGAATTTATTCCTTATTTGCATGATCTGGGAGATCAACTTTGCAAAAGCATGGTTCCTTGTTGACAGCAGGCAAACATTGGACCATTTAGAGGAAGCATCGATGAGCACCATGAAGTACCGAAATGGCCCTGAGAGGGGCTGAATTGGACCACATATATCCCCTTGAATGTGTTCCAAGAACACGGGGAGTTTATCCTTCACCTTTAGGGGGGACGGTCTAATGATCAATTTCCCCGTAGCACATGCGGAGCACACGAAATCATCGGGATTCGGGAAATTTTTCACATTAACATTATGACCATTCGAGTTGTTAATTATATTTCTCATCATCCTAAGACCGGGGTGGCCTAACCTATCATGCCAAAGGAAGAATAGTTCGGAGCTTCTAAAGACAGTCTTAAGGGTAGTGTAAATAGGTGGTGCTACTATCTTAGTGTAGTACATCCCAATAGCTAATGAAGGGAGTCTTTCGACAACATGTTTACCATTTTTGTCGCGCTTGGTAATGAGTAGGAACTCCTTTCCATTCTCATCATCATCGGTTTCTACATGGAAACCATTTGCGCGGATGTCTCTAAAACTCAAGAGAGTACGAGTCGACTCCGGATACAACAATGCCTCTTCAATGATCAGAGTTGTTCCATTTGGGAGTATGATAGTTGCTCTTCCGGAGCCAACTACATTCGGACCGCAGCCGGCGATCGTCATTATGTTACCGGGGTTTTTGGTAATGGACTCAAAATACTTTGTTTCTCTCAAGATGGTATTTGTGGTGCCGCTATCAGCAAGGCACGTTTCCTCCATTTGGGCGCCACACGCGTTCTAAAATATAGTGCCTAATTAATATAATGGAGCGAGGAAGATGCTACATCAAGTAAGTAAAACACATAAACATTTCAGAACATCATACAACCAAATAATGGAATTAATGAATGAAATAAATGTCATCCAATCGCCGAAAAACAAATAAATGTTATGCTCTCATAGAGCTTACAACCATATCGAAAAATTGTATCTGATTATTTGCGGAAAAGAAATCATCACAACAAAAAGGAGCTCAGGTGGATTCTGCAAAGAAACCATCAAGCTCAGCCTGTATCTCAAGGTCAGTAAGCTTCTCTTCGTTGGCTATCATCATCGAGGCAGTAGAGATGTCTAGCTGAGGCGGGGGCACAACGTGCTCAACCTCCATGGGCACAGCGGCGTTCGTGGGAACCGCCTGAGGTGCTGCCACTTGTGCTACGTCCTGCGCGACTACGGGCGCGACGTTCTGCACAGGCGCCGCTCCGGGTGCCAGTGGTGCCTCAACCTGGACAAGGTGCGCCTCGCGCGCCTTCTTGTTGGCCTTGAACGCGTCCACGACGTGCTTAGGGGCCAAACATTTCCTGGAGAAGTGAGTCTTGGAGCCACAGCGGAAGCAGTACTGGGGCCTCGCCTCCCCCTTGCCCGCCTTGCGTTGCTTGGCCAGGTTGGAGGAGTTGGGGCCCTCTTGCCTCGCTTCTTGTGGATGGGCTTGCACACCTTGTAGGCACCGGAATTAGCCTCATGACTTGGGCCCCCCGCGAAGGGTTGCACGGAGAAGTTCTTGTTCAGAATATTATCCTGCGCCTCGGCCACCTGGAGAGCATCAATAAGCGCTGCATATTCCGTGAATCCTTCCTGGCAAAAGTTTCGCGAGGACTGGATGTTGTCCGGATGGAATGTGGAGAGGGTTTTGTCTATCTTCTGCTGATCGTCCCACACAGCTGAAGAATGGTACAAATCCGGTGCAACCTGGAGTTGTACTCTCCCACTGTCTTGAAGTCCGCAAACCTCAGAGGAATCCAATCTGCCTCCGCCTATGGATGAATGGTGTACTTCAGCTTAGAGAACCGCTTGTTGAGGGCGGTCCAAAGGGCAGAAGCATTCCGTTCTGCCATGTACTCATTCTTGAGAGTCTCACACATGTGATGGCGGAGGAAGTGCAGGGCTTTGGCGTTGTTCACCGGGATGGTTTTGCTGGGGGCCGTCGGGGTCCCCGCAATCAACGCATCCTTGATGCATCGGCCCTCGAGGACGATCTCAACGTTCGAGGCCCAAGTCAGGTAGTTAAGCCCATCCTGGGTCAACTCCGGGAACTCGCGGCTGACGATTCTGGTCATCTGCAATTTATGCAAAGTGTGTAAGATTACAGCAGGTAAACGGTTGCATAAATGCGATAATTGATACAATAATTCAAATATGACGGCGTTCCAAAATTTAATGTAAAAACGGTACAAGCTAACTATGAGATACAAAGTATTAAAATCATGCGATAATTAATGACTGTAGTAAAACATGTGCAAAATCGGACCAAAAACAGAGCAAAAAATGGTCCAACCGCCCAGCGATCGCGTGCTCCCAAACGGCCCGGCCACACTTGCCTCTGCGCGACCGGCCCGCTCCAGACCGTCCCTGCCCGCTTAGCGAAACGGAGGGAGTAGCAGCTAGCCCCGGGCGGGCGGCGCGCGCAGCACCGCAGCGGCGGGTAGGGGCGACGGTGCTACGCGCTGGCCAGCGGGCGGCTGCGCGGGCGGGCGGCGGCGGCGCGGCGGATGGCTGGCGGCGCTGGGCGCGGCGGCTGGGCGCGCAGCTGGCGTCCGCGAAGTGGCGGCCAGCTAACGTGAGCAGCCGCGCGGCAGACGGCGTGCAGCGGCGGCGGGCGAGCCACGGGCGGCGAGTGGCAGCAGCGGCTGTGGACGCGGCAAGAGCGTAGCGCGTGGCAGCGGCGGCGGCGCCGGCGACGGCGCGGCGGCGGCGCCAGCAGTGGCGCAGCAGCGGGCGCAGCGACGCGCAGACGCTGGCGGTGGCTCGCGGCCGGCGGCACGCGACGTCGAGCGCGCCGCGCGGCGGCGTGGCCGGCTAGCGTGGCGCGGGAGGCCGGCGGCGGCGGCGGCTGCCAGGCACGCGGCCAGCAGGGCCTCGGCGACGGCGGCGTCCAGGGAGGCACGCGGCAGGCGCGACGGGTCGCGGGAGCGGCGGCCGGCGCGGCGGCGCACTCCGGCTGCGGCCAACGGGGCCAGCTTGTCGTGCGTGCGAGGCGCGTGCGCGGCGCGAGCAGCCAACGAGGCTGCTCCATTGCCATGGCCTCTGCATTTGCAAGTCACGTACATACGTGGTTACAAAAAAAACATGAACAAAACTGTAGATCGATCCGATCTACTAATTAAAAATGGCCAAGATTAGTCCGATCTACTAAATAAAATTTAGATCGGCACAGCAGGTGCCTGCATCGATGGTACAGTCAACAAAATTCTAATCCGGGAGTGATTAGATCGATATTGGTCGGCGACAGCAGGTCAGCTCGACTCCCGGGAAGAAAAATCCGCACCTTAGATGGGATCTGATCTAAGATCTGAACGTAAATCTTGAAAGGAAAACGCGAGACGAATCCATTTTTGCGATCAGATTCGAGTTACCTTCAACGAAAGCCTGCGTGATGCAGGCTCGACGGTGGCTTGACGGAGGCTCGACGGAGAGACACCTGCTGATAACGTGTTGGAACACCCCCTGCCGACTGGCCGGTCCCGAGGCTGTTCCACACCCGAGAAGAAGACTAGAGTAGAAGGCACAGAGATTACAGAAGTATATGGCCCACGGAACAAAGAGGAACTTTATTGAACTTTTTCTCGGTAAACTCCCATACAGTGATTGCTTCTCTATTTATAGACTAGGGGATAGGATACCCACATGGGCCAATCCTAGCTGGTAGAGGCCACACCGAGTGAGCCTCTGCCGGCCCAGTTTCCCAACAAATAGTACGCTTCGAGTTTTTTTCTGCGCCGGCTAGAGCGTCAAAAATTGGACCGTCCATGCTAATTGACGAGGTTTTTTGCACATGTACATACCGGCGTGCTTTAATTATTAATATATTTTAATAGTATTTACTCCCTTTAAAAATAAGTGAATTTGATTTGTCTAGATTTAATGCATCTAAATATGTTTTAGTGTATAATATATATAAATTTAGACAAATGAAAGTCTCATGTTTTATTAATACTATTATATAGGCTTGTCTAAGAGCAAGTACAATAGGATGACATCAACTGGCTATAAGATATTAAATAGTATATTTGTGCTGAGTTGGAAGAGAGAAGAGGAGAGAGAAGGTGAGTGAGCTCTCATGCAAGAGCCAGCTCTAGCACGTGCTCCTAGTCATTTTGTGAGAGTGAATGGTGGGCCAATTATTTATAAAGTAATACATTCCTATAACTTGTTATTGTACATATTGGCTATTTGATTGACTATAAATGACATGGCACTAACTTATAGTCAGCAGTTGGCTATACTATTATTCTTGCTCTAAGCTACACATCAGGCTGACACTAATTAATGTATGCATGCTACTCATGAGACGCAACATGAGGAGAGAGAAAGTGTGTCTTGTCTTATCATGGACCCAAGCTGTGTACTTTTGCTGTTGTATGCTAGATGGAAAGCAACGGACGTTTAAAGACAAAGAAAACAACAACACAGATCTCAAACATTTATATGGTGGATACTACTCTTTCACATGCAGTCAACTTTAGAAAAGAGTTCTCGGGAGGAGACGAGGGCGACCTGAAGTCGTATCCAACATCACGGCCGTGCGATGAAACACGGTTGGATCCTGCAAATCGCATCCAGTCCTGTCCTTCTGGATGGAGATCACGTCCCAGCGCACCTGCAAATCGCAACACAGCCCCCAGATTCGTCCGTTTCGGCGCAAATTAGACCCAAAATTGAGCTATGTTTAGAGGGCACAAACAACCCGCGTGTCTGTGTGGTGTCCTGCCCTTTCCCCGCCCTGACCCCCCCGTCAGCCATAAACACGCGTGCTAGCCCCTTCTTCCCCACCTTCTCCCATCCTCGTCGTCGCCACCGTTCCACAGTCCCTCCACGAAGACCAACGTCGGACCCTGTTGTCTCTCCTGTTGCTTCCTCCTCCCACATGACTCTTGCTGTTATCATTGAATCTCTTGGCATGCCTACTCTCGCTGCAGTACCGAAGCAGCTACAACTATTATCGACCGCTCTCCTTCTTGCCCTCTCGCTGCCACGTCCTAGTAGTCCCGCGATGCGTGAACTAGGGGACCTTTGGTTGGTCGTGTGTGGTACCAGACCGGCCAGGATCCGAAGAGCTCGACGGCCACCACCTCGAACTCGGCCTTCTTCCTAGGCCGCACTCCACCTGTTCGACCCTTAACATGTACTACATTCTACCACATTTTTGATTGTCATGTTGGTCGTTGTCCATGTACGCAGGCCTGATGAGCTCATCCGTTTCATCGTGCAAGCCATGGACGACAGTGGGGACGAGTTCTTCAAGAACTACGGCGTGTCGTCCAAGTCCGACGATGACAATGAGATTTTGCTGGCCACGACCGTGCTCCTCCATTAGTACAATGAGGGCACGAAGCAAACGTACCATGGATCGTCAAGGGTTGGGCCGCGGCGTTGGAACGTGGCCGAGTCGCTGGCCACGAGCTACTATTTAGGGACTACTTCCATCGTACTGACCCTTTGTACCCTCCTACATTTTTTTGGTGGCGCTTTCAGATGTTAAGGAAGGTCTAGCGTCTTCTTCATGGAGTGAAGGATCACAACGACTTCTTCTCTTTGAAAAAATATGCGACCGGTAAGATCGGCTTCACCTCCTACCAAAAATGCATCACAGCTATTTGCATGCTTTCTTATAGAGTAGTTGTTGGGGAGGTAACCCCGGATAGGGTAAGGACGGGGAAAGACGAAAGGATTATTCCCCACCCAGTTTCCGAGTTATACCCTGAGCTGGCCGAGTCTTGTAAAGGTCGGCCGAGATAGGGAAAGGAAGAACCTCAGTAGTAATGGCAAGGCGTTACCTGGCCGAGATATGGCGTAAGTCGGCCGGGTTGGTCCGAATGATCTCAATACAGGTGAAGGATAGGCCGAGTTACGCGAGGAAGGGCCGAATAATACGAAGCTTGCAGGAGAAGGAGAAGCCCCAAGTCAAACCCAAGTCACAGAATCTGTGCAGAGCCATGAGCTAAAGACAAATGTGCAGAACGACAGAGGAGCATAAGGAGGTCACGGAGGTGACAGTTCTGGAGCTCGAGGCACGCAGGAGGGGCCCTCTGGAATCTTACCGCAGTGAGAAGGGCGACAGGGAAAGAGGAGCGCCGAACTACTATATTGGGACAAGCATATTCCTCGAATATGCTTGCCACGCCGACCTAGAAGAACCTGGGGCTCTCCTTTATAAGGGAGGCTTGGACCACTGATGAAGGATCATTTTTTCGGTGCCGTTAGGCTGGTAAAGTTCTCTTTTTCTCCTTGTACACAGCTCAAGGAGCACTTGTAGCCCAAGGAAGGAGAAATAAAGATCTTTGCGTTAGATTTCTGTGTGTGGAATCAACTACATCTTCCCTCCCCAGATCCCACTAGCATCCATTGGCCCCAAACTTTAGCCTACCCATGGCATCTGCCGTGCCACCACCACGACAGTTGGCGCCCACCGTGGGGCCAGCAGCGGTGCTAGCTGGAGTTATGATCCGGACGGGAAACTTCATCAAGACTGGCGAGCGCGTTGTTTCTGGCTTGGTCCAGAGGTTTGGTCTCTGTGACTATGTCAGCGACAATGCGGGGAGCTTCAAGGGGAAAACTCCCCCGCGTAATGGCGTCTTCATCAGCTTGGGCGAGCACGAGGTCTACGTCGGCGTCGACATCTCCAGTGTTTATCCTCACAAAGTTGTTGTTGCAGGAGAGCCGCCTCTTAACGCTGCGAGCCGTCCGCCCAGAGCACATCCTGCAGCGATGTCGAGGTAATGGCGCAGCCGAGTGCTCGAGCGGCAGCTGCCGGGTCAAGCAGAGAACCCGCTACCGGTGTACAGGGCGCACCCAGGCAGACCGCACCACTACTCACCGAGGTAATCCCGCCTGCGATCGACCTAACAGAGGTGCAGGACACCACCCCAAAGGCACCAAGAGTAAGAGGGCCACCTCTGGAAAGGCCAGAGAACATTCTTCAGGCGACCATAGAAAACTTGACTACGCCTGTAGCGCCAATACTTGATCCGGCAAATGCTCAGGCAGAGTTGGAAGAAACCAGGCAGAAGGTGCTGGTAGAGGCCAAAAAGGTGTCGTTTTACGGAGTCCTTAAACAGGACCTCGCGAGAATATGCCAAAGCTAATAAGTTGACGTCGCATCTTAACGGGTGGACGAATTAAGATTGAGAGGGAAAAACCTCATGGATGATATCAATAAAGAGCATGATGCTCATAAAGCGTAATCGGATTTGGGTTTGCGAACAGTCGCATAATAAAACCTAAGGGCGGCAAATGCCGCAGCATTAGAGTTAGAGGGGTTGGCCGGCGAGGCCCGGCAGAAACAGCAAGAAAGAGTAAACGAGCTGGTGCGCATCGCGAACCTGCAAAAC
This sequence comes from Avena insularis, assembly GCA_023614405.1. Taxonomy (NCBI): domain Eukaryota; kingdom Viridiplantae; phylum Streptophyta; class Magnoliopsida; order Poales; family Poaceae; genus Avena; species Avena insularis. The sequence continues at coordinate 342,661,167 of CM042689.1, read as the reverse complement.
GAAGAAATGCTCAGAGCAAACCCGGCGAGGCTGGGGGCCTCGCGAATGGTTCATTCGGCAGGAGCAGCACCTGCCTTGTCCGTGGCAGCAGCATCTTCACCCGGAAATAATGCTCGAAGAGACAAAGCAGTAACCTCGGGAAAGAGGAACAGGCAGATTGTCCCATATGATCCGGCAATGGCCGGAAAGGCAAATGAGAACAGAGGCAATGCAAGCCGAGGTAACAGTGGGGAGAGGAACCACGGCCGTGTGGAGAAAGATGGCGGAAGCCGAGGCAACAGAGACCTCGGCAGAAGAGAACCCGCGAGAGGCAATCATGAGAACAATACCCCGGTCGAAGTAAGGAGAGAACTGCCACTCAACCCGCAACCGAGGCATGAACCCCGGCAGGAAAGAGAAACGAGGCCGGCCCGCCCCAATCAAATCAATGAAAGATACAATGATGGTTATTCTGAGGTGGAATATGCGATCCAAGGCGGAAACAATTACTATGGAATACAGGACAGAGTTCCGTACAGAGATTTGCCATCAAATGATGCAAGAGTGAAGCTGGACCGGCTATACAGGTCCGAGTTGTTGGAAGAGCAGGGTCCACCAGGGCCGACATGCTTTGGACCACGGATCATGGGTGAACCGCCGGTGCCGAACTTTCAGCTGGCAAGGGGCACAAAAACATATAATGGGAGTACCAAACCACAAGACTGGTTAATTGACTATGCCACTGCTGTGAAAATAGCGGGTGGAAACTTACGATGGGCAAGACGGATGTCCCACAAATGCTGGAAGGACCAGCTAGGGTGTGGTGATTAATCTACCAGCCAAGATCAACTTGGCTGGATTTTGAGGAAATGTTTGTCGAACTTTACTAGCACATACGAGGCCGAACAGGCCACAACAGATTAGCCATGTGCAAGCGAGGCCGAATGAAATGTATAGAGAATTTTTAACTCGGTGGTGCAACCTGAGAAACTCATGTGAAGGAGTTATAGAATCGCAAGCAATAGCGTGGTTCGCGCAAGGATGCCGTTATGGCAGCGTACTGTGGCAACGTCTGCAAAGAGATATGCCGACCACACTGGCAGAAACTATAAGAGTAGCGGACTCCTACGCGTTAGGAGACCCGACGCAACCAGAATTAATGTCGGCGGATCACCGCGAGCAACAGGACCATTATGCAAGAGAATTGGCCGGGTCATCCAGGCGCGGTGATTTCAGAGGAAGAAGAAGAGAGGAAAGGCCGGATTATAGATATAATTCGGCCCAAGTGGCGGCAGTAGCGCAAGATCAGCCGAGTCACGGAGCGACTCAACGGCAAAAGAATGGTCCTCAGCAGTGGACACCAAGGAGTGAAGGAAAAAGGCAGTGGACCCCCAAACAAAAGAAACAGTGGCAGGAGAGGCCGAAGTACACGTTCGAATCCATGTTAGATCAGCCGTGCAAATTTCACACATCAAACCCATCCAGGCCAGCCAACCATACAACCCGCCAATGTGCATGGATGAAAAATGCAATGGGGAACCCCACAGGAGTTCAGGCACCCCATCAAGTACATCAGCAGCATCAACCACAGTTGACTGGAGCAAATGCACAGCAACTGATGTTACCGCCTCCTCCCCCGAGGTACGATAACTCGGATCGGAGAGACGCGGTGCATCAAGTGATGAACCAAGTCTAGGATGGAAGAACAAACCCAGCGAATACGGGACACAATGATTACAGAGAACATCATCAGTCTTATTGCGTGTTCACAACGGAACGACAAGACAAACAGAGTGTGCAACACCGGCATATGGAAGTAAATGCAGTTATGCCGATGATACCAAGATATGTGCCTTGGTCAGATCAGGAAGTAACTTGGAGCATAAAGGATCATCCCAAGATAATGCCGAATCCCGGATCATATGCACTCGTGTTGGATCCGACATTTGTTGGACCAAGCATCAATGTGAAGTTCTCAAAAGTACTCATTGACAATGGAAGTAGTATCAACATCATGTACAAAGATACCATGCATAAACTTGGAATATCGCAGAACATGTTGCAGTCCACGAGGACCACTTTCCATGGGATAGTGCCAGGGCTTTCATGTGAACCCATTGGTAAGGTCCGGGTCGATGTGTTATTCGGCACAAGAGATAACTGCAGAGCAGAAAACTTAGAGTTTGAGGTGGTGGATCTAGAGAGTTGTTATCATGCTTTACTCGGACGGCCAGCGTTGGCCAAATTCATGGGCAGCTGTCATATAAGTTATTTGAAAATGAAGCTACCCGGACCACAAGGAGTGATAACAGTTGCAGGGGATTACAAGAAGTCAATGGAGTGTGCTTCGGCCGGGTCAAACTTGGCCGAATCATTGGTTATAGCAAGAGAAAAAAGAAGGATTCAGGAGGTAGCAACCCTCGCTCAGTCGGCGCAGCTAAACATGCCGGCACTAGCCAACCCGCATGGCAGTGTCTCTTTTCAGCCGACTAAAGAAACGAAGAAGTTTCAGATAGACGAGCGAGCAATTCCGGGCGTCATCACTTTGGGTGCAGCTGGACGCTAAATAGGAAAGCGAGCTCACCAACTTCCTCCGTGAGAATCGGGACATATTTGCATGGTCGACTCAGATCCGCAAGGTGTTCCGAGGGAGTTGGTGAGCACTTTGAATGTAAGGCCGAGCAAGGCCGGTGAAGCAACCTCTCCGCCGCTCACCAAGACAGGAGAAAAATAATAGGGGATGAAATAGCTCGGCTCCTCGCAGCCGGGTTCATCATGGAGGTGCTGTATCCGGATTGGCTATCGAATCCGGTGCTAGTAGAAAAGAAGAAGGATGATCCCAATGTAGCCATTGTATGGCGAATGTGTATTGATTACACGAACCTGAACAAGGCGTGTCCAAAAGATCCTTTTCCATTACCTAGAATAGACCAAGTCATTGATTCGACCGCTGGTTGTGAGTTATTGTCATTTGTAGACGCGTATTCTAGTTTCCACCAGATACCGTTAAATCCGGCCGATCAAATAAAGACTGCGTTTATTACCCCATACGGGGCTTATTGCTATCGCACAATGCCATTCGGCCTGCGAAACACAGGAGTACCATATCAGAGATGTATGCAAAAATGTCTACGCGATCAGATAGGAAAAAATGTACAAGTATATGTAGATGATGTGGTCATCAAAACCAAGGAAAGCAAAACGTTGCTGGAAGATATACGGAAGACTTTTGCAAACCTGAGAAGGTTCCGAATGAAGCTTAACCCGGAAAAATGCACGTTTGGCGTGCCGGCAGGAAAATTACTCGGTTTTCTCGTATCTAGCCGGGGTATAGAGGCCAACCCAACAAAGATAAAGGCAGTAGAAAGAATGGAATTGCCAAGATGCTTAAATGATGTGCAAAAATTCACAGGTTGTCTAGCCTCGCTCAGCCGGTTTGTATGTCGGCTGGGAGAGAAGGCGCTACCATTATATCAGCTGATGAAGAAATCAGATAAATTCGTTTGGACTCCACATGCAGACAACGCGTTTCATGAGTTGAAAAAAATGTTGGTCACAACACCTATTTTGGCTTCTCCATTATCAAAAGAGCCTATGTTACTCTATATAGCGGCTACCAATAGAGTAGTAAGTGCTGTAGTCGTAGTAGAATGACTTGAAGATAATAAGTCGGTACAGAGGCCGGTATATTATTTAAGTAAGGTGTTGTCCACTTCAAAACAGAATTACCCACATTATCAGAAGATGGCTTATGGGGTGTATATGTCGGCAAAAAAGCTTAAACACTACTTCGAAGAGCATCCCATCAGAGTGATCTGTGAAGCGCCCATAGCCGACATATTGAGCAACAAAGATGCAAGTGGCCGAATAGCAAAATGGGCAATCGAATTGTCACCATACGCTCCACAATTTGATAGGAGAGATGCAATCAAATCTCAAGCAGTCGCCGACTTCTTCGTAGATTGGGCCGAAGTGCAATATGAGCCACCATTACCAGATCCAAGTTATTGGACGATGCATTTCGATGGTTCCAAACTAAGAAATGGTTTGGGGGCAGGAATAGTGTTAACCTCGCCTAAAAGAGATCAGCTAAAATATGTGCTACAAATACATTTTGCCGCATCCAACAACGCGAATCTGAAGCTTCGGTCCATGGATTGAAAGTAGCAAAAGAGATTGGCATACGCCGAATCTTATGCTATGGGGACTCGGATCTAGTAGTACAGCAAGTCTCAGGCAATTGGGATGCGTTAGACGCTAATATGGCTCTATACAGATTTCATGTGCAAAAGATCAGTGGGTACTTTGAAGGATGTGAATTTCACCACGTACCTCGGGCAGAAAATGATGCTGCAGACACACTGTCAAAACTCGGATCAACCCGGCAGTCAATTCCCCCGGGCATTGCCCTGGAACACCTCAGAAAACCATCAATAATCCCATCACCAGAATCCGAATCTATCTTTATTCCGGCAAATTCAGCAGAGGATAATGCGTCGTTGGAAGTAGACCAGCAATATGATTCGGAACCCCCCAAGAGGAGGACAGCTGAAGTAAGCACGGTTATGGAGAAGGCCGACGTAGATATGTCGGCAGAAAACATGGAAATAGACAATGAGAGTGCACCAGAAAAAGTCACACCGCCATGGGCGCAACCCATATTCTCTTACCTTAAAGAGTCAATATTGCCGGATAATGAAGTATTAGCTAGACAAACTGTAAGGAGAGCAAAAGCTTATACAATCATAAACAATGAGCTATATAAAAGAAGTGTCACAAGCGTATTGCAGAAATGTGTGAGTTCGGCAGAAGGCCGAGAGATCCTCCTAGATATACATCAAGGAGAGTGTGGACATCATGCCTCATCTCGTGCATTGGTAGCCAAAGCATTCAGGCATGGATTTTATTGGCCGACGGCGTTGAAAGAAGCCAAGGAGTTGGTGGAAAAATGCAATGGTTGCTAGAGATATGCAACCAAGACACATGTTCCATTGGCCGAGTTAAAAACAATATCCATCACTTGGCCATTTGCTGTGTGGGGCTTAGATATGGTGGGACCATTTAAGCCGTCCCGAGGGGGAATGACCCACATATTAGTTATGGTGGACAAATTCACAAAATGGATTGAAGTGAAACCAATAAAAAAATGCGATGGGCCCACAGCAGTGAGATTTCTCAAAGATATTATTTTAAGATATGGGTACCCGCACAGTATTATTACAGATAATGGCACAAATTTTGTAGAAGGAGCCTTCGCCAGATTTTGCAGAGAGAAACACATAAGACTAGATGTTACCTCTGTGGCTCACCCAGCATCTAATGGGCAAGTGGAGAGGTCTAATGGACTAGTATTATCAGGAATAAAACCACGACTTGTTGAACCACTGCAAAGGTCGGCAGGATGTTGGATCGAGGAACTCCCAGCCGTATTATGGAGCCTCAGGACTACTCCGAATAGATCAACAGGCTATACACCATTCTTTCTGGTATACGGGGCAGAGGCCGTGCTTCCAGCCGACATAATACATGACTCGCCAAGAGTTACTCAGTATACGACCTCTGAGGTAAACGAAATAGCTCGGCAAGATACTGTAGACCTGCTAGAAGAAGCCAGAGAACTGGCACTATCACGATCAGCTATTTATCAGCAGAACTTGCGACGATATCACAGCAAGAAGGTGAATCCAAGGGTATTCAAAAAAGGAGATTTAGTCCTCCGACTGGTGCAATGCACGGCCGGCATGCACAAGCTGTCACCTCCATGGGAGGGACCATTCATCGTGAGCAAAGCATTACATAACGATGCCTATTATCTAATCGATGTTCAATCCCCCGGAAGGAACAAGGCAGACAAAGCCGTCGAGGAAACAAAGAGGCCATGGAACGTGGCTCTACTTCGTCCATTTTATTCTTAGTGGTCATTTGGTCACACATTGCAAAGTAGTATCTTGCAATCAAGCACCAACTATGTATTAAAAACCTCGGCATCCAGAGCAGTGACTCGGGGACTGCTATATGTTATTTCAATTTCATCTTATGTACTAAACCTCGGCATCCAGAGCAGTGACCCGGGGACTGCTATATGTTATTTCAATTTCATCTTATGTACTAACCTTCGGCATCCAGAGCAGTGACTCGGGGACTGCTATATGTTATTGAAATTCCGTTTTATGTACTAAACCTCGGCACTCAAAGCGGCGACTAGAGGACTACCATATACCACCCCAGGGTTATGTCGAGTACCAAAACTTGACACCCTGAGCAGCGCCTCGGCAGTGATCTTATATCGTTCCTGAAATTTAGTTTACACACTAGACTTCAGCGGAACAGGCAGTCACTCGGGAACTGCCATATATTGTTCCAAAGGGGCAGTCAATCTTTGATACAAAAAAGGTATCACATTTCAGAATTAGAGCAGATTAACCCCATATGATGTGCGAAGCTCACACCCAGATTGCTCGACTAAAAAACGAGAGAACAAAGACAAAGATACATCCTAACAACAACAAAATTGCAGGTTACCAAAGCAAGAATTCGGATGGAAGCCAACTTAAACAAAGTTATAATAACTGCAAACTTAATATGTCGCAGCAATGTACGGCAAAAGGAGATTCAGGTCATACAGGAAATAAACAAGTGTTCCACGGACATCGTACGCCCGGCATACCAGGGACAAGTGATAACTTAAAGATTTTCCGTTGGAGAGGCAATAGTTGTGGTAGGAGCCGGATGCTCCGAGGTAGGTGGGGCCTCGACCGAGGTTGCCTCGCTCTCCAGACCTGCACGACTCCGGCTGGAGGCCGAGGGGCATCGGCCATGAAGTTGAATGCCCAAGACTTTAGAGGAGGATAGCGCGTCACCGTTGCCGTCCGAGCTCGAACTGGAGTCGCCAGAGGAAGCCGAATCATCTTCACCTTCACCCTGTTCAGCCGAGTTATTGTCTGATGTGTCCTCTACAGCAGCCTCGTCGTCCAAGTTCGGGAGAAAGCTCGGACCTTCATTCCAGGTATGCACGTCGGCATACTCAACGAGCTGGAAGGCGCGAGCTTGCCGAAGAGCAACAAAGGTGGGGTCCTCAACCCAACGAGAACCAGTGCGAAAATTCCTCAGGATATCAAGAGAAATGTCTTCGTACCATGACATGATAACGGTGAGGGCCATATCAGCGCCAACTCGCCCAGCTGATTCCCTCCAGAGACTTAGTTGTTTTTCAGATGCCATAAGTCTTTTCACCAGTAATTCGACCTCATTAATATCGGGGGTCCCAGAAGTGTTCGGCCAGAGAACATGGTAAGCTCGAATAGCTGCCTGCACCAAGTCCCTGCCCATAATTTTCATCGGACCAATAGCAATACCGACAAATGGACAAGGAAATCTTCCATCGAGTAGTCCGAATCAACAGGGACACCTCGGCGCTTGCGAGCTGCAAGAACCGCTTTCGAGCTCACAGGCTTAGCTTCTGGGAAATGACCTGCGCAAAACACGAATGTGTCAGGAGATAAGAAACTTACAATGAATATAATTCGGCTGAGATAAGAAACTTACAATGAATATAACTCAACATTTTATGGAGGTCTTTAGCCCAGATGATCTTGCTCTTCTCAAACGAAGCAATTTCCTCGCTCATTCCCTGAGTTTTCAGTTCGGCAGCCTCGAGGAGTTCTTTATTTTTCTGCAGATCCAAAGCCAGCCGATTCTTCTCCTCGGAGAATTCCTGATCGACCTTTTCTAGTTCGGATTTCTGAGAGAGCTTAAGGGTCTCCACCTCGGCCCGCAGGCGAGCTATTTCATCATCTTTTTCTTTTAGCTACACCGAATGAGTAGCGTTTTGTTCTAAAAAATGCAGCATCACGTCAGGCATAGGCGTGCAATCTTGGTGAGATGCTGCGAAGGTTTGCAACTCGGCTTTGCCACAGCCAAACAAAATAAAAAAAATTAGCGTGTATCCTAAAGGGAGAAAAGGTGTAGGGTAAGAGGGAAACTAACCTTCCAAGCTCTTGACCTTCTTCTCAAGACGAATGTTGAGATTATTGATATTACCTGTTTGACAAAAAAGTGAGCCGACACCTCGCGGACAAAACAATGACAATATCAGAGATGACAAGAAAAATGGTTAACTTACCTGCTTTTTTCACCACAGGAAGAACTTTTTCATATCTTTCTTCCAACTTCCTGTGTGAGAAGAGCAGTCTTTGAAATTCGGCAGTCCACCGGTCATGTGCAACCTAAGCAATAAAACAAACCGTGAGTAAACATTCAGAGCCAAAACAGATCTAGGTGGCTGGCTTTTCAGAGCCAAAACAGATCCGAGTTAAGCAAAAACTTAACCCGGACCTAGGTGGCTGGATATTCAAAGCCGAAACAGATCCGAGTTAAGCGAAAACTTAACCCAGATCTAGGTGGCTGGATATTCAAAGCCAAAAGTAAATCCGAGTTAAGCGAAAACTTAACCCAGATCTAGGTGGCTGGATATTCAAAGCCAAAATTAAATCCGAGTTAAGCGAAAACTTAACTCAGATCTAGGTGGCTGGATATTCAAAGCCGAGACAGATTCGAGTTAAGCGAACACTTAACTCAGATCTAGGTGGCTGGATATTCAGAGCCAAAACAGATCCGAGTTAAGCGAAAACTTAACCCGGACCTAGGTGGCTGGATATTCAAAGCCGAAACAGATCCGAGTTAAGCGAAAACTTAACCCAGATCTAGGTGGCTGGATATTCAAAGCCAAAAGTAAATCCGAGTTAAGCGAAAACTTAACCCGGACCTATGTGGCTAGACATTCAAAGAACAGCTAGATAAAATTTAAGCAAAGTTTAAGTTAGATCTACTCGGATATAGGCTCGAACCCTAAATTAAGTCGAGTTAAGTATAGCACTATAAAAACTTCCAAGCGAGTAACAAATTACTCGTTTGCAAGTTTCGGGGACTAATGTATATATAATAGCATATGGAGAATCAGTCTAAACCACGAGAAGTAGCAATTACCTCGTTCATCTTGTTGCTATCCAGAATGATCTTGGCAGCTTGATCCAAACGGCTGCTGATGTCGGAAAGTTGAAACGGTCGATCGCTTCGATTGCCCTCAAGCTGATCGCAAAGATTCCGCTTATGAGCATATTCCACCAATAGTCGAAGGCTATTCCCACTAGTCGCAGGTTAAGACTTTACCTCGGACATGTTGTGCAACCATCGCAGCCTAGGCTTGTATGAAGGGCAAGTCTGGTGGCGGCAAATGAGGTAACGGAGGCTTTGATAGGCGCAGCCTTTGCGCAGACGTCGGCAATACTCGGCTGAGAAGAGCCGCAAGACCTTTTGGGAAGTGGAAGTTTTGGTGGCAGCTTTTTCTTCTATCAGAGGAGGCACCACGAAGCGATACCTCGGCAATGGGAACAAGGTGCCTTTAGGAGCAGGACGGATCACAAAGCAGAGGGCCGGGTATTAACGACCACGATGCGGGTCTGGGTTATCAGAGGAACTACCGAGGTAGAAAGAGGCTCGGTGGATATGCTCGGATTCAATGGAGGGGCAACGGGTTCGGTAGAAATCTCGGAGACACGAGTATCAGGCGCATCGTGACGAGGGGATGACAGATGAGGAGCTGGAGGAGACGCAGCATGAGCAGGACTGGGAATCCTAGTATCTTCGACGGGCGGAGGAGACGGCTACCGAATCGGGCGGCTAGTCATTCTAGGACCGCCAGGCTTAACGGAAAGCGGAGCACTACGAAAATAAAAAATAAAAAAGGGTGTCAGGATGAAAAACAGAAAGAGGGGAACAAGAAATACGAGCGAAATGAGCTTACCCGGCGACCCCAGGCATAGTCTTGCGCCTGGGAGGATTCGGAGCAGACTTCTTCATTCGTTTCTTGGGGGCCGCCTCTGAGGCACTAGTAGGAGCCCTGCGTTTCCCCGAGGTAACTGGGGGCCGGGATGCAATAGGTTCGGCGTCGTGAACCTGGCCGGCCGGATTAGCTGGGAAAGTAGAAGCCGAAAATGCATAAGAAATAGGCATTGCGGCAACTACCTCAAGAACTTGGATCTCGTCCGAATCACCTTCCTCCTCATGGACCGAAGTCTTGCCACGAGCGCGGGCCGGAGCGGGATCCGACTTAGGGACGAATTCTTCGGAGTCCGGCTCCCCGACGTCCGGGGTATTCCAGTCCGCAGTCCATGGAAGCGACAAAACCTCGGCGTCCTCGTCCTTTTGCTCTGCGAACCTCTGTGAGGCGAAAAAGAAGGAAGGTTAGCGAAAACAGCTATGAAAACAATAGAAAATCAAAGCATTAATGGTTTAACTTACTGCGGGAGGAGGATGATCGCGGGTAAACGGTTTCAATCCCCAAGTCCAATCTTCAGGCATCTCCGTCTTAAATATAGCTCGGACACGCTTGAAGACGAGGTAGTTGTCCAGCTCGACGGTCGAGACTCGGTTGGGATCAAGAGGACCACTCATGTAGCACAGCTTGTAAGTCCGCTTCTGGAATGGGCAAATTCGGCTACTGATAAAGGTAGCCATCAAGTCCTCGCCGCATAACCCGGCCCGGATCAGCTCCTTGAGCCGAGTCTCGAAAAGCTCGGCCAAGACGTGACTCCTCCTCGGATTGTAAGTCCAATTCACCTTGGTAGGCGGACCAACAGAGAAGGCAGGAAGCCGAATCTTGTCTTCCGTTCCTCTGTTCTTGACATAAAAGAAGGATTTGTGCCACTTTTTGCACGACTCTAACCCGGTGACACGAGGAAATACGGACTTCCTCCGAGGTGTAATGGACGCTGCCCCGCACTGAGTAAGCAGTTTCTCGGAAGGGTGCAGAGACTTGTCAGGGACTACATTAGAACGAATCTGGAAGAACTTCGACCAGACGTGCACGGACGGCCATAGGCCGAAGTATCCCTCCGAAGCGGAGATGAATGCAGAAAGACAAGCAATGGCATTTGCAGGAAGATGATGCGGCTGAAGGCCGAAGTAGTCGAGAAACTCTCTTGCAAAATCACTAAGAGGGAGACCAAAGCCGCGCGAGAAATGTGACATGAAAACTACATACTCGCCCTCCCTAACTTCTGGAGATAACTCGTTGCCGGGTAGACGGCAAGAGACCTCGGCGGGAATCCTCCGGGTTCGGATGAGCCACTCGATCTCACGCCGGGTAACTGAGGAGCCTTGCCACGAGCCTCACTCGGGCCCGGAGCCAGCATCATCCTCCTCTACCAGGGCGCCGCTAAAGGAACTAGACATGGTTTCGCCGGAAAGATCGCCGGAGGAAGAACTCGCGGCGGAGGAAAACTTAGAGCTACGAGGCCCCGTCGCAATTCTACGCAAAAACAGCGGCGGGACGATGACAGAACCGCGGAGCAAGAACGAAGAGGAAACGAAGAGATCTAGAGGAAAGCCTAGGCGGCAAGACCGAAAAGAACTCACTAGCGACGACGCCGGAAAAAGTGAGCGGCGACGAGGCAGACAGAGCAGCGCGGTGGAGTCCTCCTCGTCACAGAACCCGTTGAGCGTGCGGCGGCGGAACCACGAACGAGTGCAGAAGCGCGAGGAAGAAGAAGGGCGCGGGCGAGCGAGAAGGGGAAAGAGAAACTCCCAGGCGTCGCGCCCCTCTTTATAACCTAGCCCCAAGCAAGGTAGTGCGATCGTGGGTGTGGCAGTTGGCAGCGCGGATCGTGTGCGCAGCATGACCACGCGTCGATGAGCGGAACCGCACCGAAGGCCACACGATTGACCAAGGAGCTCACAATCCCCAACGAGAACGGCGCACGAGGCGTCGCAGCAATGGCGCGACAGGCGCGACAGTAACCGTAGCTTGTCAGTAAACACTGTAGAGGAACAAAAAACTAGAGAGACAATGATGAGGATGACACGTGGGACGAGGCGTGCACTAGTAAATACGGTGTTACCACGAGCGAACAGGAGATAACTCGGAAAGAATGCATAATAAGTATCATAAAAGCTGATACGACCCGACCGAGATTATCGGCGGGACCATATCAGCTTCAGGGACTAATGTTGGGGAGGTAACCCCGGATAGGGTAAGGACGGGGAAAGACGAAAGGATTATTCACCGCCCAGTTTCCGAGTTATACCCTGAGCTGGCCGAGTCTTGTAAAGGTCGGCCGAGATAGGGAAAGGCAGAACCTCAGTAGTAATGGCAAGGCGTTACCCAGCCGAGATATGGCGTAAGTCGGCCGGGTTGGTCCGAATGATCTCAATACAGGTGAAGGACAGGCCGAGTTACGCGAGGAAGGGCCGAATAATACGAAGCTTGCAGGAGAAGGAGAAGCCCCAAGTCAAACCCAAGTCGCAGAATCTGTGCAGAGCCAAGAGCTAAAGACAAATGTGCAGAACGACAGAGGAGCAGAAGGAGGTCACGGAGGTGACAGTTCTGGAGCTCGAGGCACGCAGGAGGGGCCCTCTGGAATCTTACCGCAGTGATAAGGGTGACAGGGAAAGAGGAGCGCCGAACTACTATATTGGGAAAAGCATATTCCTCGAATATGCTTGCCACGTCAGCCCTAGAAGAACCCAGGGCTCTCCTTTATAAGGGGAGGCTTGGACCCTGATGAAGGGATCGACTGTTTTTTCGGTGCCGTTAGGCTGGTAAAGTTCTCTTTTTCTCCTTGTACACAGCTCAAGGAGCACTTGTAGCCCAAGGAAGGAGAAATAAAGATCTTTGCGTTAGCTTTCTGTGTGTGGAATCAACTACATCTTCCCTCCCCAGATCCCACTAGCATCCATTGGCCCCAAACTTTAGCCTACCCATGGCATCTGCCGTGCCACCACCACGACAGTAGTTGCTAATTGTGTTGATGAGTGCTTGCGCATGGGCGAGTCCACTTGTCTAGAAGCAATGTACAAGTTTTGCAAAGTTTTGGTGTAGGTCTTTGGTGAAGAATTCTTGAGGGCACCGAATGCTGGTGACACTCGTCGACTCTTGGCTTTCAACGAAACCAGTGGGTTTTCAACAATGATTGGAAGCATAGATTGCATGCACTGGGGGTGGAAGAATTGGCTGTTTGCTTGGCAGGGGCAATACAAAGGACATTCTGAGGAGTGCATAGTCATACTTGAGGCCGTTGCTATTGGGGTTCAGGTGCAGAAAACAAAAAAATCCTACGTCGGATCACCCTAATACCCAAGATCTATCTATTAGTAATGCAGTAACACCCAAGAGGTTTCAGATACATACCCTTGTAGTCTGAAAGCATTTAACGTTCCAATGGGAACGTGGTTGAAGTAGTCGTGCTCGTAGCCAACCTCAAGGTTGCGAAGCTCCTCGCAGGTCACCCCTTGCTCCATCACCGTGCAGTAGTCCGGCTCACGACATCCAAAGTGCCCCAAGTGTTGCACCTCGTGGCTTCGTACACATACGGTGTACGACGAGACCTCCGTCTCCCCGATCCTGCCGGGAGTGCGGAAGTAGATCTCCGGCTTGGAATCCCCGTAACACAACGGCGTGTTATAGGTGCATCGTCTCTTGCGCGAACAGTCCTGAACCATGCCAATGCGTGGAGACAACTATATATATATATATATATATATATATATATATAGAGAGAGAGAGAGAGAGATTGGAGGCGCATAGAGGACGAGGAGAGCTACCAACTCATGGGATTCTGTTGTGTGTTTCTCCTCCTCCAAGGGAGCCCTTTATATAGGGGAAGGGGCACCCTTACCCCCACCAAGGAAACCCTAGGGCGCCAATAGGTGGCAAAGGGGCATCGGCCAGGGAGGGGCAACCCTAGGGCACCCCAAACCCTAACTCTATCCATCAGCCAAGCGAGGGGGGGTAGCCCTAGGCGCCCCAAACCCTAGGCGCATGGCCTTCCCACATGTGGTTCCCTCATGGGCCCTTTTCCCTAGGAAATTTGGCCCATTAATGCTCTAGTCTTTTATTGGAACAACTTATTCGTGCAATCACATTACCCCAGGAGCTAGGGCATAGCTCGTAGTTTGTTTTCCTTAGCATTTGATATGCCATAACTTGTAGAAAGGGGTTCGAGTTCCCCGAAGCTGATTCCTTTCCACTTAGGGAGTCGTCATACCCGAAAGGTTCTATTGTCTCTGTGGAGGTCGGATGAAACTATGGAGCTCCCACGAACAATATGGTTTATGGGAGTACAGAAGGGGAAATGATTCAGGAAGTGAGGTAGGGAGATTCGGACTCGAGCAGTCAGATACTCGTCCCGGGTGAACTAAGCAACCATAGGGAAAGTGCCCATACTAGGTACGACAAATGAAAGGTTATGTTTGATTATTTGGACCCCCGTACACGCGGTGTAGCAGGCCGTGGTGTCATCCCGACGGATGAATTGATTCTTGTTGGTAAAGTGCACAAACTCTAAATAGTATAATCTATTCGAATAGCCGTGTCCATGGTGAAGGATGGTTGGAAAGGTTATTGCTAGGAGTACCCAAGTGACATGGATATACCCCACGGTTACATGACATTGGTATACCTGGTCCGGTCCAAGGAAGGCCCACGTCAGGACACGGAGCCCATGAAGACTTCGGGTGGCCCAGGACCATGACGTTTTCGACTCCTCGGAGGACAAGTCTAGATTATATAGAATTTCAAAGGGTATCAACCCTAATTTGTAACCGACTCGACCTAACCCGGGACCTGCCTATCTATATAAAGGCTAAGAGGGTACGACGAGAAGGATCTTAGACCACCGCATACACACCTCCACGCCAGATTGCATCTGCGCACCCTTGTAACCTTCGGTTCCGCCGTAATCAAGAGCAGACAAACAGGAGTAGGGTTTTTCATTTGGGGGCCTAAACCTGGGTAAATCTCGTGTCCCTGTGTTGCTTGTCTGTTAACCGTTTCACGACTTCCAGCATCCCCATCTTCTCCAAAACCCAAGTCCATAACAATGGGCATTGACGAGATCGAACCTCGTCAATTGACACCGTCTGTGGGGAAACGGGGATGCTGATCATGCGGTCGTGATAGTTCCATCCGGAGCGATCTACAACTCATCGGCAACGGAGATTCACCTCCTCTTCGGCGCCCTTGACTTCACCGCCCACTTGCTGGCCACCCTGAAGGATTTCAAGTCCGTCAGCGACGGGCTCGAGATGCTGTTCGGGAGCTTCTGCTTCTAGGCGGGGCAGACTAGCACCCTCCACCTCCTAGAGCGGGTGCCACCACCATTCATCAGCCCCGCTTCATGGGTCCCACCCATCGGCGCGTTGCACGTGTCGACGCTAACAGATGACTCGGGTGACAGCAACGACCGCAACTCCGATCTATGCTGCCCCCTTCGGGTGAAGGAACCTACGTTTTCATATCTAAAAGCCGCGGCAGCAGCGACCCACTGACGACTGTCTACGCACAACCTGTTGGGAACCCCAAGAGCAAGGTGTGAAGCAGCAAGCAGCAAGTTTTCCCTCAGTTGAGACCGAGGTTATCGAACCAGAAGGAGGAAGGAAACGTCACACAGGTGTTGCAAGCAACGCAGAGACTTGCACAAAATAAACTCAAGACTTTGCCCCAACGAACAGTGAGGTTGTCAAGCTCACCGGTTTGCTGTAACAAAGGATTAAACGTATGGTGTGGAAGGTAATGGTTTGCAGCAAGTAAACAAGTAACAGTGGAAGATGTATCAATGGTAAAGATTGGACCGGGGTCCATAGTTCACTAGAGGTGCTCTCCTTAGATAAACAACATGGCATGAAGGGTAAACAAATTACAACAGGGCAATTGACAGGAACTGAGCAAGGCATAACAATGCAATTACTAGTCAGAAAGATCCTATGAGATTGATTGGGCAATACAAAAAGATACATAGACCGCCATCCAAATGCATCTATGACTAGAAGTCCACCTTCAGGTTATCATCCGAACCCCCTCCAGTATTAAGTTGTAAGCAACAGACAACTGCTTTAAGCAAAGTGTGTAAGGTAAACAGTCCACATGTTCCATGAACAAGAGACCATTGTTTTCTCCCTAGTAGCAACAACACATATAAAACCGAAGATATTATTTTCACTTCCCTTCGAAACTAGAGGCATGAACCCACTATCGATCATAAATACCCCCTCTTGGAGTCACTAGCAACTACTTGGCCAAGATATCTACTAACAACGGAGAGCATGCAAGATCACAAACAACACAAACATGGTAGAATCATAAAGACAAAACCATTAATCAAACCAACATAATAATATCAATATCCATCGGATCCTTGGAAACACAACATGCATGATTCCAAATAGATTAGATCTTGATCATGAACGGAGCTCACAAGATCTATACATGAAAGCACAAAGGAGGAGATACAACCATCTAGCTACTATATGGACCCATAGTCCAAGGTGGAACTACTCACGCATCATACCGGAGAGAAGGCCTCCGGGATGATCTCCGCTCCGGAAGGGTGCCGGGAAGAACTTCAGATCCCTCCCGATCTAGGGACGATGGTGGCGGCGGCTACTAATGGTTTCGTGGATTTATGATCGGGTACTCAGGGTTTCTGCATCGGGGCATTTTTATAGGCGAAGGGGGAGATAGAGGGGCCGGCCAGGGGCACCAAACCCTAGCCAGATGTGTGCCTGCCTGCGGCCGTGCCTGGGGGGGGTGTCCCCTCTGGCTCGCCTCCCCGGCTCTCCTCTTGACTTCTTGTTCCCCACGGAAAGTTACTGACTTTGTCCTTTATGCCGTCCAATTCCGAGAATATTTCTTTACTAATTTTTCTGAAACCAAAAACAGCAGAATGCCTGCATCTATCACTGTTGCAACTTGTTACCAGGTTAGTACCAGAAAACATGTAAAAAGCACCTCAAAGTGTGGACAAATAAAGCAAAGTAGATACTAAACAAGCATGGAGCATCAAAAATTATAGATACGTTTCCAACGTATCAACATCCCCAAGCTTAACTCCTGCTCGTCCTCGAGTAGGTAAGTGATAAACAGAATATTTTTTGATGTTACATGCCCCTCACAATAAAGATCCAACCATTTGCAAGCTTTGAAAGCTGGGATCAAAGAACTCTAAACATGTGCATGAAAGATGGAGTTCTAACAGTAGGACATGGTAACTATGCATGCAACATGACAAGCTACAAACAAAGATCATGAATAACATGCATTGAAAAACGTTTGTTTGTTTCACATGCAGAAAACATAGCATAGTGGCAATCAGCTTGTCCCTCATAGAGTAGCAAATAGATGCATAGGACACCTGCAAAGTTCACAAGGGTGACTAGAAACAAGTAGAACAAGAGCAAGTAATAACACAATATGCATCAATTAATAAGCTTTGAAACACTGCACACATAATGACAACTATGCTCTCTTAATGGTGCCTAAAGGTATAAGGTGGAGACTCAATAATGGTGGAAGAAAGGCCTTTTGTAAAGGAAGCAGGGATTACAAGTTTCAAAAAGAGCTTCCAAAAATTATGGTACTTGTTAGCTTTTAGCCCTCATTGCCCCTATCATAAGCATCTTGATGTGGTTAAGGTTAAAGTGGCAAAGCTGGGGTATATGCTTGGCGAAGTATAAGTTGGCAATCTCAAGTCCCTTGAATACGAGGGCCACACCTCATGCATACTCAACTTTGGGTCCACGTAAGTTCTTGTCACTGTAAGTATTTGCATATCATTGAGAATCGCCAACGAGGTACCCCTTGCACATGGTACATGAGCTTTCCCATAACCAAAATGACAAGGCAAGCAGACAATGAGCATCTCAGCAATCTTTTTATTTACCATATGCATATCTCTTTATTGAGGATGCTTCATAGATAACCCATTAGGGTGATGCTGCAAGTTTCCACCATGATTAGGCATGGCATAGGCTAGCGGCCCAGGCATTTCTCTAACACAAGATATAAACTCCATGGACTTACAAGTCCCCTCTTTATTTCACCGGTGACATCCATAGACAAAAGAACATGATACCAACTGAGTACAACAAGGTACAAGTGAAATGTTGAAAACGTTCCCCGTGACAACACAGTTCTGCTAATTCCAACTTATAAGTGCAAGCATATACAACAAAGTTGTCACAATGGTTCAAGTTTATTAGGGGCAAAGAATAAAGTGTGCCATCAAGTTCGTGAGGGTTTTAATCACTAAGTTTTCACATAACAAAATAGTTTTTAATTGGAAGATAGTTGAAAACAAAAATATACTTGGAATGGTGTAAAACACCATGCATAGGAGTTTATAGTGGACACTTTGGAATAACTTGGTTTCTTGGGAGTTGGAGGCATGAATAGAACTTACTCATACAAGTGGAGGCTAGCAAAAGACTGGGAGCAACCAACTAAGAGAGCAATAATGGCCAAAATCATGCAGTGCAACAAAGCATACTAATAAAAGAAAAGAGTGGTACTACAAGTCAAGGATTAAATGATCATAGAGGCTAATGGTGACTTGTCATAGTCATAACATGATGTAAGCATGTGCCAAGTCAACCCAAGAAAAACATCAACAGAGAATACCACAATACTATGCTTTTGCATGCTAAAACAATGCATAATTTCTTCAAGACACACTAAGCAATCCCAATTGTTTGTAACAAGACATGCTACAACAATAATCACTAAGCATAATGCCAAAACAACACCTACCATGTCATGCTAAAGTCTAAGTCATAGTCAATGCAAGCCCCTCTTGCACTTTAAGCAAGAACTTACTACTCCTTTCCAACAGCAAGAACGGAGGTCCAAAGTACTTAAGAAAACTAAACAAACTAAGCAAAACAAACAAAAACTAAGACGCTCCAAGAACAACACAACTGTGCATGAAACAATAAAAACGAAGTGTCTAGACAGACCTGAGCTTTTTATTGATGAAGAAGGGGATGCCTTGGGCATCCCCAAGCTTTGACGCTTGTACCTCTTGGATATTTCTTGGGGTGACACCATGGTGGCATCCCCAAACTTGAGCTTTTGTCCATTCTTCATCTCATTGCATCATTCTCTCTCTACACCTGAAATTTTTCCTTCATGCAAAACTTCACACAATCTTCATTAGCAACATTAGTTTATTCAAAAGATATTAGACCACTAACAAAGCTTTGGAACAGCAAGGATTTTCACTAAAAACACAAGATACTGTAGTAACTCCTTCAAAAATCTCAATTTACCCGAAGAGAACTCAAAAAGGAATCAATAAGAAGCAAATGCAAATAATGGCAGAAATCTGTCAAAACAGACCAGCAGGTAGAAACCGATTTTTTCGAACATCTTATGTTGCTCAAATCAAAAAGTGTTGAACTAACGAAAGTTATCTAACATACTGGGGATTTATTCTTAAATTTTGAGCTCAATCCGAGTTACAGAGCGTCCTCACGAATATTTTTTGGTGGAGTACAAAAATCTATTTCGGGACAGCAACTCCCCAAATCTTAATTCCCTCTTAATAGAGGTCATTCTTGGCACAAAAAGCAAATAAAATGGATAAGGAGAGGTCATTACGGAAGTAATAAATTCCAAGACTCAAGGAAACTCTTGGGTTATCTCCCAACAAATACTTTTCTTTAACGCCTTTAAGTTAGACTTGATAGCTTGAGAAGATGCTCACATAAGAATTATGAATTGAAGTCAAAGAGAGCATCAAGAAGCAAATTCAAAACACATTTAAGTCTAACCCTCTTCCTATTGATAGGAATCTTGTAAAGAAAAAAGTCATGAAAGCACAAAGCCACAAGCATAGGAAAGCAAAACAAGTGCAACTTCAAAAATTTCAACATAATGAGGGGAAACTTAATATTATTGAGATACATAAAACCATGTTTCCCTCTCTCATAATAACTTTCAGTAGCATCATGAATAAACTCAACAATATAACTATCACATAAAGCATGCTTTTCATGATCTTCAAACACATAATTTCTATCAAGCTCAAAAATAGTGGGATTAAAACCTTCACAGGTTTTACCCAAAGTAGATATTTCAAAAGGATCCATAGGAACATAACTTTCATCCTCCTTTGGTAAGCATGGGGTACAATCAAATAATATAAGAGGTAAAGAGTTGCTCTCATTAGAAGGTAGGCATGAGTAGATCCATTCTTCCTCCTTTTGTTCATCACTCTCCTCCTCTTTTTCATCTAATGAGCTTCCAGTTTCAACAATTTCTTCTTCCATAGGCTCCTGCAAGGCATTAGTCTCTTCCGTTTGGGAAAAACACTTACTAAAATATTCAAGAATATAACCGTTGTCTTCCTTGTAATTATCAAAGCAAAATTTAAGTATCTCATAAACCTCACATTCTTTAGGTGCATCATCAGTATTTTCAAGCAAACTAGCAAGTTCAAATGCATCCTTGAAAGCAATAAATTCTTCAATTTGTTCCACATCATAAAAGTCATAATTTCCTTTAACATAAGAAGATATGGTAACATTATCATTACACTCACATTGAAAAGGCAGGTGTTTATACCTCCTACAGCAACAAGACTTATCAGAGCAATAAGTAACATTATAAGTAGAGCACACGTCTCTAGCAATAGTATTCAACTTATCGATTTGTTCCCATAAGTATTTCCCTTTTCGTGACAAACGGTGTTCCTTATAATAATACTTTTGTTCTTCCGTGAACCCACCTTGCCAATAAGAACTAGTTTCAAAGAAACCATCCATTGATAGAAAGCATGACCAAGCAAGGCAACAATCGACCAGCAACTAGAGCAGGAACTAATTTTTTTTGTATTTTTTGGCAAGAGGCAAAAGAACAAGCAAAAGAAACAAAGAAAACTAAAAACAAAGTAAAGAGAAAGTAAGTGAAGGACTCCCCTAGTGAAGACGTCCTTAGCCTCCCCGGCAACAGCGCCAGAAATGCTTGACGACTATCTACGCACAACCTATTGGGAACCCCAAGAGCAAGGTGTGAAGCAGCAAGCAGCAAGTTTTCCCTCAGTTGAGACCGAGGATATTGAACCAGAAGGAGGAAGGAAATGTCACACAGGTGTTGCAAGCAACGCGGATACCTGCACAACACAAACTCAAGACTTTGCCCGAACGAACAGTGAGGTTGTCAAGCTCACCGGTTTGCTGTAACAAAGTATTAAATGTATGGTGTGGAAGGTAATGGTTTGCACCAAGTAAACAAGTAATAGTGGAAGATGTATCAATGGTAAAGATTGGACAGGGGTCCATAGTTCACTAGAGGTGCTCTCCTTAGATAAACAACATGGTATGAAGGGTAAACAAATTACAGCAGGGCAATTGCGGTGACCCAGCATACCACTGCATGTGTAGTACACTATAGTCGTTGACATGACATCCACATAACACCGTTCTGTAAATATCACATCCCTCAGAGTGGTACAACAGAATCATTGCGGGTCCATATTACAAAAGTACACATATAATTATTATTACAATACCGGAAGTTCAAGACTTCCCAAAGATTCAACTTACAAACCAAAATATAAAGTGTTTCAGCGGAATTTAAAAGTAACAACTCCGTCTAGGAGTTGAGCTCAACAGCTTATTCTATAGAGTTCATGCTCGTTCGCTGGTTACTATTAACTAGAAATACTTAGTTGGACTCGTTATCATCGACACCATAGCGGATTTAGTAATCCACTCCTTCAACACCTCCGGGTAGATCATGTTCCTCGTAGAACACATCTTCTTAGCATTCGGCTACATACATTGGCACGTATTCGGGATCCTCAGAGTCTAAGCAAGGGATCAAAGGAAAGAATGAGTAACACCGTTACCCAACAAGTTCATTATATGCAAGGTGGGAAGTTTGATGCTCTAACTACCACCTCGGATTATAAATCCTTGGCACTATGCAATTTTGTAAATCTTTCTTCAAAGATTGATTTTATTATGAAAATCTATGACCATCAGCCTTCACAGGTTGACCAGAACTTTCATGGAGTTTCTTTCCTGCCGCATTCATAGCTACTTCCTGGAACAGGGAGTAACAAGTTACAATTCTTACACTCTGCAGAGGTGCGTTACTTCACCCATGAGAGACCAACTCCTTGTTGCACAACCGGGCGTACTTTCCCATCCACAATTCCATGATGTGGGGACCAGTAGTTGGTCCAAGCCAATCACTGCCCCCTTCACGACCCCGCATGCCTCCTTGGTGTACATTATGCCCACATAATGAATTACGGCAATGGTTTGTACAAACCGTTAGATGCTAGAACTATCGTGAGGCGATGAGGGTTCCCACCCATATGCTGCATATCCTCTACGAATTACCAATTAATATGCACGCTACGAGGATAACAGCCACGACCTGCACATCCGGCTTCATGCGAGAGGAAGAAGATACAGCTGACTTCTCTGTCCCATTCCAAATCTCATGGCTAACGCATAATATACGACGCTAGAATCACTGATGTCAGGGGTTATTAAGTCCCTACTTTATCATCATTGTTTGCAACTAGAACCCTAAGTTCTATTGCTCCATTATATCATCACTTAGGATGATATCTATGATTTCTTTATTTGTGAAAATAAGATTTTCTTTCTTTTATAGCATATATGATAACACACAATTTGCAAATACTTTGATAAAGACTCTTCAAAGGACATGAGCAAGTGATGAACTTGCCTTGTGATGGCAAGGTAGTGAAGTCTGATGCTTGCACTGGACCTTGAGCTTCTATGTCTACAAAAACATCATTATTGCCCGGTAATTACAATATTTAAAGAAGAAAAATGATTATGCATGTAGTGTAATGCATTATTTAATTCTATATGCATTTTCCCTATATAAGGTGCCTTTTAATAATAAAGCATTTATAATTTTTTTAAATATTTATAGCATATATTGAATTATTTTATTTTATTTCCTTTTTATTTGACTTTTATTGATTTAATAATTCCCTTAGGAATTATCAATTATACATTAAAAATTGTTATTAAATATTTATTTAGTATTTTTCAAAAATACTATAATATTAATATATAATGAAAGTGATTTTTATTTATTTCTATCATCTTTCAATAATTTTGTAAAATTCCATAAGGAATATATAAAGTACAAAAGTCTTATAAAAATTAAATGTCTAAAATTTTATATTTTATTTTATTTAGATAGTATGGATTATTGTGAATCCAAAATTATTTTATTTATAATTTTTGGACTTATATTTTATTTTCTAGAATTTAGTTACGTCGAGGGGTATTTTGGTCCTTTCCTTTTTATTAAAACAGGCCTGTGAGGATTTCTGGGCTGGTTTATCTTATTGGGCCCTAGTGGCCCATTAGTCACAGACAAAAGAACTACCCTGAAGGGTTTGACCCAACTCGGCCCCCTCCTCACTGCCTCTCTCTCCCTCGAGCTCATCCTCTCCTCCTCCACTCCCCGACCTCGTGGCCGGGCGATTCTCACGCCGAGGCCGCTCGTCGCCGCCGTGGTGTAACATGGTGTTGTCGATGACGCCCGTTCGTTCCATCCAATTGGATTCGAGCTTGGGACTCTCCTGCAATGGATCGATGCCGTCCCGAACCCTAGGGTTTGGGGGTTTGGCATGGATCCAGGTGCTGCCGTGGTCGTCGTGCGTCGAGGTGATGCTCTACACCTCCAGGCATGATCAGGGTTGCTGCCGTGGCGCCGTGCAGGTTGCAGCGCCCCCTCTGGGGTGCTCCCCATGCCGCCATGTCGTCGGCCCCCTCTACTTCCTCTTCTAGTCTTCAGCGAGGACCTACGGTGAGTTTGATTCCTCTCCCCTTGTGCTCTCTATGCTTGCTGATCCGAGGCTAGATGCTAGCAGTCTCCTTTCTGGCTACTGTCTAATTCTGATTAGAATGACATATCCATTTAGGGTTCTTTCTTGGGGTTGATCATATACTGGATGAATTAGTTCATGTCTGGATGGTCTGTACACATGCTAAATGATTATTGGCCTGAGGCTTGTTGCCTAAGATGATCTATGATGTTTCTGGTGGCTTATTAGATGATTTTATGATTGGATTACATCTGATTCAGATGGTATAGTTGCTTGGGAATCATGTTTGATTAAGTCAGTGACTTGATAAGTTTTCACTGTCATCTCTGGGTTTATGATCATGATTTATGATATGATGAAATCATTGTTCTAGTGCTATTGGCTTAGAACTAGTGTGTGGTTTGAGATTGTCACATCCCAAGATTTTCCAAATCTTGTAATGAGAAAAATAAATGAATAAAATAAAACTTTGTTGATTTTCAGGGTGAGAAGAAACTTTTTGAATCCAATTGGAAAACTTTCAAACCTATTTTGATCTTGGATCCAATAAAATCCTAAAGGGATTTAAAAAGTTAAATAAACAATAAAGCTAAAAATATTTGGAATTACTATTTTGGATCTTTTAATAAAAGATTTGGTTTTCAAAAGAAAAGGTAGATTTATAAATAAAGATTATTTATAAAGCCAAATTAAACCTTGGCCAAGCTTTTGAATTAAAACTTTTTGTTTTGATAAAAATAGTAAAGGTTTGTTTAAATAAAATAATAAAGATTTAATATCCAATTTTATTTAAGTAAAAGCTTTTCCCATTTTAAATAAACACTAAAACTTATTAAATTATTTTAAATAAGATTTTCCAAGTATTTTATAATCTCAAATAAAACCTACTGAAGTGTTTTGGTGTTATTTTAGATTTCAAAATAAAGATTTAAATAAAACCAATTCTATTTGATTTAATAACTAAGGCCCATTTTATTTGATTATTAATGGACCCTAAAGTAAAAAAATGTTATTTTGTTTTAAACAAGTTTTCCAAGTATCTTTTATTTTCAAATAAAACCTACTGATTTGGGTTTGATAATATTTGGATTTCAAATGGAGATTTTATTAAATAAATCAAACCCTATTTGATTAAATAACTAAAGGTCCATTTTATTTAATTAATGAATGGATCCTAAAAAGAATAAAAATATTATTTTATTTTGGGATTTGGTTTATGTTGATAAACAGAACCAAAAACTCATTACAAGTGTGGTGATTGTTTGAATGTTTGAATAGTTGATTGAAATTCAAAACAGAAATTGATTTGGAAAAAGAAAAAGATTCAGAACTGGAAAAAAATAGGAATCTGGTCGACCCAACCCAGCAGCCCAGTTTAGGCCCAACTCCAGCCCACCTTTCTTTCCCTCAGCGAAACGTTGTTCACTCGATCACGCACCCATACAGACGATGACAAGTGGACCCCGTCCCCTCACTCCCTTTCTCACTGACCAGCCGACCCCACCCTCTCCTGTTCATCGTCTCCACCACTGCGACCCGTTCTTCCCCGCTCATGCCATTGATTCCTCCGGTTTAATTCGTCTTAATGCGGCCACCATTACTCGCTTTGATCACGCAAGCTTAAACGCCCATGCCTCCTCTCCATTTCCCCTCTGTCACCCCGCATTAGCACGCCTCAGCCGCCTCGATTCTTCTCCTAACCTCACCGCCACCGACGAGCTTTTCCCTCGATTCCGCCAAGATTGCCACCTCTTGCCTCCCCAAGTACACAGACACACTCCCCAAACCCAGGCGTACCTCTCCGCATCGCCAGCTCGCTCGCGCGCGCCCCTGAGAATCGGCAACGACAACAACCGCCGCCGCCACCGTCTGGCTCTTCTCCTGCGACCTCCCTCTGGTAAACCAGACTACCCCGACCCCTCTCAATCACGCACACATCATTACCGTGACTTTGCGCGTCTTTGTCTCCGAGTGATCCATAGCACCGTCCTCGACGACGACTGAGCGAGGCCGAGGCGCAGCTCCACTCCGGCGAGAGATTAAGCCCGCTCCAGTGCGCCCCTCGCCAAGACATCACCACCTTCAGCTTCCCCAGGCTTCTGCGAACATGGTGAGCCTACTCCCTCCCTCTCTCGCTTCCTGCTTCGCTAGCGCCGCCACCATCTGGCCGCCTCCGCCAAGAGCCACCGCAGCGCCACTGCCTCTCGCAAGTGTCTTTGGATGTCAGATTAGAATCCAGCGGCTAGGATAGAAACTAGGCGAAGAGGTAAGTAGCCTCTGCGCGCCATGCGATATCACTTAATCCAATGGCCTGCGTCACTCGATCCACCCGAACCGGTACCGACGAATGGGAATAGGACGCGTGTCACTAGTTCTGTTTAAAACAAAATTTGAATCTGATTTAGATGCAGATTTGAAACTCTTGTAACTTTAGTTCCACACGTCCAAATTTTGCAAACTTTATATCATTGGAATCAGTGGAACAAGCCCTAGCCAACCATGCCATTTGTTTAGTAAAAAGCCTCTGGTAAAATGTTTGTTTTTGCAGAAACATTTGTATGATTGATTAGATTATAAAAATTGTTCAAAAATGATTTTGGGGATAAAATCTTTGGTAAATGGTGTGATTTGAACCTACTGACCATAGGAAACACTTTGTGGATTCAAAAATGTATTTGGTGAAACAAAAGAATGATTCTTTGATTTAAAACCATTTCTAGTCAAATAAGAATATAGTTTATTTATTAAAAATGATTTTGGAAGAAAACTTTTGGGAAATGTTTTGTTTTAAACTCTTTGACCCTAAACACCAAGTTTTATGGTTTGAAGACATATTTGGTGAATCCTATAGATTAATGCCTTAGTAAAAATATTTCTACACCACATAAAATGATACCTTGTTTTGAAAATGGTTTATAAAGTGAAACCTTTTGCAAATGACTTTGCCACTTTACAAAATGACCATTAGGTGTTTTCAAATGTTTATGACCCATTAGGAACCACCTTTTCAAATAAAACAAAGCTTGGCATGTTAGCATGCATTACCTTGACTTTGTTATTTTATGTGATGTTTTCCTTGATTGGTAGATTGAATTTGTGCCTTGCTTGATTGATTTGTAGTGACTTGAAGAGTGTGATTGTTGCAAGGACAAGGAGTGAACCCATACTCTACCAAAAAGGCAAGTGATGCTTCATACTTTTTGTCCCATTACTTTCACTATGCATTAGTGATTTTCTCTAAGTAAATCTTGCATGGAAATTTTGCCAAGTATAAACCTTGCTATAGGAAAACCTAGTAGATGAAACCTTAGTATAAATCTTCCTAAGTTAAGATTCCTATTACTCTCATGCTTAGCTTAGCTAATAGAAAACAAGGGTGGAATATACATTCATACTATGGAAAAATTTCTAAGTCTGAGGACTTGTGTTTTTGTTTAATAAAACAACTAAGTTAATGAATCACATGGGTAGAATGGTAATTGCTTGGTGCTTTTTGGTTGAGTGGTTCACAAGGCCCATGTCTATGGTTGACCTTGTGTATCTCACTTGTGGATGGCCACCCAGGAACAAAGAGATTTGAGATGTCAAATGTTGAGAAGCTTCAAGTGCAGCCACTTGGCATTATGGGCTCTGCCTGGATCATATAGGTTGCAAGAACTTAGCCATATGGACAGTGGGTGGTAGAGTTTGATAGGTTGGAATGCGTCCATTTTGGTCTAAGGGAAGGCTTCTGAAAGATCTTGTCTTGGGAAACCAAGTCTTGTGGGGAAAGTGCACAACCTTTGTAGAGTGTAAAATCTAAGTACTTAGCCATGTCCCTGGTAAAGGACAATTTGAGCATCAAGACATGGAAGCAATCAAGGATCTCATCATTCAAATTTCTAAGTTAAAAATTTGTGGTTGAACAAGGGTTAAAGGATCTTCAATCTTTGATTGGGAGAAATGATTTTGTCAAGCAAAAACTTAGTGTTTTCAAATGTTAAGGAAAAATCTATTTTGAGCAATGCAAGCCTCAACTCCACTTAGCCAAAAGCATATAGATGATAGACTCCACTATACTACCATAGTATCAATTGCCAATACAATTCAAATGTATTGACCCTTGTGGCTGTAACTTGTTATGTTGCAGGTTTGATTGATTTAGTGAAGTGTGCTAATTAGGATTACAAAGCCTACAACCAACATGTCTGCCTGTGGCACTTTGAAGATAAAGGACCCCATGCTTATAGATATTCTGCTGCAATGTAATGTAATAGCCAAATGAGCTATGTAAGATGTAATAAATTATGTTATTCCTGGTTATAAAGTTATATTATGACCTTTGTTTCTTGATATTACATCTTAACTGTGGATGCTAGCTATTGATCCAGGGACTAGCATTGTAAACACAGGGGACTCTACCTTATTAAAGGTTGGGACCCCTACAGATGGTATCAGAGCATTGTGTTGCCTGTAGGATTTGTAAACCTAGGATTGGAC
Organism: Avena insularis; assembly: GCA_023614405.1. Lineage (NCBI taxonomy): Eukaryota > Viridiplantae > Streptophyta > Magnoliopsida > Poales > Poaceae > Avena > Avena insularis. Next base: position 342,633,055 of record CM042689.1, on the reverse strand, counting down.
AAAAACCCTTATAAAGATAGGAGTTTTATTTGTTCCAAAACTTATTTACAAACAATCTTGTAAACTCCTTCCTCAATCATTTTTTGTTTTGATTCTACATCTCTTCTATTTTCAACTTGATGGAAAAACCTACCCCATGGCGAAAGACTTCACCATGTGCAAAGGACTCCATCAACTCTAATGACTTCAACTTCTTCAACTCTAATGACTTCAACTTCTTCAACTCTAATGACTTCAACATCTTCAGCATATTCACCATGGACTTCCAACTTGGATACTACTAAGGACTACAAGAGAGACAAGGAAATCTTGCTCAAGATTTGGAGACTAAGGAAACCCAACTTAGAAAGAGCCATCCTCACCTTTGAAGTTTTTGTGACCAAGAGTTTTCCCCAAGGAAACCAAGATCTCATACAAAAAGAATCAAGAAGGAAGGAAAGATCACAAGTGAACCATATAGATGGACCACCATATTTAGTTAAGTCAAACACACCAACTTATGTGGTGTAACAAAAATATTTTGTTGCCTAAAAATGTGCTTGAACTTTGTTGTTTGAGTGAAAAGTTGTTTGTGATTGATTGCACATTGCTTGTGTGAATTGTGATGTGTGTGATTAGAACCCTTACTTAGAAATATTTTGCCTATTCTAATCCCAATCCAACCCAAACAGATGACTAATCCAAGAAACTCCAACATCAAGGTTGATGACAACAACAACCAAGAGGACAACATGAGAGAACTTATAACAACCCAAAACCAGTTGAGCCAAGAGACAACTCATCTTTTAGCCAACAACAATGGACTAGACCCAGCCATACAAAGGATTTTGAAACTTCAATCCCAATTGTTGCAAGGATTGATTACTCAAATGATCAACATGGGAGAAAACTTTTCCCAAAGAGCTAATGACAACAAGGATGACAAAGATGTTAATCTAGAAGGAACCCAAGCTAGCAATACTTGTGGAGACAAGAATCATGCATCCAAGGAACATGAAGACCAATGCCCCAGGAAGAGAGAAAGATTTCCTACCTATGAGAAAACATATGAAGAGCATGAACTAGAAGAACTCCTAGCTTTGGAGAGACCCAAGAAGAAGAAGAAATGCCCCAACCCTAACAAGAAGGACATAAGTCAAGTGCAATGTTATAATTGCAAAGAGATGGGACACTATGCCAATGAATGCCCAGAAAAGAAGAAGAACCAAGGAAACAAACAAGAGGCAATGATACCAAAGGAAAAGAAAGATATCAGCCAAGTGATGTGTTTCAAATGCAAGGAACTAGGCCACTATGCAAACTTCTGTCCAGGAAAGTTACACCAAGATTCCAAGTGAGACAAGATGTAATCTAGTTGGAAATTTTTTAAGGGTGGTAGTACCCTAGATACTTTTGAGCCAATTTGTAACCCTAACCTTCCCAAATCTCGGGACGAGATTTATTTTAAGGGTGGTAGCCTGTCACATCCCAAGATTTTCCAAATCTTGTAATGAGAAAAATAAATGAATAAAATAAAACTTTGTTGATTTTTAGGGTGAGAAGAAACTTTTTGAATCCAATTGGGAAACTTTCAAACCTATTTTGATCTTGGATCCAATAAAATCCTAAAGGGATTTAAAAAGTTAAATAAACAATAAAGCAAAAAATATTTGGAATTACTATTTTGGATCTTTTAATAAAAGATTTGGTTTTCAAAAGAAAAGGTAGATTTATAAATAAAGATTATTTATAAAGCCAAATTAAACCTTGGCCAAGCTTTCGAATTAAAACTTTTTGTTTTGATAAAAATAGTAAAGGTTTGTTTAAATAAAATAATAAAGATTTAATATCCAATTTTATTTAAGTAAAAGCTTTTCCCATTTTAAATAAACACTAAAACTTATTACATTATTTTAAATAAGATTTTCCAAGTATTTTATAATCTCAAATAAAACCTACTGAAGTGTTTTGGTGTTATTTTAGATTTCAAAATAAAGATTTAAATAAAACCAATTCTATTTGATTTAATAACTAAGGCCCATTTTATTTGATTATTAATGGACCCTAAAGTAAAAAAATGTTATTTTGTTTTAAACAAGTTTTCCAAGTATCTTTTATTTTCAAATAAAACCTACTGATTTGGGTTTGATAATATTTGGATTTCAAATGGAGATTTTATTAAATAAATCAAACCCTATTTGATTAAATAACTAAAGGTCCATTTTATTTAATTAATGAATGGATCCTAAAAAGAATAAAAATATTATTTTATTTTGGGATTTGGTTTATGTTGATAAACATAACCAAAAACTCATTACAAGTGTGGTGATTGTTTGAATGTTTGAATAGTTGATTGAAATTCAAAACAGAAATTGATTTGGAAAAAGAAAAAGATTCAGAACTGGAAAAAAATAGGAATCTGGTCGACCCAACCCAAAGAGCCCAGCTTAGGCCCAACTCCAGCCCACCTTTCTTTCCTCGGTGAAACGTTGTTCACTCGATCACGCACTCCATACAGACGATGACAAGTGGACCCTGTCCCTCACTCCTTTCTCACCGACCACCTCCCACCCTCTCTCCTGCTCATCGTCTCCACCATCACGAACCGTTCTTCCCGCCTGCCGCTGATTCCTCCGGTTTAATTCGTCTTAACGCGCCACCATTACTCGCTTTGATCACGCAAGCTTAAACGCCCATGCCTCCTCTCCATTTCACCTCAAGATTAGCACGCCTCAGCCGCCTCGATTCTTCTCCGAACCTCACCGCCACCGAAGCTTTTCCCGATTTCGCCAAGACGCCACCTCTTGCCTCCCCAAGTACAGACACACTCCCAAACCCAGCGCATTCTTCAGATCGCCATTGCCAGCTACCGAGCATCGCAAGAACAACAACCGCCGCCGCCACCGTCTGGCTCTTCTCCGGCGACCTCCCTCTGGTAAACCAGACTACCCTGACCCCTCTCAATCACGCACACATCATCACCGTGACTTTGCGCGTCTGACCGTGCATTTCGTTTGTCTCCGAGTGATCCATAACACGTCCTCGACGACGACTGAGCGAGGCCGAGGCGCAGCTCCACTCTGGCGAGAGATTAAGCCCGCTCCAGTGCGCCCCTCGCCAAGACAGCACCACCTTGAGCTTCCCCAGGCTTCTGCGAACACGGTGAGCCTACTCCCTCCCTCTCTCGCTTCCTGCTTCGCCAGCGCCGCCACCATCTGGCCGCTCCGCCGCCAGTAGCCACCGCAGCGCCGCCCGTCTCTGGCAAGTGTGCTGGATGCCGTGCGATTAGAATCCAGCGGCTAGGATAGAAACTAGGCGAAGAGGTAAGTAGCCTCTGCCTGCCGTGCGATATCACTTAATCCAACGGCCTGCGTCACTCGATCCACCCGAACCGGTACCGACGAATGGGAATAGGACGCGTGTCACCAGTTCTGTTTAAAACAAAATTTGAATCTGATTTAGATGCAGATTTGAAACTCTTGTAACTTTAGTTCCACACGTCCAAATTTTGCAAACTTTATATCATTGTAATCAGTGGAACAAGCCCTAGCCAACCATGCCATTTGTTTAGTAAAAAGCCTCTGGTAAAATGTTTGTTTTTGCAGAAACATTTGTATGCTTGATTAGATTATAAAAATTGTTCAAAAATGATTTTGGGGATAAAATATTTGGCAAATGGTGTGATTTGAACCTACTGACCATAGGAAAAACTTTGTGGATTCAAAAATGTATTTGGTGAAACAAAAGAATGATTCTTTGATTTAAAACCATTTCTAGTCAAATAAGAATATAGTTTATTTATTAAAAATGATTTTGGAAGAAAACTTTTGGGAAATGTTTTGTTTTAAACTCTTTGACCCTAAACACCAAGTTTTATGGTTTGAAAACATATTTGGTGAACCCTATAGATTAATGCCTTAGTAAAAATATTTCTACACCACATAAAATGATACCTTGTTTTGAAAATGGTTTATAAAGTGAAACCTTTTGCAAATGACTTTGCCACTTTACAAAATGACCATTAGGTGTTTTCAAATGTTTATGACCCATTATGAACCACCTTTTCAAATAAAACAAAGCTTGGCATGTTAGCATGCATTACCTTGACTTTGTTATTTTATGTGATGTTTTCCTTGATTGGTAGATTGAATTTGTGCCTTGCTTGATTGATTTGTAGTGACTTGAAGAGTGTGATTGTTGCAAGGACAAGGAGTGAACCCATACTCTACCAAAAAGGCAAGTGATGCTTCATACTTTTTGTCCCATTACTTTCACTATGCATTAGTGATTTTCTCTAAGTAAATCTTGCATGGAAATTTTGCCAAGTATAAACCTTGCTATAGGAAAACCTAGTAGATGAAACCTTAGTAGAAATCTTCCTAAGTTAAGATTCCTATTACTCTCATGCTTAGCTTAGCTAATAGAAAACAAGGGTGGAATATACATTCATACTATGGAAAAATTTCTAAGTCTGAGGACTTGTGTTTTTGTTTAATAAAACAACTAAGTTAATGAATCACCTGGGTGGAATGGTAATTGCTTGGTGGTTTTTGGTTGAGTGGTTCACAAGGCCCATGTCTATGGTTGACCTTGTGTATCTCACTTGTGGATGGCCACCCAGGAACAAAGAGATTTGAGATGTCAAATGTTGAGAAGCTTCAAGTGCAGCCACTTGGCATTATGGGCTCTGCCTGGATCATATAGGTTGCAAGAACTTAGCCATATGGACAGTGGGTGGTAGAGTTTGATAGGTTGGAACGCGTCCATTTTGGTCTAAGGGAAGGCTTCTGAAAGATCTTGTCTTGGGAAACCAAGTCTTGTGGGGAAAGTGCACAACCTCTGCAGAGTGTAAAATCTAAGTACTTAGCCATGTCCCTGGTAAAGGACAATTTGAGAATCAAGACATGGAAGCAATCAAGGATCTGATCATTCAAATTTCTAAGTAAAAACTTGTGGTTGAACAAGGGTTAAAGGATCTTCAATCTTTTATTGGGAGAAATGATTTTGTCAAGCAAAAACTTAGTGTTTTCAAATGTTAAGGAAAAATCTATTTTGAGCAATGCAAGCCTCAACTCCACTTAGCCAAAAGCATATAGATGATAGACTCCACTATACTACCATAGTATCACTTGCCAATACAATTCAAATGTATTGACCCTTGTGGCTGTAACTTGTTATGTTGCAGGTTTGATTGATTTAGTGAATTGTGCTAATTAGGATTACAAAGCCTACAACCAACATGTCTGCCTGTGGCACTTTGAAGATGAAGGACCCCATGCTTATAGATATTCTGCTGCAATGTAATGTAATAGCCAAATGAGCTATGTAAGATATAATAAATTATGTTATTCCTGGTTATAAAGTTATATTATGACCTTTGTTTCTTGATATTACATCTTAACTGTGGATGCTAGCTATTGATCCAGGGACTAGCATTGTAAACACAGGGGACTCTACCTTATTAAAGGTTGGGACCCTTACAGAGATCATCATGATCTTAAATAGTGAAGTTTAATATAGGAATATCCTAGTTATGATTCCTGTGTTAACAGGAAAATGATTAGTAAGTTGATTGTCTGAATTTATGATGATCAAATGTCTATTCTGATTCATATAAAATTGTTCTTGTGACACCATCATGGTATGGCACACAAGTTTGATTCTAATCCATTGATTGGGTTGGTTTATGCTTCAGACAAACTTGGCTTTGAAAGATAAATAGAGATGCTCTTATCTGAATTCCGTAAGACCAATGATGTTGGTCTGAGGCTTAGGGATTCAGATCTTATCTTGTTGATTCATATATATAGTCCTGGTAGTGGTACCAGCTATTGTTTTTGAATCAAAGCTTGGAAAATGATAATATGCTTGATCATTCTATGGATCCCAAAGATTTGTTTCTAAGGTGCTACCCTTCCTTTAGGGATGTGCCTAGAAATAGATCATAGATATATGTATGCTTGAATTGTAAAATATAGTTTGACAACCAGAGCAATGATGTTGCTCAGAGCTCTGGCTGGGTCTTGGTACCTTGCTGTTTGCTTTTAGAGTTTAAAAATCCCTATGATGGATTCACCCCACTTGGGTGCTTTCTGAGGTTTTGTTTTTATAAAACAACACATGCTTCTCTCTAAATAAGATGATTAGATCATGTGAAGGTTTTATGAAACTCACCACAGACTTTGATGTTTGTGGAGTAAGCTGGTGATGATGATCTTGATCTGGTTTTGCTGGACTCCCGTGCTTGATCTTGAGCTAATCTGCTCCTCCTAGATCCTAGGCTTGATCTTGATGTCCACCTGATCCATCCCCCTCCTTATGTCACCATCCTGCTGATGTTTGGTGGATCCTTGGTGGTTTGGTTTGGCTGATGTGCTTGGTAAGCTGCTGTCTAGTCTGGCTGTTCTTGTGTGCAAACTATTGAGTGATACACTAGTGCCTCCCATGGCTGTGCTTGTGATTTTATGAGTTTGGGGCTGTGCTGTGAGGTTGACAACACACCACATGCATGTTGGTGTGTGTCCTGCCTGTGTGCTTGCTGTGCACTTGTGGATATGTTCAGAATTTTGAAACTTACTATTACCAGGTTACTTTCACCTGGCTAGTGAATTTGCCCTTCTTGGCTGTCATTTGACTTCTGGCTTTAAATTTATGAAAGATGGATTCTTTCATATTGGTGAAACTTGCCCCTTTTTATAAATTTCTCAATGATGAATTTGTCTATTGCACTTCACTGTCATGTCTGAGAGAAAATACTAGTAACACTAACCTTTTCATTTCTCTATTTAATTTTCTGTTTTGTTTTGCAGGTACAGATATAAAGATGAAGATTTAGTTTAGGTTTAGATATAGAATAGTTATAGAATAATCCAATGTAATTTTCTTATTCTTTTGTAATTTTCTTTTTATTATTTTGTAATCTTCATTTTATTCTTCTGTAATAAAGATTACATTGTTATTAATAAAGAATATTCTTATTCTTTATATATTTACTTTTCTAAGTTGTGTGGATGATTTCAATAAGTTATAATTTTGGTAATTTTATTATATATTGATGATATGAAATAAGTTTCATATTCATTATTGTGTTTCTTTGGATAGAATTTAAGTTATAATATTTATTTCTTAATTAAATTAAGATTCAAAACTTATCCCTAATTTATTTGAATTATAATTCAAACACTCAAGTTTAAAATTCAAATTCATTTTAAAACACACATAATTCCTTAAAGATCATATCAAAGTCTATAGCAATCACCCTTTAAGACTAAACCTAATCTTAAAGTATGAAATAAACATTGATCACTTAAGGTTTTTATTTGGTGAAAATTTTACCCACATTTTCACAAATTAATGCATGCAACATTCCATATTCCTAAATCTACCCTTCGTTAGTTCCTAAATGCTGGGATGTTACAGACTCCCCCCCTTAAATTAAACTTCGTCCCGAATTTTGTGGAGATGCACCTGAATAGTTCTGGATAGGCTTTTCTTAAATCCTCTTCTTTCTCCCATGTGGCTTCCCTTTCATGGTGATGTTCCCACTGTACCTTGCAATATTTGATTGCTCTATTCCTTAATCTTTTCCAGTTTTCTTCCAAAATCTTACAAGGCTTTTCAATATAGGCCAGGTCTGCTTGTAGTTCTATCTCTTGGTGTGTGATTGCATCGTCTGGAACTTTCAAACATTTGCAAAGTTGTGACACATGGAAAACATTATGCACTTGAGCCAATATTGATGGTAACTCTAAAGCATAAGCTATAGTTCTGTTTTGACTCAGTATCTTGAATGGTCCGATATATCTCGGACTCAATTTCCCTTTAACTCCGAATCTTTTCACCCCTTTCATTGGACTTACTTTCAAATAGACCATATCTCCCACTTCTGGATGCAATGATCTTCGACTTTGATCCGCATAACTTTTCTGCCTACTCTGGGCTACTTTCAGTCTATCCCTGATCTTATCAATGATGTCTTGTTTTTCCTTGATATAATCTGGCGCAAATTCTTTGATGCTTCCAGGTTCATACCAACATATTGGTGATCTACACTTCCTTCCATACAGAACCTGATATGGAGCTGCCTTCAGACTACTCTGATAGCTATTATTATAAGAAAATTCTGCCAATGGTAGATGATGTTCCCATGTTCATCCAAAATCTAGTGCACAAGCCCTTAACATGTCTTCTAGTATTTGGTTTGTTCTTTCAGTTTGACCTCCTGTCTCAGGATGATATGTCGTGCTGAAATCTAACTTTGAACCAAGTGCTTCATGCAATTGCTTCCAAAATGCGGAAGTAAACATTGATCCCCTATCAGTTACGATCTTTTTGGGTACTCCATGCTTACTTACTATCTCTTTGACATATACTTCAACTAACTTCTCGACACTATCCTTTTGATTCACCGGAATAAAATGTGCACTATTAGTGAGTGTGTCCACAATTACCCATATCATATCCTTCCTTTTTGGTGTCATAGGCAATCCTGTAATGAAGTCCATACCTATTTCCTCCCATTTCCATTCAGGAATTTCCAAGGGTTTTAATGGTCCTGCTGGACTTTGATGTTCAGCTTTCACCCTTTGACAAGTATGGCATTTAGATACATATTTAGCAATATCTCTTTTCATGTTATTTCACCAGAATAGTTCTTTCAAATCCATATCTTAGTACTCCCTGGATGTATAGAATATGGTGTATCATGTGCTTCTTTGAGTATGACATTTCTAATCTCAGTCACATCTAGAACACAAATACGGTCTTGAAACCATAAAGACCCATAATCTCCAAGGCGAAAAACTGATTTTTTCCCTTGAGATATCCTTCGAATTTCCTCAGCAATAAAAGGATCTTCTGCTTGATGTCTAAAAATTTCTTGCTTAAGATCACTGTCCTGCTCTGCAACTACCTGCATAGTAGCTAATCCTCCAAGAACCTCTATTTTGATAAATTGAAGTTCTAATCTTTCCAAGTCCATTTGTAACTCTTTTGGTAACTCCCTATTGCCTGGCTGAATATTTGCACTCTTTCTGCTTAAAGCATCTACTACAACATTTTCTTTCCCTGGGGTGTAGTTGATTGTTGAATCATAATCCTTGAGTAGTTCCAACCAACGCTTCTGTCTCATATTCAATTCATTTTGGGTGAAGAAATATTTGAGACTTTTATGGTCAGTGTATAACTCATATCTGGCTCCATAAAGAAAATGCCTACATTCTTTCAAAGGTAAAAACCATCACGCTAACTCTAAATCATGAGTTGGATAGTTGACTTCATGTGGTTTCAGTTGTCTTGAACCATAAGCAATCACTTTCCGATCTTGCATTAATACATAACCCAACCCTTCTTTAAATGCATCACAGTATACTGTGAAGTCCTTCCCTATTTCAGGAACCGCTAAGATTGGAGCTGTGGTTAATCTAGTCTTCAACTCTTGGAAACTTGCTTCACACTTCTCATCCCACTTGAATGGTGTAGTCTTCCTTAATAATTTGGTCATTGGTCCAGCTATTTTGGAGAAACCTTCAATGAATCTCCGATAATAACCAGCCATTCCTAAGAAACCTCGAATTTGCTTCACATCGGTCGGTACCACTCTAGTATCGACTGAACTTTAGATGGATTCACAATTCCATCTCATCGATCACATGATCGAGGAATTCTACCTCATCAAGCCAAAATTCACATTTACTGAACTTAGCATAGAGTTTGTGTTCTCTTAAGGTCTGCAATGCTATTCTCAAATGATCAGCATGCTCTTCCTTATCCTTGGAATATATCAAAATATCATCAATAAAGACTATGACAAATTTGTCCAAATATGGCATGAAGATCTTGTTCATCAGATTCATGAATATTGCCGGTGCATTGGTCAAACCAAATGGTACTACCAGATACTCATGGTGTCCATATCTTGAGACAAATGCTGTTTTTGGAACATCTTCCGGTTTGATTTTTATTTGATGGTATCCAGACCTTAAATCGATCTTTGAAAATACTCCAGCTCCTTTCACTTGATCAAACAAATCTTGAATTCTTGGTGAAGGATACTTATTCTTGATAGTAACGTTGTTTAGGTTTCTATAATCACCACACATTCTTCTTCCACCATCTCTCTTATCCACAAAGATTACGAGTGTTCCCCATGGAGATACACTCTCCTGTATAAATCCTTTTCTAGCTAACTCATCAATTTTCTCCTTGAGTTCTTTCAACTCTTTGGGTCCCATTTTATATGGTGCTTGAGCTATTGGTGCTGTACCAGGAATTAGGTCAATGGTGAACTCTATCTCCCGGTCTGGTGGCATTCTCGGTAGCTCTGTTGGAAAAACATCGTGGAATTCATTAACTATAGGAATATCTTCCAATTTGACCTCTTTCATTGAGTTTAACTGCAGATCCACCATGATATGACTGTGTTTATCTGCTTGGTAAACTATCCTTGCTCCACTTGGAATTTTGATTGAGAAGGTTTTCTCCTCACAATTTATCTGAGCTCCGTGTTCCATCATCCAATCCATCCCCAGCACTACTGTAATTCCCTTCAAAGGAATCACATAAAGGTCTGCGAAATATGTACAACCACAGATTGAGATAACCTGATCTTGTTTTATGTGGCATACAATCACATTCCCTCCTGTCGTAACTACGGTCATAGGACTTTCTAACGTTGCCCTTCTAATCCCGAACTTATCACAAAATTCTTCAGAAATGAATGAAGTAGTTGCACCAGTATCAAATAGAACTTTGCCGGATTGGTAAGGATATTGAGCGCATTTATCATCGCATGTTCAATTATCCACCTCCTCAAGAGTTGCACAATTCAGTTTCCCGGTAGGTCGGTTCCTCTTGCCATTGTTGTTGTTGCCATTATTTCCTCCTTTATTAGGCTGTCTATTTCCTCCACTGGCTTGTCCTCCTCCCTTGGTAGGCCATCCTCCATGTGGTTTGCTCGGACAATCTGGCTTGATATGCCCCTTCTGACCACAACAGTAATAGATCACTACATGCTTTTTGCATTCCCTCTGGAAATGCCCTGGAATTCCACAATTGTTACAAATAACATTCCTTCTCGGATTGGATTGATTTCCACTATTGCCCTTGTTATTGTTATTGTTGTTGTTGCCATAATTCCTATTCCGAGGTTTGAACTCCAAGTTAGGTTTAGGTTTGCTTGCCTGAATTCTCTTGGTTTCCTTTTTGGCTCTCTTCCTTGATCCTCTTGGACATTCTTGTAGTCATCTTCAAAAGTAATGGCTGCATCCAACAACTGCTGATATGTTTGCTTATTGGCTAACCTTAGTTGCATCTTCACAAATGGATTTAATCCACGCAGGAAACGCTTCTTCCGCTTCTCTTCCGTGTCGACATCCTCCTCAGCATAACGAGACAATTGACTAAACTCCCGGATGTACTTCATAACACTAGTATATCCTTGCTGAAGCTCCTCAAACTCTCTCCGCTTCAACTCCATAACATTTTCTGGAACATGATATTCACGGAATCTCTGCTTGAACTCTTCCCAGGTAAACTCTCTTCCTGGTTGTTGCATGGCCAACTGATTTTCCCACCATGATGCTACAGGTCCAAATGTAAGATGAGTTGCATACCTCAATTTCTCCTCATCATTGCAACCTCATTTTCAGCTTCCTTTCAAGATTCTGCTAACCGCCTTCTACATCCATTGGTTCAGAGCTGATGCAAAAGGTAACGGTCTTGCATTCGGAAATCGATAGACTCACTCCTCCACCTTCAGTGCCCTCTGATTTGCTCGTCCCCAAAGAACTCTTCCATGAACTTGTTCTGGTCTCTTGCATCATTTGCATGCATTACATAAAATTCTGCCCATTAACGACCTCATTGGTGGTGGTGGTAATGCTTCTTGGTTTGTCAGATCTACATCGGCCTTTTCCTTGGCCTCTCGCTCCATCCATCGCCGCTCGCCCATTCCTACTCCCAGATCCATGACCCTCTAGTCCTGCAACATAAAGCTTAATACTCATAATTACATCATGCACATGTGTTCGAAAGCTCGACTTTACGCACAGAACTAGTCACACAATGAATATCCAAAGAAAATCCAAATATGCATTTCACATATTTTACATAATATCATAATGATACAAAGTCATTACAACATATACCATATAGGTATAATCACAAAACTACCTTATTACTTGGGGTACAATACACGGTACTTGATATTACTAACTAATTGGCTCCTTCTAGTAGAAACTACGCCATCGACATGCCGATGTCCAACCATGATGACATGTGGTTCGTCGCAGTTTGTGGAACATATGGAATTTCGTATGAATATACTCAGATCAAGTGTCAGGACTTGAATCATTACTCAACCCGAGCGCATTGACTCTCTCCAGCTCAGCTGAAAAGTCTTAAGAAACATATTCACCAATATCTCCAGCCTGCATCTCCTGAGCTTCATTTCTTGAGTTGTCAACAGGATACACAGTATTCGCCGCTTCCTGTGTGCTCTCATGGGCAAGATAACTAAACCGGATAATGTATATTCCCGGTTTTGAGAAGATGTTGATGATTCAAAACTCTCCTCGTGATCTTCTTCTTCATCCCGATTATCTACCGACATGGTATTTCTACTACTATTATTAGGGTTCATTCTTGCACCCATCCAACTAGATTGTCCAACATTCTGCCGAACCATCTGTGGACATCTGGTATTCATGAGATCCATTATATGATCCCATTCTCCAACCATCCGAATTCTCAATAGGAAGTTCCGAGTCAGAATCATCCTCTGAGCCCTGTGGTACTGCATACTGCATATCCATAGTAGGATCATGTATAGGTTCAGGTCTTGGTGAATAAGGATATGGTATAAAAAATTCAGGATCTATAGGTATATCCTTAAAGATAGGTGTTGTACTACTACTTGCTTCTTTCTCTAACTGGAATGCTAACTGCTTCCTCCTTTCCGGATCAGTTAGATCTTCTAACATGTCATTTTTGTCTTCAACAATCACTTGATGGGTCTTATAAAAAGACGCAACGAGTGTTCGGTATCTATCCATAAACTTGGAAGCTAACTTAGGATACTTCTTAACCAAAGTAAGATGATCCAGTATAGGCTCCGAGTCTATAGAATCATGAGGTATCACAGAGAATGTGCTACCTTCTAGCTCCTTGGTTTTCTGCTCCCGGATATTAGCTATCGCCTCCACAACAGCAACATGATATGCTGCTAAATGACTCCTACCTTCTCCTATAGGTAGATCGTGATATAATCCAAGATTCTCTGGAAGTTGGATACTCACACGATACTTGGATAACATCCGGCCATCAAGGTAAGTGATAGTGTTCACTGGAATTCTAGTTGGACAACTAAAGAGCTTTAAAAGTTGACGAAGTTGGTCTGTGAATGATCCTTGATAATCATCAAGAGTCTCCTCTTTCCTTACCAAAGTCTGTTTTGGAAACTTTGGTGCAATATCTCTATATATCATAAAAATAATTTTGATTAGTATCAAATAATATATTGCATCATAACAAAGAATTATCACACTAAAATATATAATGGAATATTCTCATTTTAATACCCATTATATTACTTTTAGAGAATTCTTTATCGTTGCTAAATTTTCCTACAAGTAATAACCTTTACTAAGTTTCCAACCTAAGGTCAAAGCAATTGCTCTGATACCAACTGCGGTGACCCAGCATACCACTGCATGTGTAGTACACTATAGTCATTGACATGTGTCACATCCCAAGATTTTCCAAATCTTGTTACGTGAAAAATAAATAAACAAAATAAACAATTGTTGATTTTTAGGGTGAGAAGAATTTTTTTGATTCCAATTGGAAACATCAAAACCTATTTTGGTCAAATAAAATCCTAAAGGGATTTAAAAAGATAAACAAATAATAAATAAAGTTATGATAGTTGGAATTACTATTTTTGGATCTTTAAATAAAAAGATATGGTTTTTATAAAGCAAAGGTAGAAATATAAATAAGGATTATTTTATAGAGCCAAATTAAATCTTGGCCAAGCTTTTGAAATAAAATAGTTCTATTTGATAAAAAGAGTAAAGGTTTAATTAAATAAAATAATGAGGATTTATTAATATCCAATTTTATTAAAATAGAGGCTTTTCCATTTTAAATAAAAACTAAAACTTGTTAATTTATTTTAAATAAGATTCCAAGTGTTTTATATTTTCAAATAAAACCTACTGAAATGGTTTTGATAATATTTAGACTTCAAATAGATTTTTAAAATAAATAAAATCCTATTTGAATTAATAACTAGGGTCTATTTATTTAATTATTAATGGATCCTAAAAAGAATAAAAATTATTTTATTTTGGACTTTGGTTTGTGTTGTTAAACAGAATTAAAATTAATACAAAGTTTGGTGGTGCTTTGATTTGAATTGGAGTTTGAATTATTTGTTTGAAAATCAAAACAGAAATTTAAATAGAAAAAGAAAAAGCTTTCAGAATAAAAAAAAAAGGGAAACAAAATGCAGACCAACCCATCCGCCCACTAAGCCCAGCAAAAGCCCACCCTAGCATACCTCACCGGTTGCTTTCACGCGAAACCGCACCCACATAGACGCAGACAAGTGGACCCCGTGCCCCCCTCTCTCTCTCACTGTCAGCACGGCCCCACGCCACATCATCATCGTCTTCACCGCGACAGCCTCTCGCCAAGCGTTGTCGAAGTTATTGTCGGCGTCAATACGCGTAAATGGCTGAGTAAATCCTTGCTGTGATCACGCACACATAAGCGCCCCTCTCTCCTCTCTCTTTCCCCTCCCCAACCAGCGCCTCCCCTCTGCCACCAGGCTGCAAGAATTTTGAGCTCGAAACCTTCTGCTCCGACGAGGTTCCTGGCCAATTCCGGCGCCGTCCAGCCGCCCCTCAACTTCCTCTCAGACGCAGTATATTCCCATTGCCAGCGACCTGCCCAAAGCCCCATCTCACTCCGCGTGCCTGAAGGCCGGCTTGCTTCACCGAGAATCGCCGCCGTCTCTGCTCGTCTCCGACGGTTTCGGTAAGCCTCGACCGCCTGAGCCTCTCAGTGATGCTCCCATACTGCCACACTCTCCCGTCTAACCACACCTTTGTTTTGCCTTGGGTGAATCGCAGACGCTTCATCGTCAAACAGAACACCGACGCCACCACCGACTCCGAAGCGACATTTCCGCCCCTCGCCAAACCAACAACGCCTTTGAGCTTCAGCATCTCCTTGCGAGCACGGTAAGAGATTTCCTCTCCTCGCTTCCTCCAACGCCGGCAAGCACACCGTTCGATCACATCGCCAAAGCCAGCAGCCGCCAGTAATGGTCAAACTCATCTCGCACTGTGAGATTCAGATCCGACGCCAGAGAATGTATGACTTAACGAAGGGTATCACTCAATCTGCGCCATGCAATCTAAATAAGATCACGTGGTCCAGAGCTCGATCCACCTAAAGCGATACCGGCCAATTAGATTGCGCCACGTGGACAGGGTTTTATTTAAAAACAGAATTAGAATCTGTTTGAACTGCAAACTTGTAAAATTCATAACTTTAATTCTGCACCTCCAAATTTTGCAAATTTTATATCAATGGATTCAGCAAGACAAGTACTTTGCAATCATGCACTTTGTTTAATGTTTTGCTTCTGGTAAATTGGTTGAATTTGCAGAAACTTGTGTAGGCTTATTATGAATATAAAAATTGTTCTAGATATATTATTGGGATGAAATCTTTGCAAAATGGATTGTTGTGAACCTAGTGACCCTAGGAACCAACTTATGGATTTGAAAATGTATTTTGTGAAGTTTAGGAATAAATATTTGAATTAGCTCATTTCTAGTCAAATAAAAATATTGATTATGATATAGAAATGATTTTTGAGAGAAACCTTTGGGAAATGATTTGATTCAAACCTTCTGACCCTAAACACCAAGTTTTGAGAATTAAAATATATTTGGTGAACTCTTTAAAGAATATTGCTTTGCTAAAAACATTTTCAACCACATAAAATATTGATTTGATTTAAAAATGGTTTATAGATAAAACCTTTTGCAAATGGTTTTACCACTTTAGTAAATGACCATTTTGAAACTTTATAATGTTTAGAGCCTAGTAGAAACCACTTTTGCAAATAAAACTATCTTTTGCATGCTTTCATGCATGACCTTGTTTCTATTATTTTATGTGTGATAAATTGGTTGGAATGCTAGTTGAAATTGTGTTTGCTTGATTGTATTGTAGTGGAATTAGAAGAGTGTGATATTTGCAAGACCAAGAAGTGAACCAACATTCTCTCTACTAAAAGGCAAGTGACACTATCATCCATGTCCTACTATTTTCATTACACTTAGTGGATTTTTGTAACATGCATGATAAGGACTACTATATTTTATGCTATGCTAAATCCTAATAGGATACCCTTATATCTTCCTTAGTGGAAACATTGTAGTTGTAGTAAGCTTAGCCCTGCTATATATATTTGGGATGGGATACATGATATGATTATATGAAGTATTGAAAAGATATATGTTTTATATAATAAAACAAGTACTCAATGAACCACCTGGGTGGACAAGGATACTCAAGTTTTGGACAAGGTGGCAACAAAGGGAACCATGTTTATATGGCTATATTTTTGTATGTGCACTAGAAGAAAACCACCCAGGGACTTAGAGATTGAACATGTTTCTCGACAAAGGGCTTCCGTGTACATCCACATGCTAAATGGGCTCTGGCTTAGTCAACTACATAGTGAAAGACCCATGCATTGGCATCTTCAGGTTAACTAGAATTGTGTAAGGGAAATTTATCCCTACATTGGTGCCTGGTAGACAAGCTAGCATTGTGTATTGGGAGGACTTCTACGGAAAGACTTTGTCACATTCTCGATCTGCCAGTACTCCATTTTGGTGAGTATTTATCCAGCGGCCACTGGTGGCGTCAAGACGAGATTGTGTCATGTGGGTAAAGTGTACAACTTCTGCAGAAGATCAAATTCTAAGTACTTAGCCGTGTCCCCGGTTATGGACAACTACTGAGCAACTAAGGCCTGAAGCTATGAAAGATCTCGACATTCCAATTTCTCAAAGTAAAACTTGATGGTGACAACAAGGGATTAGAAGCACTTGGAGTTTTCCAAGAAGTTCAGAAAGATTTGACAAAAGATCAAAACTATTTTTGAAAAGATAGGATAAAACTATATTGCTTTCTACAAATGAGCCTAAACCCTACTTAGCCAAATATGCATGTAAATGATAGGATCCACTTATTTCTACATAGTAGTGAAACTTGCCAATACAATTCAAATGTATTGACCCTTGTGGCTGCAACTTATTATGTTGTAGGTTTGTTTGATGTTAGTAAAGTATGTTGAATAGGATTACAAGTCTACAACCAACATGTTTGCCTATGGCACTTTGAAGATGAAGGACCCCATGCTTATAGATATTCTGCTGCAAAGTAATGTGATAGCCAAATGAGCTATGTAAGATGTAATGAATTAGTTTATTCCTGGTTATAAAGTTGTATTATGACCTTTGTTTCTTGATATTACATCTTCACTGTGGATGCTAGCTATTGATCCAGGGACTAGCATTGTAAACACAGGGATCTCTACCTTATTAAAGGTTGGGAACCTTACAACATGACATCCATGTAACACCGCTCAGAATATCACATCCCTCAGAGTGGTACAACAGAAACATTGCAAATCCATATTACAAAAGTACACATATAATTATTATTACAATACCATAAGTTCAAGACTTCCAAAAGATTCAACTTACAAACCAAAATATAAAGTGTCAGCGCAATTTAAAAGTAACAAATCCGTCTAGGAGTTGAGCTCAACAGCTTATTCTATAGAGTTCATGCTGCTCCGTTGGTTACTATTAACTAGAAATACTTATTTGGACTCGTTATCATCGACACCATAGCGGATTTAGTAATCCACTCCTTCAACACCTCCGGATAGATCAGGTTCCTCGTAGAACACATCTTCTTGGCATTGGCCGCATACATTGGTACGCCTTCAGATCCTCGAGTCTAAGCAAGGGATCAAAGGAAAGAATGAGTAATGTGTTACCCAACAAGTTCATTATATGCAAGGTGGGAAGTTTGATGCTCTAACTACCACCTCGGATTATAAATCCTTGAACTATGCAATTTTGTAAATCTTTCTTCAAAGATTGATTTTATTATGAAAATCTATGACCATGAGCCTTCACGGGTTGACCAGAACTTTCATGGAGTTCCTGTCCTGCCGCGTTCGTAGCTCCTTCCCGGACCAGGGAGTAACAAGTTACAATTCTTACACTCTGCAGAGGTGCGTTACTTTACCCATGAGAGATCAACTCCTTGTTGCACAACCGCATACTTTCCGTCCACAATTCCATGATGTGGGGCCCAGAGTTGGTTCAAGCCAATCACTGCCTCTTCACGACCCAAGATGCCTCCTTGGTGTACACTATGCCCACATAATGAATTACGGCAATGGTTTGTACAAAGCGTTAGATGCGTAACTATCGCGGGACGATGAGGGTTCCCACCCATATGCTGCATATCCTCTATGAATTACCAATTAATATGCACGCCACGGGATAACAGCCACGATCGCACATCCCGGATTCATGCGAGAGGAAGAAGATAGAGTGACTTCTCTCCATTCCAAATCTCATGGCTAACGATAATATACGGCGCTAGAAGCACTGATGGCAGGGGTTATTAAGTCCCTACTTGATCATCATTGTTTGCAACTAGAACCCTAAGTTCTATTGCTCCATTATATCATCCCTTAGGATGATATCTATGATTTCTTTATTTGTGAAAATAAGATTTTCTTTCTTTTATAGCATATGATAACACACAATTTGCAAATACTTTGATAAAGACTCTTCAAAGGACATGAGCAAGTGATGAACTTGCCTTGTGATGGAAAGGTAGTGAAGTCTGATGCTTGCACTGGACCTTGAGCTTCTATGTCTACAAAAACATGATTATTGCCCGGTAAGGACAATATTTAAAGAAGCAAAATGATAATGCATGAAATGTAATGCATTATTTAATTCTATATGCAATTTCCATATATAAGGTGCTTTTTAATAATAAAGCATTTATAATTTTTTTAAATATTTATAGCATATATTGAATTATTTTATTTTATTTCCTTTTTATTTGACTTTTATTGATTTAATAATTCCCTTAGGAATTATCAATTATACATTAAAAATTGTTATTAAATATTTATTTAGTATTTTTCAAAAATACTATAATATTAATATATAATGAAAGTGATTTTTATTTATTTCTATCATCTTTCAATAATTTTGTAAAATTCCATAAGGAATATATAAAGTACAAAAGTCTTATAAAAATTAAATGTCTAAAATTTTATATTTTATTTTATTTAGATAGTATGGATTATTGTGAATCCAAAATTATTTTATTTATAATTTTTGGACTTATATTTTATTTTCTAGAATTTAGTTACGTCGAGGGGTATTTTGGTCCTTTCCTTTTATTAAAACAGGTCTCGAGGATTTGGCTGGTTTATCTTATTGGGCCCTAGTGGCCCATTAGTCACAGACAAAAGAACTACCCTGAAGGGTTTGACCCAACTCGGCCCCCTCCTCACTGCCTCTCTCTCCCTCGAGCTCATCCTCTCCTCCTCTGACCCCGACCCTGTGGCCGGCGATTCCCGCTGCCGTAGGCCGTTCTGGTCGCCGCCGTGGTGTAACATGGTGTTGTCGATGACGCCCGTTCGTTCCATCCAATTGGATTCGAGCTTGGGACTCTCCTGCAATGGATCGATGCCGTCCCGAACCCTAGGGTTTGGGGGTTTGCATGGATCCGGTCTTGCCGTGGTCATCGTGCATCGAGGTGATGCTCGCACCTCCGTGCATGATCGTGGTCGTCGTGGCGCCGTGGTTGCAGCCTCTAGGGTGCTCCCCATGCCGCCATGTCGTCGGCCCCCTCTACTTCCTCTTCTAGTCTTCAGCGAGGACCTACGGTGAGTTTGATTCCTCTCCCCTTGTGCTCTCTATGCTTGCTGATCCGAGGCTAGATGCTAGCAGTCTCCTTTCTGGCTACTGTCTAATTCTGATTAGAATGACATATCCATTTAGGGTTCTTTCTTGGGGTTGATCATATACTGGATGAATTAGTTCATGTCTGGATGGTCTGTACACATGCTAAATGATTATTGGCCTGAGGCTTGTTGCCTAAGATGATCTATGATGTTTCTGGTGGCTTATTAGATGATTTTATGATTGGATTACATCTGATTCAGATGGTATAGTTGCTTGGGAATCATGTTTGATTAAGTCAGTGACTTGATAAGTTTTCACTGTCATCTCTGGGTTTATGATCATGATTTATGATATGATGAAATCATTGTTCTAGTGTTGTTGGCTTAGAACTAGTGTGTGGTTTGAGATCATCATGATCTCAAATAGTGAAGTTTAATATAGGAATATCCTAGTTATGATTCCTGTGTTAACAGGAAAATGATTAGTAAGTTGATTGTCTGAATTTATGATGATAAAATGTCTATTATGATTCATATAAAATTGTTCTTGTGACACCATCATGGTATGGCACACAAGTTTGATTCTAATCCATTGATTGGGTTGGTTTATGCTTGCATAAACTTGGCTTTGAAAGATAAATAGAGATGCTCTTATCTGAATTCCGTAAGACCAATGATGTTGGTCTGAGGCTTAGGGATTCAGATCTTATCTTGTTGATTCATATATATAGTCCTGGTAGTGGTACCAGCTATTGTTTTTGAATCAAAGCTTGGAAAATGATAGTATGCTTGATCATTCTATGGATCCCAAAGATTTGTTTCTAAGGTGCTACCCTTCCTTTAGGTATGTGCCTAGAAATAGATCATAGATATATGTATGCTTGAGTTGTAAAATATAGTTTGACAACCAGAGCAATGATGTTGCTCTAAGCTCCGGCCAGGTCTTGGTACCTTCGCTTGCTTTTAGAGTTTAAAAATCCCTATGATGGATTCACCCCACTTGGGTGCTTTCTGAGGTTTTGTTTTTATAAAACAACACATGCTTCTCTCTAAATAAGATGATTAGATCATGTGAAGGTTTTATGAAACTCACCACAGACTTTGATGTTTGTGGAGTAAGCTGGTGATGATGATCTTGATCTGGTTTTGCTGGACTCCCGTGCTTGATCTTGAGCTAACCTGCTCCTCCTAGCTCCTGGGCTTGATCTTGCTGTCCACCTGATCCATCCCCCTCCTTATGTCACCATCCTGGTGATGTTTGGTGGATCCTTGGTGGTTTGGTTTGGCTGATGTGCTTGGTAAGCTGCTGTCTAGTCTGGCTGTTCTTGTGTGCAAACTGTGGAGTGATGCACGAGTGCCTCCCACGGCTGTGCTTGTGGTTTTATGAGTTTGGGGATGCGCTGTGAGGTTGACAACACACCACATGCATGTTGGTGTGTGTCCTGCCTGTGTGCTTGCTGTGCACTTGTGGATATGTTCAGAATTTTGAAACTTACTATTACCAGGTTACTTTCACATGGCTGGTGAATTTGCCCTTCTTGGCTATCATTTGACTTCTGGCTTTAAATTTATGAAAGATGGATTCTTTCATATTGGTGAAACTTGCCCCTTTTTATAAATTTCTCAATGATGAATTTGTCTAGTGCACTTCACTAACATGTCTGAGAGAAAATACTTGTAACACTAACCTTTTCATTTCTCTATTTAATTTTCTGTTTGTTTTGCAGGTACAGATATAAAGATGAAGATTTAGTTTAGGTTTAGATATAGAATAGTTATAGAATAATCCAATGTAATTTTCTTATTCTTTTGTAATTTTCTTTTTATTATTTTGTAATCTTCATTTTATTCTTCTGTAATAAAGATTACATTGTTATTAATAAAGAATATTCTTATTCTTTATATATTTACTTTTCTAAATTGTGTGGATGATTTCAATAAGTTATAATTTTGGTAATTTGATTATATATTGATGATATGAAATAAGTTTCATATTCATTATTGTTTTACTTTGGATAGAATTTAAGTTGTAATATTTATTTCTTAATTAAATTAAGATTCAAAACTTATCCCTAATTTATTTGAATATAATTCAAACACTCAAGTTTAAAATTCAAATTCATTTTAAAACACACATAATTCCTTAAAGATCATATCAAAGTCTATAGCAATCACCCTTTAAGACTAAACCTAATCTTAAAGTATGAAAGAAACATTGATCACTTAAGGTTTTATTTGGTGAAAATTTTACCCACATTTTCACAAATGAATGCATGCAAGATTCCATATTCCTAAATCTACCCTTCGTTAGTTCCTAAATGCTGGGATGTTACATCAATTGACAGAACATAGCAAGGCATAGCAATGCAATTACTAGTCGAAGATCCTATGAGGTTGATTGGGCAATACAACAAGATACATAGAGCCATCCAACTGCATCTATGAATAGAAGTCCACCTCCAGTTATCATCCTAACCCCCTCCGTATTAAGTTGCAAGAAAGCATAACTGCTTTAAACAAAGTGTGTAAGGTAAACAGTCCACATGTTCCATGAACAAGAGACCGCTGTTTTCTCCCTAGTAGCAACAACACATCTACAACCGAAGAGATTATTGTCACTTCCCTTGGAAACTAGAGGCATGAACCCACTATCGAGCATAAATACCCCCTCTTGGAGTCACTAGCAACTACTTGGCCAAGATAGCTACTAACAACGAAGAGCATGCAAGATCACAAACAACACAGACATGATAGAATCATAAAGACAAAACCATTAATCAAACCAACATAATAATCTCAATATCCATCGGATCCCTGCAAACACAACATGTATGATTAAAAATAGATTAGATCTTGATCATGAATGGAGCTCACAAGATCTATACATGAAAGCACAAAGGAGGAGATATAACCATCTAGCTACTGCATGGACCCATAATCCAAGGTGGAACTACTCACGCATCATACCCGAGAGAAGGCCTCTGGGATGATCTCCCCTCCGGCAGGGTGTCGGGAAGAATTTCAGATCCCCCCGATCTCGGGACGATGGTGGCGGCTGACATTTGAGCGGTTTCGTGGATTTCTGATTGGGTACTCAGGGTTTCTGCATCGGGGAATTTTATAGGCGAAGGGGGAGACAGAGGGGCTGGCCAGGGGCACCAAACCCTAGCCAGGCGCAGGGCCACCTATGGCCGCTACTGGGGTTGACCTCCTGCTCGCCTCCCCGCTCTCCTCTAGACTTCTTGTTCCCCACGTAGTTATTGACTTTGTCCTTTGTCCCGTCAATTCGAGAATATTTCTTTACTAACTTCTCGAAACCAAAAACAGCGTAAAACAGGCATATGGCAATCGTTGCAACTGGTTAGTAGGTTAGTACCAGAAAACATGTAAAAACACCTCAAAGTGTGGACAAGTAAAGCAAAGTAGATACTAAACAAGCATGGAGCATCAAAAATTATAGATACGTTTCCAACGTATCACCCACTCTGCAGATGCTACCTATGCGTCGTCGTCATCAACAACGTAACGGGCCTGCCGTCGGGTCGAGTGCGAAGCAAACACACAATCCCCCTCCCAACCCACAAACTGGGAACAGAGGAAACAGGTGAGATCCGCCAATGTGCCCAACGGCGAGCCACGCTACAACCAGATCAACCTCAACGAGAAAGGTGGCGCCAAGCATGCGGTGTGGCAGCAACATAATCTACCTATGAACGCCTCCCAAGATCTACGGATGGCCTACCACCTACTCCTCATCGATGAGCACAACCGGCATGTGAAGCTGATGGAGGAGCTTGATAAGCGTAAGAAGGCAGCTGAAGAATCCAGCGCGTTGCGAGTTGTGCTCTCTGTTGCTGACGGTTCCACTTTCATGGCAACAACACCAACAAGTACCGCTCCCGCATAGAGCAAATGGACCCCGCCGCGTGACGCGAGGTCACCAGGGCCCTCAACACGTCCTTCACGACGATGGACTCGCACGACAACTTCATGCCAAAAATGTCGTAGGACGCGATCATGGCGACCACTACATATTTCGCGTCCCATCCGCCTCCGGCGGGCGACCCGAAGAATGCCATGCACAAGTCCGCGCTAGAAGGCCTCAGACTCGTCGGAGATACGCACCACGATGATGCTCCTACGGAGCCGAAGAAAAAGGCTGCGGTCAAGTTCACCCGGAGCCCTACACTCTCATCCGAGGAAGACGAGCATGACCTGCCCCGGCGCCGCAAGAGCCCACAGCACCGCAGCAGCAACTATGACACTCACAATGAGCTCACCCAGCACAAGATCGACAAGGCACGCGCCAAACACGCGTGCTCAACTGATTCCGAAGAAGAAGACGGCGGGGAGCTGTGAGGAGCCAGATGCTTCAGCATATCTGTTCGACGAACGCGGATGCCAAAAATTCCAAGCTCCCTTCGGACAACCCGAAGTTCGACGGCACGCAGGAGCCAAAGGCTTGGCTCGATGATCACCTATCGTCGGTCAAGCTCCACGGCAGGAAGAGTTGGCGTATAGCTTCATCCGCAATTTCAAGGGCACCAGCAAGAGGCTAGCCTGAAGAACACCGCCCTACAATGACTTCAAATGCTGGCGACAAAGTGGGCAAGGTCCTGCAGCTCGGCCTATCTTCTGCTCCATCCGGCTGGAAGAGTTGGCGACAGCTTCATCCGCAACTTCAAGGGCACCAGCATGAGGCCAACCTCAATCGAGGAGTCAGGCCTGCACTCAATGTACCAAATAGTTCATCCACTCGCATATACCGGTTGGTCCCACATTAAGAACTCGCCAAGATATCTCCGAGGAAAGAGAACTCGACGCCTTCACGGATGGTGGCAGGCGCCCAGATTTCGAGGAGGAACTTGGGCGCGTCATGCCCAAGACGCTCAACCACCTCATGGACATCGCCAACCGATGGGCAGATGGCGAAGATTCTGTCAACCGAGCACATTCGGACAATGAAGACGGCTAAGACCGCAGGCACGAATGCCGCAGCAAAAGAAGATCGCGCGTCTACAACGACCGCGGCGGAGTCGACATCGTTGTGGCTAGATACGCCGATCAACGCGATGACGGCAACCGCAACAGCGGATACCGCGGAAAATACTACCGCGACGGAGGGCGACCCACGCAAACGTGGCAACGTCACAACCGTGATGATGAGCCTTCAACATACAAAAAGCTATCTGGTCCCTGCACCATCCACTTCTACATCGACAATCAAGATGGTAAGAAGAAGGCCAGCCACATGCTCAAGGATTGCCGAGAATTCCGTAAGCTCAGAGGGCTTCACTCAAATGCGGCCTGCATCGTGAACCCTGGATTCGGACCCGCACCCGTGCCAGGTGACATCTCCCATGGAGCTCCTCCACCACCACTAGGCGCACCGTCGCAACCTTCGGTCGCACCAGCGCCAAATGACGGCGCAGTAGGGTACCCGCCACCAAAAGGGTCCCTGATGATCCAGAAGGGGCGCCCAACCAATAGGGTTGTAGAAGAAGATCACCCGCCAAGTCAGTCTGGTCGTGACCTCTCCATCAGCCATACTTGAGTACCTCAGCGGCTCGGAGTCCAGCATCATGTTCCATCGTTTGGATCAACCACACCAGATCCCTCGCCTAGGTCATGCTTCCCTGGTGCTCGAGGCCCAGATCAGGGGATTCGAGATGAGCCGCGTCTTCATGGACGGCGGCAGCAGCATCAATCTAATGTTCGCCAAAGACACTCACAAAGAATGCAGATCTCCTGCCAGCCTGGAGCAATCAGACACGACATTCCATGGCATAGTCCCAGGGAAGGGCATATACCCCATGGGCAATATATGGCTCAACGTCATCTTCGTCCAGCCTGAAATCTTCAGGTGCGAGCGGCTAGAGTTTGAAGTGGTGGATCGCCATCACAAGACACGCCATCCTCTAAGCGTGGCATTCGCAAGATTCTCGGTAGTACCGCAAGACTACGCTGCACTCATCAAGATGCCAGGACCTAGAGGCATCATCACTATCCAAGGAATCTTCACCAGGTCCGATCACTGCGACAGATACTTCAACAGAATCTCCCAGTCGTTCGGCATGCATGAGGAGCTCACGAGGCTCAGAGAGGTGATGGACAACAGGGCACCCACGGTTAGCAGGCAAAATGCACCTGATATGTTGTTTGACTCCACCGTCAACACGAAGAAGGTGCAGGTCCACCCAACAAGCGCCTCCAAGACGGTGTTGATCGCCATCTACTTGTTAGGCTTATAAGTATTCTTTGTGTCATGGTGGTGGCACGGCAGATGCCATGGGTAGGCTAAAGTATGTGGCCAATGGATGCTAGAGGGATCCAGGGAGGGATGATGTAGTGATTTCTACACTCAAATGACTAACAAGTAGATCTTTATTCCTCCTCTCAAAGACTAAAAATGCTCCTTGAGCTGTATCAAAGGGGAGAATAGGACTACTACGCGAGCCCTTTGGCCTAGAATGAATCGATCCCCCTCTCTGAAGCCCATTCCCCTCCTTATAAAGGGGTTCCTTGACTTCTTCTAGGGCTGACATGGCAAGCATATTCTTGGAATATGCTTGTCCCAAAGTGGTAACTCCGGCCTCCTTTCTCGTGTCCCCTTCTATCGGTGGCAAGGTTCTAGAGGCCCTCAGGTGCGCCTCGGATTTCTCATTGTCACCTCTGTGACGCTTTGTCCGCCTCCGTAGCTCTGCTCTTTGTCCTTAGCGCTTGGCTCTGTCTAGATTCCTCCTAGCCAGCAACTAGGGTTTGACTATAGGCTCCTCCTTCTCCGCAAGTCTCACGTTACTCGGCCTCATCTCAAGATAACTCGGCCTTGTTCACTGCATATAAGTCGATCGTTTATTCGGCCGACATAGATCATACGTCGGCCGAGCAAGGCGTTACTCATTTTATATTTGCCTGTGCTCGATTTATCTCGCCAGATCTTGCTTGATTCGGCCGACACTTAGTAATTCGCTTAAGGTAAAGGATATTCCTTTCTTCTTTCCCCTATCTCGACCCTATTCGGGTCACCCCCAACATTAGTCCCTAAGCTGGTGTGGTCCTGCCGGAAACCTTGGCTGGGCCACATCAATTTCTAGATGTTTATCTTCTTTCTTTCCGAGGTATTTCTTAGCCGACATTCTTTTTCCGTTATCCTCTTCTTCATTTCATCCTTTTCCCACTGTGGGCTACGCTCCGAATTTATCTCCTTTCGTTCGAGGTATTTGCTTGGCTTCCTGGGTAAGCCTCGTCCTACGTGTACCAGTCATCATTGTTCTCTAGTTTTTTGTTCCTCTAAAGTGTTCACTGACACACTACTGATTATCGCGTCGCGTCGGGCGAGTTGATGCCTCGAGTGCCGCAGCAGTCGAGGCTCGATCCCTCCTCGCTACTTGTGGCCTTCAACAGGTCTCCACTACCTGAGAGCGGTTAAGCGATACACGCGATTATGCGGTTAGCGTGGCACAACCACGATACCACTACGGTTTACCCTACGCGGTTATAAAGAGGGGAGCGGGGAAGGATGATTCACTTTCCCCATTTCTATTCCCTTCTTCTTCCTCATACTGCCGGCCTCAACATGCTCCAGGGGCCGCGCCACCACCATTTCTCCTCGATAGATACATTGCGGTTCTCTGGCTCCTGCGACCTTGCTGCAGCGCCTCCGCTTTGGCATTCTCACCGGTGATTTTTCTTACAGCACCGCTACTAGGTCCCAGCGTTAGGTATTTTTCTAGTATTCCAAGATTCCCCGTGGTGGTGCTTTCCGCTTGTGTTTTCACTGTCGTGACGGGCCTGACCTCTAGGCCTCTCCGCCGCCAGCTTCTTCTTCGTCGATTCCTCCGACGAGCCCATGTCTAGCTCCGCTAGCAGCGCTCTCATTGGGGAAGATGACCTTGCGGCCGGTCCAGAGTGTGGTTCTGCAGGTTCCCATGGTTATCAGGAGATAGAATGGCTAATCAAACACGCCGATTTCGCCGAGGTAAGTTGTCACTTACCCGGAAAAGAATCCTCCCCCGTACTCAATGAGGGCGAGTACGTAGTTTTTATGTCCCACTTCGCTTGTGGATTTGGCCTCCCTCTCAGTGACTTTGCTAGGAGCTTCCTAGATTATTTCGGCCTTCGGCCGCATCACCTGCCAGCTAACGCCATAGCCTCTCTGTCGGCTTTTATCTCGGCTTCGAAGGGGTATTTCGGCCTCTGGCCTTCCATAGACGTTTGGTCCAAATTCTTTCAGATCCGAGCTAACGAGTGCTGGATAAATCTCTTCAGCCTTCTGAAAAATCTCTCACCCAATGCGGGGCTGCATCCATTACACCTCGGAAAAACTCTATGTTCCCCCGGGTCGCCGGACTCGAATCTTGTAAGAAGTGGCATAGATCATTTTTCTATGTCAAGAATACTGGGAAAGAAGATAAGATTCGGCTCCCTGCTTTCTCTATCGGTCCTCCTCCAAGAATAATCGAACTACAATCCGAGGAAAAGCCATGCTCTTGCCGAGGCATTTGAGATCCGCTTAAAGAATCGACTCGCCGGGCTCGAGGTGAAGATTTCATGATCGCGTTCATCGCCAATGGATCTGCCCTTCTAGCTTCGCCTCATAAGCTCATATATGAGTGGTCCTTAGATCCCAACCGAGTTTCTACTACGAGCTTGATGATTATCAGATCTATAAGCGTGTCCTGCTATTTTTAAGACCGAGATGCTCAAGAATGGAAATGGGCACTGAAGCCATTTTCTCGCGGGAATCCTCCTCCTCAGGTAAGTTAAACACTAGTGTTTTCTTTCGAGTTGTTTTTCAATTGTTCTTTGCTAACTCTTATTTACTTCTCTCGCAAAGGTATACTGAGCAGAACAGAATATGTCGAGGTTTTGGCTCTTCCTCGATCTGACCGCAATACTCGACAATGGGAACCCGACCGGAGGAGTTTGTCCCTAAGTCGGATGTTGCTCTTGTTCATCCTCGAGCAAGACCTCGCCCGCTGATGAAGGTGACTCGACGACGCCCAAATTCTTGAGGTAGTTGTCGGTGCCTATCTCTTATGCATTTCCGCTCCTTATTTCCTAGCTAACCACGCTGGCTGTGTGCACGACGCCGAGCCTATTGCTTCGCAGTTCCTGTTTCAAGAAATGCACTGCTTCGACGGATCCTTCTGGCGCTGCCCCCAAGAAGCGAGTCAAGACATCTGCTCAGCATATCCTGAGGCGTAAGACCATGCCTGGCCTCACTGGGTGAGTTCATTTTTATTTGTATTTCTTGTTTCTCTCTTTCTATTTCTGACTCAGCTTTTACTCCCTTGCAGAGCTCCTCTTTCCGCAAAGCCGAGCGGTCCGAGTATGACAACCCATACCACTCGGCCGCTTTCTCCCCACCTCCGGAGGATACTCGGGTTCCTAGTCCTCTCGTGTTGATTCTCCTCCTGCACCGACTAATATATCGCCAACAATATGAGCCCATTGCTCCCAACTGTTGCGCATATAACCCCTACGCCAGATCACCCGGCTGAGCCTACTGTCCTTCTTAAGACCCCCGAGGTTTCCCCCAATGATCCTTCGATCACCGCAGTTACAGCTCCTACTCCAATTCCTACCGAGGATATCACCACCTCGGTCCCTTTGGAAACTATAGTTCCTCCTGCCGCCAAGGACGTGGTTCCCAGTGCTAAAGTTGTTGCCCCCACCGTAGTCTCTACTAAGAGCAAGAAAGTTGTTGTTACTAAACCCTCAGATTTCAGAAGGGCCAACAAGCACTTCTCAGCCCAGTTGATGATGCACTGAAAGGAACTTCTACCGCTAAACCCGTATCGCCTTTGCCGTCATTACTAAGCTTATTCTTCATAAGAGTCCGCCGCGGGTAGTTACTCAGCAGGCCCGAGGTAAAGTGCTGACCCGTACTGAGAGCGGGCATAGCCTCGGCTCACTGGTGGAATATGCGAACAACTGGAATGCCGCTAATCAACTTGAGGGCAATCCAAGTAGCCAACCCTTTCAGCTTTCCGACATCAGTAGTCGTTTGCATATGGCTGCTAAGATTGTTCTTGAAAGTGATAAGATGAACGAGGTAAGCGCCTTCGTTGATACTTTGTCTATTATTAAGATGATACTATATATACACTAGTCCCCGAAGATTGCAACCGGATAATTTATTGTTCATTTGGAAGCTTCATCCTGTGTTAAATGCATTACATGATTTATTTGATCTGGATATGTCTTACGTTTTGAATATCCATCCATCTAGATCCGAGTCAAGTTTTACTTGATTCGGATCTGTCTTACTTTTGAATATCCAGCCATCTAGATCCGAGTCAAGTTTTACTTGATTCGATCTGCCTTTACTTTTGAATATCCAGTTATCTAGATCCGAGTCAAGTTTTACTTGATTCGGATATGTCTTACTTTTGAATATCCATTCATCTAGATCCGAGTCAAGTTTTACTTGATTCGATCTGCTTTACTTTTGAATATCCAGTTATCTAGATCCGAGTCAAGTTTTACTTGATTCGATCTCATTTTACTTTTGTGTAACTTGTTGCCATTTTCAGGTCGACCATGATCGATGGACGCCTGAATTTCAAAGGTTGCTCTTTGCGCACAAGAAACCGCAAGATAAATATGAGAAGATTGTTCCTGATGTGAAGAAAACGTAAACTAACTAGTTCGTGTAGTTTCTCTTACCTTTGTAGAGATTTAGTTTTCGTGCTAACTAGTATTTTGCTGGTGCTGCGTTGTAACAACAACCTGAATGCTCGCCTTACCAAGAAAGTTAGCGTTTGAAGGTTAGTTACCTTTTGCCTTTTAATTTGTCGACTTTTTGTTCGAGGTAAATCTTGGGTTTCTACAACCTTCCGCTTTGGTATAGCCGAAGTTATTTAACACTTGCAGATCGCATCAAGAATGCATATCTATGCCTGATATGATGCTGTATTTTTAGAACAAGCCGCTCATTTGGCGAACTCAAGGAAAAAGATGACAGATAGCCCTTGCGCGCCGAGGTTGAATCTCTTAAGCTTTCTAAGTCTGAGTTAGAGAAAGTTGATCAAGAGTTTTCAAGAAAAGAACTGCCTAAGTCTGCAATGCAGTAAAGACAAGGAACTTCTTGATGTCGCCAAGTAAAGAACCGGGCGATGAGCGAGGAAATCATTCGCTGGAGAAGAGTAGGACCGACTAGTCATGGGATCTCCATAAATGCTGAGTTACATTCACCGTAAGTTTCGCTCTCGTCGAGTTATTCAATCTCTTTTCTTATTTTAACTCATATGATGTTCTTTGTGCATCATTTTCCGTAAGCCAAACCTGTGAGCTCCAAAGCTGTGATTTCTATCATGAGCCGAGGTGTTTCGCTTGCCTCGATTCAAGAGTATTCCATGGAAGATTTCCGATTGCCGCCGCTATTGGACCAATGAAGATTATGGGAAGAGATCTGGTACAAGAAGCTATTCGAGCCTACCATGTTCTCTGGCCGAACTTGCCGGATATTGATGAAGTTGAAGTGCTTGTGGCGAGGCTAATGGCATCTCAGACTCAACTCAACCTCTAGAGGGAATCATGGAAGGGCTAGTGCCGATATGGCACTTACAACTGCTTTTGTCCTAGTACGAGGATATCTCCTCGATATTCGATGAATCTGCAATCGCTCTCCTTGGGTTGAGAATGGAGTTCGTTGCTCGCCGTCAAGCCCGTGCCTTCCATCTTATCGAGTATGCTGATTTGCATCATTGGGTTGAGGGGCCGAGTTTTATTCCCAACCCGTCTGATGATGCCGAAGCTGAAGATGCATTGGGTGGTGACTCGGCTGATCAAGATGAATCGGAGGATGGTTCGGATAATGCCTATAATCCAATGACAAATTCGGATGGGGATGACGACGCCGATCGCCTTCCAAAGGAACTGAAACCTCTCGAGCCTGTTGGCATATCCCATCAGCCGAAGCTTGCCCCAGAGGTTACTACGGCCTCCATCGATGCCGAGGTAACCTCTCACGAGGCCCAAACAACCTCGAGCGCCAGGCCTAAATATACCCCTCCAAGGAGACCGAGGTCATTCCGCTTCTCCGAGACACCCATGTCCGAAGCTCCCGATGTTGCCATCGCCTCCCACGGGTGATTCGCCTCTGCTTGTCTAAGTTCAAAACTTTTAGTCGTTTAAGTCCCCGGTATGCCGGGTGTATGTTGTCTTTGAAACAATTATCCGCCTTTTGGTATAATGTGAACCCTTTTGACTTTGGCCTCTGAAGCACTGGTAATGGTAATTGTTGTTATTCTATCTAACTGAGTCTATGTGAATCGTATCTTTGCTTTGCCAAATTTTAACTTCAGAGATCCGGATCATATATTCTCATATGACTAATTTTCGCTCGCATCCATCTTGTGTTTCTTATGTAAACTTGGTTGTACAGCTTGTTTTCGCAACTTCTCCTTGAAGTACTATGTTCTAAGCCCATGGATTGGCTTATCACCCTCCCCGAGGTATTCATTGGTAAAATGATATAAATAGGGTACTTCCCTCCTTATACCTCGACTTGCTGACGTTGTCATTCTTGTTACTATAATTTTAGAAATCGTTAGTTGTTTCCTCCTTGTATTCCTCCGATGGCCGAGGCAAGGTTATATCGCATCTTGCATTTATGATTGATAAGTCTAGGAAGTCCCCAGTTTCGCTTGAGTTGCCGAACTCTTATGTGTATGCCAAAATCAGTGGCAACATGAGTCATTCCCCGAGCTATTGCTCAACATCAAGTTTCACACATGCTCAAAAATATCAACCAACATGAAGCTGTCCTAGTTATTACTTGGGTTATCGAAATGTAATACATAATTCAACACAACGACATCCTGGGAAGTCCCAGTCACGCTTTGGGGTGCCAAGTTTAATGCATAGTTCAAAATAATAAATAACATAGTAGTCCTTGAGTCACCGTCGGGGTGCAAATTGATACATAGTTCAAAATAAGAAATAATATAGGGCCCCAGTCACCGCCGGTGCAAGTTTAATACATGCTTGATATTCTGATTTGGTGCATCACGTCACAATATGCAATATAGGGATTACAAGTGTAAACGGCAAGTAAGGCTATGTTCCATGGTCTTTTGATTCATCTCCGCCTTGTTTGCCTTGTTCTTTTCGTGGTGAGCCGATCAGTAGTATGCATCATTGTGCAATGCTTTACTCACGATAAATGGTCCTTCCCATGGGGTGAGAGCTTGTGCATGCTTGTGCGCTGCACTAGCCAAGAACTAAATATCCTTCTTTAAAAACTCTTGACTAACCTTTTTCTATGATATCATCCGAGCTCTTGCGATAAATTGTTGATCTTGATAATGCCAATTCCTTGCTTCCTCCAGAATCCACATCGCCTTGCCACGATATATCGCTTATCTCGCACTTGTGTAATCGGACCACTCTTGGCGAGTCATGCATTATGTCGGCTGAAGTACAACTTCGCCCCATATACTAGAAAGAATGGGGTATACCCCGATCTATTTGGGGTGGTCTTGAGGCTCCACAAGATCGGGTGGAACCTCCTCAATCCAGCACCCCGCCGACCTTTGGCAGTGGGTTTGATTAGCTGAGGTTTTATTCCCATAATACCAGTCCATTTGATCTTTCTACTTTCCCATTTGATGCCGGTGAGCCACCGAGGCAACATCTAGTCTTATGTGTTTCTCTTGGCGTAATCTAGCAAAGCTCCTCCAAAGAAAGTTTGTGCCATTATGTGATAATAATGTGTGGGTATCCATATCTCAAGATAATATCTTTGAGGAATTTCACCGCTAGGGTCCGCACATTTTCTTATTGGTTTCACTTCTATCCACTTTGTGAATTTGTCCACCATGACCAGAATATGAGTCATTCCGCTTCTGACAGGCTTGAATGGACCTACCATATCCAAACACCATACGTAAAAGGGCCAAGTGATTGGTATTGTTTTTAACTCGTATGAAGGCGTATGTATCTTGTTGGCGTATCTCGCAACCATTACACCTCTACCAATTCTTTTGCTTCCTTCAAATAGCTTGGCCAATAAACTCCATGCCTAAATGCTTTGGCCACTAGGGCTCGGATGAGGCGTGATGTCCACATTCTCCCTGATGTATATCCAAAAGTATTTCCTACCCTTCTGCCGAGTCAACGCATCGTTGTAGTACGTTCGTGACACTTCTCTTATACAGCTCATTTTTTATGATCGTGTAGGCTTTTGCTCTTCTCACTATCTCTAGCCAGGACCTCTTCACTTGGCAAGATTTCTTCCTTAAGGAATGAGAATATGGGTTGTGCCCATGTCGGCGTAATTTTCTCCAGGAAAACTATGCTGTCAATTTCCATAATTTCCGCCGACATAACATCTTTGGGCTTTTCCCTGTTCACCAGGGTCGGC
Source organism: Avena insularis (assembly GCA_023614405.1). Taxonomy (NCBI): domain Eukaryota; kingdom Viridiplantae; phylum Streptophyta; class Magnoliopsida; order Poales; family Poaceae; genus Avena; species Avena insularis. The sequence continues at coordinate 342,598,673 of CM042689.1, read as the reverse complement.
TAATTAATCCTTAAATAATTCGGGTCATATTATTTGTCAATTTCCATTGGAACATTTCCTTCTGTCTATTCTGCCGAGATAAGAATTGACTTGGATTCTGGCGAAGGTGTAATTGATGGTTTTCTGAGGTGCTCCAGAGCTATGCCTGGGGGAATTGATTGCCTAGTCAATCCAAGTTTTGATAGTGTATCCGCAGCATCATTTTCCGCCCGAGTTATGTGATGAAACTCACACCCGTCAAAATAACCACTGATTTTTTGCACATGAAACCTATACAGGGCCATATTCGCATCTAGTGCATCCCAATTTCCTGATACTTGTTGTACTACGAGGTCTGAATCTCCGAATATAGAATACGACGATGCCAATCTCTTTGCCATCTTCGTGCCATGGACCAAAGGCTTCATACTCAAGAACATTATTTGATGCAATGAAATGTATTTGCAAAGACGATTTTAGCTGATCTTTTTTCGGTGAAGTCAACCAGTTCCATTCTTTCAACTTCTCGGATCTTAGTTGGATTTGCCTCTATACCTCGGCTGGACACGAGGAAACCGAGTAATTTTCCTGCCGGCACACCAAAGGTACATTTTTCCGGGTTAAGTTTCATTCGGAACCTTCTCAGTTTCGAATGTCTCATGAATATCTTCAAGGAGCGTTTTGCTCTTTGTTTTGTATAACCACATCGCTACATACACTTGCACATTTTTTCCTATATGGTCATGTAGACATTTTTGCATGCATCTCTGGTATGTTGCTAATGCATTACGCAGGCCGAATGGCATGGTGCGATAGAAATAAGCTCCGTACAGGGTAATAAACGCAGTATTTATTTGATTAACCGAAGTTTAACGGTATCCGTGGAAACCGTAATACGCTTCACAAATGATAATAGCTCACAACCCACGTTGAATCAATGACTTGGTCTATCCTAGGTAAAGGAAAAGGTTCTTTGGGACATGCCTTATTGAGGTTCGGTAATCGATGCATTACCATACACGGCGGCTACATTTGGGTCATCCTTTTTCTTTTCTACCACCACCGGATTTGATAGCCAATCCGGGTGAAGCACTTCCATGATAAACCGAGCTACAAGAGAGCCGAGCTATCTCATCCCCTATTATCTTTCTCCCGTCTTCGGAGAAGCGGAGAGGTTGCTTCACCGCCTTGCTCCTCGCCTTACATGCAAAGAGTGCTCAGCCAACTCCTCTAACACCTTGCGTGTCCCGAGTCGACCATGCAAAGATATCCCAATTCTCACAGAGGAAGTTGGTGAGCTCGCTTTCCTATTTGGCATCTAGGCGAGCACCAATCGTGATGGTGCGCTCGAACCGATCATCAATCGATCTTCTTTGTCTCCTTAGTCGGCCGGAAATATACACTTCCATGCGATTGGCTAACGCCGCATATTAAGTTGTGTCGACCGAGCGAGAGCTGCCACTTCTTGAATCCTTCTCTTCTCTTGCAATTACTAATGATTCAGCCAGGTTTGACCCGTCAAGCACATTCCATTGATTTTCTATAATCCCATGCCATTATTACCCCCGAGGCCCCGGATCTTCATTTTCAAGTAGGTAATGTGGGCAAGCTGCTCATAAACTTAGCCAATGCTGGTCGTCCGAGTAAAGCATGATAGCGCTTTCTAGGTCTACCACCTCAAACTGCATTCTCAGCTCGCAATTCTCTTGTGCAATAACACATCTACTCAGACCTTCCCAATGGGTTCGCAGGAGAGTCCCCACTATCCGATGGAATGTTGTCCTTGTGGGTTGCAAGATATTCTCGGTTATTCCGAGCTTATGCATTGTATCCTTGTAAATAATGTTGATACTACTTCCATTATCAATGAGTATCTTTGAGAACTTCACATTGATGTTAGGTCGACAAACGCCTGATCTAGTACCAATGCATACAATCGGGTTCGCATTATCTTTGGGTGATCTTTTATGCTCCGTGTTATCTCTTGATCGACCATGGCACGCATTTGGTACCGCCGCATAACTGCATTTACTTCCATATGCCGTGTCAGACGCCCGTCTATCTTGTTGTTCTGCGTGAACACACAATAGGATTGGTGATGCTCCCTATAATCATTATGTCCATTGCTCCCGGGTTTCTTCCGCCTTGATTTTGATTTACCACTTGGTGTACTACATCCTCCGTCCGAAAGTTATCGTACTTCTGAGGGTGGTGGTAACATTAGCTGCTGCGCATTTGCCCCGGTTAGTTGTGGTTGTTGTTGTTGATGTAGTTGATGAGGAGGTGCTTGTATGCCCGTCGGGTTTCCCATCGCATTTTTCATCCAAGCACACTGGCGAGTAGTGTGGTTGGCTGGTTTGGCCAAGTTAGGCGTGAAACTACCACGTTGATCCAACATGGATTCAAATGTGTACTTTGGCCTTCCGCCATTGCTTCTTCTGCTCAAGGCCCACCGCTTCTTCCTTCATTCCTTAGGCCCACCGCCGAGGACCGTTTCTTCGTCCGATTGTTCCTATGACTCGCTGATCCTGCACAATCGCCGCCACCGACCGAAGCATATCGTAATCCGCCTCTCGTCCCTTCTTCCGCCGGTATTCGCTATGCCAGGATGATCCGCTCCATCTCTAGCATAATGATCTTGCTGCCCCGATGTTCGCCGACATTAACTCGTTGAGTTGGATCCCCTAAGGCATACGAATCTGCTATCCTCGATGGTTTCGCCAATGTGGTTGGTATATCTCTCGCAACCTCTGCCATAACACGCCAGCATACCGCAGCCCTGAGCAAACCAGGCTATTGCTTGAGATTCTATGACCCTTCGCATGAGTTTCGAGGTTGCACCACCGAGTCAAGAATTCTCGACCGTTTATTGGGCTTCGCTGTACATTGCGAGCTGTTGTGGCCTGTTTGGCCTCTTATAAGTACCGTGAAATTACCGACAAACATTTCTTCAAAATCCAACCAACAGCTTGATACTTCATGTTGGTAAATTATTTAGCCATACTCGTCTGGTCCTCCAAAGATATGCGGACGATTCACCATCATAAATTTCCGCTATTTTCACTGCCGTGGCATAGTCAATTAACCAATCTTGTGGCTTGCATTCTCCCATTGTATGTTTGCGTCTTTGCTAACTCGAAGTTCGCACGGTGGTTCGCCCATAATCCGAGGTACAAAGCACGCTGCACTGTGTGGACCCTATTCTTCCAATAGCTCGGACCGATACAATCTGTCCAGCTTCAATCTTAAGGCCACGATGGCAAGTTTCTATAGATAACTCTCTTGTAGCCCATAGTGATTTTGTCCACCCTGCTCGTATAATCCATGTCCGAGTAACCATCATTGTATCTATCATTCGCCTGATTTTATGGAGCTGGTCTCGCTTGTTTCTACCCGAGGCTCATACTGGCAGTTCCCTGGGGTAATTTCCTCCTTCCGCCGGGTTGTTATTCATGGTTTCTTCCGGTTTCCGTGTTTCTTTTGCACGGTCGGGGTTTCTATCACCGCAAGTACCTCGGCTCACATTGCCTCTATTCTCATTGACCTTCCGCCACCGGTCATATGGGACAATCTGCTATTTCTTTTTCCAAGTCACCGCTCTGTCTTTTCGCGCATTGTTTCCGGTGAGGATGTCGCCTCAGAGAGATAGTGGGCAGCCCGCCGAATGAACCATGCGAGAAGCTCCTGGTTTTGCCGGGTCACCCTAAGCATTTCTCATTCTCGCTAGTTCACAATGCATACCAGCTCATTTACTCTTTCTTGTTGTTTTTGCCGGGCTTCCCCGCTTAACCCTTCCAACTCTGTATACGGCTTGTCACTCGAGGTTCTTTACCGTACTATACTCGCAAGCCCGGATCGACCGAATCATCCGGACGAGCCTCGTGCTCTTTGTTGATATCATTCATGAGGTTCTTTCCTCTTAATCTCAACTCATCTACTCGGTGGGACACATCTAGTTTGTTTGCCTAGCTGCCTTCTCAGAGGGTCCTGTTTATGATTCCTGCAGTTTACACCTTTTTTGCCTCTACTAGCACTTCGCCTAGTTTCTATAACTCCGCCTCGCGCTTGTCACGACAAGTATCGGCGCCACAGCGAGTTAGTTATCTATAGTTGCCTCAAGGATATTCGTTGGTCTCTAGAGGTGGCCATCTTACCCTTGCCGCTTTGAGTCACATCATGCACTCACCCTAGTTGCCGGGTGGATCTACCTCGTGGGTTCTGAGCTGCCTGCTTGCGACTACTGTCTCCGTCCGGGTCCTTGCTTGGTCCGGCGCCTGCTCCTACCTATGATTAGGGTTAACAAAAACTTTTCCAATTAAAAGTATGAAAGCATTCATATGTGTGTGTATTAAAATTTGATTCTTTTGAATTGCCATGATTCTGTGTTTCATGCGGTAAAATGATTCTTAGGTGAAATAAACATCATCTAAACAATCCCCAAACTTTTCCCAAAACAAACAAATTAAGTGAATGGTCACTTTGGCCAAATTAACTCCCATGCCTACTTTGGCTATCTCTAACTTTCAAAACTCAATGTAAACATGTTTGGATCTTTTGCACCCCTTGATAGTACTCATAATAAAGTATCAAGTCCCACTTTGTGATCATCCAAAAACATTCAAATACTTAGTTTAAATGACAGTTTAAAATTGAATCTATTTCATATGGGAAGATCCCACTATTTCAAAAACCAATCAAACGAGCTCAATTTTCAAAACCCAAGCATCCACAGAATCCTCAACACATGCCTAGCACACCCACCAAAAATCTTTTCAAAATTCAAACTCAAGTTCATGCGCCATTTCATCAAACAAAGTTGTACATTCAAATCAACAAAATCAAAAACACTATGTTGAGCAGTATTTTGGGCCAACCTTGTTCCCTCTCTGGTTACAACTAGCCTTAGTAGATCATCTAGAACCCTTAACTAACCTCTAGCACCACTGTGAGCTTGCCAATGCCATCAATTGTGAGCAGGCCGAGCCTCACCATGTCACCCCGGTGTGGACAGCAAGCTAGGAGAAGAACTAGCCGTGCCAACCTTGTCTAGCATGCAGCCCATGCCTCACCGCCCCCTCTCGACCAGCCCTAGCTCGAAGACAGCAACCAGAACTGCCAGAACGCCACACTGCGTCATTGCCGACCATGCCAACGCTAAGACCGCAGAACGCTGCTCCCACGCAACCCGACCACCTCGAGCCCTCGCCCGCCAACATGCACCCCACCGTCCCAGAGACCACCAGACATGTTCGCTTCACCGCCAGACCAGAGCCACCGCCGCGGAGTTCGCCGCCTCTGCCTCGTAGAGCATCGCACGTTCCCGACCAATTGCCACCGTCCCTACACGCGCATTTAAGCTCTAGAGCATCGCACGTTCCCGACCAATTGCCACCGCCCCTACACGCGCATTTAAGCTCTAGAGCATCGCCAGAAACCGCCGCCGACGCCAACCTTGGCTATGCCACTAGCCACCCGTGTCGCCACCGTCGCCTGCCCATCCCTCTTGGCCTCTCCGTCGAGCCTATAAAAGGAGACGACCCCCGCTCGATTTCTTCACACCATCTCACTCCCCTCACGTCACTGATCCTTCCACCCCTTAGCCGGAGCACGAGGAGCAGCAGCTCATCGAATTGCGCTCGAGCAGCCGCCTCGAGAAGAAAGTAGTCATGATTTGAACCACCCCGGAGCTGCCGCGACCATCCTTGAGTTCGCCGTCATCGACTTCTGCTTGCCCGCCTTCTCGCCATCACAATGGAGCCCCTATGACCCCTATGCACCCCACCAAGCCGCTAGGGTTAGAGCTCGCCGGTGACATGTTCATCGCTGAAGACGCACCTCACTGCTGATCTCACTTCTAATCCAACGAACCAAATCGCCTGCATTGGCCAGGTGTTATGATCCACCGACGGTAGACCCCTGCTGGGCTGAGCCAACATGGAGTGACACTAGGCCGCCCATTAATATCTCCCCACGCAGCCCACTCGTTTGAATTTAGCTTTTTTCTATTTTAATTCAAACTCAGTTCTGTACCTAGTTTCAAAAATCAACCCAGCTCGATTCAGTAAACCAAATTGCATGAAACCAATTTTGTTAGAAAGGTACTGAAATGCTTAATCCAAGCCCATTGATTCAAATCAGTTGGATCTGTAGATCAACCTTGGTAAAAATAAGGCAGAAGCTTTTCTACTTTCAAACATTTTTCAAATTTCAACCATAATAGCTTTTGAGTTGATTCCAACTCTCAAAAATCATATTTGACCATACCTTTCAGAATATATAAAAACATATGGGTTTACTTACAGAAATAATGTTCAAGTAATAAAAGAATGCCACATAGGCATTTCTAGTCACTTTAATTATTTAAAATAAAAAGGTTAAACCTTATTAAATTGTGACACCACTTTAAATCACATTCCCACTTTAAATCACATTCCCATGTTTGAGTTGGAGAATATTAAATCTTAAGTAGTTTTTAAATGAGTAGAAATTACTTTTCTAAAAATAAATAAATAAGACAAATGCTTTAATCTTGTAATGTTTGTGATGATGCTAGATCATCTATAGAACACATTTGTGTGATGATTGAAAAAAGTTAAGTATTGTTTGGTGATTGTGTACCTCAGATTTATTCATAGACGCTTAGTACCACCAAGGATACGAGGAGGAAGGAGAATACTACAAAGAAGAAGCCGAGGAGAACTTCAACCACTACTCGCACAAGGCTCTTAAGTTTACTACTAGTTGATTGATCAAGCCTTACTAATGAAGTTTACCTATGCAAGCTAATACTTTCTTATTACCATGCCAACTATATGCCTTAAGCATATGTGATCATACCCACTTGATAACCCAATCCTAGTTTTATTTGCAAGCTTTCTACCTTATTTCTTTATCAAAGCTATTTCTTAGAGTTTACTTAGGTGACTTGTAGATTCTAGGAGGATAATTAAAGGTTGCATAAAGAGCATTAAATTTGGCCTAAGCTAGATAATCTTGATGTCATACTAAGGCATGAGGTTGTACTTAGTTAAACTCCACTTGTTTACCACCCTCATTAGTACTTACCCCACTTGTAGATGCTAGTGCTAAGCATAAAACTTGATCAACTTTAGATGGGATTACTTGGTGAAACTGGTTATGAAAACCTTGGAATGATGAGTCATTCTACTGAAATGTTTTGACATGTGTTTCCGAACACCAGATGATTTTGATGATGAAGATGTTGAGGCATGAGCCTTAGCCCTTTATAAAACTGATGATTGTCTAGATGCGATACCATTCCAATTTTACCAGATAACCACAATACCCAAAAATTGGGTAGGGCTTGAATGGAAACTTATATACCTTAGTATGGGTTCCCTCACGGCCAAGGTCCCGAGCTGAGGCTACCTTGTCAAGATTGTCCACTGCAGACCTAAGATGACAGCTGGTCATGGTTGGGAGGCCAAACTCACAGAGAGGTTCCTATACTAGGGCGTGTAATGGAAAGGTTAGGATTGATTATCCGTGACATCGAGTATGGTGAATTCGGATTTGTTGCTTTGATTTCGGATGTATCAATGTTGTGGTGAAAGTGTACAATCTCTGCAGAGTGTCAAACTATTCAATAGGCGTCTGGTTATGGACAGCTTCGAGGGCCATACTGCTCCCCGCCGACATGTTTTCAAAATGACATGAAATGAATTGAGAATTTGACTTGACCACAACAGAGTTGTGATATTAAATTCAAGTTCCCACTTAGGTGTTATAAAATTTCCACTAGCTTTTCTTGCTTCTAAACTTAGTAGAGGTACATCTGGCTTTTTGCAAAACAACCCAGAGCTTAGTGTCCTACTACAAAAACCCCTTCACTTGTTAGTATTAGTCATGAAAGTACTTAAAGAGTACTCATGGCTTTGTCCCTCGCTATTCACGTGGCCATACTATGAAGAGGGAGTATCGGATGATGGACCCCAGAAGGTTACGACAACTAGGATCATCTCCCATCATCAGCATTGCCTGTGGACTCAAGATGGAGCTTCACCTATGCTACCTTTATTATTACGTATTCCGCTGCTTGAGTTGTATTAAGAACTGGATCATGAGATCCTTATTTGTGTAAGACCTTATGTATGGTTCGTAATGGATGATGTACTGTTGTATCCAAATCAGTTATGTCTCACAAAAATGGCAATCCCGGGATTGCGATGTATGGCATAACAGCATCCGGATTAAAAATCCGGTGTTGACAAGTTGGTATCAGATACATCCTGACCATAGGAGACCCTAATTAGACTGGACGTTTGAATCAAAAACTTAGTTTCAAAACCAAAGGAAGCAAATATTTACAAAAAATTATTCCCATTCTTATCACTTTGATTCTTTCGTGAAAATTCATGTTCCTCAAAAACTCTTGCAAAATACATAAAATTTGACACACTTGATCACTCTACTAACTTACTCATCTTATATTCTTATAGATGGACGTGAAGTACAACAAGTTTTATCATTGGGAAATGGAGGAGACCTCATCTTTGAGCGGATTTGGACCAGCTTTGGAACTTCCGAGTGTACGCACCTTGAGTTCTTCTCGGAGCTTAGCTCAATGATCAAGGAGGAGAAGATCTCAGAGGGCTAATTGTTGCAAGTCTCCTCGAGGAAAGATTGAACCTCCTGCCGAGGGAATTCAGTTCACCTTAAGAGAACAACCTGCTAGATGGATTTGCTGTGGCCATGCAGAAGCTCTGCCCGTTCTGTGGGCGTATTATCAACCAGATCAAGGGTACCCGCTTTGAGTTTTGTTCATGCTGATGCTATGGGACAGCCTTTGGAAGCCCCATACCACCACGAGCTAAGACTCAGTTGGACCACCTTAGCTTCATGATTTATGATCGTCATCAGGCACTGGAAAATGCCCGTGACTACTCCAACCACAAGTCCGCCATCATCAAGACGAAGGATCATATCATCGCCATGCTAGCGAAGGGCCGCAAGTCTCACGCCAGCCTTTGACAAGAAGGAGCGATCATCGCCTGGCCTCACACCTCAGTGATCTTGATTTGAGGAGACCATCCATGAGAGAGACATGCAGTTGGAGGAAAGGGAGAATGCCGGAGAAGATCTTCATGGAGACCCCCTACCCTATCTTAGCTGATGATTTATGATTTTCGGAGGATCGTGCCATGGACTTCTTTCACCGATGAGGATGATTTTGCTTCATCGATGATTTATGAGGATGATGAGGATGACGACTACACCTACTCGAGGAGTAGTACGCCATTTGAGCACTAGCATAGTGAATTGTATTCGGTCCCACTCTTCAAACCTTTTGAATCTCCGATTCTAAACCATACAAGATAAAGACACTGAACTATGGAGTATGCGATTCTTGAAGCGAGGTAAACATTCTTACTTCATCGGGTAGCATCACCGCAGGGTCACCTAGCGGTGCATCTAACATAGGTCAAATTACCGGCTGTGAGGACAATCTCAAATTAAGAACCAATCTCAAGTTGCTTCCATTGTTTTCAACTTTTCTTTCTCTAGGAACGCATTTCAAAATTGATGGTAGGGGTCGCCATTGATCTACAAATATCAGCTTCTGCAGTAATAGTTTAGACTGGTTACCCAAGTCGGCATAAATTGAGTCTCCCAAATTAATTAATGGAAATTAAACGAAGCGAACTCCCACTCAAAACAACATCCCTCACATTGTTTTAGTGGATCACATCGAACTCAAATCCATACTCACATCAACACGCTGCAAATCATCACGGAGAGTTGATATAGTTTTAATAATGCGATCAATCATCATGTTCATCATATCTACTATAGATTCATGCTTTACCTTTAGAAATCCGTGGTTCCTCTGAGGCCATGTCTCGCATGACATGCTAGGTTCGCTAGAGATCAAAACCTTAGCTACGTGAGAGCAAGCAAATCTGGCATTGCTTAACGTTGTATTCACCGCGCTTTAATCAAAGACACCGGTGATCATCACGTGGTGCTTGAAGCACGTAGCTTTGTGCAAGGCATACTAAGGGTGAACACTTTAGAACTTGAAATTTTGTATGAGGATCATCTTCCACAAATAATGCTACCGATTTTGTACACTATTAAGCAAATACAAGATGCATAAAGGATTAACATCATATGCAATTCATAATATGCGTTATGATATGTGCTTCTGTTTTTGTTCGATCCATCTTCAACGAACCTGATCTCCATCATCGCGACATATCAAGGTGATGGCGCTCTTCATGGTTGTTGTCCTGGCTTCAACTATTACAACTATTTTGGAATAGACCACCTTGGTCTGTGAGAATTAAAGAACAACCATATGGCTCACCGGTTGCCAACTACAATAAAGAACATGCATACATCAAATAAATAAATCATGGCCATGTCCACATCCTTTGCACACCGCAAAACAAAGTTAGGCGCCTCTACTTTC